>SNVD02001637.1:0-1200000 GCA_013180625.2 Boswellia sacra
GTGCCTTAACACCTAATACCCTAAGACCAACCGGTTTGGGAGCTATTGGCCCAAAGCTCGCTACATGGATTAAGGAGAAAGCTTAATGGGATTGAACATTGCACTATCCACAAGTTTCTAAGCAAAATAAGGCATCGACAACCCGAGTCGTTAAGCTCGTAGGGGTGTCTTAACACCTAATGCCCTAAGGCCAACTGGTCTGGGAGTCATTAGCCTAAGGCTCGCTACATGGGCTAAAGATGCATTCCTACAAAAAAAAAAAAAAGAAGAAGAAAAAAAAAAATATATATATATATATATAATGAATAAATGCCCCCTACCTAAGGTTGTTAGCCTTAACAAATATTAGAACCGATATAACTTCTTTCTAATAAGCTCCATAGTCATGTGTCGATTAAGCACAAAAAGAAGGTTTATTGATATCTTGACTGAAGAGTACATGAGTCATTAAAAAAAAAAACGGTTGAGAGTTTGTTTATTTGGATAAAATCAAAGAGAGTGCAATAATGACTACCTTGCATGTAAAATTCTATAAATCACTTCTAAATAATAACGCTTTAATTGCTAGGGACTAGCAATAAGCTGATTGGGGGGTGTGATGAACACTTAAATATGTATGTTTAATAAGAGCTTAGTTCATCATATTGCATTAATAGTGTCATTAAATTCCTCAACTTAAGCATATTTGTAGTCTTCGCATCTTTGGAATTAACTTCCTCTTAATTTTGGTTTGGTATCAGGTATTTCACCAAGAAATGAAAGTTCGTTAAAATGGGGCATAACACAGCTCTATTTATAGATCAGAATGGTGCAAATCTTAATGTGTTGGAAAGATGATTCAATTATCTACAAGATTGTATTTCACAAGGATCATCAAATTCGGGCTCTTAGTGGACCAAAAATGGGCTTGAAGTGAACCCATCTGCAGACTCAGTCCAGCTTGACCATGCCTCAGTATTTGGACCGTACCTCTCAAAATACGTATCCAAATTGTGCAAATCAATATGTTCTAGAAAGCTGAGAGAAATATCTACAACTTTCATGAAGACATGTGATTAAAATGATCAATATTTCGATGTCAAAATCGGTGGTCAAAGTCGGTGCCTAATGATCTCAATTGTCAAAGATATTTACAACTAATATTTGACAATTGTGCCCTTGTAATTTGACAAATTTGCCCCTGGATGTATCTATAAATAGGGGTGCCTTGTGACCCATTAGGGCATCTTGGCCTTGGCTGGAACATTTTGGCTTTGGCTAGGATCTTGTTTTGTATTTGTGTGTTTATGTTATTAATGAATTTCCTTTTTCTTGCATTTTATTTTCTTTCTATTATAATGTTCTTCTAATTTCTCTTTTGCTAAGGTGAAAGGGTGAAACTCTAGATATGAGAATAAGGATTCTCTAACCCTTAATATGTGCTTAATAATCTTAATCTTATAATGTTTATTCAATATGATTTATATTTAATTTCTTAATCAATCTTGACACCCCTCATAAAGTGGAGGTCTTGATCCATTGTCGACAATCCTTGGCACATCAAATGCTTGGATCCTTTCTAGATGATGTATGGTTCTTCCTTACCGACACGAATCTAGTTAGGAACCTTGATGTGTTGTAGACATATGGTGATTGGCACATTGGATGCTTGAACCCATTTACAAGAAGTGGTATAAATATTGGTAATGAAATAAATATAATTCATATAACTAAAATGGGTTAATGATCCTTATTTGAAATATCAAGGGCGGATCCCCTAACCTTAGCCTTCATTGTTATTGTGTTAATTCCTCTTGTATTTTAATTATTCTATTGTTTATGAACTTTTTATTTTATTTACTATGGTAGGTTCTACCACCTGTCTCTTATACACATCTAGATGTGTATAAGAGACAGTGGTTATACCACCTATTTCCATGGATGGTTTTACCTCCTCTTGCTTTTTGTTTTATATTTGAATGGTCGGTAATACCACCTACCATCGTACATACTTGTTGATATTATCATGTCACCTCTTTGAATCATCCATATCACATTTGTTTAGCTTATAATTTGTAACGCTTAAATTCCCTTCCTCGTGGATCGACCCCGGTCTCACTGGGTTTTATTACTTCGACACTCCTATACTTAGGAGACAATCCTTTTTCGGATGTGTCAGCAAGTGTACATAGGTAATAGATAGCGAAATGTTTGCATTGTTGGGAAAAATTTACGGGTCGTACAACGAATATTCTGCTTAAAACTATGAAGCTATTTAACACAAATTTAGAAGACACCCTAACTTATGCACCGGTTGAATTACAAGCTGGTAGAAACGAAGTAGATGGAAGAAAGTCATATATAAATATAGGTCATATAGAAATGTGCAACGTATTACAATGGTGATATTCGATATGCTAATTCCACAAATATCATGATTAGTATACATGTTATTTTATCGAACCAGGCGTGTACTAAGGCCATAACAATAGAGGGTTGTTGTGTACTAGCTTTAATTAGCGTAGACAGTTATGGAACAGCACAATAGATTTTGGGTAATTAAGGTTACGGAGCTAACATCTTATGTCATGGGCAGATTTTTGTGCAAATGTATGATGGCAGTGGACATTGGTTTGCTGTCATAATACGGGTACCCAACAAGTGTGCAGAGATATGGGACTCGTTTCATTCTCCCAGACAACGAAGAAAGTATGAAAATATGGGGAGGAGAATTGTGAGTATCATTTCCATTATTCATATGTGCACCGATCACATTACAGAATTTGTAATTTGTGGTTGTGATATTGACACTAACAAATGTTTATGTTGTGCAGCTGCAGGCGATTGACATTATACTCGCAGATAAAATGACCCAATACGGTGACGGAAAGCTGCGCTTCTCAGACTTTGATGTTTTCACCAACAAGGACGTGCCAACGCAGCAGAACGCGTATGACTGTGGGGTTTATGTCATGAAGTTCATGGAGAGCCGATGTTCCGTAACCCCGCCTAACGCATTGGTAAGGAAATAATTTTTTTGCAGTTCGAGAATGAATTTCCATTATTCAGTAGACCTTTTATTCACTGATTGATTGAAACACCTCCTTCGTATAGGTGCATTTGGATGCAGCTCGGTTGAGCCTATTGTTGAAGTTGATGATGTCCCCTATGAATTTGGTACGATCAGACGTTGTGGAGCAAGCTGAGGCAAAGTTCGCAATGTGGGCTTAGAATGATGGAGGGGAAAATTCTAGCATGAGCAACAGATGCACAAGAGGAAGTAGAGTAAGAGTGTTTGTAGCCTTTCGTGTTGGCAACAGCTTTTGCGAGTGCAGTCGAAGTAGCAACGAAGTGGGACTTTGTCAGCTATAAGTTAAACAATGTTTATAAGATCTGATTGTACAGGTTTTTTGTTTATTTGTAGGGGGACACCCAAATGTACAGGCCATTGTGTGATTGGGTGTTCATGTGGATAGCGGAAATGATTTATAGCTGAGATGGGAAACAAAGTTTGTTTTGTTAGTATTTGTGGGTGGAGAGCATACTCCACTGGGGGTACGGTAGAAGACATTAACCAAATATTTTGTTCACGTAATTGTAATGCAGATCAAAACACAGTAATTACCACCTATTCCTCGGTGGACAATGCGCTCGTGTTATATATGCATTAGGAAATATGTTGGTGATGTAATGATAATGGAAATCGAACCAGTAATGAGAGGTTAGTAAGTGCTGGGCCGTCGAATTATGTACGATGACATATATGTACATATATATATGTATATGATTATAAAAGTCCGTCGGACCAAAGTCCTTACAAGTAAATGCAATGACACACACATGGTAGTCGTTTCGGCATGGAGAAATAAAAGCTGCTAAAACAAGATCAAATTGTTTTATCTAATGCACGTGGTAAGCGAAAAAAGTAGGGGAAGGGAATGAGTAACTCTCATGCATGTGTGAAGTCACAAAAGTATGCGAACCAAATGTCAGGAATTGTAAAAGGAAAACCGATTTCCGACACCAAAACGGAGAATCGGGGGTGAAGTGGCCTTCGATGACAAACCCCGACTTTTATAACTGCATAAATGTGAAACATTTTGTAGGGCTTCTATAATTATACATGAAATTAAGACTTTGATAAGCACACATCGGTTGTACGTTTTTGAGTTTCGCCTTTAAACGTATTCGCCATATGTACATACCTGTGTTACGACATCAAAAGTGGTAGCATTTGTATGTGTCCGACAACAACTAAAATTTTTAGCTTCGTTATGTCTGATTACAATATTTGAAACTTTGGTAAGTTCATTTACGACCTGTTATTTTGGAAAGAAATAACCTTGTCAACGAATTTGTCTTCGTTTGAAAAGTACTGCTGATTAACATTTAATAGATTTAAAGAATTTTCATGTGACTTTATTATATACATTAAAACATGAAGTATATAGTTAAATTAATTGCAATCACAAGAATGGAAAAATAACAAAAGTTAATATTGTACTATATATGTTAATAATAATCTCTATAAGTAGTACAATATATTATGTGCTACTGTACTTCCTATAATGTAATATAGAAAAACTATCAATAAACGTCAAAATTGTCTGAAATAGTACTTTTGAGTAAAACTAACTTCTTAGGTATAATGTTGCAATTGAAAAGGAAAAAAGAAAAGATAATTACAAAGCTGTAATTATCAGTGCGAAAGATGTCGAATTTACCCGATTTCAACAACAGGACTGGTATAACTGCTGTTATTGCTGGGGTTATAGGAGGGCAGACGCTGGGCATAATGACGAGAAAAAAAGTGAAAAACGAAAACAACTTATTGCTTGTTTCAAGTAATGGTTTTCCGAACCCCGAACGTGCGAAATTCTCAGCATAAGCCGTTTATGACATTTATACGTCCATTAACAACACTTTTACAGAGATTTATGACATTCATATAGCCATTTATGACTTATATATATTCAGTTGGGCTATTTACGATAATTATACATTCCATCACAATATTTATGTACCTGGTTACGACTTTCACAAATTAATATGCGAAATTTATAGCAGTACAAGCTGTTTACTACATTTATACACGTGTTCACGACTTTGTTTTGGTATTTACGATAATTATAAATTCATTTACGACTTGTATTCTTTCAATTGCAGCAATATACGCTTGTTCGCGAATTTTATACCATTATTTATGACTTTTATGTACTTATTCACGACTTTTATAGTCAATGTTACGTCTTTTAAACAAAATAATAAATTACCACTCCTCAGCATAAACCGTTTATGACATTTATACGTCCATTAACAACATTTTTATAGAGATTTATGAAATTCGTATAGCCATTTACGACTTATATATATTCAGTTGGTCGCTATTTACGATAATTATGCATTCGATCACAATATTTATGCACCTGGTTACAACTTTGACAAATTAATATGCGAAATTTATAGCGGTACAAGCTGTTTACTACATTTATACACACGTTCACGACTTTGTTTAGGTATTAACAGTAATTATAAATTGATTTACGACTTGTATTCTTTCAAATGCAACATTATACGCTTGTTTGCGAATTTTATTTATGACTTTTTTATACTTATTCATGACTTTTATACTCAATTTTACGTCTTTTAAACAAAATTATAAATTACCACTCCTCAGCATAAGCCGTTTATGACATTTATACGTCCATTAACAACATTTTTATAGAGATATATGAAATTCGTATAGCCATTTACAACTTATATATATTCAGTTGGTCGCTATTTACGATAATTATACATTCGATCACAATATTTATGCACCTGGTTACGACTTTTACTATGGAATCCCAAATATATATATATATATTATAAATTTTAGAAAATATAACTAAGGGTATTTGAGTAATTTTATGAGAATTGGGTTGGATAATAGAAGTGGGCTTATGTTGGAATTAGTAATGGAGAATTGGGCTTGAATTTGAAATTAGTGGACCTAAGCCCATAAACCAAGGCCTTGTATATAAATAAGGGAGGATTTTTCTGGAAAAGGGAGAGATATTTTCTTTCATTTTGGGGATAGAAGAGAGGGGAGTTGACGGCAAAAGAAAGAGGAAGAGAAGAAGAAGAAGAAGAAGAAGAGAAGGAAGAAAGAAAGGGAAAATTTCAAAGAGGTGTATAAGCTTGGAATACAGGTAGAAGATTCTAACACTATACTTACTTCATGTTATGTGTTTTGTAGTTGAATTGATATTGTTGTTATATATTGACGTGTTTTGACTTGAATTCTTGGTTACTTGGATTATGAATTATGAGTGAAGTTACTTATTGCAAATTGTTTGTTGTGATTGCATGAAGAATTATGTGTGAGTTGAAGTGTTGATAAAGTGGAGTAGAGATGATTTTGTGAGAAGTGTAATTCATGTAACTGTCTTGTGTTGGTTGAGTTGATGCGTTTTTCTGGATTGAGAATTGTATGATTTCTCTTTTGTTTTGGAAAATAGACGTATTAAGCTTAAATAAGCCGTTGATTTCGTTGAATTTGGAGTTAAAACGGATTTTTGGTGAATTTTTGAAGTTGAGAGTTGAAATCTGGAAATGGTACGTTTTGAGCCAGCCCTGGAATTCGATTCTGGTGTTTCGCTCGACAGTAAACAGTACATCGAGTGAACAGGGTCGAGTGTCGAGAAACAGTACCGAGTGTCGAGTAACAATGTCGAGTGAACAGTATTTTCGGTGAACAGTATCGAGTGAACAGTGTAGAGAAACAGTATCGAGTGTACAGTATTTTCAGTGAACATTATCAATAAACAGTGTAAAATGAACAGTATTTTCAGTGAACAGTATCGAGAAACAGTGTCAAGTGAACAGTGTCGAGTGTTG
This sequence comes from Boswellia sacra, assembly GCA_013180625.2. Lineage (NCBI taxonomy): Eukaryota > Viridiplantae > Streptophyta > Magnoliopsida > Sapindales > Burseraceae > Boswellia > Boswellia sacra. Next base: position 6,859 of record SNVD02001637.1, read on the forward strand.
AGCAAAATTTCAGAGCCACCCCAAATCGACTGAATACTTCCCAAAAAGTCCTGGATTTTGTATAAAAATCATAATTTCTTGAGATTTATCATAGTATTGATATTGAAAGGCTGTTAATGTATGCATTGGACCTTGGATGGACCGTTTGTATACGGATCCAAGGAGAATGCGGATATGATATTCTAAGTGTTGGACCTTGGGTAGACCGTTTTGTATACGAACCCAAGGGGAACACGAATATAATGATATGAAGTGTTGGACCTTGGGTGGATCGTTCTGTATACAGACCCAAGGGGAACACGAATATAATGATATGAAGTGTTGGACCTTGGGTGGACCGTTCTGTATATGGACCCAAGGGGAACACGAATATATTGATATGAGGTGTTGGACCTTGGGTGGACCGTTCTGTATACGAACCCAAGGGGAACACGAATATTTCGATATGATGTGTTGGACCTTGGGTGGACCGTTCTGTATACGGACCCAAGGGTAACACGAATATTTCGATATGATGTGTTGGACCTTGGGTGGACCGTTCTGTATACGGACCCAAGGGGAACACGAATATTTCAATATGATGTGTTGGACCTTGGGTAGACTGTTCTGTATACGGACCCAAGGGGAACACGAATATTTCGATATGATGTGTTGGACCTTGGGTGGACCGTTCTGTATACAGACCCAAGGGGAACACAAATATTTCGATATGATGTGTTGGACCTTGGGTGGACCGTTCTGTATATGCACCCAAGGGGAACACGAATATTTCGATATGATGTATTGGACCTTGGGTGGACCGTTCTGTATACGAACCCAAGGGGAACACTAATATTTTTATATGATGTGTTGGACCTTGGGTGGACCGTTCTGTATACGGACCCAAGGGGAACATGAATATTTCGATATGATGTGTTGGACCTTGGGTGGACTGTTCTGTATACGGGCCCAAGGGGAACACGAATATTTCGATATGATGTGTCGGACCTTGGATGGGCCGTTCTGTATACGGATCCAAAGGGAATACGAACAAAAATTTCGTATGTGAACGAACATAATAGTTTGATATATTATTATTCTCCTGTGATTGAATATTTGTGGAATGTGAATAATTTCGTATAATGTTAGAACTTTTCTACTGGGCTTTAGGCTCACCCCCTCCCTCCACAAGTACACAGAAGGATGCTCATCCTAGAGATGTTCCAGAGCTCTCTTAGGGAGTCTGGAGTCAGTATGCATATAATTCTTAGGGACTGTCTTGATTCTCCTAGTATGTAACGGGAGATTTTGTTTGGTGACTATTAACTGATGTATTGATTTTGTCACTAGTGTATATAAAATTAATTTTGAACAAATAGTAATAAGTTGTAATGAATTCTTGTGATGTATTTATATAAAAAAAAATTTTTGAGATATGGATGACGTAATTTTTATAAATTCTTATTCAATCACACCCTAAAATCTCTAAATAAGAGATGTTAGGGCGTGACATTTACAAATTAATATGCGAAGTTTATAGCAGTACAAGCTATTCACTACATTTATACACGTGTTCACGACTTTGTTTTGGTATTTACGATAATTATAAATTCATTTACGACTTGTATTCTTTCAATTGCAACATTATACGCTTGTTTGCGAATTTTATACCATTATTTATGACTTTTATGTACTTATTCACGACTTTTATACTCAATTTTACGTCTTTTAAACAAAATTATAAATTACCACTTCTCAGCATAAGCCGTTTATGACATTTATACGTCCATTAACAACATTTTTATAGAGATTTATGAAATTCGTATAGCCATTAATGACTTATATATATTCAGTTGGTCGCTATTTACGATAATTATATATTGGATCATAATATTTATATATCGGGAACGATAATTGTTAAATTAAATCTCAGCTGTTCATGGTAGGTTGATCTAATTGCTCACAATATGTGAAACACCTCATTGGGCTTGTATTACTAGCAAGCTCAAGCCCAAGCACGACGCACGCTTTTATTTCAACCAGCCCAACCCGTAACTTAATTATATAAAAAGAAAAAGATCAAAATTATAGAGAAAAGAGAGGAGTACTGAGAGGGTTCTAGAGAAAAGAGAGAAGAAAAGAAAGAGGGGTTGAAATAAGGGCTAATTGAAGAAGAAAATCATGTAAATTTTATAATTTCTGAGTTAGAGCGATTTTTGTGGTTTTATTCATGGAAATCTCAAAGGAGTGAATGTTGGCAAGTGTAGAAACTCTTCAGAGAGAGAAGCTAGAGAGAGAAAGAAGATTACAGACGAAAGTAGAAGTCCCATTTCTTTGGTTTACAGTAAATTTTATTGCTTGTATACGTACAGTTATTGACTTTTATTCGTCGTTTATGATTTTTTTTTCCTTCATTTCTTTGGTTACAAATATAATTTTCATTAATGACTAGTAACGTAATTTTTTCGATATAATGTAATGAATTTTGCACGCTTGGGGATCGGGAGACAGTCAATAATTGCAACAGACAGTAGGTTGTATTGGTTTTAAGCTCTTTTTTTCTCAAATTGATGCCAAGTGTCACAGGTCTAGTAACCCCAGTTACAACAGCAGCTATACCAGTTCAGTTTTTGATCTTTAGTATATCCCACAAGTTTTATATAGATATTTACGGTTTTGTAAGTTTCTCAAATTGTTTACATGAATGTTAAATTATCAAATTTTACCTACTTTATTCTTTGTGCAACATAACCAATAATATTTACAAGTCCTATAAATAATTAATTAAGTTCAATTTCACAAATTCGGGCGGGAACAATTTCACAAATTCGGGCGGGAACATTGGAGGTAAATGAGACCGGCTGCTGCCCATTCCATTTTCTCGTCTTTTTCTCCATGATGCTGCCAAGTGTCATCAATCCACCCAAGCCTATGCACAGTAGCTGCTGGACCGTACGTCAGACGTATTGCAGCAAAAGCCTATTTTTATATATTATTAGAGTTAGTAATATTATTTTTATTGTTCTATTAGACATAAACCCAACACCAGCATTTATTGGCCATAAATCCAACTCCACAAAAATTTGATCCTGCCCCGATCAGTCAGTTCCCTCACCTGGTTGTATATCAAATGTGAAAGGATGGAATAATTAATAAGCATGTAGTCAAAGTTAAAAGCAGTTCATAATTTTTTTTTTTTAAGTGATATCCCATTCCGATGATTTAACTAGTAATTTTCTAAATCATCCACTTTGATTAATGTACAACTGAAAAATGTATTCTATATTTTACAGTAAAAGGCTAAATTGTTCGTGATAAAGAAATAAAAAGCAAACTTCTTGGCCCTTTCCTAGCTTTTTCCTATAAACAAATGGGACTAGAAAAGTGAGTCAAGGAGACTCTTTCTATTTTTATTTGGTTGTGTAGTGGGATGACCCACAATGGGTTGGTTAAAGTGGTGAAACGGATTAGGATGGAGTTGGTACAGTACTAATGGTGAAGTTTTGGGTTCGAGTCTCCACAATGGCCTCCTCCATGATTTAAGTGGGAGACCGTGACAGTGGGTTGTGGTTGCGCTAGTTTCCTCCGATGATTAGTCGTGGTGCGCGTAAGCTGGTCCGGACACCTCGGTTAAAAAAAAAAAAATAGCCGGACACCTCAGTTAAAAAAAAAAAAAGTGTAGTGGGATGGAGTTCTTATGTGATCTCCTCTAAGATTTAGAAGAAATATTATCATGTACCGTTTAAAACTCCAAATATTTTAGAAGTACCGGGGGTCTAATTTTGTTTAAAATTGACTCGACTATTTTTATTTTAAAAATATGGGACAAAAGTTTGTAGAAGAATGTTATTAATCATAGAACATAATTAAATACAATCTTAAAATGTCCACCATACACTATGCACATAAGAAGAAGAAGAGGTCCTTTTGTTGCTCTTGAAATTAAGACATTATCAAGACTAATCATATCATAAACTCTGTCCTTGCTTTCTCCAGCTCTTAATTAACCCTTTGTTCTGAATCAGTATTTTCCCCTCCTAATTTATTTATTTATTTTGGTACGGGGGAATTCGCTATAGGATAAGCATGTAACCAAAGTATTTATGATGTTCATAATTGTCTTACAGCTGGCATCACTTTATGATGAATTACGGACTGTAAGTTCTCTAATATTTATGGAGGTCAATTTCCTAAATCTTCCACCTCTAATAAGTGGACAACTATAACATACCTTTGATTTTATTAATATTATATTTATATATTTTTAAAAAAAAAGTTAAATAGATGGTGATGATTTAACGAGGAGACGAAAGGACGTTTCTTTGGCTAATTTCCTCGCTTTTCTTCGTCCAAACTCCAAAGAGATAAGCCAGACAAGAAAAAAGCTCCCAAAGAAAAAAGTTACACAAGAAAAAAGATTCTTTTTGCTTTTTTTTTTTTTAATTTTTATATCCAGTGGATGGAGCCTTTACGTATACTAAAATAAATAAAAAATTTATTTTAGAAATAAGGGATAAAGTGTCATATTGTTAATTGTAAAAAAATAAAATATGACTACAATCTTAAAATCTAATGAAAAATAAGTATAACAATTTTGTACACTAGCAACATGGAGTTCCATATATAATGGATCAGCAAAGCCTTATTGCTCAACATGATCACCATAATAATGATGAAGTAAGAAGAGACTCAGTGGAAATTGGTTTTGCGATGAAGAACTGAGATTAGAAGGGAAATTTGATAATAATAATCCCTTGGTTGGTTGAATTCAAGATCGGAAAATCATCAAAATATAACCTGTATATGCATGCATGTAATTCTTTTCTAGCTTCGTCAGACTTTTTTTCCATTAACTATCAATTATATCATTATATTTTATAGGAAAAATCATATTACGAGAATATGGATTGAATCCGTCCTAATTCTTAGGTGATAAATTAGAATAATACGTGTCGTTTGGATTTCAAATTTACATCTTAATTCTTAGAGCGGTAAAGATCCGATTAGTGGCTGAATAAATTTATAGATTTGAAGCAAATTCCCCTTAAGATTCATCTTCTTGTAATTTTTTTTTAATCTTATTTTGCATTGATTGGTAAATGGCTCTTAACAAAGGGTCCCACAGAATGCTTACAGTCTCAGCTTCGAGCCTAAACAAATTCACCACCTCCGATCACAGCAGTTACCCAATTTGTTCACCTTTTTTTTTTCATTTTCAAACAAAAATCTTATAAATGTGTAGTGCATATTTATTTAAGTATTTTTTAACGAATCATTTTCTCTAAAAACAAAAACAACTTTTTCTTATTTCCGAACTACTTTGTACTTATATAATTGTCTTTTCCACATTTTTTATTTCAAATAATTTTTATAATTTTAATATAAATAATTTTGTTCATTAAATATTATATTTTAATAATTTTATTATATTTGAAAATAAATTTTTTTTTATTTTTAACTATCATTAATTTTCAAACAAGAATACAAAATACGCAGATTGTCATGTTTTATATTTATTGTACTTAAGGTTTTTGTTTTCTTTGTTTTGAACCGAAAATAAACAAACAAACAACTTTTGCACAAATTTCCATGTACCCAAAACAAAATAAAGCGGTTAAAACAACAAAAACCCATTGCTTTCTTTCCTTTTTCTCTCCATTCTAGCTTGGCTTCTCCATTTTGAATGCCAATTTTATAGATGTAGCCCCCATTTCGGGGGACTTATAAAACATAGCCTCCAAGGCAGAAAATTTTCAAGAAATATCCTCCAAATATCCTCCCATTATTTTAAGTTCACTTGAAGTTCGATGATAAATTAATTGTCTTCAACGACTGCACATGGAATTCAATGGTTCGATGCATTTTTTATTAGTATTCATCTAGCCGTTGAGCTGCACCTTCAACCTTCAGTAATCCACCATTAAAATCTCACTAAAATCATCAACCATCACTAGCCATGCCTATTTATAACATCGAAATCCCTAGATCATGCCAACATTTGGACCAAGTCCAATTTGCCTCTAGGTTATTCATATTAATTCGTCGCTTAACAACTCTCTAGAGCCAGATGATTAGGAAGATTGCTTTGCTGAATACAGGTCAAGCAGTGTTGTTGTCCTAAATCATTTGAGCTTGAACTCCCTCAAGTCATAACAAAACCTCATATAAGCTCATCGTGAATGAGAAGAAGAAAGACACCAAAGAGAAGGAAAGCGATGATGGAGAGCGGGAAGAGTTTGATTTTGTATCAAATGAGAGAAGGGTGTTATGGTAAATTTAATGTTTGGAGGCTATGGGTATGAATTTTTTTTTTTTTGTTGGAGGCTATTTTCCAAAAGGCCTCCCAAGCAGTTTTGTAGATTTCCCTTTTTGAATTCTCCCTCTCACTCTCTTTTGATTATTTGTTACCTTTAAAAAAAAAAAAGGTTTCTTGAATATCCTAAGATAATGAATTAATGGCCATAAATTTTTTTAAGTTGTTCTTCCTCGATTTTTTTTTCTTATTAAGAATACTAACAAGACAATATTTAAAATATCAAGCCAGTGCTTGGATGTCAAAATGAAATAATTCTTATTGGTTTGCAATTTAATTTATGAATAATTGACTAAATTGTTTCAATATAAAAAAGTATATATAAATGATCTCTAACAGAGAAAAAAGTTGAATTTGTGCCTAATATCGTGTCTAATATCGTGTTTGGTTGCATAAATTCAAGGGGGGGCGGAAAAGAAACTTTTTTCCGGTATTTGGTTTGATTAAAAGTTTAAGGAAAAAGTATTACCAACAATTCTATTTCCTAAAACTTTGATTGGGTTTCATCTTAACTTTGAAAGAAAAACTTGGTTTTCTTGGGAATAATATATTAAATTACTAAACTAACTCCGTATATTTTTTATGTGTCCAAAATTGACCTTATTCAAATAATTGATTAAATTATTTTATAAATAAATAAATTATAATTATAAATATAATTCATTAATTTATTATTTTCAAAAATTAAAAAATTGAAAAATTTGAAAAAACTTGTTTCCTGCTAGAGTTGCCAACAATCGTTAGCACATTTGAGCATCTGACATCACCACTGATATTGACATGCCCGTCGGCCAATCCTTTTTTCGTCTAAGGTCGTTTCATTAGTATAGGTCGTGCCATTTATTAGTGGAAACAAAGTTCAACAACAGATCCGGAAAAGAGAACCATGTGTGATTAAACAGCAACATGATCAGCGATGAAACTTGGACGAAAAGGAAGATCGTCAGATGAGGATTCTGATGGTGCATGCCGTGACATCCACGTGTAACGTTCATCAAATTCTGATGGCGTTGGACAGTTGTCAACCAACAATATTTCTATATTTTTTTAATTTTTAACAATATTTTAATATAAGGCAATCATAATTTTCTACAGGTAATTTTTATCTTAATAAATATTTATCTATTGTTTAATAATTTATTTTAATAAATCATATTAGTTTAAGAATATTATATATCTAATTTATTTATTTTTTTAAAAAGTGAAATTTAACTATTTATAACAAATAAATAAATAAAAATAAATATCAATACCTAAATATCAATAAAGGTAATTATTATATTACTAACTTAACATAAAATTATTTATTTTTCTATTAATTTATATAAGAAGTTTAAATTTAAAATTTGTATATAATAACAAGTATTATATATTTTCATGCTAAGGGTACCTATGTCAATTTAGTTTATAAACAATTTTTTTGTATTATGATTCCATTGTTAAACCAAACAATGGAATTGTACTCTTAAACCCATTTTTTCTTTAACTCTTTTTTCTTTTCCATCAATCATTCTTTTTCTCGAACCGAACATGTCTCACATTTCTGTCCCACCGTTTGACAGATCATCATTTTTCTTTTTTATCTCTCAGTTCTCTCTCCTTCTTATATTTTGTCTTGTGTGAAATGTGAATGGATGGAATAATTTCCTTGATAAGCATGCAGTCAAAGTTAAAAGCATTTCATAGCGTTTTTGCTCAATTGCTGTCCCTTCACGATGGTTTCTAACATTCAGGTCCGTTGATTTTCCACATCTCTGATTAATGGACCACTGCAAGATGTATTTAGTAATTTATAAATATTGTATTTTTAAATTAAATATATGCATGATTAAGAAAGAGAAAGGAAATCGCGCCTCATTGGCTCTCACCGAATTCCTCGTCGAAATAAGACTAGGCTAATGACTGAAGTAGACATTCTTTTATTCTCATTTGGTTGTGTAGTGGAATGGAATCTTTGCATCAGAAGATCTATACTTATAATAAAATAATTCCTGTGATCTCCTCTAAGATTTAGAAGCAATATCCCAATGGGTGTATTTCACGCGCCGCATTCCATATCAGCGCATGGCATCATTGCTTTAACCCGCGTTTGATTTGACTTTAAAAAAGACTGTATCGCATAAAAGGTCACGTAACACTGCACAAAAGGTTCCTTTATCACTCAAATTTTATGAGGCATCTCACCTCAGGTTAACACAACATATGGGACAAATTGAATAAAAAATTATTATATTTTATTTTGATGGTCCACATGCTTATCTTTTTGGTAGTTCACATACACACAAATGAATAATATATAATTTATTAAATATTTAAAATATTTTAATTTATTATAAAAGTTAATACATTTTTATGAAATATAATATTATATACTATTTATACAATATAATGATAAATTAAAAATAATATAAAATTTATTTAATCTTATATAATATAATTTTGTATAATTTGTTATAGTGATAATTATACAATTTTATATAGTACATCAAACACATGCTGTATGTTGTATAAGACTTCAAATATTTTAAAATCAATAAAGGTTTTATTCCATTTAAAATTAAATATAATTTTTTATTTTAATTAAACATAAGGGATAAAAATTTAAAAAAAAATGAAGAATAATATTATACCTACGATCTATTTATAATCAACTCTCTTTATGATATTAGTTGATAAAATTATATTGAAGATATAATTATTATATTATATAAATAATTTTATTTATTTATTTATTTATTTGATATATTTTTATTAATTTAAATAATAAAAAGTTGATTATATATATAAAATTACTACGTTGTTAATCATAAAAATAAATTAAATAGAGTCTTGAAATCTCCACCATGCCCAATTCACACATAAAGAAGAAGAGGCCACTTAATTTATTGGTACGATGGAATTCGCTATGGGATAAGCATTTGACAAAATTACTTGAAACCTTGATGTTCATAATTGTCTTACAGCTGGCATCACTTTACAGTTGGCATCACTTTATGATGAATACGGACGGTAAGTTCTCCAATGTTTATGGAGGTCAATTTCCAAAATCTTCCAGCTCTAATTAGTGGACAACTGTAACATACTTTTAATTTTATTAATATTCTATTTATATATTAAAAAAAAGTTAAATAGATGATGGAGAATTAACGAGGAGACGAAAGGCCGTTTCTTTGGCTTATTTCCTTGCTTTTCTTCCTCCAAAGAGATAAGGCAGACAAGAAAAAAGCTCCCAAAGAAAAAGGTTACACAAGAAAAAAGATTCTTTTTGCTTTTTTTTTTTTTTAATTTTTATATCCAGTGGATGGAGCCTTTACGTATATTAAAATATTTTTTTATTTATTTTAGAAATAAGGGATAAAGTGTCATATTGTTAATTGTAAAAAACAAATGACTACAATCTTAAAATCTAATGAAAAATAAGTATAACAATTTTGTACAACTAGCGACATGGAGTTCCTTATATAATGATAATCACCGTAATAATGATGAAGTAAGAAGAGACTCGGTGGAAATTGGGTTTGCTATGAAGAGCTGAGATTAGAAGGGAAATTTGATAATAATAATCCCTCGTTTGAATTCAAGATCGGAAAATCATCAAAATATAACCTGTATATGCATGCATGTAATTCTTTTCTAACTTTGTCAGACTTATTTTTCATTAACTATCAATTAGATCATTATATTTTATTGGAAAAATCATATTAAGAGAATATGGATCAAATTATCCTTATATGATAAATTAGAATAATACCTGCTGTGTGGATTTCAAATTTACATCTTAATTCTTAGAGCGGTAAAGATTCGATAAGTGGCAAAATAAATTTATAGACTTGAAGCAAATTCCCCTTAAGATTCATCTTCTTGTAATTTTTTTTTTTAATCTTATTTTGCATTGATTGGCAATTGTCTCTTTACAAAGGAGCCCCACAAAATGCTTACAGTCTCAGCGTCGAGCCTAAACAAATTCACCACCTCCGATCACAGCAGTTACCCAGTTTGTTCACTCTTTTTTTTTTTTTCATTTTCAAACAAAAATCTTATAAAATGTATAGTGCATATTTATTTAAGTATTTTTCATTGAATCATTTTCTCTAAAGCCAATAAAAACTTTTTCTTATTTCCGAACTACTCCATACTTATATAATTGTCTCTTCTTTATTTTTTTATTTCAAATAATTTTTATAATTTTACTATAAACAATTTTGTTTATTAAATATCATACTTAAATAATTTTATTATATTTGAAAATAAAAAAAATTTATTTTTAACTATCATTCATTTTCAACCAAGAATACAAAATACACAAATTCTCATGTTTTATATTTGTTATACTTAAAATTTGTATTTTCTTTGTTTTGAAGCGAAAATAAATAAACAAATAAATTATGCACAAATTCTCATGTACCCAAAACAAAATAAAGTGGTTAAAACAAAAAACCCATTGCTTTCTTTCCTATTTCTCTCCATTCTAGCTTGGCTTCTCCATTTTGAATGCCAATTTTATAGATGTAGCCCCCATTTCGGGGGACTTATAAACATAGCCTCCAAGGCCCAAAATTTTCAAGAAATATCCTCAAAATGTCCTCTCATTATTTTAAGGTCACTTGAAGTTCGATGATAAATTGATTGCCTTCAACGACTTCATGTGGGATTCAATGGTTCGATGAGTATTCATCTAGCTGTCGAACTGCGTCTTCAACCTTTAGCAATCCCACCAACTCATTGTAATTAGTACACTTATGAAGTAACAATGGCTTCGATCTCCTGCCCATGTACACATAACCATCATTCTGTTGATCTTCCAAGAATCATTGTACCATATTAAAATGCACAAAATTTCCATCCTACATGTAATAGACATGTCAATAAACATCCCCTAATATTCAAATCATGAAAAAAATGATTAAAATTCAAAAAAACAACAATTCTGCCCACATATTCAATGTGACTCGACAAAAAATGTCGAGCAACTCGACACATGATAACAAGAGTTGGCTGCATCTGACATAGGACACAAGATAACCAACGTTGCGTCTTGATGTACCCAATCATGGGTTTCTGTTGAGCTTTGTCGATCAACCTCATCCAACACTATGTACCATGTGTCGGATACATTACTCGACACTCGACAACAGTGAGGACAGTGTCCAATCGTCATCTTTCTCAGACAGTTTTCACATTTTCACTACAAATACACGTTTCTTGGCCATCTAGGGCACTCATAACACTTCACCAATGCAAGGTACACTATTTCCTAAGCTTGTAATTTCAACTAAACAAGATATGTGAACTAAAACACAAATGTATGAACTAAATCAATGAAAATTTGGTGAGCATGGATTTTTTTACCTTTTCAACCTCAAATCTTTAAGATTTATTGATACAAATGAAAGAGACGGTGAGATTTTGTAATGGTTTGAGCGTGATCGAGATGTATGCAGGTTTTAAGAGTAGTCAAATCACTGGAGAACCAAAAAAAATATAAAAGCCAATTGTCTTATTTAATTTATATGGGTATTTAAGTAATTTCACAGTCAAAAGGGTTATTACATACAAATTTCATAAGATTTGGTTACTTTTCTTATAGAGATCTAAATTTGGGTCATTATTTGAATTCTCCTAAAGTATTAAGTGAAAAAAACGAAAAAAAAAAGCCCTTAGATTAATTTCTACAACTGAATCAGTTGGGGTTAGTAATGCCCTGCCATAATGTTCACCTCTAATGAAGCGAGACCCAGTGGTAGAGCCTGTTGTGATGAGCCAAAAGAATTACGATCAGAAGTGGTTATGACTGGTTAGGGATGACGATAATGATGACGAGGTGGGAAAAAGCATCAACATATAAAGTTTTCATATGCACCCAATCCTCTATTTGACATATATAAGTATTGTGCAGGTTTTGGATTTTAAATAAAGAAATATGTTAATTACCTTGAAGGTAGTCCATATAACCAAGTCACATTATTAATTTCATATATTTTACATTAATTTTAATAATCTCTCCAAGCTAGAAGAATAATTCAGGTATACATTCTTTTTAGCAATTAAATCCACAACAATATTTTTTAATGAAACAACAAGAATAAATGAAAAAAAAAAAAAGAGTGTATTATGAGATTGAATGATTTAAATGTAAGCTTGGGATATTATAGAGATTTAAAGGATGGAAATAGTAACAACACCACTACCACCAACAACAATAATAATAAGAAAAATTAATCCTACTAAAATGAGAAATAAGATAAAGAAGAATTAATATCTTTTTTATGTCAATGATATGATAGCAGAAGAAAGAAGAAAGAAACAGGGCCATTAATAACTAGCCCTTTGATTTGGACCATTATTAAGCGGAAAGAATATTTTTCATTTTAATTAAAGGGTAATACTAATTATATAATCTAAGTTATATAATTTAATTTATATAATCTAACGTAATATAAATTTATTAAATAAATAAAATAAATAAATTTTAATAAATAAAATAGAATCTAACTATTTCTTAATTTTATATCAAATCAAATTATATAAATTAAATTATATCATCCGCTGTACACACAGCATTACACTTAATCAAACACACCCTGAGGTTCCACAAAATTCATCACCGTCAAAACTTTGTTGTTTTGTTTCCTCACAAAATTGTAAACCCCTTTTGTCCACACAGCAGCCCTTCTTCACTTTCTTCTTCTCTTCTTATTCTTTATTTTTTTTTTCCTTTTTCTCTCTAATTTCATCCACACAGCAACCGATTATACAGCTGTTGTCTCTCCCTAATCTGTCTTTTTTTTTTCCTCTCTTAATTGCCCAAATCATCGTTCTCATTGTTCACCCAAGTCAAAAAATCATGATGCAATTGCAGGTAGGCGGCGAGGTTAGTTGTTGTGTGGTGGCTTCGGAGATAGAGAAGGAAGGAGTGATGAGCCCAATTTTTTTCCGATTTATTTATTTTTTTTTCAATGAAATTAAATTTGACAATTAGAGCTAAATGGTGGCTGGAGCCAAATCAGGTGCTAGGGTTTTGCATTAGTTTGTAGGTGGTAGGGAGCTAAATTAAAGCAGGTTTTGGCAGTTGGTGCTGGTGGCCGGAGGTTCACTTCGGTTGGGAAGAATGAACGAAGAAAGCTGGACGTTGTTGAAGTTGTTCGGTTTAATTTAAATTAAATGTAGTCGGTGTTGACGGAATTTACTATTCTCTTGTTGTCGTTCTGGTGAGGTTCTTAACTGAATTAATTCTATGTGCCGGGTTCGAATCCTGCCTATATCACATTTCTTAAATTTTATAAAAATAAAATGTTAAATATGACATATCTCTTTAGAGATGCAGAATTTAATATTGACCCTTTTGGAGGGTTTGAAATTACTAATTTATCCCTTCATGTTAATCAGTTTATTAACAGTGATAAATTTTGTGAAACCTTGAAGGTGTTTTTGATTAAAATAGAAAATCTTGTTTTCAAGTAATGCTACTTATACACTCATGTTAATTAATTTCATTTATTATTAATATATATTTATCAAATCACTATATTTATTTATCAAATCACATTATGTCAGGTCAGTTTGTAAAAATAAGTTTGTATAAATAGTTTGTATGAGTATCATTACTCTTCATTTTGTAGGGTAGGTCATGATCTCATTTACTTTGTCTCTTTGAGGATTTTAGGTATCATCACTACTTAATGGATTTATAAAAATTATATCGATGGTAAAATCATTCGGTGTGTGATTTGTATTTTTAAGCATCATAAAAATAAATAGTGTAGATCTTAATTTCATTGTAGAATTACATAACATCCATAAGTTTTCAAAAATATTGATAATAACCTCCGCTACTAAAATTTATAAAATTGTAACATGTTTCCTCATTATTTTTCAAATTTTAACATGTTTCACTGCTCATTTTAACATATTGATCAACTAATTGAATAATTTTAGGTAGTGTTTTTTTACAGTAATATTGCCCCTCTTGTATGCAACTCCAATAGTATCTTTGTTGGAGTTTATCTCAGCTTCCCTGAAGTAATGTTCATATTCCACAGCCCAAAAAAAAAAAAAAAGAAAAAAGGATAACTGTCACGCGGATATGATTTTGATTGTGTTTACGCCTAAAATGTAGTTTCCTCCAATTATCCGGTATTTCTGATTGAATCGATGGGCATGTTGGGCAGGACTTAATAAGTAGGGTATTGTTTTCGGGCTTATTGAAAATGCCATCATCAGGCTTCGTTGTGTACATTTAGTAATAAGCTTTTTATGGCCCTTGGAATTTGAACAATGTTCATTTGGGCTTGGATTATGGGCTGAAAATCTAGCCGACATAACCTGTACAACTGCAGGAGGAATTGCTCAATCAAGTTAAAATGATTCTAATCTTCATTCATGGTAACTTGTAAAATAAGAATTGAGCCAGGTTATGAAAACTATTCATTCCTGATTGTTCGAAAGGAAACGATTTCTGAGTTTGGGATAAATGCTGTAGAGGTGCATAAATGAGTATAAGTAGTTTAAACTCTTGTTTGCCTTCTTTTGTCTGTTTGTTTCTTTGGTTGTTAAATTATTCTCCCATTAGTGTGTCATAAACTAAGTGATCGGTCCCAAAATATATTATATGGAATTGAAGAATTGTACGATGATTGAGATAAATAAGCAAGAATCAGTTAAGTTATTCAAATAAGAATAAACTTCAAGCGAAGAAAAGTGAATAAGAATAAGTTGATGACCATACTATGACTAGTTATAGCATTCATGGAATAACGAAGTTTAACTCGATCAATAAAATAAAATAAAGAGAAGAAGAAAGAAAGAAAGGAGCATGCCTTTTATTCTTGAATGCTTTTCCCTTGATCTCGATCATGGGAACAATTGGCTCTGTAGTATCTTGCCTCACTTAATTTCCTTATTATCAGAAGAGCCACTCCCATGATGTACTGTCTCATCATCAACATCAGAGATAATTCCACTAGGTCCAGCATCATCACTGTAGAAATGAATCTCATGGCTTTGCTCAAATATGATGCTCCCAGCTGCTTGTGGTCGGCTTAGTTGGATGATGTCCTCCAACTGTGATACATCTAGGCCTTGGAACATTGTTTGAATGAATTCTACATCTTTTAAGTATACTGCACGGATCCCACACTTCTTAAACTCAAAATCCGAACAATCAAATCTCAATTTATGCTTAACATCACGAGAATCCATGCCTGTTTCTAAAAAAAAAAGCCATAGAAAATCTGACACAGGCAATTCATCTGTACTGTCCTCCCACGTCATGTGAATCGGCTTTAAATTTTGGCAGGAAAAATCGATAGCAAATCGTCTCTCTGTTTTTTCCAGTCCCTCATGCTCTCTGACTCCGAAACTACCACAGACAGCCAATCCTAGGAACGTATGATCACTGCACCAATTTTGAGGCACCTCAATTGTTATCCAATCGTTCGTAGTTTGGAATGTGAACCAATCTGAAATTGAACTTCCAGGAAGAAAAATATGTAGTTTATCAACGAGAGGTGGGGAAGCGAAGGGTTCCTGCAACATTACATTATTATGTGAATGTTGATGTAAAAACTTAAGGTATAAGATATAAACTCAATTATAGTCCTATAGGTCCAGAATTGGAAATTAATTGAGAGAGAGGGACAGAAAGAAAAAGATACCTGAGGCAGAGGCAGGTAACTCATCCACGAGCGGACAAACTTTGCTATCCTTGCAATGTGTGGATCGTTGCTTTCTTGCTTGTCAGAGCAGTCAAGGAAATTTGAGAATATCTTTCGAATCCTGATTTTCGTTAAGAAGAGAATATGTTGTTTTAGCAATGAAAGTGCCACATCCTCATCGCTTTGATTCTCCAACAATCTGAAACAATTGTCAATGTAGAAATGTTGTCTCCTTGAGATAGGTAATCCCAGAGGACCAATCAATGTTTTCAGTGATGAACAGTTAGCTATGTTTAGCAGTTCTATACTTGAGGGAAGCTCTGACAAAGCTTGAAGCTTTTTGCAATGTGCCAAAATTAGGCTCCCAAGCTTAGAGAGTTGATTAAAGCTTGCAGGTAAGCTAACAAATTCGTTCCCCCTAAGATCCAAATTCGTTAACGCAGATAAGTTGCCAAAATCATTCGGAATTGCAGAAAGATTACAGTAACTTAAATCAAGTTTTGTCAAAGACAATAAACCGGCCATTTGGGCAGGTAACGAAAAACCCAAGGAAATTGGGCCCCCGCCTACTAACAAGGGCTGGAAGTAATGCCAACGGTTGAGAGTTTTTCCCTTGCATCCACGAAACGAAAGCTTTTTGAGGTTCTTTAAAGTCGAAACAGATGAAGGTGCCTCCGTTATAGAAGTTTTACCAGCATCAAGCTCCTCCAAATTTTCACAATCCCCCAGGTTCTGTGGCAATTTGTCAATTTGGGAGCAACCAAGTAGCAAAAGAACTTTAAGAGATCTCCATCCAGAGACTATTCTTGGAAGACTCTGTAGGTTTTCACAGTCTTTAAGGTTTAATAGAATAAGCCTTTGGAGGTCGCCAATAGAAGGATGAACCTCATATAAGCTTGTACAACCTTCAAGAATAAGCGTCTCAAGGTTTGGAAATGCTCTGAAATCTTGGATTCTTGTCAACTTTCTTGAGTGACTCAATTTGATAACTTTCAACTTATCAAGATGCTGTTACATACAAGCTTTAATAAAGATAAGAAAGAGAATGCACATGGAGAAAACATATTCAAATTAAGAAATAAATATTGATAGGAAACTAATATCATACCACTCTTTCCTTCCAAAGTAGTTCAATGCCACTATGAGACATATGAAGTTCAACAAGTTTCTCAGGTTTGAAAGTTGATGGCAACGATTTCAGTGGGTATCCATGCCAATTGAGAATCCGTAATTCGTTCGGAAGAAAGTCAAGCTTTCCAGGAAGATGCACGTTATGAATTTTAAGCAGTCTCAACCTATCCATTCCTGAGAATGCATTAGCTTCCACAGACATCTCTCTCGATTCAAATGAGCTTAAGTATATGGCTTCAACTGCCTCTGTTCCCTGTACAATAAAGAACAAGGATAAGATAAATAAAAGAAATAGTAAATACTTATAATAATTGATAAATGCATTTCGCCTCACTAATATAACCTTTTTTGGTCGGTTACCTTCTTGTTTACAAGGACACGACGAATATCATCGAAAAGCCATAATCTGCTAGGTTTGCCAAGTTGTGATTCTTGGCGAACAATGGTCTGAGCCATTTCTTTTAGTAGACTGTGGACATGTAATTCATTAGCATATTTCTCAACAAGAGATTTTTCAATCAGAGAATCAAGTCCAATTTTCGGGTGAAAATCACAAGCTTCTAGTATTTCAATGACTCGATTTATGTTCTTTCCATACAACAGACATGAAATATCTAAGAAAATTTTTTTATCGATTTCCTCGAGGCTATCATAACTTATTTTAAGTACACCAAAAATTTTCCCCATTGGAATTTCTTTAAGCCTTTCAAGCGCACTTGGCCACTTATCCACGCTTCTACCACAAAGAAAAGAACCCAAAACTACTAGAGCCAGTGGAAGGCCATCAGCGTAGCTTACAATGTCCTTAGACAATTTCACATAATCTGTAGGCAGGTGGTTTTGCTTGAAAGCTTTCAAACTAAAAAGTTGAAGAGCTTCGTCTTTGTCTAAGCAATTAGCCTTGTATATTTTATCCACATGATGAGCAATCAACAAATGTTCATCTCTAGTTGTTATGATAATTCTACTACCTGGACCAAACCATTTGTGATCACCTACTAGTCTTTCTAATTGCTCCAATTCATCTACATCATCAAGAATCACTAGGACTCTTTTATCTCGCATCCACTCGTAGAATCCTCTATTAACATGGGACAAATTGATATCTCTTACCATTAAGGTTTGCGAAAAAATTTTTTCTTGTAAAGAGTCTAAACCGTATTTTCTATGGGCCTCTTTAACATTTGAAAGAAAGCTGCTACCTTCAAATTGATAGGAAAACATGTCATAAATGACCCTGGCAATAGTTGTTTTTCCTACGCCGCCCATCCCACAAATCCCTATAGTACGAACATCGTACAAGCCCATAGCTAAATATGAAATCATTTCCTCCAAACGAGATTCCATTCCAATCAAGTCCTTAGTAATAATGGAGATTAATGAATGGTTCAATTTAGTCCATATGCCTTCCACAATTTTTTTTACAAATGCTGCTTCATGCCTGCAATTATTAAAAGATGACCACCCTTTATTAACTTATATTCTGAGAGTGTTAAATCTTAATTCATAAGTTTTATAATGGAACAAGAAATACTGTAATATATCATTTGCAATTGATATGTCTCTTCTTTAATAATCTACTTGCATGCATGCATAAATATACAAAAATCTTCTAAACTATTTATCTCTCAACATTTGATATTGGGTAAGGGTGGAGCAAGGCTAGCTACACTGGGGTGGAGACCTAAAAATAAAAAAAAAAAAGTTAATTACAATTTTGTATTCCACATACTTTTCTTTTCTTCTTTGGCATCTCTGGCCTTAAATATTGTTTCCCTTAGTCCATCTCAGTTCTTAATTTTTGACCAATGGGCTCCAACTATCAAACTGGGCCTCTGGCCGGTATAAGGTGCCTATGAACGATTAGAATTTAGACATAGGCAAATGAGTTAGGTGCAAATAACAAATTACGAATCATTAAAGAAAACATGTTCTTTTATTTAGTTTGAATTTGATCAACTATTATTTTTTTAAAGCTTTGACATGGATGACAAACTGTAAAATTGTATTGTTAAAACTGGAATGAAAATTTATTCACTTGAACAATCTCGGGGTCGCTGTCATCTCTTTACACGTGCATGCACTTTTACATATATATGTTAAAAAAAGAAGTGGTACATATTCGTTTAATATTTCAACTGTTTGATTTACCTAAAAGTTTTATATTAACTAATAATAAAGAAAGAAAAATTCACCGTGTGTAAATGTATTTTTATTTCTCTTAAAACTCAGACAACAATATTTTCAGGGCAATTCAAGATATGTTTTTATATATGGAGATTGTTGAAAAAGGTATAGTCTCTCTAGCTATTAAAAAAAAAAAAAAAAGGCAAGTAAATACTTAATTAACCTATCTAGTAAAGAAAGAAAGAGAACATACCCATCCTTTAAATCCCAACCAGAAAGATTAGCCACTTCTGTCAAAGCTGCTCTCCATTTCTTCAATTTCGCATCTCCAAAAGCTTTTTCATGTTCATTAAAGGCCTTCCCAAAGATCCCAGTCTGGTTACGTACGTCAGTTGGTTCCACATCATAGAAAATCGGCACGACAGTTTGGTCAATCTTTTTCATGCATTCAACAATCTTCAGGAGTTCGTCCAAGCACCAGCATGAATTAGCATAGTTTCTTGAGAAGACGACAATGGAAAACCTTGATGCTTCAATTGCTTTTAGAAGCTCTGGGGAAATGGGTTTGCCTCTCTCAAGTTTTTCATCATCTCTGAAGAAATTGATCCCTTTTTGTTTCAAAGCACTGCAGAGATGATCGGTGAAGCTTTTGCGGGTGTCTTCTCCTCTAAAACTGACAAAAACATCGTATTTCCACGATGCACCTGAAGAAGAGGCCCCTTCAATGTTCTTCAAAGACATAATTACTGAAGCTGATGACCAACTTTGCCCTGCTTTCTCTACTCTTAGTCTTAATCAGTTCCCTCACCTGTTTGTATATTAAATGTGAAAGGACGGAATATTTCGTAAGCATGTAGTCAAAGTTAAAAGCAGTTCATAACAATTTTTTTTTTAAAGGTGGTATCCCTTTACAATGATTTAATTAGTGATTTTCCAACATCGAGATTCATTTTCTAAATCTTCCACCTATGATTAATGTACCACTGTAAAATATATCTAATAATTTATAGTAGAAAGTTCAATTATTTATGATGAAGTAAGAAAACGGCTCGGCTCTTTCCTGGCTTCTTTCTATAAACAAACAGGACTAGGAAAGCGAAGGAGACTCTTTTTCTTCTTATAAATTTGTTGTGTAGTGGGAGTGAGTCTCTCAATTAATTTTTTTATTTTTTATATTTAATAATAAATTAACTTATGTGATTTCCACTTAAAATAAATATTATTATGTATCGTATAAGACTTCAAATATTTTAGAAGTACTAAAGGTTTTATTCCACATAAAATTAAATAGACTATTTTTGAAAATGAGGGACAAAAGTTTTTAAAAGAATGTTATTAACTGTAAAACATAATTAAATATACAATCTTGAAATCTCCACCATACTCTATGCACATAAGAAGAAGAAGAGGCCCCTTCGTCACTCTCGAAATTAAGACATTATTGGAACTAATCATATCGCCAACTTTGTCCTAGCTTTCTCTAATTCTTAATTACCCTTTTGTTCTGAATCAGTATTCCTCCTTTTTATATATTTATTTATTTTTGGTATGAAATGTGAATGCATAGGATTTGCTATAGGATAAGCATGTAACAAAATTAGTTGAAACAAATTCGTAATTGTTTTACAGCTGGTGTATGTCACTTTATGATGAATTACTTATTGTAAATTCTCTAATATGGAGGTACATTTTCTAAATCTTCCACCTATAATTAGTGGACAACTATAAGATACTTTTAATGTTATTAATATTATATTAGAAAGTTAAATAGATGATGAAGAATTAAAGAGGAAACGAAAAGGAAGTTTCTTTGGCTCTTTCTTCGCTTTTCTTCATTTCAAGAAATAAGGCGGACAAGAAAAAAGTTATATAATTAAGATTTTTTTTTTTCTTTTGTTTTCATTTTGTTGTCTAGTGGATGGAAAATCTTTGCATATCAAAAGCTTTTGATATATCAAATTTTATGATTGCCCCTAAGATTTAGAAGCAATATCATATTTTAAAACAATTACAGAGATTTTAGAATTACTAAAGGTACTCATATTCAGTTTAGAATTAATTGGATAACAAATTTTTTTGTTTTAACATTAATAAGTTATAAAAATTTTTAAAAGGATGTTATTAATTGTAAAAAACGATTTTTAAATACAATCTTATTTAAAATGTAAACTTGAAATAAGGCTAGCAATTAACTTTGTCGAAAGTATAGCACCCGGGAATCCCAATCCCGGCCATAAATCAGCAAAGCCATGCCCAATTGCCCATGATGTTATGTACTGGTGGCGGTACCACTAAAAGTCTATAATGATGAAGCAAGACCGGTTAATGTAAGTCTTCCTGGTACCTGCATTCACAGCATCGAGAGAGTCTCTCATTGGTGGCTGGACCACATCAGCACAGTTACATGTTGCAGCCGGTGGAGGGTAGACTCCCTTGTCTCGGTAATATGGAAGAAAATCTCTAAACCCTTCACCTTTACTTTGTGGACAAATGTGAAATCTGTTCAATTTAATAAATATTATATTAAAAAGTTGAGCTTGCAAGAGAGAAAGGAAATGGCTCCACTTTGGATCTTTCCTAGCTTCTTCCTCTAAAGATATAAGGTACGTAGGTAGACAAGAAAGCAAGCAAAGAGAAATATATAATTAACTCAAGCAAAAAAAAAAAAAAAACTACTTTCTTTTTTTGGCTAATTTCGTTGTCCAGTGGGTGGAGTATTTCCATCAAAAGTTGGATAATAAATTAATATCAGTTATCTTTCCTAAGATTTAGAGAAACTACTATATATTAAGGTTTCAAAGATTTTGCAATGAATTAAAGATTATTCTATTTTGAAGTAAAATAAATTTTTTATTTTAAAAATAAGGGATAATTCTTTTCTTCATTTTCTAAGAGAGATTGTTATTTAATCAATTGTAGAAAACAATTTTTAAACTACAATCTTAAAATATTAAGAAAAATAAACATAGCAATTTTGCACAAGTAGCTAGCAATGTGGAGCTCCATCTATAATAGTGAAAATGGGTTTTGTGATAAGCCACAAGAACTGAGATCTGAAGGGAATATGATAGTTAACCCCGGTCGAATTCAAGCGAAAAAGCATCAAAATATAACATATATATATATATGCATGTAATTCTTTTCTAGCTTCGTCAAGTTGGACTTCTTTTTCATTAACTATCAATTATATCATTATATTTTTATAGGAAAAATCATTTAAGGAGATTATCGTCCTTAAGTGATAAATTAGAATCATACGTGCCCTATGGATTTCAAATTTATGTCTTAATCCTTAAGAGTGGTAAGATCCGATTAGTAAGTAGATAAATTTGTAGATTTGAAGCATATTCTCTTTAAGATTCGTCTTCTTGTGAATTTTTTTTTTTTTTAAATCTTATTTTGCATTGATGGGCAGTTGTCATACACTGAACCATACTACAGATAGACATTATTATTGTATGTTGTACCGACCCCGTCAAAATGTGCAGCATGCCTAAAAGTAGGGATAGCGTTTCTGCACCTACACCACACAAAAAAATTCTGTCGGACCTCGCTAAACCATCGAAAATCTGATGTATTTGAGAGTTTTGAGATGTTTCATAAAAAACCATGGATTTTTCTTGCTTTTTATTTTTTTAAAAACTTCTTAACTCTTTTAAATGGGTCAAATAATTAACATTACTTAAAATTAAAATCAGTGGCGGACCTACACAAGGACCAGGGTTCCTGGGCCCCCTCTCAATTTTAAAAAATTTAATATACTCCCTTACTTTGCTTTATCACTTTTATATTCCTTTCTTAAAATTAAAAAAAAAAAATCAATTTCAAGTCTTATAATTCTCTTTTCTTTTTTCTAAGGACTTAAGCTACTTGAGAAATACAATAATATAAGTTAATATTATATTTTAATTAACTTTTATTAGCTGATTCATAAATAGAATTTTATTTTTTTATTTTTATTTATTTATTCTACATAAATTATATATTTCACTTTATATAAATATTTTTTAATAGTCTTTAAAAAAAAAACTCTCAATCAATTGTTACTAAAACAGTACAAATTTGATGATCCTAGTATATGATAATGACTGCCTTTTTCTTATAATTTGAAATAAAATAATATATTATATTTTTATTATGTCTTTCTTTTTATTTTTTCTTTATTTGCATCAATTAGATTTAAACAATAGTAATATATTTTCGAGAAATTATTTATAAGAGATTTTTATTTTATTTCATTGGTTTGTATTTTTTTTAGATAAAAAGTAACGTATGTTGCAAAACAATTTTTTTGAATAGTCATAGAGAGATATTTAAAAAAAAAGTTATTTTGAATTGACATCAAATTTAAAGAAAATGAACTCTTTAAGATTTCAAGTCGTTATAGTCATAATATCTCTCATTTAGGTGTATTTTTATTTTATTTTTTATAATTTTATCATATTATTAAAGTTTATCAAATAAACTATAAATATTAAAATATTAATGATAATAGTAAAATATTAATGATGCCTTCTTTTAATCAAATCTTGGGTCCGCCACTGCTTAAAATACCATAAGAGTGCTAGTTGGTAGTGGTGGAAAAGCTTCTAAAATGTGATTTCTACCACCTAGGTTCGAACCGCAATATTGTTTAATTAATTAGTTTTAGTTAAATATAGAAGAAAAATAATTTATATAAATTTTGGACGGTTGTGCATGTGTGGGCTGGGTGCAGGGTTTGGTTAGCAATACTGCACCTGGACTAATTTTCCCTTCAAATCTCGCACCTGAACTTTATTCCTGCAAAATCCGTCGGGTTTTTCCTGCCCTTTTCCTTCAAATCCTACTTTATTCCAGTAAAATTCGAGATTTTTCTATCTGGATCAACTGGGTAAAATCTGGTTACCTGAACTGTGTGAGAAAAATTGTCATCCCAACTTAAAAGTCTTACTCGTGAGGATCAGCATGATACATGCTCATGACCAGCGCAGCAGCACCATCACCTTGACCTTTGTAAACGTATTACTGTCACTCACAAAGAGGCCCCACACAATGCTTGCAGCTCAGCGTCGACCCTACACAAATTCGGCACCTCCAATCACTTGCTTTCTTTCCTTTTTCTCTCCATCTTCGCTAGGCTTCTCCTTTCTGAATTCTGCCTCTCACCCTCTTTGGATTGTTAATTTTGTTACGTTTAAAAAAATAAAAGTTTCGTGAACTGCAAGAACTCTAAATCTCTCAACTGCATGAATATCCTCAGGTAATATGTTAATGGCCATAACTTGTGATGGAAGATTTGTAAAACAAGCTTCTTTCTGGTTGTTCTTCCTGGATTTTTTTTATTAAGAATACTAACAAGATAATATTTCAAATATCAAGGCAATGCTTGGATGTCAAAATGAAATAATTCTTATTGGTTTGCAATTTAATTTATGAATAATTGACTAAACTGTTTCAATATAAAAAATATACAAATGAATAGAGAGAAAAGTTAAATTTGATGTCAAGATATTAGGAGTTGTTCGGTTACATTAATATAAAGAGAAAAGAAATATTTTTCCAAAGAAAATTATTTTCCATTGTTTGGGTTGATGGAAAGTCGAAGGAAAGAGGATTACCAACAATCTTATTTCATAAAAAACTTTGATAATTGAGTTTTCTCCCAACTCTGGAAGGAAAACATCGTTTTCTTAAGAATAATATATTAAATTATTAAACTAACTTTATATATTTTTTATGTGATCAAAACTAACCATATTCAAATAATTAATTAAATTATTTTACAAATTATTAACAAAAAAGTATAAATATAATTCATTAATTTAGTATTTTCGAAAATTTAAAAAGTAAAAATTTTATATTTTCAAAAATTAAAAAAATTGTACAATTTGAAAAAATTGTTTCCTACTAATGTCACCGATGATCGTCGACCCATTCAAGTGTTTGGCATCATTGTCGATATTTATGTGATTGTTGACTAGTCCCCTACTTATTTGAGGTGGTTTTATCGGTATGGGATGTGTCGTTTATCAATAGAAATAAAGCTTAACAACGGATCCTGAAAAGAGAACAACCGCCTGTAGTTAAACAACAACACAATCGACGATGAAATTCAGACAAAAAGAAAGATTGTCAGACGAGGATCCCAATGGTGCTTGCAATGACATTAATTTAACAACAACCACGCGCAACATTCATTGAGCCCCGGTGACGCTAGATGGCGGTCGGCCGACAACAATTTTTTGTATTTTTTATTTTTAATAGTTAATTTATATATTCAATTATTTATTTATTTTAAAAATATTAATTAATTTAACAATATTTTAATATAATCCAATAATACTTTTCTACAAGTATTTTTAAACTCTAATAAAATTTTATCTATTAATTATTTATTTATTTTAATAAATCTGATTAGTCTAGCAATATTCTACATAATTAATATATTATTTATTTTTAAAGAAAAACTTGAAATTTAAATATTTATAATAATTAAAAAAATATCAATACTTAAATTATTATACTATTAACTTAACAGATAATTATTAATTTTTCAATAATTTATATAAGAAGTTTAAATTGAAAATTTATATTTAATAATGGATATTATATATTTTCATGATAGGTGTCTATTTATGTATTACTTTTATATCAATTCGTCCATGTTTCTTTGCTATATTCCGTGGTATTTTTATGTTTTTGTGTGGTTTTGATGTTTGTAGGAGTTTTGGAGCAACTTGCACAAAAATGGAGTAAAACCCTTCATTTTCACCTCTGCTAGTCAGTGATCTTCTCGGATTTAATTGTATTGATATACAATGAACCCGATGACATATTATATACCGTTGGAAAGCTCTCGAAGTCTATTTTCTGGAGAAATTTACGGTTTATAAATCCATTCAGTGTACCAAAAGTTGTAATCAAAACAGTGTGAGAAGTATAGAAATGTAATTCCACAAGTCACTGTAGCATGTATAATACGGGGCACTGTAGCAAGTTACTGTAGCAGAGTATTTAAACACATTTTAGGGTTTTATTTTCATAACTTGAAGAGGGGAGAACGTGGTGGAGGCTGCAGCTCTGGAATTCTTTCATCTCCTGGAGTTCTTGAAGGAGAAGGAAGCTTGGAAAGAGGAAGAACTACAATCCAAAGAGAATTACATCAAATTTGCTAAGTTTTTCCCTTCCCTTTCATTTTCTGGAATGTCTCCATGTTGTATTGTATTTACCACGTTCTTAAACATGTGTAACTGAATCTGAATTGGTTGAGGGTGATTTCAAAGCCCCTGATATGGTTTTTGTAAGTTGATTGTGTAAGGAATTGTTATCCAATTCTCTAATTGAAGTTGCTTGTATTCTCCCATATTTAATGCTTATGATTGCTTGATGATTGTATTTGAGTGGCCAACTGAATATAATCTGGTTGTGATTTATTGCTAGACTAGAAATCTTGATCCGTAATTGTCTTGAATTTCTAATCATTAGTAGCAAAAATTGTGATCAGAGATTACAATTGGAGAATATAACCTAAGTTAAATAATCCGAGCTTGTGTGTTTATTGCTTAGATCAACCTATCTTTCTTATCATAAAGCATCCATTGAATTAAATTTAGAGAGCTTGTTCTAGGTTGTTTAATGGATAGAGATTAAATAAAGAGCCTGTTTTATTTAACAACAAAATAAGGAAAGATTGGGATAACAGAGCTTGTTGTTATCTACGGTTGATAATTTCAATGGTGTAATTGGATGACAATTCTATGATTAATTAGCAAATCCATATCTTGTGGCAGAGAAGGATCCCTTAACCAGGTTTCTCTCATTGAGTTTTCACTCAAATTAACTTTCTTTTTTGTTATTCTTTACTTGCATTAATATTTCATCTAGTTAATCAATCAACAAAACCCCCCTCATTTAGTTTATTGTTGCTTTCGAATAACAAATTCAATTAGAATCAATCCTCGTGGGAACGATATCTTACTTATCACTTTATTACTTGTGCGACTAGTATACTTGCTAGTTTCGAACGCATCATTTCATGTGAAGGATATTTATATCAAATTAGATCATAAGATATTTCTTTCCATTCATGATTCCATTGTCAAACTAAATAATGAAAAAATATTTTAAAATTCATTCTTTTCTTCCTATTTTTCCTTTACATAGATCATTTTTTTCCTCAAATCGAACATTCCATTAGAGTTTAGGTTAATGAGAAAGAGAAGATGATAAAAATATTTCAATGTTAAGTGTTATCCTTATAAATAATTTTCTTTAGGAATATTTTGATAATACAAAATTTTATTTAAAAAATGAGTGCTAAAGAAGAAATTTATGGATGTAAATCACCTCTCTTGTTATGTTGATTCCAACTTTTAAATCTATTGGAAATATCTAGCCTAAGCATGATGATGCATGCAATAGAGTTTTATAATTTTATTTGCTTTTGTCTCCTTGAGCTGCCGAAAAGGGATATTAACTTTGAACCCCTTAAACATTCGTTTGAGAATAGTCAACATCTCACTGTATCCAAAACAAACATTGACCCCCAAAATTTATATCTGGTTAATATTGACAAATGACATTTCAATTTTACCCTTATATATATAAAAATAAAAAATAAATGTAATGATAATTCATATATTAAAAGATACTTTTTATTAAGACAAAATGTTCCTAAACAAAACTAGGAACATGATTCCTCCGAAATCAATTCTAGTAATCATTTCTAACCACAATTTCTTTTATTCCTTATTCTCTACAAATTACATTAAAAAAAAAAAAAGCAAGGAAAGCCAAAACTGCAGAATTCTCCATCACCGCAACAAATTGAAGAAAACTGCAAATAGACTACTGATCGTACAGGCATCACAGCCAGAGTGGCGGAGCCACGTTGGGTGAACAGGGAGCAATTGCCCCATCTAATGATTGAAAATCTACTAAATTTACATATTAAGCTTTTTGTTGCCCCCTATACCTCGTTCTCTTGTGCTATTGCGCCCCATGTGAATATTTGTTTCTTCTTATTTGCCCTCTCAGAAATCAAAATTTTCTTTATTACCCTCTCAATAAACCCAATGTTGCAAGTATTTCATAAAATAAAATAAAAAATTACTCTCTCTCTCTCTCTTAAAACTCCTCGTGAAAAATGTAATACTACACTAAAATTCAATATATACTTTAATTATAGCATAAACATAAAGCTATATTTTTCTTTTGCCAAACTACTTTATCCTTTGTCTTTTCTCTGTTATATTTCATCCTCAATAAGCCAAAAACCCTGTTCCAACTACACTTCAACGGTTCAAGTGTTCAACCCTCGTAGACTCTAATTTCTCTAAATTCCATCCTCTCTCAAGAAAAAAGGTAGAACAAATTGTCTATAGAGGTGTGCCCTGTACAATATTATTTTATTTTTGTTGTTGGAACCAAAACAATAAATAAATTAGGCTTTTGAATTTTGATTAAATAGATTATTTGATGGACATAAGAATTGGATTGTTTGGATTTTATATAAAATAATTGATATTGTAATATAACAATGGTATTGGTTGTCACAACTTACATGGATAAAAATGGGTTTATTTAGAGCTATTTGTTTTTAATTTCTTTGATTGAATTCTTTTCATTGAGTTTTTACATGTAATTTTTTTTAATAGATTTATCATTTATATTTGCATGGTAGTTAGTTTAGTTTTAATTATATCCATCTACTTTACAATTATTTAAGAATTATAGGGTCATTTTTTTTTTCATTTAACTTCTTTAATTGAACTCTTACCATTGAGTTTTTATATTAAATTACCTATTAAGTCAAACAAATTATTGATATAGTGCTTTAAGACATAAAAATCTATTTAAGACATATTAAATACTAATATAATCAATTAATGAAATCAAGGTTTTAGAATTTTTAATCTAGAAGTTGAGTCTTATAGTTTGATTTTGCCCCCTCTAAGCAAAGTTTCCGGCTCCGTCACTGGCCAGTAAGCCACCGCTAACCAATTCATTCCAAGCCAAACTTAAATAAAAAGTCATCTACACAAGATTTAAAAAAAATTATCACAACAATTGACTCCCAAAAACACAAAAAAATGTGCACATAGAAAATATAAAATTTTTAAGAATTGTGAAGAGGGGCGGCTCAGGGTTTCTTAAACTAAATTTTTAAATGTTTTTATTTTTACTCCACGGATTTAAAAAAAAAAAAAGATAAAAGGTATATAAAACGAAAATACGATAAAAAGTAAAAAGACAATACTATCCTTTTGACTGTTAACTTTAATAGCTGGCTGTTAATGTTTATTATTTGTGTGTGTTGTTGTCGTTGTTAGGGGTAGGGGGGCGGGGTTGGAGTTTGGTGTGGGCGGCATTGTGGTCAAAGTAGTTTTTGAATCAATCGGATGTTGAAATTGCAAAACAACTTTAGGGGTTTCAAGTAGTCTTCCCTTTCGAAAATAACATAAGGTCCAATTTTTTTTAAACTGACTATAACCACGCCGTGGCCTCTGTGAATTAACGGTAGAAGATCATAATAAATGGGAATTTTGTCTTCTGAAAGTATAACTTTTTTAATTTCAATTTATTCTTTAGAATAAAAGAAAATAAAAGACTTCCATAAATTCTCCTGCTATCGGTCATAGTGAAGGGAGAAGAAAAGGTGTTAAAGAAAATTCTCCATTTTCATTAGCTTCAATTCTTTACTTAGAGTGATGAGGAGCAGGTTCCTCAAATTAAAAGAAAATGAGGGAGATGTAAATAGAGTTAATGGGAGAATCAGTAGAAGAAATTTGGGGGAGAGATAGAGTGAAATTGAGGGTGAAAAATAATCTTTTTATTAAAATATAAAAAATCCATATTCAATAACTTTATAAATAAAATAATTAAAGACACTTATCTATAGTGCCGACAATTATAACTTGACTAGTAAATAAAATCTATTAGAAAATAGAATCTAATTTAAACTAAACAAAAAAAATACCAAAATTAAATCCTGGATAAAATAGTAAACTATTAATTAGGAAAATAACTCAAATTAGGATTACTCATAATTTAGGAATTCAAAATCCCTAATTAATTAAAATTCCTAAAATCAAAATTAAAATCTCTAATTTATTCCTAGCATGTCCTAACATCACAGAGCCAGAGCGAAGGAGAAGCCAATATGGAGTAATTTGGGTGTTTGTATATTTGGATTTTCGTTAATTGTGTATGCTATAATGGAAGATTGCAAGACTTCTGATAAAATGTCCACAAGAAATAACATTTTCTAATCTAACCACTTTTGGATGAGCAGATGAAGGGGTTATCTTGTGAATGTATTTGGGGTTGTGCTTGCTTGATCAGTCACCATATTCATCAAGCTCTTGTCTGCAAGCCATAAGCTGCTTCTTCTCAAACATGGCATTGCTGATGGTGTTCTTGTTATTGTTCTGCAATTAAGATACTGAAATCCATACATTAACTATACATATTACATTCAATCATTTCAATGCATTGATCAAATGCCTCACAACTTATGTGAAAACTGTGATACCATGGATCTTTCCCCATTTCGGTATTCAACTCTTTTACTTAGTCACGGAGTGGTTCCAAAATTAAGTTTTTCCATCAACTCTGATAACTGAAGAAAAATTAAGTGTTAGTATCTGAATGTCTATGCATGTCCATTATGATAGAGTTGACGAAGTAAAAAATTTGTTTCCTGTAATACCATCATTCCTTGATTTAAGGGTTTGGACTAAAACTAATTGAAAATAGATAAAGAGAACTTGTATGATTTTGTCATCTTAAGTTGATCCTGAATGGAAGAGAATCACATTTAAACTTCAGATCCATTTGCTTAGTAAAACTTCTTCGGTTTTTTAACAGGTCAACATCAAGGGAACTACGAAATCTGGATAGTGTTTCTTGTTTTCCCATATGTATTACTTGAGACAGTTGATCGATCATCAAATATAAGGCTTTCAAGTCTGAGGTAGATGTTTGGTTTGTTATTGTTTTTCTTGGAATTTCTTTAATTGAGTAGTCGGACTTGAATATATATTAGCCATTTTTGCAAGGGATCCATACATTTTTGTTTGTCTTGCTCTTTTAGATGTTCTGTTCAATTCCAAATTATGTAAGCTTAACAAATCAGACATCCCTAAGTAAATCACAAGTAAAGCTGTACCAAATGCCTGAAATAGCTTGTAAGAGATGTTTACGGGGAAAGTTAGGCCTTGGATCCAATCCCTTGAAGTAGAATGTTAGCCAGATTGTTAATTTTGGACATCTAGAACCTGATTTCTTCAGAGACAATAATGTATAGCTGTGGAAATGTTCTAAAGATGTAAGAGAAGCTGATAATAGCCTAACTGCATGGTTGAGACTTGAGCTTAGAACTCATACGGGGAAAATTTTTGCAAGAGTATGATTATTACTTGAAATTTTGCTAAACCTTAATTTTACAAAAAAGGATCATTGACTAATAAGTGTCATCGGTGGGACTGTTTCTTGGCCAAATCCAATGATCATGCTGCCTTGTATCAGCAAACATTTTACTTGGAGTTGACAGGAAGTTTGTGGCTTTCCTTGTGTCCTCATGTATATCACGCAATTGAAATGATTATAAGTTTATGATAAGCTGATGATATCTTCCAAAGGTAATACAGGACTTGAAATATTATTTGTAACATCTGATCGTGATAGGCGAAATTACATTTATACAGTGAAGCATTCTTTAGGATGTGATTATGCACTTGGCTGTGTATGATTGTATATGCAACCTTCTGTGACTGTTCCACTGGCTGTATTCTTCTTTAGTTGCTAGCATCATTTATCATCTCATTTGTTGCAACAATGGCTTTAACTGAATCTCATTTGAATCTTCCAATTACTTTCAGTAGTCCAGGGTTGGTATTTTCTTCAATGCCTCGTTGATTTTCAAATTATATAACATGTTTCAGTCCTCATTTTGACAAATTGAACCAATTAAACAATTTCAGGTGTTATATTTTTTATAGTATTTACATGAAACAATCCCATAACATATTCATGTTTTTTTTAGAAAATGCAGTTTGGTTATTGGTTAATGTGTAAAAGAAACTTACGTTAAGGACTAGTGTTATGATTTTTTAATTTACAGAGTAAGTTCCAAAATGTTAATATGATTGAAGAAAGACCCTCACATTTGCTGACGTAGCAAATCATTGTTCACCTGAAAGTGTTACTCTATCAGTGCTTCCAGCTAATAGGCTGCAACCAGGTTCGAACCTGCCTTCTGAGCCTATTAATGACTTCAACTTAACAATTAGATTTCGATTCATTTTTGCTTTTTTTTTTTTCTTGTAGCAACTTCTACTTGCACCAAACCATATATTCTTTGGTCCGAAATTGTTGTTTCTTGAATTCTCTAATTGTGGCATTCAAATGGTATGCACTCCTGGGTCATCCTGTAAACTGTTTACATTCATAACTTGTTTTATATTTTCACAATTTCTTCCATTTGTGGTAGATTTTAAATTACCTAATCCCTTCGAAGAAAATAACAAGAGAACAATGAACACATAACAGTACTATAGATAGATTATAAAGGGTGAAGAAGATAAAATGGGGGCGCTTTTGGTAGTTTAGTTGTTTGGTTCCATGACTCATGTAAGGACATTTTGACGACAAAATCTGGCTGCACTGGCTTTCCAGATGAGTTTTCTAGGAGGAAACACCTGTTTTTGTGTGTCCATGAGAGAGAGTGAGAAAGATACATAGCTGTACTAATATTTCGGGTACTCAGCTTTGATAATTGCATGGTTAACATGGGATCGACTACACTACAACAGCTGTACCGATCCAGCAAAATTCATGTATAAAACTCGTAAATTAATGTATAAAAATTGTAAATAGATGTATAAAAATTATAAATTATAATTGTATAAAAGTTGTAAATCAGTAAATAAAAATTGTATTACAATTTTTATATATTCATTTATGACTTTTATATAATTTTAAAAAATTTATGTATGGTACGTTGGCTGTACTGTAGCCAATCATTAACATTGATAATCAAAACAGCTACATTACTACAAACTGCAATATCTAGTGAATGCAGTGGAGTGACAGTAATTACAATTGTTCATTGCATCTCTATGGTTTTGGATATCGACAGGATTCTTGTTCTCGATATTGGTAATCTGGTATGCTTTTCTTTCATTTGACTTCTTTTCTATCTCATGGACATTTAAGAGATTCACCTCTTTATGAAAAGAAAATATAAAAAAATAAAAAATAGAATCATGGTATGGTGTGAAACATATGATTCCAATACAATTTTGATGAATTCGCTATTTTCACCTCTAATTTGCTTGAGTTTATTATTTTTTCTATTGATAATTTAGTACGGTAGATTACATAACATTTGAATTGGTATTAAACCATGCGCATTCCTGTTTACCATAAACATTAACCGATATGTCTCTTAGGAAAGATTATCCTTTTTTCCCTAGAGATTGTAGATTTATATGTAAATGGTTTAAATATGTATTATGCGGATATGAGTTTGGTTATATATAGTTATACGTGTCCAATATCCTAATGTTATCTAAAGAGTTTTATTGGCCCTTGAAATTGCGTTGAAGTCGAAACTTTTTCTTGCTGAGTAGGTTGAACAAGGATACCCATAAACGCTTATGCATGATGAGTGCTCTATATTTTCTCACAATTTGAATATCAAAGACAGAAAAGCTTCAAGCTTTTGGGCAAAGAGCAGCACATCATATTATCTATATTTTTAAAAGAACTAGCGTTGTTACTAATAATCAATTACAGTTCTTTTCACATGTGCAAGAATACTGTTTATCTCCATACAGCTTGGCTCAAAAATGGGAAGCGTACCCCATGAATTTCAAGAATTTCAAAGAAGGATTTCAGAAATCAATTCTAGAATTCCGCCTCAAATATGGTCAGGCAAAGACGATGCACCATGGGAACAATATCCTTCAGAATATTGTCATCAACTACGACAATATAGAAAAATGTATCACTCAACTCATAAGCACATAGTCCAAGGAGAAAGTTCCTGTTCTTACCAAGCCCAGGCCCAAGAAGATGAAGATAATGATCTACATCTCCAACTCAGCCTCCAAAGTCTTCCATAGCTGACACTCCCACAGTTGTCTCAAGAACAGTCTTGTCCTCCATATTTTCAAGATTCTCAAGATCATTATAACATTGATTAGACTTATTTGCAGCAATTTCTAGAAAAAAGAAGCGGACCGAGTCATAGGTTACCAACTATGAAGAAACTCATGCAGCCTCTTCATCCAATCAACCTTTACAATCCACAGAGCCTTCTTTCAAAAGAACCTCCAATGGAAAAATAGAAATTCATTTTGCCTCTGAAAAACCCTCTACACAACCTTTTTCAACTCAGTTTGGAATTTTTTCATATGTTCCCACAGAGATCTATGCTTTTGATGATCAAGGCGTTCCTATTCATATGTTTCAAGAACATCAGCCAGACAATTTTTCTTATAATTGTCCTGCTTGTTTGGAGCATGCCGATCCCTTTAGACCGCCTAGTAGAAAAAGAGCTTATCAGACTCCAAAGTTGAAGACGTCAGATGCTTTTTATAAAGCATACAAGCAAAAGGTTCCTGGTTATGATTTACTGGGAGAATTAATTGGCAAATTTGATTTTGTAGTCAAGTACACAGGTCCAATTCATCATGCAATTCCAGAACCCTCTGGATGGGATGATCTAGATGACGACACTCGATCTGATTTTTCTGATCCAGAAACTCCAATCCAAATCTCCATTCCACAAAAAAAAAAAAATGTAAGTCTAAAGCTTTTTGGATCCTTAAACAACATACCAGCTCTGTTATTCCCTCTATAGCTATGTATCAATCAGATCTAGCTTCATTTCCTCCTCTTGAATCTAGAGAAGATCCTGTTACCAGAGAAAAATCTGCATGGAAGGTAAAACCATCAACTTCTAGAAAAGCAGATGGAAAACCTGAGCAGATGACTCAAGCAAAAGCAGTGTTAAATTGGCAATATGAAAATGCAGTGGTTCAAAACCAATATCTTTAAAAAATAGAAGAAGCAACCAAGAGAATCGAATCAAAAATAGATTCTTAACAACGACAAATGCTGACTCAATTAGAAGCCTTGAAAAAGAGAATTGAAGATCTTCATTAGATTATTCTTCAACATCTGAAGCAATCCATTCCTTTTTAACACCTTCAAACTGAAATGAATCAGTTAAAGCAACAACTGTTCTCTTTGGAAAGAATGGTCTCTATTACCCAACCTCCACAACATCCTTTAGACAGACTTTTTACCTCCTTTTCTCCTCCATCCCTTTTACCTAAAACCCCACAAGTCCTAATACCTCACAAACATCCCACTCCTGATTCTATTTTTGGGAATAGTTTTTTATTCCTCAAGAATCAAAAGCCCCTGTAACAAAAACCCTTAAAACAAAAACAAAAACTTTCTTCCAGTAAAATACATCCACCAGACCCTCCAACTCAATTCACCATCGCACCTAATCCTATTTCTACATATCTCCAAAACTTTGCAATTGAACACCGAAATGAAGATTTATTCTCTACTTCAGAAG
Organism: Boswellia sacra; assembly: GCA_013180625.2. Lineage (NCBI taxonomy): Eukaryota > Viridiplantae > Streptophyta > Magnoliopsida > Sapindales > Burseraceae > Boswellia > Boswellia sacra. Next base: position 42,641 of record SNVD02001637.1, read on the forward strand.
TTATTTCTGATCAAGAAAATTCTCAATTTTCTGAGATAGATTATGATTCTGATCAGATTCTTCCCATCATGATGTATTCTAGCAATGATGATGATGATCCTCAGCCTTCTTATACACATGCCACAGTTCAAAATCCTTTAGATGAAGATGAATCTATTGAGGATACTATTCATTTCAATAGTCAGCCAACTCATAAACCCGCGCGTTATAAGACTTCTTTGTTTACTCTTGATGATTGTGGCATTGATGATCAAAGAAACATAATTCATGAAATGACATCTTGGTGCAATGCAGAAATGCTACGTCCCGACTCCACAATAAAAGGAGTTATTCTTGATTTCATTGCAACAATGACAGGCTCCTTACGGGAATGGTGGTTAAAGCTTAGGGAATACCGCCAATTGCAAATTATTGATTTAGTGGACATCAATCAATTCATGTTTTACATCTACTCAGAATTTCTGGGAAGTCCTACACATGTTGAAGATAAAGCCCGAGAAGAATTGTTCGAGTTGAAATGCTGTTCTTTCAAGCCAAAGTATATTCAACGTCATTTCAAAAAGGTTCGAGAAAGATTCTATCTCATTGGAGGTTTAGATGATCCTAACCTCAAGCAGGCTTATCTTAATCAACATCCTGATCCTTTAGGATCTGAAACTCTAAGGTTTATTACATCCAAAGGTATGACCCTCTCTCAAGTATCTTTGAGAAATCTATTGCAGTTTGTGTTGCAGCAACTACAAAAGCTCTGCAATAGCTCTAAATTTCTCACTGAATATAACAATGCTCAGAAGAAACTTGGAAAAGTTTGTCAAAGACTAGACCTCAAAATTGAGTGCAAAGGTGGTGATTCATGTTTTTGTCCATCTAAGAAAAAGAAGCATTTTCAAAAATTCAAGAAGCAATCTTCTTTTGAGTCAAAGAAAGCAAGAAGATTTTTTCGCAGGAAGAAAACCAAAAGAAAATCTAATCGATGCTATATCTGTAGGGAAAAAGGATATTTTGCAAAACAATGTTCTCAAAAGAAAAAGAAAGACAAGGGTTTCCATACTATTTCTTAGATTACAGGAATTTCCTGTTATGATAATGAAGACCTTGAATCTCTCTTCTCAGAACAAGAAATAGAAGATGAAGACACTCTTTTTATGCTCAGTCAAGCAGATCATATGATTGTTCAGAAGAAGAACTTTATGAGTCTTATGAAACCAGACCAATTTCAGTTCAATTGGCTTGTACAATGTCAAATTTTATTGTTCCTCTTGTTCCTGTCATAATCCAGACATCAAAATTTGACAAGCTAATCAACTTGATAGCTCTCATTAATACTGGTGCTACAACTTCCATTCTTAATCCAACTGTTCTTTCTTCAAAATATTGGACTTCACATCGACAATATTTTCGTGCTACAAATAATGAGGTTTTCTCTATAGAACTTCTCATCAAAAAGGTATACCTTGAACTTTTTTCAGGTTTATCTTTTATTCATAAATTTCTGGATTCCACTTTCCCAGATAAAGACCTAGTCATAGGTTTTGATCTGTTAGCCCAGTTTTTTGCTAAAAGAGTTCTGATTAAATCTGATGGGCTCAAATACAAAAATTATTTCCATCCTTGGATAAAGATAGAACCATCCAGTTCTTTTAATCCAATAGAAAACTCGAAAGCCCATATTCTATCAACCTCAGCAGCCAACAGTCATTTAGAATTTTTGTTAAAATGTTCACATCCTCTTTGGAAAAATTCAGAATTTTTCATTTCTCTTCCTTTTAAGAAAAATGAAGATGTTAGCCCTATCAAAGCTAGCCATAGAGGAATGAGCCCTGAACATTATACCCTCGCTGTACAAGAATTAACCCAATTACAAGCTCAAGAATTAATTGAACCAACAAAATCTGTTTGGGCTTGTGAAGCTTTTTATGTCAACAAAAGACCAGAACAACTCGGGGAGAAATTGAGATTAGCTGTAGATTTCCACCCTCTCAATCTGTTCTTAGCTGATAATAAATTTCCCGTTCCCAATACCCATACCTTTTTTGCCAACCTTGCTAAAGCCCGAGTCTTTTCAAAAGTTGATTTAAAAGCAGGATTCTGGTAACTAGAATTCATCAGGGCAAAAGATTTAAGATGGGATTTTGCATCCCCAATCATCACTTCCATTGGAATGTCATGCCTTTTGGATTAAAAACAGCTCATTCTATCTTTCAAAAGGCAACATCAAGATTTTCCAACCTCTTAAGTCTAATATGCCTATTAATATAGATGATCTTCTTTTGTATTAATCAACAATAGAAGAACATCTAGAGCTATTGAAGCAAATGCACTCCCCTATTCTACAATATGGCATTATGATTTCTCCAAAGAAATGTGTTTTCATAGTGTTAGAAGTAGATTTCTTGCGAATGATAATCATTGAGGGCCAATATCGTCTCCAGCCTCATATTGGGAAACAATTACTTGATTTTCCTGATGAGGATCTTTCAAAGCAGCAAATTCAGCCGGCATTGGGTATTATCAATTTCATGTCAGATTTCATTCCTAAATTATCAATGGTGATTCATCCTCTCCAAGTTATGCTCAAGAAAGATGCTCTCCCTTGGGGACTCGAGTAATCCAATGCTCTCTCTCAAATTAAGAAGATCGCACAAAAACTTCCTCCTTTGCAAATTCCTTCCAGTGGAAGAAGAATCTTGCAAACTGATGCCAGTGACTTTTTCTGGGCTGCCATTCTCATAGAAGAGAAGAATGGGAAAATAAATATTTGTGGTTTTTAAAAGTGGTGCTTTTTCAAAACCTGAGATCTATTACCACTCCACATTCAAAGAAATTCTTGCAGTTAGAAAAGGAATTGAAAAGTTCCAGTTTCACCTCATCGGTCATCACTTTCTGGTAGAAATGGATATGAGCTCCTTTCCAAAAATGTTGTCGTTTAAATAGAAGCAATTGCCTCATCTGCAGTTACTTAGGTGGTCAACTTGGTTTTCTCAATTTACTTTTGATGTCAAGCATATAAAAGGCGATAACAACATTCTTGCTAACATGTTATCTCGCCCTCAACAAATCAAGATTGATCAAGGCAATTCTCTGTAACTCATTCCAGCGATCCATATGATGAATTCTTTTCCTACTCCATCAACAGATTATGAATTTCTTCCTCTTGAAGTTTCTGCTTTGATAGCAAATTAGACTCTAAATCAGTCTCATCATAAGCAGATGTTAGAGTATCAGGCAAAAATCCTCATAAAATATGGCACATTCCCTTTCGGCAGCATTGAGATTCATCCAGAATTTCCATACATGACAATTTATCAAGTCCGAGATATTGAAAAGGATTTTAGCCCTGAATGCTTATGGTTTCTTTGGCATCTTTGACAGTAATTTTCTATTGGTATTGAGTTCAACCTCAGTTATATGTTAAGTAGAATGGCACACACCAGTCTGTTATACAGCCAAGGAACTCTTGATACTCCTTCAGGATGCTTTCAAATATTCCTCGAATGGTTTCATCCCCTATCGTGGTGGAAGTCACAATTTGAATATCAAAGACAGAAAAGCTTCAATCTTCGTGGGCAAAGAGCAACACATCATATTATCTATATTTTTAAAAGAACTAGCGTTTTCACTAATAATCAATTGCAGTTCTTTTCACATGTGTAGGAATACTGTTTATCCCCATAAAACTTGGCTAAAAATTGGGAAGCGTACCCCCATGAATTTCGAGAATTTCAAAGAAGGATTTTAGAAATCAATTCTAGAATTCCGCCTCAGATATGGCCAGGCATTGAAGATGATGCACCATGGGAACAATATCCTTTAGAATATTGTCATCAACTAAGGCAATATAAAAAAATGTATCACTCAACTCATAAACACATAGTCCAAGGAGAAAGTTCCTGTTCTCACCAAGCCCAAGCCCAAGAAGATAAAGATAATGATCTACATCTCCAACTCAGCCTCCAAAGTCTTCCACACCTGACACTCCCACAGCTGTCTCAAGAACAGTCTTGTCCTCCCTACTTTCAAGATTCCCAAGATCCTTATAACATTGATCAGACTTATCTGCAGCAATTTCTAAAAAAAAGAAGCAGACTGAGTCAAGAAAGCCAGGAAGATGATATGTCCTAGATAGGCTTCTCACAGATTTAGACAAGAAAAAAGAAAAGATTCCTCAATTTGACATGTTGACATGGTGGGACTATGATAGTGATGATGATTTTGATGAATATCCATATATTTCTAGCATCACTACGTCACCAAAATGATGTTCTGGCATCCTCTCCTCCACAAATCCAAAAGTCAAGATCTATATGCCACCGATGTTAGGAAAAGCTTTACTCTTGCAATCATATAATAAAGCTTTTTCGCATGTTTTTAAGCATAAGTGCCCAAAAGTTTATTAAATATGCTCTGTGTTATAAATGTAAAAGATGACTAAGCATATAAAGTCATCTTGTTATCATATCTAGTTTGTCTAGTTCGAAAAAGTGTCCAACAAACTTGTGTGGTTAAACAATTAGCTACGTAGCTTGCTTTGTAACCTAAAACTCCTTTTATAAATAAGAGTTTCGTCATCCTCAAAGATATAAAGAGACTTTGGGAGGAAACTTTTAAGTACTTTTCTCGTTCATATACATTTTCTGTTCTACTGATTTTGAGTATATCGGTTGGAAACCCAAAGGTATATTCCAGTGGTGAACCTGAATAGGCACTATACTGGTCTGCAACTGGGTGTAAACAATGCCACGTACTCAATATCAGACATTGATGCCATGTTTCTAACCATGCATTTAAGCTAAGTTGTGGATCATAAGAGTTCATTTTGTGATACGCTTGTGCCAGGAGGGCTTTGAGAAAGCGTTTTATGAGAAAATAATTTCATTCAAAGCTTCAGCCTTTATATTTAATATGTTCATTCGTGATTGTTAGGAAAGGAAATTGTTGGTAATGTAAACATGTGACATGCACATGTTCATATTTTTTGGTTAACTTGCGATAAAAGTAAGGAAAGTTTTTTATTCCTATTTTACTATTTCTAGATAATTATTATAGGAAGTATTTTGATATCTCTCTAGATCAGGATAATATTTCTTGTATCCTAATCAAAATAAAAGGATAGTTATTATGTCCTTATTACTTTAGGAGATTAACTATAAACATTTTCCTATTTCACTTTATCCTAATCCTAATGTGATCTTGATTGAGATCCTTATAGGACTTTTAGAAAGATTGCATCAAGACCTCTCAATATATATTGATGTATAAAAAAGTCGACAGGCAGAACGTGTAGAGAGAGAGTCCTTGTTCATGAGAGATTTTTTGTTGTTGATCACGGCATTCCATTACTTCATAGAAGAAAGCTTTGACGCAAAGGAATGTTTTTATTACCTTGATTTATTGAGTCTTTGTTTCAAGTATGAGAGTTAAATTCGTACATGATTTGATGATTAAGTCTGAGTGAATTGGTAGACACTTAGAGAAACTTGAAGGTTAAGTGTTTATGTAATTATGTGTCAGACATTGCGTGTTATGTATAACTTAACAGCATCCTGTTAAGTTATATGTGATAGAGAGTGAGCAGTATCACTAGTGTTTAGGATCTTTGCGAAGATTTTGTTTATCAAAGATTAGGTCAGTGTGTGAGAGTGAGTCAGCACTGTAAAAGGTCTTAAAGATTGTACAAACAAGAGCATAGTGAATTACAGATTTATAGCTGTCTGTGGACGTAGGTTTTTATAACCGAACCACGTAAAAATCCTCCTATGTCGATTTACATTACAGCTTACTGTATTGTTATTTCTAACTGCATACCTTTAGAACTCTCAATTGGTATCAGAGTACGTTCACTGATAGATAAGTGAAGAAAATGATCTTACTGATCTGAAAGGATGGAGTTTATTCGCAATGGAGGATCTGGAACGCAACCAGCTATTCTTGATGACAATAATTATTCATATTGGAAGGTAAGAATGATGATGTTTATTAAGTCTCTTGATGACAGGGCTTGGACGAGTGTACTTAAGGGATGGACACCTCCAACGAAGCTGAATGCTTTTGGTAATGCCAAACCAAAACCAGAGGACAAATGGTCTGATGAAGAATACTGATGATCCAGTTGGAACTCCAAGGCTCTTAATGCAATCTTTGTTGCTATAGACTTAAACAACTTCGCACAGATTTCTAGATGCAAAGCGGCCAAAGAAGCATAGGACATACTTGAGGTAAAACATGATGGTACTGCATCTGTCAAAAGATCTAAATTAATGAGGCTGAATTCACAATTTGAAAATCTAATGATGCATGAGGATGAATCAATTTCTGACTTTTACTCTAAGATATGTCACATTACGAATTCAACATACATGCTTGGTAAAACTTTCACCGATGCAGAAGTTGTTAGTAAGATAATCAAGTCTGTCCCAGACAAATTTCAACCTAAAATTTTAGCAATTGAGGAAGTGAAAAACACTGATGAAATGAGAGTTGATAAACTAATTGGCATTCTCCAAAACTTTGAAATAAATCAAAGTACTCAAAAACAAAAAGGTAAAAGCATTGCATTTAATGTGAGAGTTGAAAAATCTGATGATGAATGTAATGATAAGCTTGATGAAACAGATTCTAAACAAATTGCTTTTCTAACAAGAAATTATGTCAAGTCTATGAAAAGAAATTTCAGGAAAAAGAATCAAGAAAAGCCATCAAACTCAAGTGAAGAAAAGTTCAGAAAATTCAGTAAGGAGAATGAGAAAAAGAAACCAAAACAACCTGAAAAGAAAGGACAGATTCAATGCTATGAATATTCTAGTTATAGGCATATTCAATCTGAATGTGTTAATCTTAAGAAGAAAAACAAAGGGCTGATAGCAACCTGGAGTGATGAATCTGAATCAGAATCAGAGTCAGAAGACCAAGATTGCATGAGCAATTTTGTTGCATTTACAACATCTACAGCAGATAAAGGAAAGACTGTTATGTCAGACATTACAGAAGACTATCAAGACAGTGTTGATCATTCAGATAAAGAAGACGGACCAGAATATTATGAAAAGTTGCAAGAAATGTATAATGTACTTTATGGTGAATGGCTGAGCCAGAAAGAAGAAATCAACACCTTCGAAAGGGAGATTAAAGTTCTGAAATGTGAAAAAGCTTATGCTGAAAATCACATCACTAAACTTGAGACTGTTTTGACAGACAAAATAGCACACATTGAGAAAATCACAACAAAACTGATTGAAAGCAAGAAGTGTGTTGATCAAATCAAAATTGGAGTAGCCAAACTTGATCAAGTCTTGAGTCTTGGAAGAGACAACTCTAACAAACATGGATTGGGATACACAGAAGGAAACGTTGCATCTTTGTCAAAAATAGTTTTTGTGAAAGCTTCAACATCTGATAAAAATTTTGAACTTAACTCATCAAAGTCAAGTCCTAATTCTAAGAGCAGTGAAACATATGTTTCTCCACTGAGTTCTTTCAAATCCAGCCCTGAACAGGTAAGAAAATTCATTCCTATTTGTTATTTTTGTGGTAAAAAGGGACATATTAGATCTAGATGCTTTAAATTATTGACTTTTTTGCATAAAAGGTCAAAACAATTTAAATTGTTATCAAAATCACAATTGCAGTGGGTTAAGAAAGACAAAATAGTATGTCATGTTGCCTTTACTACATTTAATCATGCATCTAATGATTTGTGGTACATTGACAGCGGCTGTTCTAGACACATGACTGAAAGTAAATTGTTTTTAACAGATTTTAAAGCATGCAGGGATGGAAATGTCACCTTTGGAGAGAGAGCAACAAGTAAAATCATTGGTAAAGGCACTTTGAATGTCAAAGGCCTACCCAATTTTAAAAGTGTCCTTATAGTGGAAGACTTGAAAGCTAATCTTATAAGTATTAGTCAAATTTATGATGAGAAGTATACTGTTAACTTCACACAAAACAAATGCATGGTCTTAGACAATTTTGGTGAATGCATTCTAAAACGTAATAAATCTTTGGATAATTGTTATCTAGTAGAAATTGCATTCCATGCTAGGATTTCAGATTTAGAATTGTGGTATCAAAAATTAGAACAATTACAAAGACTTGGTTAAATTAACTAAGTTAGGTGCTGTAAGAGGAGTTCCTAAACTTGACGACAAAATTGATAAAATTTGTGGACCATGTCAAATGGGAAAACAAATCAGAAGTTCACACAAATCAAATCCACATCTTAGCACTTCTAAGATACTTAATTTGCTTCACATGGATCTTATCCTATGCAAATTGAAAGCATTTCAAGTAAAAGATATATATTTGTTTGTCTGGATGATTTTTCTAGATATACTTGGGTTGAATTCATTAAAGAAAAATCTGACACTTTTGATGCTTTCAGGAACCTTTGTGTTAAGCTTGAAAATGAGCAGAATAAGAACATTGGAAGAATTGTGAGAATAAGAAGTGATCATGGCAAAGAGTTTGAAAATGTTAGCTATGCTGATTTTTGTAAATATCATAGAATTGATCATGAATTTTTAGCTCCTAAAACCCCTGAACAGAATGATATTGTGGAGAGAAAGAATAGAACTCTTCAAGAGATGGCTAGAGTGATGCTCAATAGCAAGAAGTTGACCAAGAGGCTATAGGCTAAAGCAATAAGCACTGCTTGTTATATTTCAAATAGAGTTTTTCTTAGACCTAGCACTAACTAGACACCTTATAAAATTTTGAAAGGAAGAAAACCTAATTTAAAATATTTTCATGTCTTTGGTTACAGGTGTTACACCTTAAACGACAGAGAATTGTTAGGAAAATTAGATCCTATGAGTGATGAAGGAGTCTTCGTGGGATATGCTCAAAATAGCAAAGCATTTCAAGTTTACAATCTGAGAACTGAGGCTGTCATGGAATCTGCAAATGTAGTATTTGATGATCTTGATGATTGTGCAAAGTACTCACAAGAGAAAATGATAACCAGCTTCACAGAAGATTCACAAAAGTCATATTCTAATAACAACAAAAAGGAAGATGCTGTTATGAAGGAGGAAACAGCTGCTGTTACACCCGATGTAACAATAATATCTGACAACTCAGATTTGAACAAAAGTTCAATCCGGGATGATGAAGAGAGAAAAGATCCACCTACATAGATTCAGAAGGCGCATCCAACAAGTTCTATCATTGTAACACCAGATGACATGATGAAAATATGAAGTAAGATAAGAAATCAGGTAAGGTTTGCATGTTATATTTATTTAGTTGAGCCAAAAAATGTGAAAAAAGCTTTAAAAGAAGAGGTGTGGATTCAACCTATACAAGATGAACTTAATCAGTTTAAAAGGAATGAAGTATGGGAATTAGTTCCTAGGCTAGAAGATACAAATGCCATTGAACTAAATGGATTTTTAAAAATAAAACTGATGAAAGTGGTCAAGTAGTAAGGAATAAAGCTAGGCTAGTTGCACAGGGTTACACACAAGTTGAAGGCACAGACTTTGATGAGACCTTTGCACCAGTAGCTAAACTTGAGTCAATCAGATTACTGCTTGCAATTGCTTGTTTGCTTGATTTTAAGTTGTATCAAATGGATGTTAAAACTGTATTTTTAAATGGTTGTCTCAATGAAGAAGTTTTCATAGAATAGCCTAAAGGATTTGAAGATCCTAAACATTCAGATTTTGTGTATAAATTGCACAAAGCATTTTATGGTTTGAAACAAGCTGCTAGAGCTTGGTATGAAAGGTTAACAAATTTTTTAATCAACAAAGGTTATAAAAGAGGCAGCAATGATAAGACCTTGTTCATCAAACATGCATCAACTTATTTTATTGTTGCTCAAATATATGTTGATGATATTGTTTTCGGATCAACTAACAAAAGCAAAATTAATGAGTTTGTTAAGTTGATGCAGAAAGAGTTTGAGAAGAGCATGGTAGGAGAATTAAATTTCTTTCTTGGATTGCAGGTTAAGCAAATGAATGATGGGATATTTATATCTCAATCAAAATATGCCAAAAATCTTATAAAGAAGTTTGCGCTTGAGAATGCAAAACCAATGAAAACTCCTATCAGCACTAATCTAAAACTTTCAAAAGATAATGCAGGAAAAGATGTTGATGCAAGCTTATACAGAAGCATAATTGGCAGCCTACTTTACCTCATAGCAAGCAGACCTGATTTGAGCTTTAGTGTAGGACTTAGTGCAAGGTTTCAAGCAAATTCCAAAGAATCACATCTTGCAGCAGTAAAGAGAATCATTAGGTATGTTCATGGAACATATGTTTATGGGATATGGTTTTCTAAAGACACAAATGATTGTTTTGCAGGGTTCAGTGATGCAGATTGGGCAGGAAATGCAGATTACAGAAAAAGTACTTTAGGAGGTTGTTTTTATCTTGGTACTAACTTGGTTTCATGGCACAGCAAGAAGCAGAATTCAATTTCTTTATCCACACTGAAGCCGAATACAAAAAGGAGTTGTTGTACACAACTATTGTGGATAAAGCAAATATTGAGTGATTATGGTATTGAACAGAAGCCTATAACTTTGTTTTGTGATAATACTAGTGCTATAAATATTTTTAAAAATTCTCTTCAGCATTCTAGAACAAAACACATTGATATTAGATACTATTTTATAAGGGAACTAGTAGAATGTAAGGTGATACACATTGAACACATCTCCACTGATAAACAATTAGCTGACTTGTTCACTAAGGCATTGGACATAATAAGGTTTGAAAATCTAAGAAAAGCCTTAGGTATTTGCCAGTTATATGAGTGAACACAGTCCACTGTTATGTTATTCATATCTGTAGTATCATAAGTTTCCTTCTAAATTAGCATGTTTGAGCTGTGATTGTGTGAATAATTAAATACTGGTTTAAATATAAAAAATACAGAAAGAGCTACCAGTATATGATGTGTGAAAGCCATCTATTGAGAGTAACTTTATTGTATCTAGGAAATATGGTGAGGTCACCCACTCAAATTAGCATGTTTGAGCTGTGATTGTGTGAATAATTAAATACTGGTTTAAATATGAAAAATACAGAAAGAGCTACCAGTATATGATGTGTGAAAGCCATCTACTGAGAGTAACTTTATTGTATCTAGGAAATATGGTGAGGTCACCCACTCAAATGGAAAAGGGCTACCTCTATACATGTGTGATAGCTACTATATTATTTAACAAATGCACATTGAGGTTAACTTTTGTGTGTGAAAGAAGCATGCTCAAGTTGTCCACTCAATAGATTCAAAATAAGCTTTAATGTGTGAACTTCACAGCTCTAAAAATTATGCTTTCTTAGAATGAGAAATGTGATAATTCAGATATTACTGTTATGATATAGTTAGCTATGTTCTGTTATGTTTTTTATAACAATGACCTACGTGCTTATCCTAAATATAAGTCACTTGTGTATCCATGTATCAAATTTTGTCATGTCAGCATCGTTAAATTAAGAATTAGAAGTCTCAATGGCGGGAATCCTTATTCTATTAGTATTCCTTACTTGAATATAATTCAAATTTGAATTGATGTGTTTTAAAGGGAGTTGTTAAACAGTTTTTTTTTTTTGGAAAGGAAAGTCATTAATTGATTTTTGTTGAAAATCAGAAATTCCTTAAAAATCGGCCTAGTATATATAACAAATAGCATCTGGGCTTCTCCTGTTCATATAATCGCTCATCCACAATTGCTTCCCTGTCCTGCGTGTTGGCTCTCTGTTTCAGTTTTGAAATATCTTCTGCAGTTTAGAAACCCTATCTATGGCAATCTCAAACTCAACAGTAAGTGCTTCTTCTTCAAGCTGCTCCAATCACAACAGTAGTGATAGTAGTCAGTCGACTCCTACGCAACACAAATAGGTAACGAGTGCAGTCAATCCAGCCATCAACGAGGATGAATAAGTACCAATGAAGAAGATTAAGGACAAGGCCAAGCCAAAATACAACAAATTTCTCACTGATGTAGTCAAACAGAAGTTCGATCACAGAGGAAGCTACATTTGGAAAGACCAGTGAAACTCTCAGACTTCAACACATATGATGTCGGTGAGATGATTGAGTCCAATTACTGGACTCGAACGGTATCAAACTTTCTTCCTCCTGTAAAAACTTTGATTCAGGAATTCTATGCTAATATTTCAAGTACCATTGATGATCCTAAGAGTTTTCATTACCATAAAGTCTACTGTCGGGGGAAGTTTGTGAAATTCTCTCCCAATATCATAAACTCTTTCCTGGACATTCCAATAGGGAGCATGCATTCTGTAGATGAAGAGTATAACATGGCTGAAATAGTTAAGGAAGTCACTGGTCGAACAGATATTGAATGGAAACCCAGAGATGGTCTTGACCAGAAATATCTTAGGAAGAAATACCGAGTGCTACACAAGATAGCCCAGTTTAATTGGCTTCCTTCTTCCCATCAAAATCAGATTCGGGAAGATAGAATGAAACTTCTCTTGTGTTTAGGAACTAATAAACCAGTAAACTTTGGATTGTTAGCATATAGAACAATCGTTTAAATTGGTTCCTATCACTCAAATTACTACTTGCTTGTGTCCCCCTGTTTGATACAAGGCATACTTGCTCAGAACAGCATTCCTGTGAGCTCTAGTGAACAAACTGAAGTTCTGTCTAAGTCCATTACCAAGGTATTCCTTCAAAGATTGCATGATCAAACTGATTTGCCTGCAGCTGAACCTAAACCCACGAGAATCAAAAAAAATCAATTGAAATTTTTTGAAGAAAACCTTGAATTGATCAATTCTGCTTTGACAGATATTCTGCATGATTTGAAAGACATCAAACATAAGCAATCTATGTTGGAAGCTCAATTTCTAGGACAGTCTCGGACCACAGCATCACACTCCATGGAACCAGAACTTGAAGCTCTGATTCCAGAAACACTAGCTGATGACATGCCAGAAGTCACTGAACCACAACATGAGGAAGAAGTTCAAATTCCATCAAGTCCTGCTGCACAGCATACTGTTAAGAAAGACAGAACAGCAGCACAAAAGCCACAAGAAAAATCAAACAAGGCTTCTGTCAAAGGCTATACAGGAAGGGAAAGAAAAAGCTTAAAGTGGTGAAGAAATCATCTTATCAGAAGAAGCAGAAATCAAACACAATTGCTCCCACTTTGCAAGATGAATCCGATTCAGATGTACCAACAAAAATAGATTCCGGAATGAAACAGACCTCACCACTTGCTGAGACAAAATCCCTGGATATTCCTATCCCTGCAGCAACTGAAGAAGCATCTCATCCACCATCACCCCCTCTTCCAACACCTGAGTCACCAGTTCCATCTTCCCAACCACCTGCTCAAACCACTGAAACAAGTGTCTAAAAAATTGAGAGGGAGATACGTAGAGTAGTTGCTGAAGTTACTACCTCGGATACAACTGAAGCTCATTCAGCACCAGCTCCTTCTACACCAACAACACCAGTTACAGTTACACCAGAACAAGTTCCATCTGATAATTCAGATATTACTGTTATGATATAGTTAGCTATGTTCTGTTATGTTTTTTATAACAATGACCTACGTGCTTATCCTAAATATAAGTCACTTGTGTATCCATGTATCAAATTTTGTCATGTCAGCATCGTTAAATTAAGAATTAGAAGTCTCAATGGCGGGAATCCTTATTCTATTAGTATTCCTTACTTGAATATAATTCAAATTTGAATTGATGTGTTTTAAAGGGAGTTGTTAAACAGTTTTTTTTTTTGGAAAGGAAAGTCATTAATTGATTTTTGTTGAAAATCAGAAATTCCTTAAAAATCGGCCTAGTATATATAACAAATAGTATCTGGGCTTCTCCTGTTCATATAATCGCTCATCCACAATTGCTTCCCTGTCCTGCGTGTTGGCTCTCTGTTTCAGTTTTGAAATATCTTCTGCAGTTTAGAAACCCTATCTATGGCAATCTCAAACTCAACAATAAGTGCTTCTTCTTCAAGCTGCTCCAATCACAACAGTAGTGATAGTAGTCAGTCGACTCCTACGCAACACAAATAGGTAACGAGTGCAGTCAATCCAGCCATCAACGAGGATGAATAAGTACCAATGAAGAAGATTAAGGACAAGGCCAAGCCAAAATACAACAAATTTCTCACTGATGTAGTCAAACAGAAGTTCGATCACAGAGGAAGCTACATTTGGAAAGACCAGTGAAACTCTCAGACTTCAACACATATGATGTCGGTGAGATGATTGAGTCCAATTACTGGACTCGAACGGTATCAAACTTTCTTCCTCCTGTAAAAACTTTGATTCAGGAATTCTATGCTAATATTTCAAGCACCATTGATGATCCTAAGAGTTTTCATTACCATAAAGTCTACTGTCGGGGGAAGTTTGTGAAATTCTCTCCCAATATCATAAACTCTTTCCTGGACATTCCAATAGGGAGCATGCATTCTGTAGATGAAGAGTATAACATGGCTGAAATAGTTAAGGAAGTCACTGGTCGAACAGATATTGAATGGAAACCCAGAGATGGTCTTGACCAGAAATATCTTAGGAAGAAATACCGAGTGCTACACAAGATAGCCCAGTTTAATTGGCTTCCTTCTTCCCATCAAAATCAGATTCGGGAAGATAGAATGAAACTTCTCTTTTGTTTAGGAACTAATAAACCAGTAAACTTTGGATTGTTAGCATATAGAACAATCGTTTAAATTGGTTCCTATCACTCAAATTACTACTTGCTTGTGTCCCCCTGTTTGATACAAGGCATACTTGCTCAGAACAACATTCCTGTGAGCTCTAGTGAACAAACTGAAGTTCTGTCTAAGTCCATTACCAAGGGATTCCTTCAAAGATTGCATGATCAAACTGATTTGCCTGCAGCTGAACCTAAACCCACGAGAATCAAAAAAAATCAATTGAAATTTTTTGAAGAAAACCTTGAATTGATCAATTCTGCTTTGACAGATATTCTGCATGATTTGAAAGACATCAAACATAAGCAATCTATGTTGGAAGCTCAATTTCTAGGACAGTCTCGGACCACAGCATCACACTCCATGGAACCAGAACTTGAAGCTCTGATTCCAGAAACACTAGCTGATGACATGCCAGAAGTCACTGAACCACAACATGAGGAAGAAGTTCAAATTCCATCAAGTCCTGCTGCACAGCATACTGTTAAGAAAGACAGAACAGCAGCACAAAAGCCACAAGAAAAATCAAACAAGGCTTCTGTCAAAGGCTATACAGGAAGGGAAAGAAAAAGCTTAAAGTGGTGAAGAAATCATCTTATCAGAAGAAGCAGAAATCAAACACAATTGCTCCCACTTTGCAAGATGAATCCGATTCAGATGTACCAACAAAAATAGATTCCGGAATGAAACAGACCTCACCACTTGCTGAGACAAAATCCCTGGATATTCCTATCCCTGCAGCAACTGAAGAAGCATCTCATCCACCATCACCCCCTCTTCCAACACCTGAGTCACCAGTTCCATCTTCCCAACCACCTGCTCAAACCACTGAAACAAGTGTCTAAAAAATTGAGAGGGAGATACGTAGAGTAGTTGCTGAAGTTACTACCTCGGATACAACTGAAGCTCATTCAGCACCAGCTCCTTCTACACCAACAACACCAGTTACAGTTACACCAGAACAAGTTCCATCTGATAATTCAGATATTACTGTTATGATATAGTTAGCTATGTTCTGTTATGTTTTTTATAACAATGACCTACGTGCTTATCCTAAATATAAGTCACTTGTGTATCCATGTATCAAATTTTGTCATGTCAGCATCGTTAAATTAAGAATTAGAAGTCTCAATGGTGGGAATCCTTATTCTATTAGTATTCCTTACTTGAATATAATTCAAATTTGAATTGATGTGTTTTAAAGGGAGTTGTTAAACAGTTTTTTTTTTTTTGGAAAGGAAAGTCATTAATTGATTTTTGTTGAAAATCAAAAATTCCTTAAAAATCGGCCTAGTATATATAACAAATAGTATCTGGGCTTCTCCTGTTCATATAATCGCTCATCCACAATTGCTTCCCTGTCCTGCGTGTTGGCTCTCTGTTTCAGTTTTGAAATATCTTCTGCAGTTTAGAAACCCTATCTATGGCAATCTCAAACTCAACAGTAAGTGCTTCTTCTTCAAGCTGCTCCAATCACAACAGTAGTGATAGTAGTCAGTCGACTCCTACGCAACACAAATAGGTAACGAGTGCAGTCAATCCAGCCATCAACGAGGATGAATAAGTACCAATGAAGAAGATTAAGGACAAGGCCAAGCCAAAATACAACAAATTTCTCACTGATGTAGTCAAACAGAAGTTCGATCACAGAGGAAGCTACATTTGGAAAGACCAGTGAAACTCTCAGACTTCAACACATATGATGTCGGTGAGATGATTGAGTCCAATTACTGGACTCGAACGGTATCAAACTTTCTTCCTCCTGTAAAAACTTTGATTCAGGAATTCTATGCTAATATTTCAAGTACCATTGATGATCCTAAGAGTTTTCATTACCATAAAGTCTACTGTCGGGGGAAGTTTGTGAAATTCTCTCCCAATATCATAAACTCTTTCCTGGACATTCCAATAGGGAGCATGCATTCTGTAGATGAAGAGTATAACATGGCTGAAATAGTTAAGGAAGTCACTGGTCGAACAGATATTGAATGGAAACCCAGAGATGGTCTTGACCAGAAATATCTTAGGAAGAAATACCGAGTGCTACACAAGATAGCCCAGTTTAATTGGCTTCCTTCTTCCCATCAAAATCAGATTCGGGAAGATAGAATGAAACTTCTCTTGTGTTTAGGAACTAATAAACCAGTAAACTTTGGATTGTTAGCATATAGAACAATCGTTTAAATTGGTTCCTATCACTCAAATTACTACTTGCTTGTGTCCCCCTGTTTGATACAAGGCATACTTGCTCAGAACAGCATTCCTGTGAGCTCTAGTGAACAAACTGAAGTTCTGTCTAAGTCCATTACCAAGGTATTCCTTCAAAGATTGCATGATCAAACTGATTTGCCTGCAGCTGAACCTAAACCCACGAGAATCAAAAAAAATCAATTGAAATTTTTTGAAGAAAACCTTGAATTGATCAATTCTGCTTTGACAGATATTCTGCATGATTTGAAAGACATCAAACATAAGCAATCTATGTTGGAAGCTCAATTTCTAGGACAGTCTCGGACCACAGCATCACACTCCATGGAACCAGAACTTGAAGCTCTGATTCCAGAAACACTAGCTGATGACATGCCAGAAGTCACTGAACCACAACATGAGGAAGAAGTTCAAATTCCATCAAGTCCTGCTGCACAGCATACTGTTAAGAAAGACAGAACAGCAGCACAAAAGCCACAAGAAAAATCAAACAAGGCTTCTGTCAAAGGCTATACAGGAAGGGAAAGAAAAAGCTTAAAGTGGTGAAGAAATCATCTTATCAGAAGAAGCAGAAATCAAACACAATTGCTCCCACTTTGCAAGATGAATCCGATTCAGATGTACCAACAAAAATAGATTCCGGAATGAAACAGACCTCACCACTTGCTGAGACAAAATCCCTGGATATTCCTATCCCTGCAGCAACTGAAGAAGCATCTCATCCACCATCACCCCCTCTTCCAACACCTGAGTCACCAGTTCCATCTTCCCAACCACCTGCTCAAACCACTGAAACAAGTGTCTAAAAAATTGAGAGGGAGATACGTAGAGTAGTTGCTGAAGTTACTACCTCGGATACAACTGAAGCTCATTCAGCACCAGCTCCTTCTACACCAACAACACCAGTTACAGTTACACCAAAACAAGTTCCATCTGATAAGCCAAACTCTACTCCTAAGCGCCGGTTTAAACATGTAGTTCGCAAATCCATCAAATGACCTGGCAGCTCTACCTCACCCCCTATCAGAAAGTTTCCTAGACTTAGTTAGATTTTAGCCACTTGTGCTGAAATCAAAGGGGAGAAGATCACATCAAGAGGGAGCACACTTGGCTGGCTTTTATCACTCTTTTTTTTCTTTCGGATGCTATTGCTGCTTTATTTTACTTGCTGAACTATTTTTAGTTTGCTGTTAGTTTTGTTATCTTATTCTCTTTACTTACTAATTTTGTTTTTGTATTACTTGTTTCTCAAAGGACTAAGTAAGAAGTGAGGGGGAGAATGAAGTATCTTTCATGTGTTGTGTGCACTTGAATTGTTTGCTGATTTGTTAGTTCGGTGGATGTTGTAGATAAATCTTATTGCAATAGTTTTTGACAAATATCTTCATTTGTTCTGTAGCTGAGCTTTGATTGTACTCGTGAAATTATACTTTGGTACTTTGATCTGATACATGCCTCATGACAGTATGCTGTTATGTGATTAACAACAGCTTCTGATTATTTCTTTGCATCAGATATTTGTCCGTCTTATGGTTCATGATAACTTTTAGTGATATCTAACTTATCATGTGTTGTTCTTAGAAACAGTTAAGTGCTTTCATCACAAGTTGCCAAAAAGGGGGAGATTGTTGGTAACGTAAATATGTGACATGCACATGTTCATATTTTTTGGTTAACTTGTGATAAAAGTAAGAAAAGTTTTTTATTCCTATTTTACTATTTCTAGATAATTATTATAGGAAGTATTTTGATATCTCTCTATATCAGGATAATATTTCTTGTATCCTAATCAAAATAGGAGGAGAGTTATTATTTCCTTATTACTTTAGGAGATTAACTATAAACATTTTCTTATTTTACTTTATCCTAATCCTAATGTGATCTTAATTGAGATCCTTACAAGACTTTTAGGAAGATTGCATCAAGACATCTCAATATATATTGATCTATGAAAAAGTCGACAGGCAGAACGTGTAGAGAGTCAGTCCTTGCGCATGAGAGATTTTTTGTTGTTGATCACGGCATTCCATTACTTCATAGAAGAAAGCTTTGACGCAAAGGAGTATTTTTATTACCTTGATTCATTGAGTCTTTGTTTCAAGTATGAGAGTTAAATTCGTACATGATTTGATGATTAAGTCTGAGTGAATTGGTAGACACTTAGAGAAACTTGAGGGTTGAGTGTTTATGTAATTCTGTGTCAGACATTGGGTGTTATGTATAACTTAATTATCTGTGACAGAGAGTGAGCAGTATCACTAGTGTTTAGGATCTTTGCGAAGATTTTGTTTGTGAAAGATTAGGTCAGTGTGTGAGAGTGAGTCAGCACTGTAAAAGGTCTTAAAGATTGTACAAACAAGAGCATACTAAATTGCAGCTCTATAGGTGTCTGTGGACGTTGGTTTTTATAACCAAACCACATAAAAATCCTCCTGTGCCAATTTACATTACAGCTTATTGTATTGTTATTTATAACTACATACCTCCAGAACTCTCAGAAATGATTTCTGAATTTTGCATAACAGATATATACGTCAATACATGAAATTATTCAAACCCTTTTTTGCTTTCTTTCGTTTCTAATTATTTCTTTGGACGTTAAATTATTCTCCCACTATTGTTCCCTAACAAAGTGATTAGTGGTACAAAATAAATTAAATAGAATTGAATAATGCTTGGGGAATAGTAAGATGATTAAGATAAATAAATATGCATAACTCAAACAAGTTATTCAAACAAAGAATAAAGTTCAGGACAATAAAGGTAATTCAAAAAATAGCAATGATGAAGAAAGAAACGAAGAAATTAGGAGCATGCATGTTATTATTGTTGGATTCGTCAGCCCCAGGTTTTAGTCATGGGATCAACTGATTCTCAAGTATATCCTCACTATCGTCATCAAAATAGCCACTCCCGCTATCTATTGCCTGATCATCAGCATAAGAGCCAGTTCCGCTATAGTAATGAACATTGTGGCTTTGCTCAAACATGGTACTCTGAACTGCTTGTGGCTGGCTAAGTTGGACGATATCCTCCAACCGAGGTGTATTAATGCCTTAGAACATTGTTTGAACGAATTCTATGTCTTTTAAGTATACGGCTCAAACCCCCCACTTCTTAAACTGAAACTCTGAAGACTCAAGTCTAAAGTTACCATTAAAAGTACTCTAATTCTTCTCACTGGCACTGTTTCTAACACATGATGGTAGAAAGAAAAGCCATCGATCATCTGATAGAAACAATCTCTGTCTCTTCCACCCAATACCAAATCCACAGCAATTATTGAAATATCCCATCAAACTAAAATCAAATCCAAATTTTGTTTTTGCACCTTCTCTTTTTATTTGTTCATAATTGTGATGCTCTTTGAGTCCGAAAGTAGCACAGATAGCCAATCCTATGAACGTCCAATCAGCATTCTGATTTTGAGGCAACTCAATGGTTATTGAACTAGTTGTGGTTTGAAATGTGAACCAATCTGAAATTGAACTTCCAGGTAGAAAAATGCTAAGTTGGAACTCATCGCACAAGCTATTAGAAATTGTTTCCTGTTACATTAAAATCAGGAATTTGTCAAGTGAATATGAAATAAAAAACTTAAGCTAGAATGAAAACTCAACACCAATATTAGAGTCAAATAAGTCCAAAATCACAACTTAATTGAATGAATTAATTGAGAAACGGACAGAAACAGTAAGATACCTGAGTTTGGTACCTCATCCATGAGCAAATAAAATTGGCTAGCTTTGCAATGTGTGGATCGTTGCTTTGTTGGTTCTCTGAGAAACGAAGGAAACATGAGAAGATCTCTCCAATCCTAATTTTGGCAAGCAAGGAAAGATGTTGTTTTAGCAATGAGAGTGCCAAATCCTCATCCTCTTGATTGTCCAACAATCTAAGACAATTATCAATGTGAATATAACGTTTGCTTGATGCAAATTGTCCAAATCCACCCGTCCATGTTTTTAATGATGAACAGTTGTTTGCGAGTAGATATTCTACACTTGATGAAAGCTCTGGCAAAGTTTGAAGCTTCCGGCAATCCACCCGTCCATGTTTTTAATGATGAACAGTTGTTTGCGAGTAGATATTCTACACTTGATGAAAGCTCTGGCAAAGTTTGAAGCTTCCGGCATTCTGTTAATACTATACATTCAAGCTTTGAAAGTTGATTAATGCTTGCAGGTAAGCTGACAAACTCGTTCCGCCAAAGATTTAAAAATTTCAATGCAAATAAGCTCCCGATATCGCTAGGAATAGCACGTAGATTACAGCAAGTTAAATTAAGTTCTGTCAAAAACAATAAACCTGCAATCTGGGAAGGTAACGAAAAACTTATAGGACTTGGGCCTGCACCTGACAACAAGGGGGGGAACCAATTCCAACGCTTGAGAGCTTGTCTATTGCATCCTCCGAATGATAGTTTTTTTAATTCCTTTAAATTCAAAATGGATGAAGGTGCCTCTGTTATAGCAGTTTTATCAGCATCAAGCTTCTCCAAATCTTCACAATCCCCTAGGTTCTTTGGCAATTTGTCAATTCGGGAGCAGCCAACTAGCAAAAGATCTTTAAGAGATCTCCATCCAGAGACTATTCTTGGAAGACTCTATAGGTTTTCACAGTCTTTAAGGTTTAATAGACTAAGCCTTTGGAGGTCGCCAATAAAAGGATGAACCTCACATAAGCTTGTACAACCTTCAAGAATAAGCGTCTCAAGGTTTGGAAATCCTCTGAAATCTTGGATTCTTGTCAGCTTTCTTGAGTGACTCAATTTGATAACTTTCAACTTAGCAAAATGCTGCCAGAAACATACATAAACATGAAGGAAAAGAATGTAAATGGAGAAACATATTCAAAGAAATAAAAGATTTTTAGGAAAATAATATAGTACCAATCTTTGCTTCCAAAGTAGTACAATGCCACTATGAGACATATCAAGTTCAACAAGTTTCTCTGGTCTGAAAGTTGCTGGCAATGATTTTAGAGGGTATCCATGCCACTTGAGGAGCCGCAATTCGTCAGGCAGAAAATGAAGGCCTTTTGGAAGCTGCACATCATGGATCTTAAGCAGTCTCAGATTTTTGATCCCCACGAATGCATCAGCATCTACAAACATCTCTTTTGATTGGGATGAACTCAAGTATATGACTTCAACTGCCTCCGTTCCTTATATTTTAATGACAATCGAAGATAAGTCAAATATAGAGAAATTTCTTACTAATGGTACAAAAATTAGAGATAACCAATAGATAATGCTTAAGCTTACTTACCGTCTTCTTTTTAAGTACGTGATAAATATCATCATGAGCCATAACCTACTGTGTCTGCCAGGTTCTTTGGGGGATTCTTGGTAAACAATCCTGTGAGCCATTTGCTGTAGCAAACTATGGACATCTAAAAATTTATTTTCTTTCATTGATACCAAAGATTTGTCAATCAAGACTCCAAGTCCAATTTCTGAGTAAAATTCACAACCATCTAGTATTTGAATCACTTTGTTTATTTTCTTCCAATTAAACAGACATGAAATATCTAAGAAAATCTTCTTCTCTGCTCCCTCCAAATCATCATAACTTATTTTTAGTACATCAACGATTTCCCTTTTAGGGGTGTCTCTAAGGTTTTTGAGTGCACTTCTCCACTCATTTATTCTTCTACCACATAGATAAGAGCCTAAAACTTTCATAGCTAATGGAAGGCAATTAGCATAACTTACAAAGTCCTTAGACAACTCCACATAGTCTTCAAAATGATGGTTTCGCTTAAAGGCATTCAAACTAAAAAGTTGAAGGGCCTACTCAATGTTTAAAGTCTGGGGCTTGTGTATTATATCCACACTATGGGCATTTAGTAATTGTTCATTTCCGGTTGTTATGATAATTCTACTTCCTAGACCAAATCATTCATGACCACCAGCAAGTGTTTCTAGCTGCTCCATTTTATCTACGTCATCAAGAACAACAAAGACCCTCTTATTATGCAACCACTTACAAATTCCTCCATGAACACCAACTATATCCACATCTTTTACTTTTAAGGTTTGTGAAAGAAGTTTCTCTTGTAAAGCATCTAAACCAGATTTTTGATGAGAATCTTTAACATTTGAAAGAAAGCCACTACCTTCAAATTCATGAGAAAACATGTCATAAATGATCTTGGCAATGGTTGTTTTCCCTATACCGCCCATCCCACAAATACCTATTACACGAACATCATACAAGCCCATATCTAAATATGAAATCATTTGCTTCAAAGGAGAATCTATTCCAACCAAGCCCCTAGTGACGATGGAGATTAATGAATGGTTCAATTTAGTCCATATGTCTCCCACAATTTTTTGTATAAATGCTGCTTCGTGCCTGCAATTACAAAAACATGAGTCCATTTGACTTATATTACATATTCTAATAAGATTCATAAGTTTTATAAAGTACAGAACAAGAAATATATATATATATATATATAAAATTTGCGGTTATTATGCATGTTCTTTAATAATCTCCTTGCATGCGAGCATATATATACGAAAATTCTCTAAACTATATATCTCTCTCAATAATTGATATTAGGTAAGGGCAGAGGCCTAAAAAAAATAATAAAAACAAAGTAATTACAATTTTATCTTTCGCATTTTTATTTTTGCCTATTTGTCCACCTTTAAGCATTGTTTCCCGTAGTCCATCTCAGTTTTTGTTTTTGACTGTTGGGCCCTATTATCGAATTGGGGCTCTGGCCCGAATGGAATTGAGCTTTGCACCCTTCGATTTATTATCCTTGTTTTTCAGATAACGCATTACTGAATCATTAAAGAAAATATATTCTTTTATTTAGTTTGATCAACTATTCTTTTTTAAGCTGTAACACGCATATAACAAGCTGTAAAATTATATTGTTAAAACTCTGGAATGAAAATTTATTAACTTGACAAATATAGAGGCTGCAGTTATTTTTTTACATAAGACATTTTCATGTACTTATGTAAAATAAAGAAATGGCAAACATTGATTTAATATTTCGACAGTTTTTTTTTTTTGAGGTTTTACATTAACTAATAATAAATAAATAAATAAATTCACCATGTGGAAATGTATATTTTTTTTTACATAAGATTGTTTAATAATCTGTCTAGTAATTAAATCCTTGATTAACCAATTTAGTAAAGCAAGAAAGATGACATACCCATCCTTCAAATCCCAACCAGAGAGGTTAGCCACTTCTGTCAAAGCTGCTCTCCACTTCTTCAATTTCTCAGCTCCAAAAGCATTTTCACGTTCATCGAAGGCCTTCCCAAAGATCCCAGTCTGGTTACGCACGTCAGTTGGTTTCACATCATAGAAAATCGGCACGACAGTTTGGTCAATCTCTTTCATGCATTCAACGATCTTCGGAAGCTCGTCCAACCACCAGGAGGAAGTGGCATAGTTTCTTGAGAAGACAACTATGGAAAACCTTGATGCCTCTATTGCTTTTAGAAGCTCTGGAGAAATGGGTTTGCCTCTCTCAAGTTTTTCATCATCTCTGAAGAAGTCGATCCCTTTTTGTTTCAAAGCAGTGCAGAGATGATCAGTGAAGTTCTTGCGGGTGTCTTCTCCTCTAAAACTGACAAAAAAATCGTATTTCCACGATCGATGTGATGAAGAAGAAGCCCCATCATTGCTCTTCAAAGACATTATTGAAACTGATCACCAACTTTGTCCTGCTTTTTCTGCTCTTGGGTTACCCTTTGTTCTGATCAATCAGTTCCCTCACCTGTTTGTATATGAAATGTGAATGGATGGAATAATTTCCCTGAAGCCAATTAATCAGCATGTAGCCAAAGTTAAAAGTTAAATTATTTATGATGAAGAAAGATAAACGAAACTGCTGTGCGTTGCTCTTTCCCAGCTTCTTCCCCTAAAGTAATAAGACTGGGAAAGCGAGTCAAGATATATTTTTTTTTATTCTTATTTTATTGTCTCGTGAAAGGAATCTTTGCATAAAAAGTTTTTAATTTATCGAATTCTATGGTTAAAAAGACTTCCGAGACTTCAGAATTATTAAAGGTGCTTATTCCATTCAAAAACAACTCAATAGAAAATTTTCATTTTAATATTAATAGGTGATAATTTTTTTTAAGAGGATTTTATTAATTTAAAAAAAACAATTTTTAGATGCAATCTTAATTAAAATTTAAATTGAAATAAGCTTAAGCGATTAACTTTGTGGAAAGTAGCAGCTTGAAGTCCCAATCCCGGTCATAAATCAGCAAAGCCATGCCCATGATTTTCTATACCAGTGCCACTAAATGTCTATAATGATGAAGCAAGGCAAATAATTAATATAAGTCTTGGTAATACGGAAGTGAACTAAACCTTCCACCTTTAATTTGTGGACAAATGTAAAATCTGTTTAATTTCATAAATATTATATTATAAAGTTGAGTATGCGAGAAAATATAATATTATATTATATTATAAAGAAAGGGCTCCTCTCTTTGGATCTTTCCTAGCTTCTTACTCTAAAGCTGTAAGGTAGGTGGACAAGAAAAGCCTGCAAAGATAAATATATAATTGACTCTTTGGATCTTTTTCGGCTCATTTCGTTGTCTACCGCTGAATCCAACATAGAGGTGGCAATTTGCCCGCGGGTCTGGGGCTTCGGTGTGCCCCGCCGGGTCTGGGGCGGGGTAAGACCCGTCCCAACAAAATTTTGGGATGGGTCTGGGGCAAACAAATTTTGCCCCGATCGGGGCGGGTCCGGGTCCAGGGTAAGGCTTTTGGACCCGTTGACCCGGTCCGCCCCGCAAGATATAAGGGTGCATTTATAATATTTTAAACTATTAGGAGTATCAAAAAATTATTTAGGTTATATTTGTTAAATTTTTCATATATATGAATTCTTAATAATTTTACAAACAATAAAAATACTTTAATAAAAGTTATATTTTACTTAATAATTAACATCTTTAACATCAATTTGATCATGTTATAATGACAAATAAAATATTTTGTAGTTTATGGTAATTAAACTTGTATAATATATACAATCTTTATATATATTATTAAGTACTAATTGAATTATTACAATATTAGTAATATTATTTTGAAAATGTATACCTTTCATATAATCAATATATTATTTTCTAAATATGTAAATAGAAAATGATGAAAACAATTTTATAACCTTAAATATATGATTTATCGTAATTTAAATTAATTACTTAGATTATTAATGTTTCATAAATATATATAATGTTAATTAATTGGCATATGTCAATCATATTTTACTATTATTAGATTGAAATTAAATCAACATGCTATTAAAAAATTATTTAATTGTATTATTAATTATTTGAAAAATTATCAATTAACTAATTTACAAGCAATAATACACATTTTATATTATTTCTAATAGTGTATGTAATATTATTACTAATAAAATCAAATGATAATTAATGATAATTAAATATTTGTATTTTATAGTAACTAAATTTGGATAATATATACAATCTTGATATAGATTACTAAGTAATAATTAAATTATTACAATATTAACAATATTATTTTTAAAATGTATAGTTTTAATATAATCAATATATTATTTTCTATATATGTAAATAAAAATATAATAAAAGTAATTTTAGAACCTTTAATATATGATTTATCGTAATTTAAATTAATTAATTAAATTATTAATATTTTATAAATATATATAATGTTAATTAATTGGTATATATCAATCATATTATTACCATTACTATATTAAAATTAAATCAACATGCTATTGAAAAATTATTTAATTGTATTATCAACTATTTAAAAAATTGTTAATTAACTAGTTTACAATCAATAATACACTTTTAATATTATTTCTAATAGAGTATGTAACATTATTACTAATAAAATCAAATGGTAATTAAATATTTATATTTTATAATAATTAAATTTGTGTAATATATACAATATTACAATCTTGATACAGATTACTAAATACTAATTAAATTATTACAATATTATTAAGATTATTATGAAAATGTATACTTTTAATATAACCAATATATTATTTTCTAAATATATAAACAAAAAATGATAAAAATAGTCTTATAACCTTAAATATATGATTTATCGAAATTGAAATTAATTAATTAAATTATTAATGTTTTATAAATATTAATAATGTTAACTAATTGACATATGAATATGCCAATCATATTATTACTATTATTATATTAAAATTAAATCAACATGCTATTTAATTATATTACCAACTATTTGAAAATTTGTCAATTAATTAATTTATAAGCAATAATATACTTTTCACATCATTTCTAATAGAATATGTAACATTATTACTAATAAAATTAAATAATAATATACAAACATTTTGATTTTAGTTTGAAGATATATTATTTTTATGATTGTTAAAAAATGATCATAATTATAAATAATATGATGAAAAATTGAGAATGAAGTTATTTGTAAATATGTAAATATTATATGGGGATGAGATTGCAAAAAGTATAAATTTTATAGGGATGTAATTGTAAAAATATAAATGTTTAGGGGCGGGGCGGGGCGGGTCTGGGTCTCCTCAAATTTTTTTTGCCCCGCCCCGCCCCGCCCCGCTACGGGGCAATGAGGCGGGGCGGGGCAAAAATTAGTTGAACGGGGCGGGGATGGGTACTGGCCACCCCGGACCCGCCCCGCCTCATTGCCATCCCTAATCCAACAGCTCACTGAATCGAATACAAACATTGACCCCCAAAATTTGGGTCGGGTTAACGTTGACAGAGGAAATTTAAATTTTACCCTTAAATAATTAAAAGTAAAAAATAAATGTAATGATATAAATATTTCATATATATATATATATATATATATATATATATATATATATATATAAACATTTTATTAAGACAAAATGTTCTTGCGCAAAACTAAGAACATGATTCCTCCGAAATCAATTCTAGTAATCATTCCTGATCACAATTTGCTATATTCCTAATTCTTTACAAATTATATTTGAAAAAAAAAAGGGAAGTCAAAACTGCAGAATTCTCCATCGCTGGAACAAATTGAAGAAAACTGTAAATTCACTAAAGACAATAACACCACACTACTGATTACAGAAGCATCACAGCCAGTCAGACACCACTACCGAGTGCATTCCAAGCCAAACTTAAATAAACCAAGATTAAAAAAATAAATAAATCAAAAGTGTCACAACAATTAACTGACCAAAAAACACGGGAAAGATGTGTAGATAACTAGCTTTGCCCTGCTTTCTCTGATCTCAGTCTGGATCTTACCCTTGTTTTGATCGAGCAGTTCCCTTTCCTTTTTATATTTTGTTTTGTATGAAATGTGAATGGATGGAATTATTTCCTTGATAAGCATGTCGTCAAAGTTGAGAGCAATTCATAACATTTTTTCACAGCTGCTTTTCCTTTACGAGGATTTCTGACATGCAGGTCCATATAATTTTCCATATTTCAGATTACAGGACCACTGTAATATGTATTTAATAATTTATAATTATTACAATTAAAAATTAGACATATGATGAAGAAAGAGAAAGGAAATTAAGCCCCTTTGGCTCTTTCCTAGCTTCTGATCGGTCTAAACAAATAAGACTATTAACTGAAATACAATATTAAAAGATGTTATGAATGGTGAAAAAATAAATAAATGTAATATTAATATTATACGATATAAATATTAATATAAATAGTATCTCATCCATTGCGAGGTTTAGTTAATATTATATTATATAAATAACATGTATTAGATTTTACTATTTCAATCTTACAAAAATCTTTCGTATAACTAAATTCACGTAAGAATATAATTGATATATTAAATTGGTAGATCACAAAATTCTTTTATTTTTATTTTATTTAATTAAATATTCTTTAAATAAAAAATTATAGTAAAAATATTATTTTTCTAATATTTTAGAAGCACTGGGGTCTAATTTTATTTAAAATTGACTAGACTATTTTTATTTTAAAAATATGGGACAAAAGTTTGTAGAAGAATGTTATTAATCATAGAACATAATTAAATACAATATTAAAATCTCCACCATACACTATGCACATAAGAAGAAGAAGAGCTCTTTTTGTTGCTCTTGAAGATTAAGACATTATCGAAACTAATCATATCATAAACTTTGTCCTTGCTTTCTCTACTTCTTAATTAACCCTTTGTTCTGAATCAGTATTTTACCCTCCTAATTTATTTATTTTGGTACTATGGAATTCGCTGTGGGATAAGCATGTCACAAAATTAGTTGAAACCTTGATGTTCATAATTGTCTTACAGCTGGCATCACTTTATGATGAATTACGGACTAAAAGTTCTCTAATATTTATGGAGGTCAATTTCCTAAATCTTCCACCTCTAATTAGTGGACAACTATAACATACTTTTAATTTTATTAATATTATATTTATATATTAAAAAAAAAAGTTAAATAGATGATGAAGAATTAACGAGGAGACGAAAGGACGTTTCTTTGGCTTATTTCCTCGCTTTTCTTCGTCCAAAGGGATAAGGCAGACAAGAAAAAAGCTCCCAAAGAAAAAGGTTAGACAAGAAAAAAGATTCTTTTTGCTTTTTCTTTTATTAATTTTTATATCCAGTGGATGGAGCCTTTACGTAAATTAAAATAATTTTTTTTATTTATTTTGGAAACAAGGGATAAAGTGTCATATTGTTAATTGAAAAAAAATTACTACAATCTTAAAATCTAATGAAAAATAAGTATAACAATTTTGTACAACTAGCAACATGGAGTTCCATATATAATGGATCAGCAAAGCCATATTGCTCAAGATGATCACCATAATAATGATGAAGTAAGAAGAGACTCAGTGGAAATTGGTTTTGCGATGAAGAACAGAGATTAGAAGGGAAATTTGATAATAATAATCCCTTGGTTGAATTCAAGATCGGAAAATCATCAAAATATAACCTGTACATGCATGCATGTAAGTCTTTTCTAGCTTTGTCGGACTTAGTTTTTATTAACTATCAATTAGATCATTATATTTTACAGGAAAAATTATATTAGGGGAATATGGATCGAATCAGTCCTGATCCTTCGGTGATAAATTAGAATAATACGTGCCGTGTGGATTTCAAAATTTACATCTTAATTCTTAGAGCGGTAAAGATCCGATTAGCGGCTAAATAAATTTATAGATTTGAAGCAAATTCCCTTTAAGATTCATCTTCTTGTAATTTTTTTTTAATCTTATTTTGCACTGATTGGCAATTGTCTCTTTACAAAGGGGCCCCACAGAATGCTTACAGTCTCAGTGTCTAGCCTAAAGAAATTTACCACCTCCGATCACAGCAGTTACCCAGTTTGTTCACTTCCTTTTTTTTTCATTTTCAAACAAAAATCTTATAAAATGTATAGTGCATATTTATTTCAGTATTTTTTATTGAATCATTTTTTCTAGAAACAATAACAACTTTTTCTTATTTCCGACCTACTCTGTACTTGTATAATTGTCTTTTCTACATTTTTTATTTCAAATAATTTTCATAATTTTAATATAAAAAATTTTGTTCATTAAATATTATATTTTAATAATTTTATTATATTTGAAAATAAAAAATATATTTTTTATTTTTAACTATCATTAATTTTCAAACAAGAATACAAAATACACATATTGTCATGTTTTATATTTGTTATACTTAAGTTTTTTATTTTCTTTGTTTTGAAGCGAAAATAAATAAACAAACAATTTTTGCACAAATGCCCATGTACCCAAAACAAAATAAATTGGTTAAAACAACAAAAACCCATTGCTTTTTTTCCTTTTTCTCCCCATTCTAGCTTGGCTTCTCCATTTTGAATGCCAATTTTATAGATGTAGCCCCCATTTCGGGGGACTTATAAAACATAGCCTCAAAGGCCCAAAATTTTCAAGAAATATCCTCCAAATGTCCTCCCATTATTTTAAGGTCACTTGAAGTTCGACGATAAATTGATTTCCTTCAACGACTGCACATGGAATTCAATTGTTCAATGCATTTTCGATGAGTATTCATCTAGCCGTTGAACTGCACCTTCAACCTTCAACAATCCATCATTAAAATCCTGGTAAAATCATCAACCATCACCAACCATGCCTATTTATAACACCGAAATCCCTAGTTCATGTCAACATTTGGACCAAGTCCAATTCGCCTCTAGGTTATACATCTTCATCGCTTAACAACTCTTTAGAGCCTGATGTTTAGGAAGATTGCTTTGCTGAATACAAGTCTAGCAGTGTTGTTGTCCTAAATCATTTGAGCTTGAACTCGCCCTAGTCATAACAAACCCTAATATAAGCTCATCGGGAATGAGAAGAAGAAAGACATCAAAGAGAAGGAAAGCGATGATGGAGAGCGTGAAGAGTTTGATTTTGTATCAAATGAAAGAAGGGTATTATGGTAAATTTAATGTTTTGGAGCCTATGGGTATGAAATTTTTTTTTTTTTGTGTTGGAGGCTATTTTCCAAAAGGCCTCCCAAGCAGTTATGTAAATTTCCCTTTTTGAATTCTCCCTCTCACTCTCTTTTGATTATTTGTTACCTTTAAAAATAAAAGGTTTCTTGAATATCCTAAGACAATGAATTAATGGCCACAACTTTTTTTAGTTGTTCTTCCTCGACTTTTTTTTATTAAGAATACTAACAAGACAATTTTTAAAATATCAAGCCAGTGCTCGGATGTCAAAATGAAATAATTCTTATTGGTTTGCAATTTAATTTATGAATATTAATTGACTAAATTGTTTCAATAAAAAAAATATATATAAATGATCTCTAAGAGAGACAAAAGTTGAATTTGTGTCTAATATCGTATTCGGCTGCATTAATTCAAGGGGCAAAAGAAACATTTTTCCGGTATTTGGTTTGATTAAAATTTTAAGGAAAAAAGTATCACCAACAATCCTATTTCCTAAAACTTTGATGATTGAATTTCATCTCAACTTTGAAAGAAAAACTTGGTTTTCTTAGGAATAATATATTAAATTACTAAACTAACCCTGTATATTTTTTATGTGTGCAAAACTGACATTATCCAAATAATTGATTAAATTATTTTATAAATTATTTTATAAATAATTAAAAAAATAATTATAAATACAATTAATTAATTTATTATTTTCAAAAATTAAAAAATTGCAAAATTTGAAAAACTTGTTTCTTGCTAGAGTCGCCAACAATCGTTAGTAGATTCGAGCATCTGACATCACCACTGATACTAACATGCACGTCGGCCAATCCTTTATTCGTCTAAGGTCGTTTCATCAGCATGGGTCGTGCCGTTTATCGATGGAAACGAAGTTCAACAACAGATCCCGGAAAGAGAACCACTGTGTGTGATTAAACGGCAACATGATCAGCGATGAAACTTAGACGAAAAAGAAGATCGTCAGATGAGGATCCTGATGGTGCATGCAATGACATCCACGTGTAACATTCATCGAATTCCGACAGCGTTGGACAGTTGTCGACCAACAATATTTTCTATATTTTCTTAATTTTTAACAATATTTGAATATAAGGCAATCATAATTTTCTATAGGTAATTTTTATCTTAATAAATATTTATCTATTATTTAATTATTTAATTTAATAAATCATATTAGTTTAAGAATATTATCTATATAATTCAATATATATTATTTATTTATTTTTTAAAAAAGTGAAATTTAACTATTTATAACAAAAAAATAAATAAAAATAAATATCAATACCTAAATTATCATATTGCTAACCTAATATAAAATTATTTATTTTTCTATTAATTTACATAAGAAGTTTAAATTTAAAATTTGTATATAAGAACGTGTATTATATATTTTCATGCCAAGGGTACCTATGTCAAATTAGTTTATAAACAATTTTTTTCTATTCTGATTCCATTGTTAAATCAAACAACGGAATTGTACTCTTAAACCCATTTTTTATTTAACTCTATTTTTCTTTTCCATCAATCATTCTTTTTCTCGAACCTTACATGTCTCACATTTCTTTCCCACCGTTTGACAGATCATCATTTTTCTTTTTTGATCGCTCAGTTCTCTCTCCTTCTTATGCTTTGTTTTGTGTGAAATGTGAATGGATGGAATAATTTCCTTGATAAGCATGCAGTCAAAGTTAAAAGCAAATATTTCATAGCGTTTTTGCTCAATTGCTGTCCCTTCATGAGGTTTCTAACATTCAGGTCCGTTGATTTTCCACATCTCTGATTAATGGACCACTGCAAGATGTATTTAGTAATTTATAAATATTATATTCATATAATTAAATACATGCATGATAAAGAAAGAGAAAGGAAATTGCGCCTCTTTAGCTCTTACCGAATTCCTCGTCCAAATAAGACTAGGCTAATGACTGAAGTAGACATTCTTTTATTCTCATTTGGTTGTGTAGTGGGAAGGAATCTTTGCATCAGAAGATCTATACTTATAATAAAATAATTCCTGTGATCTCCTCTAAGAATTAGAGGAAATATCATAAGGGGTGTGTTTCACGCGCCGCATTCCATAGCATCGCATGGCATCATGTCTTTAACCCCCGTTTGAGTTGACTTTAAAAAAGACTGTATCGCATAAAAGGGCACGCAACATTGCATAAAAGGTACCTTAATCACTCAAATTTTACGAGGCATCTCACCTCGGGTTAACACCGAATAGGGGAGAAATTGAATAAAAAATTATTTTATTTTATTTTGTTGGTCCACATGCTTATCTTTTTGGTGGTTCACATGCGCACAAATGAATAATATATAATTTATTAAATATTTAAAATATTTTAATTTATTATAAAGGTTAATACTTCTTTGATCAAATATACTATTATATACTATTTATACAATATAATGACAAATTAAAAATAATATAAAATTTATTTAATCTTATATAATATAATTTTATATAATTTGTTATAGTGATAATTATATAATTTTATATAGTACATCAAACACATACGGTATGTTGTATAAGACTTCAAATATTTTAAAATTAATAAAGGTTTTACTCTATTTAAAATTAAATATACTTTTTTATTTTAATTAAATATAAGGGATAAAAATTTAAAAAAAATATGAAGAATAATATTATGCTTACGATCCATTTATAACCAACTCTCTTTACGATATGAGTTGATAAAATCATACTGAAGATATAATTACTATATTATATAAATAATTTTATTTATTTATTTGATATATTTTTGTTAATTTAAATAATAAAAAATTGATTATACATATAAAATTACTACGTTGTTAATCATAAAAATAAATTAAATACACTCTTGGAATCTCCACCATGCCCAATGCACACGTAAAGAAGAAGAGGCCACTTAATTTATTGGTGCGATGGAATTCGCTATGGAATAAGCATTTGACAAAATTACTTGAAACCTTGATGTTCATAATTGTCTTACAGCTGGCATCACTTTATGATGAATACGGACCGTAAGTTCTCCAATGTTTATGGAGGTCAATTTCCTAAATCTTCCAGCTCTAATTAGTGGACAACTGTAACATACTTTTAATTTTATTAATATTCTATTTATATATTAAAAAAAAAGTTAAATAGATGACGGAGAATTAACGAGGAGACGAAAGGACGTTTCTTTGGCTTATTTCCTTGCTTTTCTTCGTCCAAAGAGATGGCTTATTTCCTTGCTTTTCTTCGTCCAAAGAGATAAGGCAGACAAGAAAAAAGCTCCCAAAGAAAAAGGTTACACAAGAAAAAAGATTCTTTTTGCTTTTTTTTTTTTAAATTTTTATATCCAGTGGATGGAGCCTTTACGTATATTAAAATAAATTTTTTTTGTTTATTTTAGAAATAAGGGATAAAGTGTCATATTGTTAATTGTTAAAAAAAAAAAATGACTACAATCTTAAAATCTAATGGAAAATAAGTATGACAATTTTGTACAACTAGCGACATGGAGTTCCATATATAATGATAATCACCGTAATAATGATGAAGTAAGAAGAGACTCAGTGGAAATTGGTTTTGCTATGAAGAACTGAGATTAAAAGGGAAATTTGATAATAATAATCCCTTGGTTGAATTCAAGATCGGAAAATCATTAAAATATAACCTGTATATGCATGCATGTAATTCTTTTCTAGCTTTGTCAGACTTATTTTTCATTAACTATCAATTAGATCATTATATTTTATAGGAAAAATCATATTAGGAGAATATGGATCGAATATTCGAATTATCCTTTAGGTGATAAATTAGAATAATACCTGCCGTGTGGATTTCAAATTTACATCTTAATTCTTATAGTGGTAAAGATCCGATAAGTGGCTAAATAAATTTATAGATTTGAAGCAAATTCCCTGTAAGATTCATCTTCTTGTAATTTCTTTTTTTTTTAATCTTATTTTGCATTGATTGGCAATTGTCTCTTTACAAAGGGGACCCACAGAATGCTTACAGTCTCAACGTCGAGCCTAAACAAATTCACCACCTCCGATCACAGTAGTTACCCGGTTTGTTCACTTTTTTTTTTTTTTTTCATTTTCAAACAAAAATCTTATAAAATGTATAGTGCATATTTATTTAAGTATTTTTCATTGAATCATTTTCTCTAAAGCCAATAACAACTTTTTCTTATTTCCGAACTACTCCATACTTATATAATTGTCTTTTCTTTATTTTTTTATTTCAAATAATTTTTATAATTTTAATATAAATAATTTTGTTCATTAAATATCATATTTAAATAATTTTATTATATTTGAAAATAAAAAAAAATTTATTTTTAACTATCATTCATTTTCAAACAAGAATACAAAATACACAAATTCTCATGTTTTATATTTGTTATACTTAAAATTTGTATTTTCTTTGTTTTGAAGCGAAAATAAATAAACAAATAAATTCTGCACAAATTCTCATGTACCCAAAACAAAATAAAGTGGTTAAAACAAAAAAACCCATTGCTTTCTTTCCTATTTCTCTTCATTCTAGCTTGGCTTCTCCATTTCGAATGCCAATTTTATAGATGTAGCCCCCATTTCGGGGGACTTATAAAACATAGCCTCCAAGGCCCAAAATTTTCAAGAAATATCCTCAAAATGTCCTCTCATTATTTTAAGGTCACTTGAAGTTCGATGATAAATTGATTGCCTTCAACGACTTCATGTGGGATTCAATGGTTCGATGAGTATTCATCTACCTGTCGAACTACGTCTTCAACCTTCAGCAATCCCACCAACTCATTGTAATTAGTACACTTAGGAAGTAACAATGGCTTCGATCTCCTGCCCATGTACACATAACCATCATTCTGTTGATCTTCCAAGAATCATTGTACCATATTAAAATGCACAAAGTTTCCATCCTATATGTAATAGACATGTCAATAAACATCCCCTAATATTCAAATCATGAAAAAAATGATTAAAATTCAAAGAAACAACAATTCTGCCCACATATTCAATGTGACTCGACAAAAATTGTCGAGCAACTCGACACATGATAACAAGAGTTGGCTGCATCTGACACAGGACACAAGATAACCAACGTCGCGTCTTGATGTACCCAATCATGGGTTTCTGTTGAGCTTTGTCGATCAACCTCATCCAACACTATGTCCCATGTGTCGGATATGTTGCTCGACACTTGACAACAGTGAGGATAGTGTCAAGTCGTCATCTTTCTCAGACAGTTTTCACATTTTCACTACAAATACACATTTCTTGGCCACCTAGGGCACTAATAACACTTCACCAATGCAAGGTACACTATTTCCTAAGCTTGTAATTTCAACTAAACAAGATGTGTGAACTAAAACACAAATGTATGAACTAAATCAATGAAAAATTGGTGAGCATGGATTTTTTACCTTTTCTACCTCAAATCTTTAAGATTTATTGATACAAATGAAAGAGGCGGTGAGATTTTGTAATAGTTGAGCGTAATCAAGATGTATGCAGGTTGTGAGAGTAGTCAAATCACTGCAAAACAAAAAAAAATAAAAGCCAATTGTCTTATTTAATTCATATGGGTATTTAAGTAATTTCACAGTCAAAAGGGTTATTACGTACAAATTTCATAAGATTGGGTTATTTTTCTTATGGAGATCTAAATTTGGGTCATTATTTGATTTCTCCTAAAGTATTAAGTGAAAAAAACGAAAAAAAAAACCCTTAGATTATTTTCTACAACTGAATCAATTGGGGTTAATTAGTAATGCCCTGCCATAATGTTCACCTCTAATGAAGCGAGACCCAGTGGTAGAGCCTGTTGTGATGAGACAAAAGAATTGCGATCAGAAGTGGTTATAATTGGTTAGGGATGACGACAATGATGACGAGGTGGGAAAAAGCATCAACATATAGAGTTTTCATATGCACCTAATCCTCTATTTGACATATATAAGTATTGTGCAGGTTTTGGATTTTAAATAAAGAAATATGTTAATTACCTTGAAGGTAGTCCATATAACCAAGTCACATTATATTAATTTCATATATTTTACATTAATTTTAATAATCTCTCCAAGCTACAAGAATAATTCAGGTATACATTCTTTTTAGCAATTAAATCCACAACGATATTTTTTAATGAAACAACAAGAATAAATGAAAAAAAAAAGAGTGTATTATGAGATTGAATGATTTAAATGTAAGCTTGGGATATTATAGAGATTTAAAGGATGGAAATAATAACAACACCACCACCACCAACAATAATAATAATAAGAAAAATTAATCCTACTAAAATGAGAAATAAGATAAAGAAGAATTAGTATCTTTTTTATGTCAATGAGATGATAACAGAAGAAAGAAGAAAGAAACAGGGCTATTAATAACTAGCCCTTTAATTTGGGCCATTATTAAGCGGAAAGAATATTTTCCACTTTAATTAAAGGGTAATACTAATTATATAATCTAAGTTATATAATTTAATTTATACAATCTAACATAATATAAATTTATTGAATAAATAAAAATAAAAAATAAAATAAATAAATTTTAATAAATAAAATAGAATCTAACTATCTCTTAATTTTATATCAAATCCAATTATATAAATTAAATTATATCATCCACTTTACACACAGCATTACACTTAATCAAACACACCCTGAGGGTTCCACAAAATTCATCGCCGTCAAAACTTTGTTGTTTTGTTTCCTCACAAAATTGTAAACCCCTTTTGTCCACACAGCAGCCCTGCTTCTCTTTCTTCTTCTCTTCTTATTCTTTATTTTATTTTTTTTCCTTTTTCTCTCTCTTTGCATCCGCACAGCAACCGATTATACAGCTGTTGTCTCTCCCTAATCTGTCTTTTTTTTTTTACTCTCTTAATTGCCCAAATCATCCTTCTCATTGTTCACCCAAGTCAAAAAATCATGATGCAATTGCAGGTAGGCGGCGAGGTTAGTTGTTGTGTGGTGGCTTCGGAGATAGAGAAGGAAGGAGTGATGAGCCCAATTTTTTTCGGATTTATTTATTTATTTATTTTTTCAATGAAATTAAATTTGACAATTAGAGCTAAATGGTGGCTGGAGCCAAATCAGGTGCTAGGGTTTTGCATTAGTTTGTAGGTGGTAGGGAGCTAAATTAAAGCAAGGGTTTTGGCAGTTGGTGCTGGTGGCCGGAGGTTCACTTTGGTTGGGAAGAATGAAAGAAGAAAGCTGGACGTTGTAGAAGTTGTTCAGTTTAGTTTAAATTAAATATAGTTTGTGTTGATGAGGTTTGGTTTTCCCTTGTTGCCGTTTTGGTGAGGTTCATAACTGAATCAGTTCAATATTCCGGGTTCGAATATATTATAAAAATAAAATGTTAAATATGACATATCTCTTTAGAGATGCAGAATTTAATATTGATCCTTTTGGAGGGTTTGAAATTACTAATTTATCCCTTTACGTTAATCAGTTTATTAACAGTGTTAAATTTTGTGAAACCTTGAAGGTGTTTTTGATTAAAATAGAAAATCTTGTTTTCAGCTGATAATGGTTCAAAACACAGGCGTAGTTAGTAATGATAGCCCAAAAAATAATTAGTTATGATGGTTGAGGAAGGCAAATTACTACTTATTGAGTCTATCAAAATCATTTGGTTTGTGATAATAAATTGTATTTGTAGGCATCCATTCATTTTATAGGGTAGGTCATGATCTCATTTAGTTTGTCTCTTTCAGGATTTTAGGTATCATCACTACTAATGGATTTATGAAATTTATAT
Source organism: Boswellia sacra (assembly GCA_013180625.2). Lineage (NCBI taxonomy): Eukaryota > Viridiplantae > Streptophyta > Magnoliopsida > Sapindales > Burseraceae > Boswellia > Boswellia sacra. The sequence goes on from SNVD02001637.1 coordinate 81,731, forward strand.
CGATGGCAAAACATTCGGTGTGTGATTTGTATTTGTGAGCATCATAAAAATAACTAGTGTAGACCTTAATTTCATTGTAGAATTATATAACAACCATAAGCTTTCAAAAATATTGATAATAACCTCGGCTACTAAAATTTATAAAATTGTAACATGTTTCCCCATTATTTTTCAAATTTTAACATGTTTAACTGCTCATTTTAATATATTGATCAACCAATTGAATAATTTTAGGTAGTATTCTTTTACAGTAAAATTGCCCCTCTTGTATGCAACTCCAATAGTATATTTGTTGGAGTTTATCTTAGCTTCCCTGAAGTAATGTTCATATTCCACTGCCCAAAAAAAAAAAAAAAAGGAAAAAAGGATAACTGTCATGCGGATATGATTTTGATTGTGTTGAGGCCTAAAATGTAGTTTCCTCGAATGATCTGGTATTTCTGATTGAATCGATGGGTATGTTGGGCAGGACAAAATAAGTAGGGTATTGTTTTTGGGCTTACTGAAAATGACATCATCAGGCTTCGTTGTCTACATTCAGTAATAAGCTTTTGATGGCCCTTGGAATTTGAACAATGTTGATTTGGGCTTGGATTATGGGCTGAAAATCTAGCCGATATAAACTGTACAACTGCAGGAGGAATTGTTCAGTCAAGTTAAAATGATTCTAATCTTCATTCATGGTAACTTGTAAAATACGAATTGAGCCAGGTTATGAAAACTATTCATTCCTGATTATTCGAAAGGAAAGGATTTCTGAGTTTGGGATAAATGCTGTAGAGGTGCATACATGAGTATAAATAGTTTAAATTCTTGTTTGCCTTCTTTCGTCTGTTTGTTTCTTTGGTCGGTAAATTATTCTTCCATTAGTGTGTCATAAACTAAGTGATCGGTCCCAAAATATATTATATAGAATTGAAGAATAGTACGATGATTGAGATAAATAAGCATGAATCAGTTAAGTTATTCAAATAAGAATAAATTTCAAGTGAAGAAAAGTGAATAAGACTAAGTTGATGACCATACTATGACTAGTTTAGCATTCATGGAATAACGAAGTTTAACTCGATCAATAAAATAAAATAAAGAGAAGAAGAAAGAAAGAAAGCAGCATGCCTTTTATTCTTGAATGCTTTTCCCTTGATCTCGATCATGGGAACAATTGACTCTCTAGTATCTTGCCTCACTTAATTTCCTCATTATCAGAAGAGTCACTCCCACCATCTACTGTCTCATCATCAACATCAGAGCTAATTCCACTAGGTCCAGCATCATCACTGTAGAAATGAATCTCATGGCTTTGCTCAAATATGATGCTCCCAGCTGCTTGTGGTCGGCTTAGTTGGATGATGTCCTCCAACTGTGATACATCTAGGCCTTGGAACATCGTTTGAATGAATTCGACATCTTTTAAGTATACTGCACGGATCCCACACTTCTTAAACTCAAAATCCGAACAATCAAATCTTAATTTATGCTTAACATCATGAGAATCCATGCTTGTTTCTAAAAAAAAAAGCCATAGAAAATCTGACACAGGCAATTCATCTGTACTATCTTCCCACGTCATGCGAATCGACTTTGAATTTTGCCAAGAAAAATCGATGAAAAATCGTGTCTCTGTTTTTTCCAATCCCTCATGCTCTTTGACTCCAAAACTAGCACAGACAGCCAATCCTAGGAACGTATGATCACCACACCAATTCTGAGGCACCTTAATTTTTATCCAATCGTTCGTAGTTTGGAATGTGAACCAATCTGAAATTGAACTTCCAGGAAGAAAAATATGTAGTGTATCAACGAGAGGTGGGGAAGCGAAGGGTTCCTGCAACAGTACATTATTATGTGAATGTTGATGTAAAAACTTAAGGTGTAAGATATAAACTCAATTATAGTCCTATAGGTCCAGAATTGGAAATTAATTGAGAGAGAGAGGGACGGAAAGAAAAAGATACCTGAGGCAGAGGCAGGTAACTCATCCACGAGCGGACAAACTTTGCTATCCTTGCAATGTGTGGATCGTTGCTTTCTTGCTTGTCAGAGCAGTCAAGGAAATTTGAGAATATCTTTCGAATCCTGATTTTCGTTAAGAAGAGAATTTGTTGTTTTAGCAATGAAAGTGCCACATCCTCATCGCCTTGATTCTCCAACAATCTGAAACAATTTTCAATGAAGAAATATTGACACCTTGAGATAGTTAATCCCAGAGGACCAATCAATGTTTTCAGTGATGAACAGTTAGCTACGTTTAGCCGTTCTATACTTGAGGGAAGCTCCGACAAAGCTTGAAGCTTTTTGCAATGTGCCAAATCTAGGCGCTCAAGCTTAGAAAGTTTATTAAAGCTTGCAGGTAAGCTAACAAATTCATTCTCCTTAAGTTCCAACTCCCTTAATGAAGATAAGTTGCCAATATCTCTCGGAATTACAGAGAGATTACAGTAACTTAAATCAAGTTCTGTCAAAGAAAATAAACCTGCCATTTGGGAAGGTAATGAAAAACCCATGGAAATTGGGCCTCCACCTACTAACAAGGGATGGAACCAATTTCGACGCCTGAGAGTTTTTCCCTTGCATCCACGAAATGAAAGCTTTTTGAGGTTCTTCAAATCAATAATGGATGAAGGCGCCTCTGTTATAGAAGTTTCACCAGCATCAAGCTCCTCCAAATTTTCACAATCCCCCAGGTTCTCTGGCAATTTGTCAATTTGGGAGCAACCAAGTAGCAAAAGAACTTTAAGAGATCTCCATCCAGAGACTATTCTTGGAAGACTCTGTAGGTTTTCACAGTCTTTAAGGTTTAATAGACTAAGCCTTTGGAGGTCGCCAATAGAAGTGTGAACCTCATATAAGCTTGTACAACCTTCAAGAATAAGCGTCTCAAGGTTTGGAAATCCTCTGAAATCTTGGATTCTTGTCAGTTTTCTTGAATGATTCAATTTGATGACTTTCAACTTGTCAAAATGCTGCCAGAAACATACATAAACATGAAGGAAAAGAATGTAAATGTAGAAACATATTCAAAAGGAAATAAAGATTTTTAGTAAACTAATACCATACCACTCTTTCCTTCCAAAGTAGTACAATGCAACTATGAGACATATGAAGTTCAACAAGTTTCTTTGGTTTGAAGGTTGATGGCAATGATTTTAAAGGGTATCTATGCCACTTGAGAAACCGCAATTCGTTAGGAAGAAAATGAAGGCCTTTCGGAAGCTGCACATCATGGACCTTAAGCAGTCTCAGATTTTTCATCCCTACGAATGCATCAGCATCCACAAATATCTCTTTTGATTGGGATGAACTCAAGTATATGACTTCAACTGCCTCTGTTCCCTATATTTTAATGACAAAGAAAGATAAGTGAAACAGAGAAATTTCTTACTAATACAAACATTAGAGATAACTAATATAATATTTAAGTCACTTACCGTCTTCTTTTTAAGTACATGATAGATATCCTTATAGAGCCATAATCTACTGCGTCTGCCAGGCTCTTTTGGCGATTCTTGGTAAACAATCCTCTGAGCCATTTGTTGTAGCAAACTATGGATGTCTAAAAATTCATTTTTGTTTGTTCCATTAAATGATACCAAAAATTTATCAATCAAGACTCTAAGTCCAATTTCTGGGTAAAATTCACAAGCATCTAGTATTTCAATCACTCTGTTTATTTTCTTCAATTTAAACAGACATGAAATATCTAAAAAAATCTTCTTCTCTGTTTCCTCCAAACCATCGTAACTAATTTTTAGTACATTAAAGATTTCCTTTTTAGGTGTGTCTCTAAGGCTCTTGAGTGCACTTCTCCACTCATTTATGCTTCTACCACATAGATAAGAGCCCAAAACTTTAAGAGCTAATGGAAGGCCATTAGCATAGCTTACAATGTCCTCAGACAACTCCACATAATCTTTAACAGGATGCTTTCGCTTAAAGGCATTCAAGCTAAAAAGTTGAAGAGCCTCCTCAATGTTTAAAATCTGGGGCTTGTGTATTTTATCCACACTATGGGCATTTAGTAATTGTTCATCTCTGGTTGTTATGATAATTCTACTTCCTGGACCAAACCATTCACGACCACCAGCAAGGGTTTCTAGCTGCTCCAACTTATCTACATCATCAAGAACGACAAAGACCCTCTTATTATGCAACCACTTATAAATTCCTCCATGAACACCAACTATATCCACATCTTTTACTTTTAAGGTTTGTGAAAGAAGTTTCTCTTGTAAAGCATCTAAACCAGATTTTTGATGAGAATCTTTAACATTTGAAAGAAAGCCGCTACCTTCAAATTCATGGGAAAACATGTCATAAATGATCTTGGCAATAGTTGTTTTCCCTATGCCGCCCATCCCACAAATACCTATTACACGAACATCATACAAGCCCATATCTAAATATGAAATTATTTGCTTCAAAAGAGAATCTATTCCAACCAAGCCCCTAGTGACGATGGAGATTAATGAATGGTTCAATTTAGTCCATATGTCTCCCACAATTTTTTGTATAAATGCTGCTTCGTGCCTGCAATTACAAAAAGATGACTCCATTTAACTTATATTACATATTCTAATAATATCGAATCTAGATTCATAAGTTTTATAAAGTACAGAACAAGAAATATATATGTATATATATATAATTTGCACTTATTATGCATGTTCTTTAATAATCTCCTTGCATGCAAGCATATATATACGAAAATTCTCTAAACTATATATCTCTCTCAATAATTGATATAAGGTAAGGGCAGAGGCCTAAAAAAAATAATAAAAATAAAGTAATTACAATTTTATCTTTCGTATTTTTATTTTTGCCTATTTGTTCACCCTTAAGCATTGTTTCCCGTAGTCCATCTCAGTTTTTATTTTTGACTGTTGGGCCCTCAATTATCGAATTGGGGCTCAGGCCCGTATGGAATTGAGCTGTGCACCCTTCGATTTATTATCCTTGCTTTTCAGATAACGTATTACTGAATCATTAAAGAAAATACATTCTTTTATTTAGTTTGATCAACTATTTTTTTTTTTAAGCTGTGACACTCATACAACAAGCTGTAAAATTATATTGTTTAAACTGGAATGAAAATTTATTAACTTGACAAATCTAGAGGTGACAATTATTTTTTTACATAAGACATTTTCATGTACTTATGTAAAATAAAGAAATCGCACACATTGATTTAATATTTCGACAGTTTGTTTTATTTTGAGGTTTTACATTAACTAATAATAAATAAATAAATAAATTCACCATGTGGAAATATATATATATTTTTTACATAAGCTTGTTTAATAATCTGTCTAGTAATTAAATCCTTAATTAACCAATTTAGTAAAACAAGAAAGATGACATACCCATCCTTCAAATCCCAACCAGACAGATTAGCCACTTCTGTCAAAGCTGCTCTCCATTTCTTCAATTTCTCAGCCTCAAAAGCATTTTCATGTTCATCGAAGGCCTTCCCAAAGATCCCGGTCTGGTTACGGACGTCGGTTGGTTCCACATCATAGAAAATCGGCACAACAGTTTGGTCAATCTCTTTCATGCATTCAACGATCTTCAGAAGCTCGTCCAGGCACCAGGAGGAAGTGGCATAGTTTCTTGAAAAGACAACTATGGAAAACCTGGATGCCTCTATTGCTTTTAGAAGCTCTGGAGAAATGGGTTTGCCTCTCTCAAGTTTTTCATCATCTCTGAAGAACTGGATCCCTTTTTGTTTCAAAGCAGCGCAGAGATGATCAGTGAAGTTCCTGCGGGTGTCTTCTCCTCTAAAACTGACAAAAACGTCGTATTTCCACGATCGACGTGATGAAGAAGAAGCCCCGTCATTGCTCTTCAAAGACATTATTGAAACTAATCACCAACTTGGTCCTGCTTTTTCTGCTCTTGGGTTACCCTTTGCTCTGATCAATCAGTTCCCTCGCCTGTTTGTATATGAAATGTGAATGGATGGAATAATTTCCCTGAAGCTAATTAATCAGCATGTAGTCAAAGTTAACAGTTAAATTATTTATGATGAAAGAGAAAGGAAACTGCTGGGCATTGCTCTTTCCCAGCTTCTTCCTCTAAATAAATAAGACTGGGAAAGCGAGTCAAGATATTTTTTTTATTCTTGTTTTATTGTCTCGTGAATGGAATCTTTGCATAAAAAGTTTTTAACATATCGAATTCCATGATTACCCCGACGATTTAGAATCACTATAACAGGTTAAAAAGACTTAAGAGACTTTAGAATTATTAAAGGTACTTATTCCATTCAGAATTAACTCAATAGAATATTTTCATTTTTTAATAAGTGATAATTTATTTTTTAAGAGGATTTTATTAATTGTAAAAAAACAATTTTTAAATACAATCTTAACTAAAACTAAATTGAAATAAGCTTAAGCGATTAAATTTGTAGAAAGTAGCCATGCCCTTGAAGTCCCAATCCCGGTCATAAATCAGCAAAGCCATGCCCTTGATTTTCTATACCAGTGCCACTAAATGTCTATAATGATGAAGCAAGACAAATAATTAATATAATTCCAACTTTAATTTGTGGACAAATGTAAAATCCGTTTAATTTCATAAATATTATATTATAAAGTTGAGCATGCGAGAGAGAAAGGGCTCCTCTCTTTGGATCTTTCCTAGCTTCTTACTCTAAAGCTGTAAGGTACGTGGACAAGAAAAGCTTGCAAAGATAAATATATAATTAACTCTTTGGATCTTTTTTGGCTCATTTCGTTGTCTGCTGCTGAATCCAACATCTCACCGAATCGAATACAAACATTGACCCCCAAAACCCCAAAATTAAGGTCGGGTTAACGTTGACAGAGGAAATTTCAATTTTACCCTTAAATAATTAAAAGTAAAAAATAAATGTAATGATATTAATATTTCATATATTAAAAAAAATACATTTTATTAAGACAAAATGTTCTTGAGCAAAATTGAGAACATGATTCCTCCGAAATCAATTCTAGTAATCATTCCTAATCACAATTTGCTATATTCCTAATTCCTTACAAATTACATTTAAAAAAAAAAAAAAGGGAAGTCAAAACTGCAGAATTCTCCACCGCTGCAACAAATTGAAGAAAACTGCAAATTCATTAAAGAGAACAACGCCGCATTACTGATTACACAAGCATCACAGCCAGTCAGACACCACTACGGAATGCATTCCAAGCCAAACTTAAATAAACAATCATCTACCAAGATTAAAAAAAATAAATAAATCAAAATTGTCACAACAATTAACTGACCAAAAAACACAGGAAAGATATGTAGATAACTAGCTTTGCCCTGCTTTCTCTGCTCTCTTAAGTCTGGATCTTACCCTTGTTTTGATCGATTAGTTCCCTCTCCTTTTTATATTTTGTTTTGTATGAAATGTGAATGGATGGAATTATTTCCTTGATAAGCATGTCGTCAAAGTTGAAAGCAATTCATAACATTTTTTCACAGCTGCTTTTCCTTCACGAGGATTTCTAACATGCAGGTCCACATAATTTTCCATATCTCAGATTACAGGAACACTCTAATATGTATTTAATAATTTATAATTATTACAATTAAAAATTAAACATATGATGAAGAAAGAGAAAGGAAATTAAGCCCCTTTGGCTCTTTCCTAGCTTCTCGGTCTAAACAAATAAGACTATTAACTTAAATAAAATATTACAAGATGTTATGAATGGTGAAAAAAATAAATATATATAATATTAATATTATATGATATAAATGTTAATATAAATAGTATCTCATCCATCACGAGATTTAGTTAATATTATTAAATTTTTTGAATATTATATTATATAAATAACATGTATTAGATTTTACTATTTCAATCTTACAAAAATCTTTCATATAACTAAATTCATGTAAGAATATAATTGATATATTAAATTGATGGATCACAAATTTTTTTTTTCATTTAATTAGATATTCTTTAAATAAAAAATTATAGTGGAAATATTATTTTTCTATTAAAAGAATATTTTTATATAATTTTTATTGGAGAAATAATTAGTATCATCTATATTAAACAAATAGGAAAGTTGATTCTCATTGTTTTAGTTTCTAATGTAATATTTTCAATTATGCATATAGTCAAAACTAAGTTTTACAAGAAAATGAAAAAAAAAAAATTCTCTCTTATCTTTTTTGTATATGTTAAAGAGGAATGATAAAAGAATTTAATACAAAATCAATGAAAAAAATATAAAACAAGATTAAATTCTTATTTAATGGATGGCTAGATTAGTTTATATAATTTTAATGCAATTATTATATTTTTATATATTATTAGAGTTAGTAATATTATTTTTATTGTTTTATTAGACATAAACCCAACACCAGCATTTATTGGCCATAAATCAAACTCCACAAAAATTTCATACTGCCCTGATCAATCAGTTCCCTCACCTGGTTTTATATCAAATGTGAAAGGATGGAATAATTAATAAGCATGTAGTCAAAGTTAAAAGCAGTTCATAATTTATTTTTTTTAAAGTGATATCGCATTCCGATTATTTAATTAGTAATTTTCTGACACCGAGATTAATTTTCTAAATCATCCACTTTGATTAATGTACAAATGAAAAATGTATTCTATATTTTATAGTAAAAAGCCAAATTGTTCGTGATAAAGAAATAAAAAGCAAACTGCTTGGCCCTTCTTTCCTAGCTTCTTCCTATAAACAAATGAGACTAGAAAAGTGAGTCAAGGAGACTCTCTATTTTTATTTGGTTGTGTAGTGGGATGGAGTCTCTGCATCAGAATTTACTCAATATATAGTAATAATAATAAAATAACTTATGTGATCCTCTCTAAGATTTAGAAGAAATATTATTACGTACCGTATAAAACTCCAAATATTTTAGAAGTACCGGGGTCTAATTTTATTTAAAATTGACTAGACTATTTTTATTTTAAAAATATGGGACAAAAGTTTGTAGAAGAATGTTATTAATCATAGAATACAATTAAATACAATCTTAAAATCTCCAGCATACACTATGCACATAAGAAGAAGAGGTCCTTTTGTTGCGCTTGAAATTAAGACATTATCGAGACTAATCATATCATAAACTTTGTCCTTGCTTTCTCTACTTCTTAATTAACCCTTTGTTCTGAATCAGTATTTTCCCCTCCTAATTTATTTATTTTGCTCCGATGGAATTCGCTATGGGATAAGCATGTAACAAAACTAGTGGAAACCTTGATGTTCATAATTGTCTTACAGCTAGCATCACTTTATGATGAGGATCCTGGTGGCGCATGCAGTGACATCCACGTGTGACGTTCATCCAACTACGACCTCGTTAGACCGTTGTTGACCAACAATATTTTCTGTAATTTTTTTTATAATTTTTAACAATATTTTAATATAAGACAACCATAATTTTCTACAGATAATTTTAATTTTTAATAAATATTTATCTATTATTTAATTATTTATTTTAATAAATCATATTAGTTTAAGAATATTATAAATGTGATTCAATATATATTATTTATTTATTTTTTAGAAAAGTGAAATTTAACTATATATAACAAATAAATAAATAAAAATAAATATCAATACCTAAATTATTATATTACTAATTTAATATAAAATTGTTTATTTTTTTATTAGTTTATATAAAACGTTTAAATTTAAAATTTGTATATAATAACGAGTATTATATATTTTCGTGCTAAGGGATTTTTTTATTAGTTTATATAAGACGTTTAAATTTAAAATTTGTATATAATAACGAGTATCATATATTTTCGTGCTAAGGGTACCTATGTCAAATTAGTTTATAAACAATTTTTTTTTTGTTAAATCAAACAATGGAATTGTACTCTTAAAACCATTTTTTCTTTAACTCTATTTTTCTTTTCCATCAATCATTCTTTTTCTCGAACCGAACATGTCTCACATTTCTTTCCCTCCGTTCGACAGATCCATCATTTTTCTTTTTTGATCTCTCAGTTCTCTCTCCTTCTTATACTTTGTTTTGTGTGAAATGTGAATGGATGGAAAAATTTCGTTGATAAGCATGTAGTCAAAGCTAAAAGCATTTCATAGCATTTTTGCTCAATTGCTGTCCCTTCACGAGGATTTCTAACATGCAGGTCCGTTGATTTTCCACATCTCTGATTAATGGACCACCGCAAGATGTATTTAGTAATTTATAAATATTATATTTTAAAATTAAATATATGCAAGATAAAGAAAGAGAAAGGAAATTGCGCCTCTTTGGCTCTTACCTAACTCCTCGTTTAAATAAGTCTAGGCTAATGACTGAAGTAGACATTCTTTGATTCTCATTTGGCTGCGTAGTGGGATGGAATCTTTGCATCAGAAGATTATACTTATAATAAAATAATTCCTGTGATCTCCTCCAAGATTTAGAAGAAATATCACTATGGGCGTGATTGAAGCGCCGCATTCCATAGCATTGCATGGTATAATGGATTTAACCTGCGTTTGGCGTGACTTTAGAAAAGACTGTATCGCATAAAAGGGGACACAACACTGCGCAAAGGGTACCTTAATCACTCAAATTTTATGAGGCGTCTCACCTCGGGTTAACACTGCATAAGGGGGAAATTGAATAAAAAATTATTATATTTTATTTTGGTGTTTCACATGCTTATCTTTTTGGTGGTTCACCTGCACACAAGTGAATAATATATAATTTATTAAATATTTAAAATATTTTAATTTATTATAAAGGTTAATATATCTTTTATCAAATATGTATACTATTTATACAAAATAGTGACAAATTAAAAATAGAATAAAGTTTAGTTAATCTTAGATAATACAATTTTATACTATGCTATTTGTTATTGTGATAATTATACAATTCTATATAGTATATCAAACACACGTTATATATTGTAAAAGATTTCAAATATTTTAAAATTAATAAAGGTTTTACTACATTTAAAATTAAATAGAATTTTTTATTTTAATAAAACATAAGGGATAAAAATTTAAAAAAATATGAAGAATAATAGTATGTCTCAGATTCATTTATAATCAACTCTCTCTATAATATATGTTGATAAAATCATATTTGAGATATAATTACTATATCACGTAAATAATTTTATTTATTTATTTATTTGATATATTTTTATCAATTTAAATAATAAAAAATTAATTATAAATATAAAATTATTCAGTTGCTAATCATAAAAATAAATTAAATACAATCTTGAAATCTCCACCGTGCCCCATGCACACATAAAGAAGAAGAGGCCCCTTAATTTATTGCTCTTCAAAGACATTATTGACACTAATCATGTCACCAACTCGGCCATAACTTTCCCTAATATTACCCTTTGTTCTGACTCACTCACTATTTCCCTCTCCTCGGTAAAGAAGTGTGAGTGCATGGAATTTCCACAGACGGATAAGCACGAGAAAAAGTACTTGAAAGCAATAATTCACAATAAATATTGTTTTACAGCTGGCATCCCATTATGATGATTTAACGGTCTGAGGTTTATTTAATATTTTGTAAAAAGTTAAATGCATGATGAGGAGAGTGAGAAAGGAGAGCGCACCTCTTCTGCTCTTTCCTCTCTCCTTCCTCAACCGTGTAAGGTAGACAAGGAAAAGCTCTCAAAGAAAAAACTTGTCAAGAAAAAAAAGCTCATTTCTTTTTGCCTATTTTATCGTCTAGTGGATGACGTGTTTCGTCAAAAACTGTATAATAAATTAATTTCAATGATCTCCTCTAAGGTTTAGAAGAAATATCATGCATTAAAACTTCAAAAATTTCAGAATTATTAAAGGTTCTATCATTAGAATTAATTTTTTTTCTAAAACAAAGGGACAAACTTTTTGTTTAAGAGGCTGTTATTAAAACAAAAAAATAAATGCAATCTCAAAATCTAATCAAAATCAGGTCGGCTTGGCAATTTTTATTACAAGTAGAATCTTGCAGAGTTCCAAACGAATGAGCAAAAGCTGTGCCCATGATGCTTACCACAACAATGATGAAGCAATAAGATAAATAAAAGTTATTACTTTTTTTTTTTTGAAAAGAATCACCACTGCTGACGTCATTCTACCCCTTAAAGTAACGGTAGAAGGTCATAATGAAGGGTATTTTTGTCTTTTCAAGATAGTTTATTATCTATTTATTAAATGAACGTGAGACTCTTTTGTAAGTGGAAGTGAAAGAGGCACAAATGCAATAACCAACTCAAACCGTGAGAGATATCAACAAGATTCTGGGTATGCATTAGCTTCAACTTTGCTCAGGAAAACCAAAATTAGGTAATTTGGGTGCTTGTTTGTCCGAGTTTTCATATTGTAGCTTGTGTTTCGTGGAGAAGATTCCAAGGTGTATGATAAAATGCTCAAGTGAAGTTATATTTTGGATACCAACGTGATTAAGATTAAACTGATGCATATTATAGCATGAACATAATATATACATATAAAATTAGTTTATTATTAATGCCATGACGTAGTTTAAAACAATCAATAATTGAAAACAAAAATGGCATGCATGTTATTCTTGGATGCTATTGCCCATGAGCTCAATCATGGGATCAATTAATTCTCTAGTATTCTCACCACCCTCGTCACAAGAGCCGCTTCTCCAAGAGACTGCCTGATCATCAGTAGAAGAACCCATTCGAGTAGGTCCTGGTTCATTACTAGAGGAATGAACATCATGGCTTTGCCCGAATAACAAAATTCTAACTAATGATGCAAATATTATAGATTAACCATAAAACTTTTTAAGGCTATTTGCCATCTCTCGATTGAGAATTTTGGATTGTCATTGTTTCCATGGACTTTCTATAATTGAGTATTCATTTATTGGATAGCTTCTTGACAAGTTTTACTGAAACAGAGAACTGAGAAGGATATGATTTCAGTTGAGAGACCACTTAAGGTATGGAGATAGCTTCTCATATTGTATGTGCTTCCCATCCCACCTGATTACTTACTGTTGATTTCACTGGTAGCATATGGATGGGCCTCAAGAACTCCATGGATGCCACTCTCTCAGCCCATTTCAGGGATTGATTTTCAGAATGTTGTGTGAGATACCATAGTCTCTTAGTCCACGCTGGCCATTTCATGGATTGAATTGGCAGCTTCCTTAACGAATGAGTTTGATACATCATTACACAAGCAAAGTCAGGAATGTGGCCCAAACACTTGCTCTACAAAAGCATATTTCTTGAGGAGAAAGATGCTGTATGTGTGTCAAAATAAGCTCAACAAATCCTTGAAGTTGCGCGAAGCAAGACCTAATGTCTCTTGTGATAAGCCATAAGAATTGAGATAAGAAGTGATAATAAATAGTACATATTCATGCACATAATCTTTTCTCTTTGATAAATCAAGGATTTCCACCATACAAGTTCCGGATTTTAAATGAAGAAATGACAACTAACTTAAGGTCTTCCATCTAACCAATTTTCCGACATTAATTTTAGCTTGAAGGTTTTCGGGTTTAGTGGCAGTGAAATCATCAAGCCTGGTTAGGCACATATAGTAATAAGGTTCGATGGCCTTTCGGGTTTGATCCATGTTAATATGGGCTTAGATTATTAACTTTAAATTAACAGGAGGAGCACAGGTTTGGGATTTGCAATACCTGATATCAGCCACTACATGAAGTAATGTTTCCAATAGTTAGATATTTCTTTTTGAAAATACATATTAAATCAGGTTCGAATTGTTGGAAGAGCAGTTACTGGAAAATCTGAAATATTGTGGAGAAATGCCATTTACGCAGGAAGTAGAAGTAGCATCGGAAAGAATCGGGGATATCATTTTCTGTTGGGCATAGGCAGATTCTTTGCCTTGCACGTGCTCTTTCTCAGGTCTTCAAAGATAAAGAGATATTTTTATAGTTCAAAGATAAAGAGATATTTTTATAGTAAGGACGTTTAACAATCCCAAAACAGATTTAAGTTTTTAAGGAAATGCAGTTCGGTTAATATGCAAAAGAAACTTATGCTACCTTTGCTTAGTTTTATGAGTTCTTGTTTTACTGAATAACTTCCAAATTTTAACCTGATACAAAGGAAGACCTTCACATTTGCTATAGTAATACATTGTTCACTTGAAAGCGTTGCAGCCAGGTTTGGACCAACGCTTTTAGCCTATCAATGACTTCTTCTACTAATTACTTAGATTTCTATTCGCTTTCCTTTTTTCCTCTTCTAAACCTTCTACTTGCAATGAGCCATCTATTCTGTAGTAAAAAATTATCGTTGCTTCTTGAATTCTCCTGTAACATTCAAGTGGTATTCACGGCTCAGTCATTCTGTTGATGGCAGGGATGCTTCTTCATCTTCTTAGTTACATTTATAACTAGTTTCATATTCTTACAATTTCTTCCATTCCCTTTAGAGCTTGACTATCTAATGCTTTCCCAAGCAAAAGACCGATGTGGCTTTGTGTATTTGAAAGACCCACTCCTCATACTAACATAATGAATGTTATGGCTTTGCCCAAATAACAAAATTCTCATTAATAACGCTAGCACAAATGATTACCCATATAATTTTAAGGTCACTTGCCATCTTCCGATTGAGATTTTTGGATTGTTATTGTTTTCTAGGACTTTCCATAATTGAGAATTCGTTTATTGTGTAACTTCTTGATAAATTTTACTGACACAGAAAAGGATATGGTTTCTATTGAGAGAGCATTTAAGGTTTGGAGATAGCTTCTTCTTCGATATATGCTTTCCACCTGATTACTTACATATTGATTCCACTCAAGAAGAACTCCATGGATACTAGTCTTAGCCCATTTCATGGATCGATTTTCAGAATGTTACTGTGGGATGCCAGAGTCTCTTAACCGAGGCTGCCCATTTCATGGATTGAATGGGGAGCTTCCTTACTGAGTGAGTTTGATACATCCTTACAGATGCAAAGTCAAGATTGAAGTGCAAACTCTGGCTTTGAAGACAAGAATTCTTCTAGATGAGAAAGATGTTGTATGTGTGTCAAAACGAGCACAAGGAATCACTGAAGTTGAGCAAAGGAAAGAGGGTAGAGTTGCACTTCTTGTATACAAGTAAGAAATAAAATTTAAAGGACATGTCATTATTTTGGTTGTGGAAATATTTAGGCTTTTCCTAGTTTAAAGTCACTAGACTGCTTTATTTTAACTTTCATAATTTCATAATTGCAATTTTGGAGAAATTCTGCAGCTTGTTCTGGTTGGTTCATTACACTTGCTATATGCCTCTCAGCTGTATTGCTACAACCTTCTCGTAATAAGAATGATCTGTGGCTGTCATATTGGGGGGACACAGGAGGGAGCTGTCAGACAAAATAATCATTTATTTGATAATTAGTTCCCCTGCAATCCATATGATGCTAGTTTTTATATATGCGCATTTAACAACATGAGAAATACCCTTTCAGATCTGTAGTCAGATGGTAAGATTCATTGGGAATTCTAAAGATGTTAACTTTGACTGGTTTAATTGATGGGATCTCTGCTTATAGATTTACATATTTGCATATTCAAACCGCAATGATGTAATGTTTAGCTCAAGGAACAATTTTGAGTTGACAATTGTATCGTCAACGTTTAAGCTATTGCCCACGAGCTCAATCTTGAGATCAGTTGATTCTCTAGTCTTCTCACCACCCTCATCACAAGAGGCACTCTCACTAGCTACTGCCCGATCATCGGTAGAAGAGGCTGTCTACTAGGTCCTGCTTCATCACTGCATCAATGAACATCATGGCTTTGCTCAAATATTGTAGTCTCCATCCTTCTTGTGCTACAAAATTGCTAAGTTGAATAATGAAGACCTCCAACATTGTATGAACACACTCTATATGTTCTAAGAATACGGGGCAAGCCCCACACTTACTTAATTTTATACCAACTCAAATCCTGGATCCTCAAGTCCAAAGTTAGCCTTAAGCTGAAGCCAGTTCTTCTTTTGGGGATGTTTAATGATGAGATAAAGATAAATCACAGTTGATCTGACAGAGCCAATCGGTCTTGGTTTAAATGAGACAGATCTCATGCATTTCTCTTTTAAATTTCCTGGGATGACCTAGATCCACTCCATGTGTGCAATGACCCGAAAAGCTGGAAAGTCTTCGGAGAAATGCCACATTAAGGGGGAAGTGGAGGCTGCAGGAGGACTTGATACTCATATAAAAGAATCTGGGGTTTCATTTTCTGTTGGGCAAAGGTAGCTTTTTGCCTTGTATGTGATCTTCTCAAGTCTTCTAAGGTAAAAGAGTAAATACAATTTATGTGAAACAATCCCAAAACATATTTATGTTTCACGAAATGCAAGTTGGCTATCGGTTAATGTGTAAAGGAGACTTATCTTAAGGCTTAGTGTCGACAGCCCGAGTCAAATGGCGTACACTGCTGAGTCATCCTCTTAACAGCTTAGACACTTGCTGAATCTCCTTGGATACATTTATAACTAGTTTTATTTTTGACAATTCCTTCCAAGAGTTCAAATTATCTAAAGCTCTCCCAGGCAAAAATGCGAAACAATGACCATCACATAGTACAATAGATAGATTGAAAGAGGAAAATAAGAAAAAAGGTTGGCCAATATTTTCGGTAGTTTTGTAACAGGTTCCATGAATCGTTATGAGTTTCAAGGATATAGGGTAACAAATTTCGGTTACATTGGCTTTCTAGCTACGAAGAAAATACATGTGTTTTTGTGTGTCCATGAGGGTGAGCGAAAGAGTACTCAACAATACTAATATTTTAGGTACTCTGCTTGGATGAATACACTGCAAACGTTAATACTCAAGCAGTTAAAAAACGCAAGATTTAGCGTGCAGGGGCATGGGCCTAATTACAATTGCGCATCACATTTCCACTCTCTTTGATAGATAGGGACAAATTTCTGGTATGTTTTCCTTTCATTTGACTTTTCTTTCCATAGAGATATAAAAGATTCACCCTTTTATGTATAGAAAATAAAAAATATAATCATGGGAAGGTGTGAAACATATTGATGATTGCAATACAATCTTGATGAATTTGCAATTTCGCAGCTAATTTGCTTAAATTTATTATATTCCTATTGACTAGTCAGTGCAGTACATTATATGACTTCTGAATTTGTAAACGAGGTGAATTCTTGGGTTACAATACACATTGACCGATTATGTGTGATAGGAAAATTTCCCTTGTTTCCTCATAGATTAGTAGATTTATGCAAATGGTTTGAATAAGTATTACACAGTTATGAGCTAGAAATGTAGAACATATTAGGAATATAATTAGTGTTTTTTTTTATTTAGGAATTTTAATAAATTAGAGGTTTTAACTATTATAAGAGATTTTGACTTTCTAAATCGATAGTAATCATAATTTGAGTTATTCTCCTAATAATTAGTTTACTATTTTGTTTAAGAGTTATTTTTGGGATTTAGATTCTATTTTTTTATTCAAGTTATGTTTGTAGACGCCACAAATATGTGTAATTAGTTATTTTCTTTAAAAAGATTATTGAATATGGATTTTTGTCTTTTAGTAAAAAAATTATCTTGTCTCTCAATTTCACTCTATTGCTTCTCCAAATTTCTTCTATTGATTCTCCACTTGCCTCTGTCTACATCTCCCTCTCTTTTTTTAAATTTGAGAACTCTCGTTTCTCATCAATTAGGTTGTATTTATACTATGTATTCAATATCTTAATGTCATCTAAAGTTCGATACTGGCCCTCGAAATTGTATTAAATTCCAACATTTTCTCCTGTGTAGGTTGAACAAGGAAACCCCTAGATGCTTGTATAGGATGAGTGCTCCATATTTTCACAATTTGTCAGGGCGTTCACAGTGCAATACTATCCAGTTTGCAATGTAATTGATGTTATCATATTTTGGCCCCCAAGACAATAAAAAATATGTAACAATAGATCTAAATCAGTTATGAAAGTTCCAGTGGCATACAAAGCATCAACAAATGTTTTCATCTTCAAGAAATACTTAGAAATTGAAAGTAAGCCTTTCTTAATTGTCTAAAGTTGATGCTTGATGTGCATATGCTTTTGATTTTGTTTGATGCAGGCGCTCTAAGTGTACTCCAGACTTCCAAAGAATTAGCACATCTAATAACTGTTGACCCAGGTATGGCAACCCAAGAGGGGGGGTGAATTGGGTTTTTATTTATCAAAACGGATTTAGAAAACTTTTCTTGAAAGATCAAAATTATTTAACACTTTCTTTGAGAATAAAGGTGAAGAAGATGAAGATAGAATGTAATCAAGAGAATATCAATAAAGAACAATCACAAGTGCAAGTAAATGTAAAGAGATAGGGATAGAGAGAATGCAAACTCAATTTACGTGGTTCGACAAACCTTGCCTACGTCCACGGGCTCCTAGCTCCACAAGCTAGGCTTTCCACTAAGTTGTAGAATTCTTTACAACTTGCTTGATGAACAACCTCACCAAGACTTTTTCTTCCAACTTTTGATAACACCACACCAAGAGTTCTTCTTGATGAACAACCTCACCAAGGCAACTTCCTTCAACCCTTGATAACACCACACCAAGAGTTCTTCTTGATGAACAACCTCACCAAGGCAACTTCCTTCAACCTTGATAACACCACACCAAGAGTTCTTCTTGATGAACAACCTCACCAAGGCAACTTCCTTCAACTCTTGATAACACCACACCAAGAGTTCTTCTTGATGAACAACCTCACCAAGGAAATATTTCTCTCAAGGATAACTTTTATCCTTTACAAGTGAAGACACCAACACCAAATTTTCTGTCCACCATAAAAACCGTAATCTTGTCTATCATTTTTGTCAATGTTCTGTTTGAAATTTGAAAATCTGCAAAACATAAAAGATCTGTACATTTGAATAAGCTTTCCAACGCATCAAGAACCAAGTAATTTGGATATCTGTAGCTCAAGATATGGCCAAAACACCATTTGGTGCTCATGTAACTTGATTTTTCTTCCATGTGTCAGTCCACCGAATTGCATGTGTATTATGTCGGCCTTCCGTTTGAAATTTGAATTTCTTCAAAGAATATGAAATTTTCTGCATTAAATTATCTTTCCAATGCCATAATAATTAAGTCATTTGGATATCTCTATCTCAAGATATGGACAAAACATCATTCGGTGCCCATATGAGTTGATTTTTCTTCTCTGTGTCAGTCCACCGATTTGCATGTCAATTATGTCGGCCTTCCATTTGAAATTTGAATTTCTTCAAAACATATGAAATGTGACTCATTAAGTCCTCTTTCCAATGCCATAAGAATCAAGTCATTTTGATTTTTCTAGCTCAAGATATGTCAATAGAGTATTCGGTGCTCATGTCAGCTACTTTCATTTGTCTTTCAACTTGCATGATGATTTGGACAACCTTACACTTGAATTTTGAATTTCTTTAAAACATATGAAATGTTATAAATTGAGTAAGCTTTCCAAATGCTCAAGAATCACGTTATTTGGACATTTGTAGAGAAATATATGACCAATTGATAGAACATTACTCATATGTCACATTCCTTGAATCAAACCTTATACTTAAACTTTGGTGCCTTTAACATGTAGTCTTCTCCTTCGTTTCGACACTTCATTTTAATAAGCCTCATCTTGATTTTACAATTATTTTAATAATCTTATTCTTGCACATAAATAAACATGTTAGTAAATCTCAATGAATCAATGTGTATTGTTATCATCAAAATTATCATGTAGTCTTAGGGCTAATAATCTCCCCCTTTTTGATGATGACAAACCATTGATTGCTTTAAAATAATATTTAAAATCAAGAATGAAAATAAAATCAAGAATAAGTAAAAAGATGGCAATTGTTATGAATGCAAGCAATCCAACTATTTCTCCCCCTTTTGTTATCATCAAAAAGATGTAATCAAATTAACTACTCCCCCTAAATATATTCTCCCCCTTAACATATGCTATCATATTAAAGCAAAATTAAGACATATCCAACATGCCTAATTATCTTCTAATTATGCTAAATCTATCTTGACTAAGCGGTTTAGTAAATATTAAATATATTGGCTAATTGTTTATCGGTGGGAACAAATTCTAAAGAAATATTACCTTTTTGCACATGATCTCTAATAAAATGATGTCTAATCTCTATATGCTTAGTCCTAGAGTGTTGTATGAGATTTTTTGAAATGTTGATGGCACTTGTATTGTCACATTTGATGGGAATATGATCAAATACCGCACCATAATCTTTTAAAATTTGTTTCATCCAAAGAGCTTGTGCACAACAACTTCCTACTGCAATATACTCGGCTTCTGCGGTTGATAATGCAACAGAATTTTGTTTTCTACTAAACCATGATACTAATGCATGTCCTAGAAAATGACAAGAGCCACTAGTGCTCTTTCTATCAAGAAGACTTCCAGCAAAGTCCGCATCGGAATAACTAATTAGATCAAAATTATCACACTTAGGATACCAAAGACCTAGATTTATGGTTTCAAGAAGATATCTAAATATCCTTTTGACAGCCTTAAGGTGAGATTCCTTTGGACAAGACTGAAATCTAGCACACATACACACACTAAACATAATATCAGGTCTACTAGCAGTTAAATACAAAAGAGAGCCAATCATACCTCGATATTTTGTTACCTCGACATCTTTTCCTTTCTCATCCTTGTCAAGCTTGGTTAATGTACCCATAGGTGTGTTATATGTCCTTGAATTATCCATGCCAAACTTTTTAAGAAGATCTCTTGTGTATTTAGCTTGATTTATGAAGATCCCATCTATTGATTGCTTGATTGAAGTCCAAGGAAGAAATTTAATTCTCCCAATAAGCTCATTTCAAATTCTTGTTGCATGCACTTGGAAAATTCCTCACACATAGAAACATTAGTAGCACCAAATATAATATCATCAACATAGATTTGAACAATTAATAAATCATCATTTTTGGTTTTAACAAAAAGAGTAGTATCAACTTTTTTTATTTCAAAACCATTATCAATGAGAAATTTGCTCAATCTATCATACCATGCTCTTGGTGCTTTTTTCAAGCCATAAAGTGCCTTTTTGAGTTGAAAACATGGTTTGGAAAATCATGATTTTGAAAACCAAGAGGTTGCTCTACATATACTTCCTCCATAATGTAACCATTTAAAAATGCACTTTTGACATCCATTTGATATAATGTAAAATTTTTATAAAATGCAAATGCACACAACATTCTAATTGATTCTAATCTAGCAACCGGTGCAAAGGTTTCCTCATAATCAATACCTTCTTCTTGATTGTATCCTTGAGCAACAATTCTAGCTTTGTTTCTAATAATGGCTTGCCATTTTCATCTACTTATTTCTAAAAATCGATTTCAGTGCCTATAATAAGAATGATTTTTGGTCTCGGGAAAATTCCCAAACTGATTCTTTCAAATTGTTCAATTCTTCGCATAGCCAAAATCCAACTTTCGTCATTTTGCGCTTCTTTAAAAGTTTGTCCAAATTGAGAGGACAAATGCAAAATGATTACAAAAGTTTTCCCACACCTATATCGAATTCTCATACCTTTGTGATGGTCACCAATAATAAGATCTTTAAGCGTGAGTTTTGCATACCTCCAGCCTTTGGTAATTCTGGAAGAATCATTTACTCCTCAGCTTTTCTTGTTGACGTGGAAACATCTGACGCTTTTTTTCATCAAGCCGTGATCCCTTGATTTGCTTTCACCTCAGCAATTATCATCATTCTAAATTATTGAAGAAATCACATTAGTTTCATCAAATTCAACATGCATAGATTTTTCAATAGCAAGAGTCTTTTTTTGTTAAAAACTCTATATACTTTACTATGGTTGGAGTAGCCAACAAAAATTCCAACATCGGCTTTTGCATCAAATTTTTCAAGGTTATCCTTGGTGTTTAAAATAAAACATTTACATCCAAAAACTTTTAAAAATCCAATGTTGGGTTTTCTTCCTTTCCAAAGTTCATAAGGAGTTTTCTTTATTAAAGCTCTAATGTGGACTCTATTGATTATAAAGCAGGCGGTATTAACGGCTTCGGCCCAAAAATATTTTGGCAAATTATTTTCAAGTAACATGGTCCTGGCCATTTCTTGGATAGTCATATTTTTCCTCTCAACAATACCATTTTGTTATGGAGTTCTAGGTGCGGAAAAATTATGTTCAAAACCATTTTCACCACAAAGATTTTCAAACGCGACATTGTCTACTTCACCACCATGATCACTTCTAATGGATACAATAGAATGCCCTTTTTGATTTTGGACTCTTTTTGTAAATTTTGAAAAAGCTTGTATGGCCTCATTTTTAGTTTTCAAGAAATAACACCCAAGTGAATCTTGAATAATCATCCACAATAACAAAAACATAATACTTTCCACCAAGACTTGAGGTCTTGATGAGTCCAAAAAAAATCCAAATGAAGTATTATAGAGGTTTATTTGTTGAAATAAATTTCTTTTGTTTAAAAGAAGTTCTCACTTGTTTTCCAAATTGACAAGCATCACAAATCTTATCCTTTTCAAATTTTTATTTTTGGAAGACCATCAACTAAATCATTTTTAGAAAATTTTTGAAATTGTGTCCATGCTAGCATGACCTAACCTTCTATGCCATAACCAAGCATCATGATTAACAATGAAACAATTTTCTACATGATCATTAACATCAATATCAATTGTATAAATATTACACCATCATACACACCAAATAATGGTCGTATTGTTACTAACAATCCCTTAATCACAACATCTATAGGCTCAAAAGCAACAAAATATCCCTTATCACACAATTGACTTAATGCTAATCAAATCATGTTTTAAACCATGAACAAGCAAAACATCTTAAATAATAGGTGAAGAAGGGTTACCAATATGACCATGTCCGATTATCCTTCCTTTGGCATTATCACCGAAGGTCACATATCCTCCTTTCTTCATGATTAATCTTGAAAATTTGGAGGCATCTCCGGTCATATGTCTTGAGCATCCACTATCTAAGTACCACTTGTGGTTGCCACTCCTTTGTCTCTACAATCAACATTCAAGGAGTAACTTTTTGGTACCCAAAAGTTCTTGGGTCCTTGGGGGTTAGTTATGATACTTTTTGAAACCCATATTTGTTTCAAATTAGGATTTCTTTTAATGGAGCAAGAATGCACATTGTGTCATTTTCTTCCACAATAAGTACATGAATGATTAGGATTATTCCTAAAAGATGCATGAGCAAAATAATTTTTAAAATACTTTTGATTTTTATGAGTTTTATATCCTAAGCCTCTTTTATCAAAAACACACCTTTGGTTTTGTAACATAGAATTCAAATTTTTTGTGCTTTTTGTAAAACTATCAACAAAATTTCTTAAGTCATTATTTTCCTTTTTCAAAATAACATTTTATTTCTCTAATTTATCAAAATCCTTTTGTTTTAAAATCTCATTTTCAGTTTTTAAAAAATATATTTGACTTTCCAATCTTTCAAAATCTTTTTGCTTTAAAATTTCATTTTCATTTTCTAAAGCTTCATTTATTTCTACCAATTCTTCTAATTGAGATAACATGATTTTTGACTTCTTTTTGAAAGCATTGATTTTTGAATTTTGCTTATCAACTTGTACATGTAAATTTTGGAATGCTTCAAGTAATTCATCATATGAAAGTTTAGGATCATAGTTTAGAATACTTACCTCATCTTCTCTTGAAGCCATGAAGCACATATTTGCCATTTCACAATCTTCTTCTTCGGTGGAGCTAGCCTCACTATCATCCCAATTTGAGGCTTTCATTGCTTTGGATTTCTTGTCTTGATTCTTCAAGTATGGACAATCCATTCTAGAAATCTTCTTGAATCCTTGGTTTCTTCTAATCATCCTTTTTAGCTTTCTTGTGATGAATGCAAGATCTTCGTCATCTCTTTCACCATCGGAGTCATCTTCTTCTTTCGTTGAAGATTTGAAAGCGATATTTTTCTTTTTCTTGAAATCTTCTTTATTCTCCTTCAAGGTGATTTCATGAGTCATAAGAGAACCCATAAGTTCTTCTAATGGTAGTTTGGTGAGGTCCTTTACTTCTTGAATTGCGGTCACCTTTGGCTCCCAAGATTTTGGTAGACACCTAAGAATCTTTCTCACCATTTCAACATTAGAATAAGATTTACTAAGAGATTTCAAACCATTGACAATATTCGTAAATCTAGTAAACATTTCAGAAATTGATTCATCCGATTTCATCTCAAAACGCTCATAACTATGAACTAGCATAATAATTTTAGATTCTTTAACTTGACTAGTTCCTTCATGAGTTACTTCAAGTGTGTGCCATATTTCTTGTGCCGTAGAACAAGTAGATATTCTATTAAACTTATTTCTATCTAGAGCACAATATAACACATTCATAGCTTTAGCATTCAAACTCAATTTCTTTTTATCATCTTCACTAAACTCTTTAGGTTCTTTAAGCATGCTTTCTCTATTTTCAATTTTGGTAGGAACAAAAGGTCCTTCCAAAACAATAGACCACAAATCATAATCAAAAGATTTCAAGAAAATACTCATTCTAGTTTCCAATAAGAGTAATCACTTCCATTAAAAAATGGAGGTCTAGAGATAGAAAGTCTCTCAACATATGAAGTTAAATTAAAAGTTGCATAGCTCAAAAATCGATTAAGATTTAAAAAATTAAGCAACCTTGCTCTGATACCACTTGTTGACCCAGGTATGGCAACCCAAGAGGGGGGGTGAATTGGGTTTTTATTTATCAAAACGGATTTAGAAAACTTTTCTTGAAAGATCAAAATTATTTAATACTTTCTTTAAGAATAAAGGTGAAGAAGATGAAGATAGAATGCAATCAAGAGAATATCAATAAAGAACAATCACAAGTGCAAGTAAATGTAAAGAGATAGGGATAGAGAGAGTGCAAACTCAATTTACGTGGTTCGGCAAACCTTGCCTACGTCCACGGGCTCCTAGCTCCACGAGCTAAGCTTTCCACTAAGTTGTAGAATCTTTACAACTTGCTTGAGGAACAACCTCACCAAGGCTTTTTCTTCCAACTCTTGATAACACCACACCAAGAGTTCTTCTTGATGAACAACCTCACCAAGGCCACTTCCTTCAACTCTTGATAACACCACACCAAGAGTTCTTCTTGATGAATAACCTCACCAAGGCAACTTTCTTCAACTCTTGATAACACCACACCAAGAGTTCTTCTTGATGAACAACCTCACCAAGGCAACTTTTTTCAACTCTTGATAACACCACACCAAGAGTTCTTCTTGATGAAAAACCTCACCAAGGAAAGAGTTCTCTCAAGGATAACTTTTATCCTTTACAAGAAGATCTCACTCTCACCACAATACAAGAACAAAAAAAATTTTTACAACAAAAGTACAACTCTCTTCAAAGAGTAGATAAAGAATATAAAAGCTCTCTAGACTTGATATTTTTCTAGTTTTTTGCTTGATAGATACTTCTCTTGCTCTTTTTGAATGCATGGGAGAAGGGCTCCTTTTATAGGCAAATGGGATGAACTTAATCAAGTGAAGACACCAACTCCAAATTTTCTGCCCACCATAAAAACCGTAATCTTGTCTGCCATTTTTGCCAATGTTCCGTTTGAAATTTGAAAATCTGTAAAACATAAAAGATCTGTACATTTGAATAAGCTTTCCAACGCATCAAGAACCAAGTAATTTGGATATCTGTAGCTCAAGATATGGCCAAAACACCATTTGGTGCTCATGTAACTTGATTTTTCTTCCATGTGTCAGTCCACCGAATTGCATGTGTATTATGTCGGCCTTCCGTTTGAAATTTGAATTTCTTCAAAGAATATGAAATTTTCTGCATTAAATTATCTTTCCAATGCCATAATAATTAAGTCATTTGGATATCTCTATCTCAAGATATGGACAAAACATCATTCGGTGCCCATATGAGTTGATTTTTCTTCTCTGTGTCAGTCCACCGATTTGCATGTCAATTATGTCGGCCTTCCATTTGAAATTTGAATTTCTTCAAAAAATATGAAATGTGCCCCATTAAGTCATCTTTTTAATGCCATAAGAATCAAGTCATTTTGATTTTTCGAGCTCAAGATATGTCCAAAAGAGTATTCAGTGCTCATGTCAGCTACTTCTATTTGTCTTTCAACTTGCATAATGATTTGGACAACCTTACACTTAAAATTTAAATTTCTTTAAAACATATGAAATGTTATAAATTGAGTAAGCTTTCCAAAGGCTCAAGAATCACATTATTTGGACATTTGTAAAGAAATATATAACCAATTGATTGAACATTGCTCATGTGTCACATTCCTTGAATCAAACCTTGTTCTTAAACTTTGGTGCCTTTAACATGTAGTCTTCTCCTTAGCTTCAACACTTAATTTTAATAAGCCTTTTCTTGATTTTACAATTATTTCAATAATCTTATTCTTGCATATAAATAAACATGTTAGTAAATCTCAATGAATCAATGTGTATTGTTATCATCAAAATTATCATGTAGCCTTAGGGCTAACAATAACATTGAAGATGGCAACTAGTTAACTATGAACTTATCAATTCGCTTTTAGATTAGATAATCTTGATTGATCTGTGTAATTGTTGTTGTCAGATCTTGAATTGAAACTATTGAAGGAGGACAAACTCGATTTCCCTAAAAAAAACCTTTCAGATTGAATGCTCTCTTAGAGTAGATATAATATGCAACTTCCATAAACCATAATTGGCTCGGTACAACTTAATTGCAAAAGTAAGTAAAGTTAAAGGTAACATCATTGAGCGTAATGGATTTGAAGAAGCAATAGAGTAAGAGTTCAGCTGTGAAGGTATTCTGTTTGGAGAATTGTTTGTTTGCTCTATGACGGTTAATTTTCCAGGAAAATAGACTTTCTGGGAAAATGATTTTCAGAATTTGCCATGAAACTTCTAGAAGGCTCTGATACCAAGTTGAAACAACAGAGAGATAATTAAAACTGAATTTACTTCATCATTTTCGTTAATTGAGCAAGGGTTCTCCATACACAATATTTTATATTGAGCTAACAGATGGACGAAATTCTATTACATCATCCAGCATAGACTTAGATTACTTTCTACAAATGTAGCAATTGGAGTTCTATGATGGATTAGTGAAGTCATGCCATATTGTTCACCACAATAATGATGAAGCAAGACCTAGTGGAAGAGCCTCTTATGATAAGTTAAAATAATTGTGATCAAAAGTGATCATGACTAGTTAGGGATGACGACAATGAGGCAAGGTGGGAAAAAGCATTAGTATATGATGTCTTCATATGCACCTAATCCTTTATTTGGTATATAAGGATTGTGCAAGTATTGGATTTTAAATAAATAAAAATGTTAATTAACTTGAAGGTAGTTCGTCTAGCTAAGTTACATCTCTAATAGGATTTTGTCACTTAGCCTGCCATGTCATATTTGTACAGTTTATATTGTATGAATGTTGTAAGTCTAATATTATTTTTACATTAGAGTAATATTAGACTTATAACTTTCATACAACCTAAACTTTACAACATGATAGGGCAACCTTAGTGATGAAAATTCATGGAAGGAGGAAAAAGGAAAAGGATGAGGCAAGTTACATCTTCAATAAGATTTTGCCACTTAGATTGTCATTTCATGTTGTATAGTTTATGTTTTGTGAATATTGTAAGTCTAGGATTATTGTTTACATTATATAAGGTATACATGTCATTCTTTTTAGCAATTTTAATTCCACAAAGATATTTTCAAATGAAAGAAGAAGAATATATTTTAAGGAAAAAAAATAGTGTACTGTGAGATTTGATGATCTAAATGTAAGTTTGGGATATTATTGGGATTTAAAAGGATGGAATAAAAATAATAACATTAAGAAAAATTAATCCTATTGATATGAGAAATAAGATAAAGAAGAATTCGTATCATTTTTAATATCAGTGGGATAAAAAAGAAAATCAAGAAAGAATTATTAGTATCCTTTTTAATTTGATATAAATACGATTGTTAAGGAAGGTATTATTACTACTTACTGAGTTTATCAAAACCATACGGTTTGTGATAATACAGTGTCTTTGTAGGCATTAATTCATTTTATAGGGTAGGTCATGCATGATCTCATTTACTTTGTCTCTTTGAGGATTTGCACAATCATACTAACATCCAAAATATTTAAAATTGTTAGTAACTTTCACTTACTAAAATTTTAACATTTTTCCCCATTGAATGAGAAATAAGATTACCAAAACAATTATATTCATTCTTAATTAGATATGAATAAATTTTTAAGGGTAGGCATCATCACTACTTATTGGATTTATCAAAATTATACCGATAGCAAAATGATTGGTGTGTGATGAATTGCATTTGTAGACCTTATAAAAATTAATATTGTAGGTTATGATCTCATTGTAGAATTCAAGAACATTCAAAAGTTTTCAAAAAATATTGATGGTAACCTCTTCTACTAAAATTTTTAAAATTGTAACATGTTTCCCTCATTATTTTTCAAATTTTAACATGTTTCAGTGCTCATTTTCACATATTGATCGATCAACCAATTGAATAGTTCTAGTTGGTATTCTTTTACAGTAAAATTGCCTATCTTGTATGCAGCTCCAATAGTTTCTTTGTCGGTGTTTATCCTAGCTTTCCTGAAGCAATGTTCATAATGTACCATGTTCCACGGCCCCCCCAAAAAAAAAATGAGTATAACTATCATTGGGATTTGATTTTGATTGTTTAGAGGCCTAAAAGGTAGTTTC
This sequence comes from Boswellia sacra, assembly GCA_013180625.2. NCBI lineage: Eukaryota > Viridiplantae > Streptophyta > Magnoliopsida > Sapindales > Burseraceae > Boswellia > Boswellia sacra. The sequence goes on from SNVD02001637.1 coordinate 110,493, forward strand.
CTTGAATGATCTTGTATTTCTAATACAGTTAATGGGGTATGTCGAGCTGGAGTTAATAAGTAGGGCATTGTTTTCGGGTGTTTTGAGAATGACATCAGTAGGCTTGGTTGTATGTTATACAGAAATGCTGTAACAGTTTGGGATAAATGCTGTAGAAGTGCATACGTGACATAAAAGTAGTTTAAAACTCTTGTTTGCTTTCTCTCGTCTGTTTGTTTCTTTGGTGGTCAAATTATTCTTCCATTAGTGTGTCATAGACCAAGTGATCGGTTCCATAATATGTTATATAGAATTGAAGAATAGTACAATGATTGAGATAAATAAGCATGTATCAGTTAAGTTATTCAAATAAGAATAAACTTCAGGCAAAGAAAAGTGATTAAGAATAGGTTGATCACCATCATATGACTAGTTTAGCATTCATGGAATAACAAAGTTTAACTCGATCAATAAAATAAAATATAGAGAGAGAGAGAGAGAGAGAAAGAAAGAAAGAAAGAAAGATAAGAGCGTGCCTTTTATTCTTGAATGCTTTTCCCTTCATCTCAATCATGGGAACAACTGATTCTCTAGTATCCTTATTTCCTTATTATCAGAATAGCCACTCCCACCATCTGCTGTCTTATCATCAACCTTCGAGCTAGTTCCGCTAGGTCCAGCATCATCACTATAGAAATGAATCTCACGGCTTTGCTCAAATATAGTGCTCCCAGCTGCTTGTGGTCGGCTTTGTTGGATGATGTCCTCCAACCGAGGTACATCGAGGCCTTGGAACATTGTTTGAATGAATTCTATATCTTTCAAGTATACAGCACGGATCCCCCACTTTTTAAACTCAAAATATGAACACTGAAATCTAAATTTTTTAGCCTTAAAAGCAGGAGTATCCATGTCCGGTACTAAAAAGCCAAGCCATAGAAAATTTGACATAGAAAGTTCATCTCCCCATACAGTCCTCCTTGTGTCAGGTGGGTCGAAATTGTCGTTGTAATTTTTGCAAGATAAACCAATATCAAATACTCCTTTGGTTTTTTCTGGCCCCTCATGCTCTTTGACTCCGAAGCTAGCACAGAAAGCCAATCCTAGGAAAGTATGATCACTACAACAATTTGGAGGCAACTCAATCGTTATCCAATTGTTCGTGGTTTGAAACGTGAACCAATCTGAAATTGAACGTCCAGGTAAAATAATTCGTAGCGTCAGACAGCCGCGTAAGGAACCAATCTGTAACATTAAAGTTTTATGTCAATATTGATCTAAAAACTTAAGCCATAAGATATAAAATCAATTTTAGTCCTATAGGTCCAGAATTGGAAATTAATTAAGAGAGAGGGATAGGAAGAGAAACATACCTGAGGCAGAGGCAGGTAACTCATCCTCGAGCGGACAAACTTGGCTAGCCTTGCAATGTATGGATCGCTGCTTTCTTGCTTCTCAGAGCAGTTAAGGAAATTTGAGAATATCTGTCGAATCTTGATTTTCGTTAAAGAGAGAATATGATCTTTTAGCAATGAAAGTGCCACATCCTCATTCTCCAACAATTTGAAACAATTTTCAATGATGAAATCTCGACACCCTGAGATTGGTAATCCTAGTGGACTTATCAATGTTTTCAATGATGAACAATTAACTGCTTCTAGCCATTCTATACTTGATGGGAGCTGTGACAAAGTTTGAAGCTTGTTGCAATCTGTCAATTCTAGATATGTAAGCTTAGAGAGTTGATTAAAGCTTGCAGGTAAGCTAACAAATTCGTTCCCCCTAAGATCCAAATTCCTTAACGTAGATAAGTTGCCAAAATCATTTGGAATTGCAGAAAGATTACAGTAACTTAAATCAAGTTTTGTCAAAGACAATAAACCTGATATTTGGGAAGGTAACGAAAAACCTAGGGAAATTGGGCCACCACCTACTGAAAAGGGCATAAACCAATTCCAACGCTTACGCTTGCGAGTTTGTCCCTTGCATCCGCAAAATGATAGCATTTTGAGGTTCTTTAAAGTCACAATGAATGAAGGTGCCTCTGTTATTGCAGTTTTACCAGCATGAAGCTCCTCTAAATCTTTACAATTCCCCAGGTTCTCTGGCAATTTGTCAATTTGGGAGCAACCAACTAGGAAAAGAACTTTAAGAGATCTCCATCCAGAAACTATTCTTGGAAGACCTTGTAGGCTTTCACAGTCTTTGAGATTTAATAGAATAAGGCTTTCAAGGTCACCAATAGAAGGATGAACCTTATATAAGCTTGTACAACCTTCAAGAATAAGTCTCTCAAGTTTTGGAAATCCTCTGAAATCTTGGATTCTGGTAAGCTTTCTTGAGTGACTCAACTTGATGACTTTCAACTTAGCAAAATACTGCCAGAAACATACAAAAACTTGAAGGAAAAGAATGTAAATGGAGAAACATAGTCAAAGAAATAAAAGATTTTTAGGAAAATTATATAATACCACTCTTTGCTTCCAAAGTAGTACAATGCCACTATAAGACATATCAAGTTCAACAAGTTTCTCTGGTTTGAAAGTTGATGGCAATGATTTTAAAGGGTATCCATGCCACTTGAGGAGCCGCAATTCGTCAGGAAGATAATGAAGGCCTTTCGGAAGCTGCACATCATGGATCTTAAGTAGTCTCAGATTTTTCATCCCTACGAATGCATCAGCATCTACAAACATCTCTTTTGATTGGGATGAACTCAAGTATATGACTTCAACTGCCTCCGTTCCCTATATTTTAATGACAAGCAAAAATAAGTGAAACATAGAGAAATTTCTTACAAATGGTACAAACATTAGAGACAACCAATATATATAGAGAAAGGGAGAGAAATTTCTTACAAATGGTACAAACATTAGAGACAACCAATATATATAGAGAGGGGATATTTTAACACAAAATTTTGACACAATTTATTGACACAATTTTCTAGCCATTGATCTCACGAAATCCAACGATGGAGATTGAAAGTCAATAAATTGCATTTAATGCAGTCAACTCATCAATCATCCCCGCCATTAGATTTTGTAAATCAATGGCTAGAAACTTGTGTTTAGTCTCGTGTCAAAAGTCTTGTTTCAAAATATCCCTTCCCATATATATAATGTTTAAGGTCACTTACCGTCTTCTTTTTAAGTACATGATAAATATCATCATACAGCCATAACCTACTGCGTCTGCCACGTTCTTCTAGCGATTCTTGGTAAACAATCCTTTGAGCCATTTGTTGTAGCAAACTATGGACATCTAAAAATTCATTTTTGTTTCTTTCTTTAATTGATACCAAAGATTTATCAATCAAGACTCTAAGTCCAATTTCTGAGTAAAATTCACAAGCATCTAGTATTTGAATCACTCTGTTTATTTTCTTCAAATTAAACAGACATGAAATATCTAAGAAAATCTTCTTCTCTGTTTCCTCCAAACCATCATAACTTATTTTTAGTACATCAACGATTTCCTTTTTAGGGGTGTCTCGAAGGCTCTTGAGAGCACTTCTCCACTCATTTATGCTTCTACCACATAGATAAGAGCCCAAAATTTTTAAAGCTAATGGAAGGCCATTAGCATAGCTTACAAAGTTCTTAGACAGCTTCGCATAATCTTCAATAGGATGGTTTTGCTTAAAGGCATTCAAACTAAAAAGTTGAAGAGCCTCCTCAATGTTTAAAATCTGGGGCTTGTGTATTTTATCCACAATATGGGCATTTAGTAATTGTTCATCTCTGGTTGTTATGATAATTCTACTTCCTGGACCAAACCATTCATGACCACCAGCAAGTGTTTCTAGCTGCTCCAATTTATCTACATCATCAAGAACGACAAAGACCCTCTTATTATGCAACCACTTATAAATTCCTCCATGAACACCAAATATATCAACATCCTTTACTTTTAAGGTTTGTGAAAGAAGTTTCTCTTGTAAAGCATCTAAACCAGATTTTTGATGAGACTCTCTAACGTTTGAAAGAAAGCCGCTACCTTCAAATTCATGGGAAAACGTGTCATAAATGATCTTGGCAATAGTTGTTTTCCCTATACCGCCCATCCCACAAATACCTATAATAAGAACATCATACAAGCCCATATCTAAATATGAAATCATTTTCTTCAAAGGGGAATCCATTCCAACCAAGCCCCTAGTAATGATGGAGATTAATGAATGGTTCAATTTAGTCCATATGTCTCCCACAATTTTTTGTATAAATGCTTCTTCGTGCCTGCAATTACAAAAAGATGACTCCATTTAACTTATATTACATATTCTAATAATATTGAATCTAGATTCGTAAGTTTTATACAGCACAGAACAAGAAATATATGTATATATATTATTTGCACTTAATATGAATGTTCTTTAATAATCTCTTACATGCATCCAGTGACGAACCTAGGATTTTAGTTAAGGAGGGGCACCTTAAATATAATATAATATTTTCATAAATCTTAATCTTAATAGAAATAGAGAATTTATTAAACTACATATAAAAAAGACTCTGTTTAGGTAAGATGGATATAGTAAACTTTGCCTCCTACATGACCCAAAAATAATGTATAATTGCTTCAAATTTATAAAAAGATTTGGTTATTACCATTCACTAAAACTTCTTTGAATTAATTATGTTTTAAAAAAAACTAATTAATGTATTATAACATATGAAAGAAATAATAGAAAGATATAATTTAAACTAGTTTAATTAAAAATAGAAAAACTAATACAATTTAAGAAATTAAATAATGAAATTAAAATACAGGATTAACTTGCATCATTGTGAGTTGTAAAATATATTTCTAATTATATTATATGGAACATGTATGTGATACTAGGGTAAAGGGAGAAGATTGCTGAATATTTGACAAACTAATAAGTAAAAAAAGATGAAAGATAAAACTAAGAGATTGAGTTTAATTTTTAATGATGGGTATAATGTTACTTATAAAAATGAGGGGTATAAGTGATATTGTTAATTTTAGGAGGCCCCGGGCCGATCTGAGTCCGTTCGTAGGTCCACCTCGACATGCATGCGTATATATAAAAAAATTCTCTAAACTATAAATCTCTCAATAATTGATATTAGGTAAGGGCAGAGGCCTTAAAAAAAATTCAAAATAAGCAATTACAATTTTATCTTTCGTATTTTTATTTTTCCCTTTTGTTCCCCCTTAGACATTGTTTCCCCTAGTCCATCTCGGTTTTTATTTTTGACCGTTGGGGCCCCAAGTATCGAATTGGAATTGAGTTGCTCTGCGCCTTTCAATTATTTTCCTTCTTTATCAGATAACATATTACTGAATTACTAAAGAAAATATATTCTTTTATTTCGTTTGATCAACTATTTTTTTTTTAAGCTGTGACATGCATATAACAAGCTGTAAATTTATATTGTTAAAACTGGAATGAAAATTTATTAACTTAACAAATCTAGAGGTTGCAGTTATTTTTTTACATAAACATTTTCATGTATTTATGTAAAATAAAGAAATGGTACAAATTGATTTAATATTTAGACAGTTTGTTTTATCTTAAAGTTTTACATTAACTAATAATAAATAAATAAATAAAAATTCACCATGTGGAAATGTGTGTGTGTATATATATATACACACACTATACACACACACATAAGATTGTTTAATAATCTGTCTAGTAAGTAAATCCTTAATTAACCAATTTAGTAAAGCAAGAAAGATAACATACTCATCCTTTAAATCCCAACCAGAAAGATTAGCCACTTCTGTCAAAGCTCCTCTCCATTTCTCCAATTTCTCAGCTCCAACAGCTTTTTCATGTTTTTCAAAGGCCTTCTCAAAGCTCCCTGTCTGTTTACGCACCTCACTTGGATTCACATCATAGAAAATCGGCACAACAGTTTGGTCAATCTTTTTCATGCATTCAACAATCTTCAGAAGCTCGTCCAAGCACCAGGATGACGTAGCATAGTTTCTCGAGAAGACAACTAGGGAAAACCTCGATGCTTCTATTGCTTTTAAAAGCTCTGGAGAAACAGGTTTGCCTCTCTCAAGTTTTTCATCATCTCTGAAGAATTGGATCGCTTTTTGTTTCAAAGCAGCGCAGAGATGATCAGTAAAGTTCCTGCGGGTATCCTCTCCTCTAAAACTTACAAAAACGTCGTATTTCCACGATCGACGTGATGAAGAAGAAGCCCCATCATTGCTCTTCAAAAACATTATTGAAGCTGATCACCAACTTTGTCCTGCTTTTTCTACTCAGCTTACCGTTTGCTCTGATCAATCAGTCCCTCACCTGCTTCTATATGAAATGTGAATGGATGGAATAATTTGCCTTACGCTAATTGATCAGCATGTAGTCAAAGTTAAAAGTTAAATTATTTATGATGAAGAAAGAGAGAGGAAACTACCGTCCGTTGCTCTTTCCTATTTATGATCCTTTTTTTTTGTTCTTATTTTATTGTCTAGTGGATGGGATCTTTGGATCAAAAGTTTTTTTGATTACCTCTACGATTTGGAAGCACATAATAGGTTAAAAAGACTTAAGAGATTTTAGAATTATTAAAGGTACTTATTTCATTTAGAATTAATTCTATAGAAATCTTTTAATTTAACATTAATTTTTTTTTTAAGAGGATGTTATTAATTGTAAAAAAAACAATTTTTAAATACAATCTTAATTAAAATCTCATTTGAAATAAGCTACTACAATAAAAGGGTCTATTGTGATGAACAAAATTTGTCACTAAAAATATAACATTAGTCACTATATCGTTTTTGTGACGAACAATATGTCACTATGTATTTGTCACTTTCGCCCCTGTCACAAAAAAGTGTAAAGACAATTTTAGGTTCGTCACAACAATTTTATGACAATCATAATTTATGTCTCTGTATTTGTCGCTAATGTTTCTTTATAGCGACAAATACATATTGATAAGTAATAGAGGTATAATTGATAATTGTCACTATAAATACGCTTCGTGACAAATTTTTTGTCATAAAGCCTGTATTACTGACTTGATTTTGTCATAAAGTTATTAGTATGACTATTAGATTTGTCACAAAGTAATATGTAGTGACGGTAATATGGGTCACAAAAATAGATATGAAGACTATTAAATTTGTCACAAAATTATTTTTACAGACTAGTAAATTAGTCCCAGTAACTTATAGTGACTATTAATTTTGTAAAAATCTAGAGTTAGTGACAATATTTTACTAATACAGATTCATTTTTAGTGACTATTTAAATTGTTACTAAGTAAATTGAGTGACTATTAAATCAGTCATAATGTTTTATGAAATTACTGTCATTTATATGCCAAAACTATGCATGGAGACTAAACATTTGTCACAATAATCTCTTTAGTAACTATAAATTATGCCACAAATATATTTTATTTAATAATTCAAAGTCACAATTACTTGTAATAATAGTGAAATTTGTCACTATATTATCTATAGTGAAAAATATTTTTGTCACAAAGTTATTTAATGTGACTATTAAATTTGTCTTAATATTATTTATTTCCTAATTATCAATAGTGACTAAATAAATAATTGCTACCCTATTTTAATAACAATTGGTTCAATAGTGACTAAATAAATAACATAAACATGCTATTTTTCCTATTTCATGTAATTATAATAACAAGAATAATATGTGGCTCAAAACACTATGTTAAATATAAAACTCAAGACTTCATAGGTGTCTAACATAAAAATTAAGGTAAATAACAATGGTGTCAAATATCCAATTAGTAAAATAAATAAATACAAAAATCTCTAAAAGCTTCAATTTGTCAATTTAAGCTAATCTAATATATCTAATAATAAAGGCTCCAAATGGATTTAATTATTTTGACGTGGAACAAGATTCATAAGTTCTTGAACATTAGATTTCAGTTGAGCTAATTCATCTCCAAGATTCTTCACATGCTCTTCTGCAAATTCTCTTTGTTTTCCCTCATCTTTCCAATCTTTCCACATCTTCAAAAGTTCAGTACGTGAAGGTTGTGGACCATAAATATCAACACGACGTATGCCCATGCCAAAAGTATGAATACAAGATCTTCCGTCCTAATATTTATTTGAATAGGTGAAGCAAATCCGAAATATCAACCTAAAAAAATCAAAAATGAATATATTAAACCCATTAGTGAAAATAATTTCACTATGATTTCTAATGTTTACCAAAAAGATTCCATCATACATTGATAATTTGATAACCAAAACTTAAATTTAAAAACAAAACATAAATTTAAGAGTGTGAGAAATTTTATTAAATTGTTCATTTAATATAAATATTAAAAAATATTTAATTAATATTTCAATTTTTTGACAAATTAAATATTTTATTATTTAAAGTTCACCATTAAATGATATATATTCACAAAAGCCGGATGAATTAGGACCGTAAGCATTAATGTTATAAAATAATAAAATATTTATTACTCCAAAAAATAATTTGAATAGATAGAGAGCTGGATACAGAGTTAGGGGTGTTCAAAAATCTCCAATCCGATCCAACCTGACCCGATCGGATTGGTCGGGTTTTTATCGGGTCGGCATTGAATAGTAACCCGAATCGGGTTGAAATGGTCGGGTTTGAACAGTATCGGGTCGTAAACGGGTTTGAATAATGTGACTTAATGAAACTAAACCCGATCTAACCTGACCCGACCCTGTCGGATTGATCGGGTTTGATAAAACACGACCCGACCCGACCCGTGTGCACCCCTATACAGAGTCGTCATTGCAGTAATATTATAAAATAATAAAATATTTGTTATTTCATAAATAATTTAAATAGATAGAGAGCTGGATACCAAGTCATCATTATAAGCTACATAAGAAGTCATCATTGACACTTCATTCTATTATTAATTTATTGTTACATACATACATACATACATACATATATATATATATATATATATATATATTATAACTATATAATTCCAAAAACGTTATCGGAATTCAACATTGAGAAATTGCAACTAGTAGAAGCTGAAAAGAGACACGTCAGAACAGACAACGAACACAAGGCAAAGCAAGTGGAAGCTCATAAGAAAATGTGTGCGAACTCGCTATAGCAAAATCTAATTACTTTTGCTACCAGTTCAGTTAGAAGTAAATTAATAATATGAAATCATTACAAGCATAATCAATTGAAAGCAGCGTCCTGTATTTTCGTAGTAAAGAAACCATCAAACTAGACAGTATCACATATTTCTAACTCATTAATATAAAAGATTTCTAATTCAATATAAAAGATAATATTGGCCAAGCAAATATGTTTTCACAGAAAAGAAAGAAATTTAAGATTCACAAAAAAGAATGTGTCTCGGTTTCGTTGTAATTAAGTCCAACAATATCAATAAGACCTTTCGAGAGGAAAATTGTTTGAATAGTTGGAGCAAATCTCATATATGAACCTAAAAATTGAGAAGAAATATACTAAACCTATTAGAGAAAATGATTTCAGTATGATTTCTATTATTTACCAAACCTTAAATTTAATAAAAAAAAATTATACTGATGGAAACTTTATTAAATTGTTCATTTAATATAAATATTAAAAGTAGATAATAATTATTTCTATTATTTGACAAAATAATTAGTTTATAATATAAATTTGACAATTAAATAATACATAGTCAGAAAAGCTGAATGAATTAAGATCCTAAGCATTAATATAATAATAAAATAAAATTTTGATTATTTTATGGGGAGTTATTAGAATGCATCTCTGTTGGCGCTTTATACTATTACCACTACATTATCAATATCGGATTTTACAGTTTTTTTTTTTTTCAATCTTCGTTATTCTTGTTCTATTTCAATTTATATTTATTAAGGATTTGCCAAGACTAATTGGATAAACTTAAAAAAAAAAAAATTATGATGTAGCGATTTCTTTTTTCTTTTTATACAGAAAGAATATATATTTATGTGGTTGATATGATGTTAAGCATATTCAATTATTGATCTATGGTTCCTGTTTACTTTTAATAATACTAGCAATCATGTTTAAACTGAACACATTGTAATATGATTATAGGTCTGTCGTTGTTAATCACTTATTATAAGCAATTATTCATCTACTAATATATCACTATGGTTAAGCACAATACGTATATATAATTACATCTGAATAAGAATACATGCATATTAACTACAATCGCAATACTAAATTTGTTTCTAACGAGAAACGTCCATACATCATATAATTAACAGATTATGAATGGATATATTCATTTTATATCTGGCTCTCTATTTGTTTGAAGAGTTGCTTTAGAGAGCATTAATTATTTTAGAATGAATAGCTCTCACTGAAGCAACTCTTCAATCAGATAGAAAACCGGATACAGAGTGATGAATCCATAAAAAAATTATATACATTCACAAAAGCCGAAGAGCATTACATAAAACGAAGCAGCCTTTCTAGAAATATGGATTCAATTTCTAACCTGAGGACGATAGAGCTTTTCTCCTCCAGCACGCTGCACATCTTCACCTCATACCAAGCAACCTGTACATAGAATATTAATAATTGAATTTTATTTATTAAGTAATTACAAATAATGGAATACTAGATAACATAATCATTTCTTTAACTACCCAATTTTAGTTAGGCTTATTTTGTACAAGATTATTAGATATATATGAAATAGTAGATGACATATTGTGACTCCCACTATAATAGGTACAAAATTATAATAACACATAACACAAACATAAATAAATTAAATCTTAAATTAGCTTCTTTGTCCAGCTAACTGGAATACATTCAGTATCCAGCTATTGAGTAATGAAGTTAAATGCAAGATAAGATTTAACAAAAAATTCTGATTGCTGCCTTCATTATGAATAATTTTTTTAATTATAACCTACTATTTGTAATATATTATAATATAATATCGTTTTGCCTTGAGCATGCACAATTTTATTTTTAGACTTAAATTAAAAAAAAAGAGAGAGAGAAAAAACTTCAAACAAATAATAGGAATTAATATCACTATACTAAATGTATAGTCTAATAAATTTCTAAAAATACAGAATTTCAATATGAAACTCATACGCTTACCATAACTATCTTAGATATATTATATGCAAAGAATGTCGAATCTTGGGCGTTGCAATTATTTGTCCGCCTTACGAAAACAGTTAAAAATTTAAATTAAAAGACGGTGAATATGCATAATATATATAACAACTCAGTATGATTAGATCAAATATTTTAAATAAAAATTCTAAACCCTTTTTAGATATACCTAATTAAAGACCCTTTGTATAGGTTATAATAGATTTATCCTTAATATTGATATTGAAGGATATGACCCAGTCATCATTTGCATCTTTTTAACCATAAAAACGGTTCCAACACTCTCATAAATTATAATAAGTGGAAGTGCTACCATTAATATATATTTTATAACCTTTGGCATCTAATCTTTTGCTACTGTTACATTCTTTTTTCTGTTAAATACAGAGTGATTCGGATTACTTCTAATTTTTCGATTTAAATTACTTATTTCGTCATTTTATGGACATAAAGAACAAGAAACAAAAAACAAAAAAGATTTCGCCATCACTCATGAATCACAGCCTTTAACTTATAACTAATTGAGAGGCATATTAAAAAGTAATTGATCATCACTCAGCAATTAATTATGAATAAAAAAAGCAGAAATTATAGAGTAAAAAACTCAAAAACCTAACCTAGCAATCATTGAAATCATATTAAGTAATATAAAAAGATGAACAATATATAAAACCTTGGTGGCCGGCAGTAACGCGTGAAAGAAAAAGGGGAGCAAAACTTACCGAATTGGATTATGACCTTCGCATGTGGGGCAGTCTCGGCAAAGCAGCAACCATGTATTTTATTCTATATGCGAAAGAAACCCTTGTTACATTAGAAATACAACCAGCGATGCAAGAAAGCGTATGTGTTTGCAAGATTGAGTACCGGGCCAGGTAACAGGAAAATCTTTCTCCGTTAATATATATGAAGTGCAATAAAGAGGAATACAAGCCAAGCGATGGGATCTTCTTTAGTATTTACAGATTTAAGTCTGAGGGGATTGACAAGGGGTTAGTGTTTTGGAGAAAAACTTAAGAATCCTAATAGGAAATAAATTAATATATTGTGAACCAACAAGGGTACGGCTATGGAAAAGAAGCAACTTGCCGTCTTTTATACAAATAGTTTGTGACTAATATAAATTTTTTTTAATATTTAATGGTATTTAGAGACAAACCAACATAGTCACAATTGATAAATCCATGATTTTTGACTTTTTTGCAGCTGATTTAGTGACAATTAAAGAAAATTATCTTTAATTAAGTAAAAATTATGACGGTAAGCTAAGCGCCAAAATTATTAGGCCCCTATTGTCATTGATATAATTATATGTCTCAATAAGTTACTTCTAAGGACATAATTTACAATCTGTCACAAAGAATCTTTCCCTATATATGACTTCTTTTGGCAATTAACTTTGTGCAAAGTAGCGGCTAGGAGTCCCAATCCCGGTCACAAATCAGCGAAGCCATGCCCATGATGTTCTGTACTAGTACAACTAACGGTCTGTATGTTTCGGTTTCTTTAAGTAGATCTTTTTGAAGTAGAGTTTATAAAAGTGAAGCTTTTATTAAAAAGTTATTAATTGTTTGATGAGATAAATATAGAAGTACTTATTATAATTAAATTACCAAAATAAAGTTTTGTTATAAGGAAATAATAAAATTAAATATTTAAAATTAAATAAAAGCATGGTTGATACTTCAAAACTTTAAAAAAGCTAAAAAAGAACTTTTTTGAAAGCTTCAATTTTAGGCTTCTCCTAGTAGACATAAAACTTTTTAATCGTTCGTAAGCTCTTTTCAAGTGACAGTCAAACAAAAAAAAATTTTAAAAGAGCTTTTGACATTGAAAAGCTCTTTTAGCCAATAGAAAAGTCCAAAGAAATGACCTCTAAATGTCTATAACGATGAAGCAAGACAAATTAATATAAGTCTTGGTAATATGAGAGTGAATTTCTAACTTCCAACTTTAATTTGTGGACAACTATATAATCTGTTTAATTTCATAAATATTATATTATAAAATTTAGTCTGCGAGAGAGAAAGGGCTCCTCTCTTTGGATTTTTCCCAGTTTCTTCCCCTAAATATGTAAGGGGGGCAGAGAAGAAAAGCTTCCGAAGATAAAGACATAATTGACTTTAAAGAAGAAAATTACCTTTTCGTTTTCGGCCAATTTCGTTGTCCACCGCTGAATACAACATCTCACTGAATCAAAAACAAACGCTGACCCCCAAAATTTAGGTCGGGTTAACATTTACAGATGAAATATCAATTTTACCCTTAAATAATTAAAAGTAAAAAATTAATGTAAGGATATTAAATTTCATATACTAAAAAAAGTACATTTTATTAAGACAAAATGTTCTTGAACAAAATTAAGAACATGATTCCTCCGAAATCAATTCTAGTAATCATTCGTAATCACAATTTGCTATATTCCTAATTCTTTACAAATTACATTTAAAAAAAAAAAAAAACGAACAAAGGAAAGTCATAACTGCAGAATTCTCCATCGCTGCAACAAATTGAAGGAAACTGCAAATTCATTAAATAAAACAACACTCTAAACTGATTATACAAGCATCACAGCCAGTCAGCCAGTACTACCGAATCCATGTGGAGCCAAACTTAAATACACAATCATCTATCCAAGATTAAAAAATAAAAAATAAATAAAATTATCACAAAAAATTGACTGACCAAAAAACACAAAAAAGATGCGTAGATAACCAGCTCTGCTCTGCTTTGTCTGCTCTAAGTCTGGATCTTACCCTTGTTTTGATCAATCAGTTCCCTCTCCTTTTTATATTTTATTTTGTATGAAATGTGAATGAATGGAATAATTTCCTTGACAAGCATGTCGTCAAAGTTAAAAGCAATTCATAATATTTTTTTTACAGCTGCCGCCTGCCGGCCCTTTTCGAGGATTTAGTTGGAAGTTTTCGAATTCGAAACTGGAGGTCCATTTAATCTTCCATATCTCTGATTAATGAACCCCTGTAAGATGTGTTTAATAATTTAAAATGTTATATTTAAAAATCAAATATATGATGAAGAAAGAGAAACGAAACAACTCCGTTTGGCTCTTTCTAGCTAGCTTCTTCGTCTAAACACATAAGATTGGGAAAGTGACTCATTTTGGTTGTGTAGTGGGATGCAGTCAATTGCATGTGTGTGTATCGATCATATACGACTCTCCTAAGATTATATCCAGACTGACAAAAGGCATGACCGTTCGAATCATGCATATAAATTTAAATAGATTTTTTTAAAAATTTTACAATGAGGGATAAAAATTTAAAAAAAAAAATGATGCTTATTAATCATAGAAGAAAACTAAATATAATCCTAAAATCTCCACATGCACCATACACATAAGAAGAAGATGCCTTAGTTACTCGTCAAAGACATTGGCGAAACTAATCATGTCACCATTTTTTTTTTGTAGGAAATGCGAAAGCATGGAATTTGTTATAGATAAGCATGTAACATTAGTTAAAAGCAATTCATAACCGTATTACAACTGGTATATATCACTTTAAGATGAATTACTTATCTTGAAACTTCTCTAATATTTGGAGGTCCAACATTTCTAAATTTTCCGCCTCTAATTAGTGGGCAACTATATATAAGATATTTTTAATTTTATTAATTTTATATTAAAAAGTTAAACAAATGATAAGAAAGAGGAAATAAAATTGAGAGCGTTTCTTAGGCATGTGCGATTTGAGGAAAGGAATAACGAATGGAAAGAAAAAGTGGAGTTAAAAGAAAAATGGGAAGAAAGGAATGGGTATAGGGATACTTTCCATTGTTTGGTTTGATAATTGAATGAGGAAAGGAAAAGAATAGTTTATAAATTAATTGACATAAATGTCCTCCACATGAAAATATATAATATCCATTATTAAACATAATTTTTTCCATGAATTAATCAAAAAAAGATAATTATTATGCTCTACTTATGTATTAAATTACTATAAAATTTTTAAAAATATATTAAATTTTAATTAAATTTTATTAAACAAATTTATTATTTATTGCATAATATTGTTGTAAAATTCACATAAAACTATAGTGATTTTTATTATAATATAATTTACTATGTATTATTTATTTTTAAAGAGAAAGAAAAGATTAACTCCATATAATAAATTTTATGATATTATTAAATTAATATATTTTTCAAATAAATAAATAATTTTATATATAATTTTATATTGAAAATAGAAATTGAAGAAAATGTTGCCTGCCGACTGACCACTGCTCATAGCCACCGGCGTTCAATGAAGATTGTGTGTGGGAAGTCATCGCCAACACTATCGGAATCACCATAAGGCGATCTATCTATCCGTGCAACTTTTATCCCTAAAAATATGGCCATTTTGTCACACACTGAGTCTTTTTTTTTTTTTTTTGGGATATGCTGCTAAACTTGTCTTTTGACGTTGATCAGCACATTCTAGGATGATGAAACCGCCTCAAACAAATAGAGGATCGGCCAAAATCGTTTTATCAAATTTTGCAATTTTTATAATTTTTGAAATATGTAACTTTTTTAAATTTTTTATGAAAAATAAATGAATGGATTATATTTATAATTATAATTATTTTAATAATTAGTTATAAATAATTTAATAAATTTATTTGAATAATTATTTGGATAAATAAATTTTTTATTCACTTCGAATTAAAGTATACCTTTTCTAACTAATAAGTACCAGGTTTGAATCCTAACAATTCCAAGATTTTAAAATTTTAAAATTTTGAAAGATAAAAAGGTTAAATATGATATTTCACTTGAGAGATAAGGGTGTGATTAACATTATCTCATTAACCGTTTATTTTAACAGAAATTATTTTGGGCCAGGGGGTTTTGTGATGATTTTTCAAAAGCCAGGGCTGACAAAATCTCTCAGCAAACAATGAGGGGTCCAGTGAGATTTCTCAAAAAATAAAGAAAGATATCAATTTTTTTTTTTTTTCTGGCCTATTTCGTTGTCCAGTGGATGGAGTCTTTCCATGAAAAGTTTTATAATAAATTAATATCAGTGATTTTTCCTAAGATATAAAGAAAATATTATATATTAAGACTTCAAAGATTTTAGAATTATTAAAGGTTTTTTTAGGGATATTAAAATAAAATTTTTGATTTATTTTAGAAATAAGGGATAGAGTGTTATATTGATAATTAAAAAAAAAAAGACTACAAGCTTAAAATCCAATGAAAAATAAATATAACAATTTTGTACAACTAACAACATGGGCCTCCATGTGTAATGGATCAGCGAAGCCATATTACTCAAGATGCTCACCAGAAAAATGATGAAGTAAGACGAGACATAGCGGAAATGGGTTTTGTGATGAACAACTGAGATTAGAAGGGATTTTTGATAGTAAGACCCTCGTTGCTGATTTCAAGAGCCGAAAATCATCAAAATCTAACATATATGTATGCATGTAATTCTTTTCTGGCTTCATCAAGATGAACTTATTTTTCATTAACTATCAATTATATCATTATATTTTATAGAAAAAAAATCATATTTGAAGAATATCGATTGAATTCATTCTGATCTCTAGGTTATAAATTATGGGTGCATTTGGTGCTCTATATAGGAAGGTATAACTGTCAATATATTAGATAATATTATATTAAATTATACTAGATAAGATTGAGTAAATTCTATACTGTACTTGATTTGTCATTGTAGTATATAAATATTACAAAATATTGTGTTTGCTAAAAAGACTAAATTAAATTGTATTAAATTTTTTAAATAAAATTATACTTCGCAAAGTTATGTTGACCAAATCTTTTGATTTGTTTACTAAGAACTCAGCTCTTAATTTGAAAACAAGTTAAGCAGGAGACGGAAGAGATCAGACTTAACTGGAGATTATTTTTTTTTGTTCAGAGTGTTCATGATAATTAGGAGTGACAATTTGTGTCACGTGTATAGATCTATTTAATTATTCATATCAAAACATAAAATACGGAGTTGACAGGGTTATTAAATGTGTCATTCACGTTTTGTAAATATATCATATTTAATTAATATAATTTACTTAATTTTTAACCTAATTATGTATAATATATCATATTCTATATCTTTATATCAATTAAAATATTTTAAGAATATAAATAATTATTAATATAAAAATTATTAAAATCATTATATTTATTGACTATTATTTAAATTAATTTACTTTATAATATAAAATTTTCAAATTTATAATGTACATACTGTAAATAGATAAAAATTCATAGCATTGAATGAACTTGTATATTAAAAATTGACAAAACATGTTTAACTATTTGTATCATTAAATAAATTAATGTGTTGAACATCTAAAATTTGATCTATTTATTAGTTATATATTATACGTATTTTATTCATATGTTGTGACTTAAATTACCTTCCTAATGCTAACTTTAAGTAAATTTCACCTTGACTTATTTATTTCATTTTGTGAAATGGCCTTTTTTTCTCGAAAAGGATGACTTGAGAAGACCTCTGGTTCTCTGCATTTCCGGAAGTGGGGATTGCCCTGGCCTTTTTGCTTTTTGACATAGGCTCACTAATTACGTCCCGAACACATTAATAAACTAATAAATTAGAGATACCTATAACTGCATTGACTGGAATATGTTTCGCCTTTGCGCTTGTGCTTTTTGACTTCTACTCAGTAATTACATCCTGAACAAATATCCATAAACTAATAAATCAGAGATAAACGTAAAAATGAACTCTGTACAGATACAGTTATCATTTTCCTATTTGGATTAATTTATTACTCGTACCACAATTTCTATATACTGGCTAAAAAGTTTGATTTAACAGAGTTGCACTTCAAGTGCTATTACTTTTATTTTATTATTTTATTTTGCTGCTTTATTATTATTATTATTATTATTATGATTATTATTATGTAACATGCCGGCTGAGGTTTCCCTAACACGTGTATATGCTTGAAAACATAAACGTATTCACTAATTGACGGTAACCTAATTTTATTTGCTTTGTCTCTTTAGCTTTCGAAACATTTGTCATAATCCAAAAGTTTTCAAAATTAACGGTAATCTCTCCTGATGACTTTTGTGAATTAAGGTCAGAAACCCATTTCTATATTTCAACTTGATTCAGAGCCAGGGGAAGCCAAAATGAGGTAATTCGGGCATTTCTATATTTCGGTTTTCACGTCGTATATAGTGGCTTGTGTTGTATAATAGATGACTGCAAGATTGTCTGATAAAATGCCCATCAGAACCTTTCTAAGATGTCTGATAAAATGCCCATGAGAAGACCTTTTGATAAAATGCCCATCAGAAATTATATTTTCTAGGCCAATGAACTTTTGATAAGCAAATGAAAGTCATGATTTTGCGAAATTGATCTGTTATCATATTCCATCAAGTTCTTGTCTAGAAACTGTAAATTACTGAAATTAAGATTCTTGCATTTCAACCATCATCAACATTTCCGAATCCATCTCATTCATCTGCCAGTCTTCGTATCATTTTGTTTTTAATTCCAATTTTAATATCTTCTATCTCTAGCTGAGCTTTACCCAAGAATATCATCCCCCAACGAGTTGACAGAGTCATTTGGAAAAAAAATGCGAGCCCTTCTATTTTAAGCTTTTAACTGTATACAGGAACAAAGGGAAGTCACTCGCTATATGAAACTTTCTGGAAGTTCTAGTAATTTCGCAGAACTTCAAGAGAAGTCATAATAAATTACCCGTCCGTAACTGACGACAAACTCATTGCAAAGTCGTTTTCAAGTATTAATATGATATTCTTCTAGGAATTGTTGCCTCTTTAATCCTGAATTTGCCAGGTTCCATCCTGGAAAATGCTTGCATAAAGTACTTTCCCTATATAATCTTGTCCCATTGACAAAAAATACAGAATAAACTATATTATTGTAATCAATGACCTCTTTTTTTCGTAAAAAATTTCTTTTGCATAATTTATGATACAATTGTCAGCCATTTAGATCAATTTGATTTCAATGGATATCAAAACTGACATGTCATTCCTCGGATATATTAACATTGCATATTCCATTCAATCATTTCAGCATTGATGTCTCACAATTTATATAAAAAATGTGATGCCATGAATCTTTCCCCGTTTAAGTTGCAACTCTTATATGATATACTGCAAGGATTATGATACAGGCTCTTCTTTATTTTAATAAAGAAATTAAAATTTACTTGGAGATGGGCTGTTTCTGAAATTAATTTTTTTCATCAATCTGATAACCGAAAAAAATTTAAGTGCTAGTACCTGAATGTCTATGATTGTCCATTATGATACAGTTTACAAATTAAAAAATTTAATACCATCATTCTTCGATTTAAGGATTGGACCATAACTAATTAAGACTAGGATAAAAAATTTTGTGAATTGTCATCTTAAGCTGATTTTCAATGAAACAAAATCATGTTTATAATTCAAATCCATCTACTTATATCCAGAATTCTTCAGTTTTCTACAGGTAAACAACATCAAGGGGACTGTGAAGGCTGAACACTGTTTCTGGTTCTCCGACGTATATTATTGAGACATTTGATTGATCATCCACTATAAAGGTTTTCAAGTCTGAGGTAGATATTGTTATTGTTTTTTTGTGGACTTTCTATAATAGAGTAGTCATTTGTCTTTTCAAGCATATACACACACACATACACACACACACATATATATATATATATATAGAGAGAGAGAGAGAGAGAGAGCCATTTTTCCAAGAAATCCATACATTTTTTTTTTCTTGCTCTTTTAGAAGTTCTAAGTTATGTGTGCTTAACAAATCGGTCCATTTCTTCAGTAAATCACAATTATAGCTGTCCAGATGCCTGTAATAGCTTATAAGAGTTGCGTATGGGAAAAGTTAGATTCCGGATCCAATTTCTTGAAGTAGATTGTAGGCAGATTGTTAGTTTTCAACTTTGAAAACCAGGTTTCTTTAGAGCCAACAATGTCAAATCTGTAAAAACATTTTAGAGATGTAAGGGAAGCTGACGATAGCCTATCTGCATAGTTTAGACTTTAGCTTAAAGTTGATAGGGAGAAATTTTCCTACGACAATCATTAGTACATGTATTGAGGCTTAAAGTATTAGTGTTAACTCCACATCTGCAAGCTTAAGCTTTTAGAATATGGTATCAGAGCCGTATTTATCGAGCAGTCATAAGTTCAAATCCCCTTTTTGTTATTGAAAAATTAATTTAAGAAATGTTATTTAGCCCATTTGTAAGACTTTTTGAGGCATCTGGGGCTCGATCTGGTACACTTTGCATGTGCACAAGGCCCTTACACATGAGGGAGCGTATTGAGGCTTAGAGTGTTAGTGTTAAGCCCACATCTACAAGCTTCGGCTTCTGGAAAAGCAGCAACTTAACAATATGACCATATTCTGCTAAAATTTTTTACTAGTAAGTGTTATGATAGGACTATTTCTTGGTCAAATTAAATGATCATGTGGCCTTGTGTCAGCAAGCTTGTTGCTCAGCATTGATGAAAGGTTGGCGGCTTTCCTTGTGTCTTCAGGTATACTTGCAATTGAAATGTTATAAGTCGATGATAAGCTGATGATATCTTCCAAAGGTAAATAGAGGATTTGAAATATTGTGCTTGACATCTGATAGAAATATGCTTAGTTATATTTGTACTGCAAAGCATTATGTAGGATGCGATTATGCACTTGGTTGTGTATGATTGATTATATGTGCAACATGTTGTGACTGTTCCATTGAATGTATTTTTCTTTCGGTTGTTGACTGCATTTGTCATCTCATTAATTTGTTGCAAGAATGGCTGTCAGTGATGAATCTCATGGCAAATTACCAATTACTTCTAGTACTACAGGGCCGGTAATTCTTTAATCCCTCATTAAATTTCCAATTATAACATGGTTCTGTCCTCCTCTTAATATACTTAACCAATTAAACAATTTTGGATTGAATATTTTAACGGGTAGGATCGGCCTTGTCGTTGCAGCACCAATTGTTTCTTTGATTGGTAGCTTTTTAATTTACAATTTATTGAAACAGAGAAGGAAATGGTTTCAGTTGAGAGAGTTCTTGAAGTATGGAGATAGCTTCTTCTTTTATATATGCTTTGCACCTGATTACTTACATATTGATTCGACTCTTAGTATATAGATATGCCTGAAGAAGAGCTCAGTGGATACCAGTCCCTTAGTCCAGGCTGGCCATTTCATGGATTGATTGATTTCAGAATGTCACTAAGAGATAAATGCCTTCTTTGCCAGCTATCCTGGTATAACCGTTTAAGACACCTGATATGAGCTACTAGGAAGTAGCTTTTCCAGTGGTTGGAAACTTGTCATTGTAAGTGTAAATTCAATCAAGTTAGAATTGTTGAACAGAACAGGTCTGAAAAATCTTGTGTCTTGAATGCATTTTTTCACCCCAATATGTGGCAGATGGATTTTGGTGGATGGACTTAACATAATTAACATTCCTTTGAGAGATCCTCATGCACGGTTTGCTTTGATTTCGCAGAGTCCCTTCTTCTTTGAGGGATCAGTGAGGTGCAAATTTTGTGATTGTTTATTTCATATATCTTATTACATTGGCATATGCTTTCAAGGGACATGCTGATGCTGTGGCTTAGCCTTTTTAATGACTACAGATCTCATGCATCTGTTTTTATCTCTTTTAAATTTCTACGGATAACCTAGGTCCTCTCTGGGTGTGAGATGACATGAAAGTCTAATATTTTGGAGAATTGCCATATTAAGAAGGAGGTAGAGGCAGCAGGACTTATACCTGTTTTAAAGAATCTGAGATATCATTTTCTGTTGGGAAAAGGCAGCTTCTTTGCGTTGCATGTGCTCTTCTCAAGTATTCTAAGGTAAAAGAGGAATAATTCAAGGTATTGATGTGAAACACTCCCAGAACTTATATATGTTTTTACGAAATGTAGTGTGGTTACTGTGCAAAAGAAATTGTGTTAACATTGCTTATTGTTAAGACTCTTGATATTAAATAACTTTCAAAATTATATGTGAAACAAGAAATTAAGATCTTCACACGTACTGAAGTAGTACCATTGTTCACCTGAAACTGTTGTATTGTCAGCGATTATTCCAACTAAGAGGTAAGCAACCGGGTGCCGACCTGCCTTTTGAGTTTATCAATGCCTTCAACGTAATAGTAAGACTTATATTCTTTTTTTTGTTTCCTCTTCTACTTGCACGAAACCATCTATTCACTAGTGTGATATTACTGGTCTTTCTTGGATTCACCTAGAACATTAAAATAGTATTCACTGCTAAAGTAATCTCGCTAACAGCTGGGTATTTTGTCTCCTTGGTTACATTTATATCTAGTTTTATTTTAATTTTTCTTTTTCAATTTCTTCCCTCTCTATTAGAGTTTAAAGTATCTAATTCTTTCCATAGAAAAAAAAAAAAAAAAACCCAAGAGAACAGCGACCACAACAGTGCAATAGATAGAATGACAAATGAATAGAAGATACATTAGGGCTGTTTCGGTAGTATATTGTAGCTTCCATATCTCATTATTTGCATTGCTTTGTAAAAAGTGCATTTGTTTTTATGTGTCCGTGAAACAGTTCTTAACAGCAATACTAATACGGCAAACTTAGTTGACATAAATTTAGCACTAATGAAAGTACATAAAATATCAACAAAGAAAAGATAAGAAACTCCAAAAGCCAAGAGAAAAAAAAATTTCTTAAAAACAAGCCTACGGCAAAATTCAACAAGGGAAGCAATGATCCACTCATGATATTGTAATTAAAGAGAGTTGATTTGGTTTCCGCGACTTCTTTTAGGATGCAGCTGTACTTGCTACCTCCTCCTCCGACCAACCAACTTCACTTCAATCGGCGCTAGCATCATGGAGTTTCTGGCAGAGCAGTTTACTAGAATTGCCTCCACTAGATCTTCATCCTTGAAAGTAAATTCTCGATAGAAGTGCTGGACTAGATCATGTTCAGCTCTTTATATATATATTGGACAAACCCCGGGACATTTTATCTTATACACCTTTCGAGTCTTATCATTTCCATCTAAGTTGAAGCTAAATGTGATAATCCTATACTGACTCTCAAGTAGCCTCACATCATTACGAGGACTAAAACCTATTCCTAAGTGATCTGACTCAATTAAATCGCCATTGAAGGTGCCATAAAAAACTGAACCAGTAGAATTAGCAAAAGAGGAATCACAATCGACACTACAAATCTTCCATTGAAACTCTTCTCAAATGTAACAACAGTAGATATAGCAAATCCGATGAGCCTTCTGGTATAAGAATGTTGAGCCAGCATAAAAGTTATCAAAGACCCTAAGTTTTGATGGTTGAACCATTCAGGAATTTCACTCCCAGGTAAGCAAATCCTAAATTTTGGCAACCCTTTATTTACCTGTAATAAGAAATTCATGGTATTTGATGTGAGATGAGAGACAGCGTGAGAGGTAGAGAGGACGAAGAAAGAGACCTGACTAACCTTTTCATCTACAGCTGCCATATGTTCAATTCTTCGTCGAGAAATATTCTGCTTCAAATTCAAGCAGTTTGTAAAATCGAAATGTATCCTAGGCAAGATATCAAATTTCCGTTCCTCTAGTTGTTCTATTTTTTTATGAAGGCTCTAGCAATGAATGGAGACGCTTGCAATTCGTCACATATAAATGTTTTGTTCCCAACGGAAGCTCTGGTAATGGCTTAAGCAAAGAGATCTCAGCTTAGAAAGATCCTTGATACTCGTAGGAAGGCTCTCAAAGTTGTTTCCACTTAGGTTCAATGCTTGCGAAGAAGATAAACAAGATATAACAGAGGGGAAATTCGTCAGCTTGCAAAAACTTAAATCCAAATAATAAATTAATTTACCATGTATGATAGAGGATGGGAGTTGACTTATGGCAGTTCTACTTGCTTGAAGATATTTCGGGTACAACAAATTCCCAATGCTGCTTGGAATGGACTCAAGATTTTCACACCCCTCCAACTTCAAATAGTTAAGCCCAATTAGATGTTCAATCGAAGATAATAGCTCCTTAATTGTTGTTCCACATAAATCAAGATCTTTTAAGTACTTCATTTCTTCCAAGATTTCTGGGAAGCTGTCAAGTTTCCAACAATTGGATAGATAAAGCCAAGAGAGAGATCTCTTTTTACAAATACTCCGTGAAATAATCTTGAGCCTCGAGCAATAATTGAGATCTAACTCAACCAACTCAATTAGACAAGTGATTGATGCGGGAACTTCTTCTACTCCGGTCCCACTTAAATATAAACTTTTAACATTACCAGAAATATTTGGAAACTTGGTGAGATTAATGCAGTTGGAGAGATCAAGAGTGATAGGAGATAAGAAATGGATCTTCCTCGAAATACTTCTAAGACTGACAATCTCTCATATTTAAGAGTTGGAAGGTTGGTGAAATACTGGGTAGATAAGTGAATCTTAAGCAACTTTGTGCAACCATCAAGATCTATAACTTCGAGCTTTGGAAAAATTGAGAGGTCTGGGAAGCTGACGAGGCGCTTACAGTGACAAATATAATCGACTATAACTTGAAGGCATGCTGTTAAAAAAAAAAAAAAAAGACATATATTAGGATACACAAGCTATACTGAACAAATTATTCCTGGAAAGAAAATAAATATAAATAATAAATTTTACCTTAGATCCTTTTAACATTCTTTTTCTCAAAGGATATCCATCCCAATGAAGATATCTCAACTCATTTAGAAGATGTTTTAAACCTCGAGGAAGGCTCACTTTAGAGATATTTGCATAGTCTCCTAAAGACCCATCTAGCCAATAAAGTTTAAGCAATGTTAGATTTGTCATGTTCACAAAAGCTCTTGAACTTAAATGTATTTCTCTGCTTTTAGACAAATCTAGCATTATTCCTTCAACTGCATCATTCCCCTTCAAAACCAAAAGAAAATAATAAGTCAACATAAAAGGGATAAAAGAAACAAAATCAAATTAACTATGCTCTTACCTTATTATGTTGCAGCATAGGGTAGACATCATCATGACACCATAACCTACTATGTTTGCTTGGATTTTCTTCCATTCTTGGTGAACAAATTTATTGACCATTTCTTGCAATAAATCATGCATTTGTAGCTCATTATTTGAAAATTTAACAAGTGATTTATCAATTAGAAAATTAAGACAATATTGCATGGATTATAACAGGTCATAGTATTTTTTTGCATGATCTTTATTTGTCCCTTCGAGGGAACAAAATATGTCAAGAAATATACTTTTCTTTGTCTTGTTTAATGCATCATAGCTGATTTTCAATACATCATGGATTTAGGTCTCAGAAATCATTTCTAAGTTATGAACTACATTTTCCCATTTTTCTTTGCTCTTCCCACGAAGGGAAGAACCTAGCACTTCAAGGGCTAATGGATTCCCTTTGGCTAAGGTAGTACTATGTTGAGAGTTCTTCAAGATGTCTAGGGGGATGGCTTTGGTTAAAAACACAAGGAGAAAAAAGTAAAGGAGCTTCGTTATGGTGTAATCCATCAACCTTTTGTATGTTATTCACTCCACAACCTGAAAGCACTTGTTTATCTCTAGTGTTTATAATGATTTTACCTCCTTGACCCAATGGTTCAAGCCCTCTGATTACAAGTTTGAATGGTTTAAAATTATTCACATTATCAAGAACAATCAAATTTTTTTTCTCTTCAAGCTTATCCTTAACGAATTGAGGTATAGTATTGGGAGTGTCAATGACATGATTTTCTTCTCCTAACATTTTAGAAATAATTTTCTATTGTAAATAAGCTAAGTGGCCACCACATTTCTCTAATTCTTCCATAAAATTTTCAATGAAGCAGCAACCATCAACTTGTCTATAAATTCTTTTGAAAAGGGCTTCAGCAATGGTTGTTTTACCTGTACCACCCATACCCCAAATTTCGACAAATTTAGAATTTAAAAAGAATGATTTAGCTTGCTCAATACGTGAATCTATTCCAACTAGACCTTTCAATCATGTAAGAATCATGTAACGGTGATGTATCATTCAATTTCTTCACAATATCTTTTACAATTTCTTCAACAAGTCTGGATTGAGACTTAGCAGATTTGAAGAAGAAAAGTAACAAAGTTATTAGAACCCCATTGTTTGTCAAAATATCACTGGCCACCCGACTTTTCAAAAATCATCACAAAATCCCTCTGTCGTTAATAATTTTCGTTAAAATAAACTGTTAATGAGATAATATCAATTACGCCCTTATCAAACCTAGTATCTATTAGTTAAAAATATATACTCTACCACTAAGCCAAGTACATGATTTAATTTTAAGTGAACAAATAATTTATTTAACCTATTTAAGTGAAACAATGGCCCATTCACCTTTTGCTCTACCATCGGAACTAAACTCAATTCCAATAACACCTAAATAAATTGTTTGTTCACTTAAAATTAAATCATGTACTTGGCCTAGTGGTCAAGCATACCTTTTCTAACTAATAGATATCAAGTTCTAATCCTCACATTTGCAAGTTTCTAAAATTTTTAAAGATAAAAAGGGTAAATATGATATTTCACTTTAGATATAAGGGCGTAATTGACGTTATCTCATAACAGTTTATTTTAATAAAAATTATTAACGGTTGCGAGGTTTTGTGTTGGTTTTTAAAAGGTCAGGGAGGGCAATGATAGTTCGGCAAACAATGGGGGCTCCAGTGATGATCGCCCTTGAGCCAAATTAAAGTAAGTTATGCTTAATAATCACAACTAAAGCAAGTTAAGTATAATATGATTTAGAGATGACTAGAACTAACATTTAATCCATTGAAATTAATAAAACCTTTTTTCTTTGTTAATAAGAGAGTATGATTACGACAGGTTCCCAAGAGTCTTGTATGATTGATACTGAAAGGTAAAGATGAGTTAGGAAACTAATATACAAAGAGTCCTTTTTTTTTTTATTTATTTATTTTTTACCTAATTGCCATGGAATCCCATCCAAATAAATCAGCTGCTTCAGTTAAAGCAGCTCTTCACCTTTGTACTCTCTTTGTGGCATATCTCTATAATGGTCTTCATGCTGTAAAAAGCCATACTCAAAACTTCCCATATGTTTCCTCATGTCAAACGGATTAATGTCACAGAAAACTGGTAGTACTATTTGGCCATTCCTTTTCTTGCATTTAATAATTTTTGCAAGTTCATCCAAGCACCATCTAGATGAAACCTAATCTTTCAAGAAAATTATTACTGAAATTTCTTATTGTTTAATTGCTTTCAAAAGGGCAGATGAAATTTCATCGTCGCTCTTGAGTCCTTGCATTTAATAACTTTTGCAAGTTCATCCAAGCACCATCTAGATGAAACCTAATCTTTCAAGAAAATGATTACTGAAATTTTTTATTGTTTAATTGCTTTCAAAAGGGCAGAAGAAATTTCATCTTCTCTCGAGTCCATCCTCATCAATGAAGGTTGCAATACCTTTTCCACACAAAGCTGCATAGAAATGCTTAGAAAAGTTGTCACGAGTATCCTCTCCTCAGAAGCTAAATAAAACATCATATTTGGATCACAGGGTAACAGAAGAAGCCGACAATGATGATGAAGCCATGGAGGAAAACCGTGAAAATTTGTCTGACATAAACAGCACAGAGAAAACACACTTAAGAACGAGTAATTGAAGTGTTTACGAACTATTTGTTGCCTCTTGTGCTAGAAACTTCCTGTGACTTCAATTCATTTTTAGAGTATTCTTGAAACAGTTTCATCTGTGATAGACTTAATCGAACGCGTAAATTCAGAAATAGTTTTATCCTCCTTTGATGTTTTAGCAAGAATATCCCTTAGTGTAAGAAATCTAGTGCGAGAATCTGTTTGCATAAGTGTCTTTGAGTTTCTTCAAAGCCTTAGCATTTGTTTTAATGCCATTAAAAGAAGATTAAACTGAAAAAGTGGATGAAGCCAGTATAGCGTGACGAATGACACCATCTTGACGAACCCATTTGCAATGGCCAGGATTAACAATAATTTTATCTTCGTGTTGCAATGAGGAGGGAGAACAAGGAAAAGAACTATCAATATAGCCATCCAAGTCATAGCTAAGCATTATACTATGAAATTCTCTATACCATGAGGTGAAATTATTTGGCGTTTATTTGAGTGGAAGCTGAGTGAAGGCAGTAATGGAAATAATGTCATTTATAAGATATGGCTGTGAAGAGATTGAAAGGCTGGGAAGGACCTACGTCTCTGTTTGAATAGTAATATCAGACATCATGATAGAACAAAAAAAAAAATTAAGCAAGGATCAGGAGGGCTCGCTAAAGCCAAAAAAGCTCTGATATCATATAGGAATTGCGAATCAGATAAAAAAAGCCTCACTGAGTTGTATTGTTGTATTGAGTTATATACAATAATAAATTACATATATGGTAAAGATCATAAGCTACATAAAAGGAAAGAAATAATCAAAAAAGAATAATCAATTAATTGATTCTAATTACAGTTAATGAGATTGATTGATTGCCCATGACTGAGGATGTCAAGATTATTCCTTAATAAATATTGAACAATTTACTTTGAAATGTGAACCAATATGAAATTGAACTTCCAGGTAGAAAAATGCGTAGTTGCAGCATGACAGGCGAGCAATTAGAAACTTCCTATTACATGAATTTGTTAAGTGAATATTGATCAAAATCTTAAGCTCTGGAATGAAAACTCAACACCAATATTTGAGTCTAATAAGTCCAGAATTAAAATTTGACTGAATAACGAATTAATTGAGAAATACAGAAAGAAAAATAAACCTGAGGCAGGGAACTTATCCACGAGCGAATAAAATTGGCTGGCCTTGCAATATGTGGATCGTTGCTTTGTTGCTTCTCTAAATGAAGCAAACATGAGAAGATCTCCCCAATCGTAATTTTGGCTACCAAGGAAATATGTTGTTTTAACAATAAGTGCCAAATCCTCAACCCCTTGATTCTCCAATCTGAAACAATTTTGAATATCAATATGACGATAGCTTGGCAATAATAATCTGAATCCACCAATCAACGCTTTTAATGATGAACAATTATAGAGGCCTAGATATTTTAGTCTTGATGGATGCTCTGAGAATGTTTGAAGCTTCTAGCAATCTGCCAATGTTAGTTATTCAAACTTAGTAAGTTGATTCATGCTTGCATGCAGGTAAGCTAACAAACTCGTTGCCCATAAGATCAAAATTTGTCAGTGCAGATAAGCTGCGAATATCGCTTGGAATTGTAGAGAGATTACAGTAACTTAAATCAACTCCTGTCAAAGACAATAAACCTACCATTTGGGAAGGCAACGAAAGACTTATAGAGCTTGGGCCTGAACTGGCAACAAAGGTTGTAACCAATTCCACCGCTTGAGATTTTGTGTATCGCATCCTCCAAATGATAACTTTAAAAGTTTCTTTAAATTCACAATGGATGAAGGATGACGGTGCCTCTGTTATAGCAGTTTTACCAGCATCAAGCTCCAAATCTTCACAATCCACTAGGTTCTCTGACAGTTTGTCAATTTTGGAGTAGCCAAGTAGCAGAAGAACTGTTAGGGATCTCTATCTAGAGACTATTCTGGAAAGACTCTCTATGTAACACCCCGTACCCTCAAATAAATACAGAATGTAAATTTACACATTCTCACATACAAAGATGGGAAAACACAAATTTTCATTCAAACAGCATTCAAATTATACAAAGTTTCCATAGTCAACCCTAAGAACCTACTATATACATTTCAGAGGAATCAAAAACAATATCCCAAAAATTCCAATTACTGCAGCGGTACAATGATTGCTGAGGGAACTTCGCATCACTATGCCAAACATCCTCCTAAAAATCCGAAATCTAACGCTCACTTGAGGCACCCAACAAAGCTAGTGAGTAATATACTCAGTAAGTAACTAAATATGAAATTTAATTTGAATTTATGCAGGAGTGAATAACATAGACACTGCACAACCATTTCTTGGCTGGTAAGCAATTCTTTTTTTTTTTTTTTTCCCCTACAAGTTAGGTAAATAATGATAAAACTCATAGGTCGCATACCAGCACGGATCAGGTGGTGCAGCTGCGCCAAGTTTCTGTCCTACAAACATTTTCAGGTAAAAGGGTTGGCGCTCCTGTGCCAGTAATTTCGCACTACAACACCAACTTTCTGTCTCCTCTCGATTTGCAGCATGGAGCTTGCGCTCCTGCGCACCTACACTGACGCTCCTGCGCACCTACACTGACGCTCCTGCGCCGATTAGGTTTATGAGCAATACACTTAGGCCCATTTTCTCTGTTTACCATCAAATACAATTCAACAAATTTTTCTAAATTCCTGCTCTACTTCAACATCAACACCTATAATATACATTTTCCACCCGTGTACTTGTACATCACGTTTTCCTTCACAAGCATACACATGCATTTTACTCACAACTTAAATTGTGCCTTAGAAGGCTTTACGGACACATAAAACACATTAGCATAATCACAAATTGGGCAAACACTTCCATGACTCTACCCATTATACATTTTCTAGCTTCGGGCAGACACTTTCATAACCCAACCCGGAAGACATTTATCAACTTCGGGCGGACACTTCCACAACCCAACCCATATGCATTTATCAGCTTTGGGCTGACACTTCCACAACCCAACCCATATGCATTTATCAGCTTTGGGTGGACACTTCCACAACCCAACGCAAGCATGAATTACCTGTTATGTTCCTCCTCACACACTCACAGACAAAGATCACTAGAATCGGAATTTAGAATTAAACTGAGAATGAAAGCACCTTAAGCCAGAATTTACTGGAATTCCCCTTCTATATTTCTGGAAAATCAGAATTGCTATAGTGTGAACAGCAGACTTTCGAGAGGTCTGCCAGCCCTCCCCTTAAGTCAAGCTCTACAAAACTTTCATAACTCACTCCCCTCCTCTCATCTCTCTTTCCTAAATAGTCTCTAACTAACTCTCCCCTTTTTCCAGCTCAACATATCCAAAACTAATTCCAAATTATTAAAATAGAAAACATATAACAGAAAGAAAACGGAAATGAAAAGGAATAACAACTTCTGCCACCTCAGCTCCCCCCCCACTTCCTATTTTAGGCGCCTAGAGTAAGTGAACCTGACTGGGGGTTTAGGCTGCTGTAAATTCCTATCATTAGCCCCCTCCCAAACAGCCACCTTGTCCTCAAGGTGGAAGTCATGAAACTGAAGCTGCAGCAAGTCAGCATCTTCCCAAGTAGATTCGAAGTCTGGTAACCCCTTCCATTTGATGAGCACTTCTGTTTTGGCATTAGAATCATCCTTTTTCTGTCTAATCCCTTGCACTCCTTCTGGTTCAACCTTAAGCTCCATGTTCTCATCCAATTGCGGGGGAATATTGGCAGAAACCGGAGTTGATCCTGCAGCTTTTCTGAGTTGGGAGACATAGAAGACAGGGTGTATCATAGAATTGGCAGGTAACTTCAGTCTATAAGCTACCTGCCCAACCTTAGCCTCCACCACATAAGGTCCATAGAACCTAGGACTAAGCTTCTCATTCTTGCGACCAGCTAGGGATTTTTTACGATAAGGCTGTAGTTTCAAGTAAACCATATCTCCAACTTGAAACTGAACATCTCTCCTTTTGCTGTCTGCCCTTGACTTCATGTTGTGCTGAGCCACCTGTAGATGGTGCTTTAACTCATCCAACATTGTATCCCTCTCCTCTAGTAGTTGTTCCAACGAGGATACGGTCGTAGAGCCTTGATTAAATCTAACTAGTGGGGGAGGATCTCGACCATACAGGAGCTTGAAAGGAGTAGTTTGAGCTGCTGAATGATAGGTAGTGTTGTACCAATACTCAGCCCAAGAAAGCCACTTTGCCCACTGTTTTGGTTTGTCAGCCACAAAACATCTCAAATAGGTTTCTAAACACCGATTGACCACCTCCGTTTGCCCATCGGATTGAGGATGATAAGCTGTGCTGCGGCTGAGTTTTGTGTTCACCATTTTAAACAATTCCTTCCAAAATAAACTAAGAAATATCCGATCCCGGTCTGTAATAATGGAGCGGGTTATCCCATGTAACCTCACTATTTCCTTAATAAAGATGGCAGCCACGGTTTGGGTAGTGAAAGGATGTTTAAGAGCCACAAAATGTTCATATTTACTCAGCCTATCAACTACCACCAGGATAGTATCATAACCTTCTGACTTAGGTAAGCCTTCTATGAAATCCATTGTGATGTCGTCCCGAACTTGATTAGGAATAGGAAGAGGCTGAAGCAAACCGGCTGGTGACAATGACAAGTATTTGTTACGTTGACAAACTCCACAAGAATCTAAATAAGCCTCAATCTCTTTTTTCATTCCCTTCCAATAAAATTCCTTTGAGATCCTTTGCAACGGCTTCAGTAGGCCTGAATGGCCACCCAAAGGACTATCGTGGAACTCCTTAAGCAGCTTCGGAATGATTTGCGACCCTTCAACCAACACCAATATGCCCTTATACATTAATTGATCTTGAATCACCACATATCCTTCTTGTTTCGCTGTACCAGCCACAATGGATTCCTTAAGCTGTCTCAACTCCTCATTGTCTTCTATCTCCTTTTTTATGATGCTAGAGTCCACTGCTGGGGACAAAGCTATAGCAATCAGTTCTGGTCGCCTAGATAATGCATCCGCAGCATTGTTTTCTAGGCTCGGACGGTAATGAATCTCAAAATCAAACCCCATCTGCTTGGTTAACCATTTCAAATGCTCCTCACTAACCAGCCTTTGTTCAAGTAAGTACTTAAGACTTCTTTGATCAGTCCTAACCACAAATTTTCTGCCAACTAAATATGGTCTCTATTTTTGAACAGCCAAGGATATAGCCATTAACTCCCTCTCATAAACCGATTTTCCCCACGAACGTTGGGGAAGAGCATGGCTGAAATAGGCAATTGGTCGCTGCCCCTGCATTAAAACAGCCCCCAAACCAGCCCCCGAAGCATCTGTTTCGACAATAAACGGTTGAGTAAAATCCGATAGAGCCAAAACCAGAATTGTCGTCATTGCCCCTTTCAGCCTTTGGAAAGCTTCCTCCGCCCTTTCATTCCACCCAAAATTATCCTTTTTTAACTGTTCTGTCAACAGAGAGGCAATCTTCCCATATCCTTCTACAAACTTTCGATAATACCCGGTCAACCCAAGAAAGCATCGCAGCTCCTTCAAATTCTTAGGAGTCGGCCACTGTTGCATCACTTCCACTTTTGAATTGTCTACCGCCACCCCTTCTTCTGAAATCACATGGCCGAGTTACTCCAATTGATCTTGAGCAAACATGCATTTCTTTGCATTGAGATACAACTGTTGTTGTTTAAGGATATCCAACACCACCCCCAAATGTTCTAAGTGATCCTCCATGCTTTTTCTGTAAACCAGAATGTCATCAAAAAATACCAACACAAATCTCCTTAAAAACTTCCTGAAAATTTCATTCATCAAGGACTGAAATGTTGATCGGGCATTGGTGAGTCCAAAGGGCATCACCAAGAACTCATAATGTCCATCATGAGTCCGAAAGGCAGTCTTATGGACATCCTCTGATTTAACCCGAATCTGATGGTATCCGGATTTAAGGTCTAATTTTGAAAACGCACAAGCTCCATGTAATTCGTCCAGTAATTCATCAATAGTCGGAATAGGATACTTATCGAAAACCGTAGCTTGGTTCAATGCACGATAATCTACACAAAACCGTCAACTCCCATCTTTCTTTTTAACTAATAACACTGGACTAGAGATTAGGCTACTGCTGGCCCTTATCACTCCAGCCGCCAACATCTCAATCACTAGTCTCTCAATCTCATCTTTCTGGATTTGAGGGTAACGGTATGGCCTCACACTCACTGGCTGACTTCCTTCTTTTAGTGGAATGAAATGTTCATGCCCTCTAATAGGAGGTAAGCCTTGAGGATTCTCAAAAACTGAGCTAAATTGGTAGAGCAGGTTCTTCATTTCAGCAGCTAACTCAGTCTGTCTTGGTTCAGTCACCACAGCTAGGGAGTTTAATTCCAACAAAACTCCTTGACCTCCTCCTCTAACTGCCTTCATTAATGATTTCAGGGAGACCTGAAATCTGGAAAGCCCTGGATCTCCTTGCAATAACACCCTGTTGCCCCCAATTTTGAACTCCATAGTCAGGGCCTTGCAATTAAATTTAATGTCCCCTAACTTTTCCAGCCACATCATTCCCAGAACTAAATCGGATCCAACCAGGTCTAAGGGTAGGAATTCTTCCACAATATTAAGTCCTTGTAACTCCAGTTCTATCTCTTTGCAGACTCCCTCTCCCCTTACTGGTGTACCGGTTCCTAGGATCACTCCATATCCATCTGTAGTTTCTATAGGCAGTGACAATTTCTTGACTAAGGCACTACTAATGAAATTGTGGGTGGCCCCTGGATCAATGAGTATTTACCACCCCTTCTCCATACAGACTGCCTTGTAATTTGATGGTTTTAGGAGAAGTGAGTCCCACAACCGAATTCACTGACAGTTCCACCCTCTCCACTTCCACTTCTTCCACTTCCTTATCTTCCTGGAACATCCCTTTTGAGTTTTCCAGTGTCTCCTCCTCTCCTTGCACTACCATCACCTGCAGGGACTGGAATCTACAGCGATGACCTGGTGAAAACTTCTCATCACATTTGTAACAAAGACCCTTCTCTCGTTTGGCCTATAGTTCTGCATTAGAAAGTCTTTTGAATGGAATCCCCGAGTTCTGGAGTGGCTTTTTATTCCCTGCCCAGCTTGGTGTTGACAAGAAATTGTTGGAGGTCCTAGCACTGGAGCAGGAATACGTTCCTTTTCCTAGAATTGTATTTAGTCCAGACTTAGTACTTTTCAACGTTAAGTTTCTGTCTTCCACGCACTAGGCCACTTCCATCAGTCGGGCCAGCCCGTTCGGCTGCAGTAGCCTCAGCTCGGCCCGAATATCAGTCTTCAGCCCATTAAGAAAACCACCTTCCAGCACATTCTTGGAGATATCTTGCAGAGACGAAGATATCGTCTCAAACTATCGACGATACTCCCGACGGTGCTGACCTGCCTTAACGCCAACAACCTCTCGTAGTTCGTCCCCTCTTGCGACAATGCAAATCGGTCCGTCAGCAGCCGCTTCAATTCGTCCCAGCTTCGCATCGACGGACGACGATCCTCCCACTGGAACCACAACAGCGCCTCACCCTCGAAACATATCGCGACTGCCTCCAGCTTCTCCGACTGCGTCATTCGATTGAGCGAAAAATATCGCTCTGCTCTAAAAGTCCAGCCATCGGGATCAATGCCGTCGAACACTGGCATCTCCATCCGTCGAGGTGGCCAGAAATCTCCTCTGAAATTCTCGCCAGCGTTGAAGTCTCCAGACCCCCGGTGAGGAGCCGATGAGCCTTCGCCAGCACTCCTTGACGCAGCTTTTGGATTCCTGGCGTTCATTTCAGGACTCCTTTCAATTCGGTTCCCCATCTTATTCATCATCGTCTCGAGTTTCTCCAGCACTGTTGCCAGATTTTTTTCAAGCAGCTGGACCCTGGCCATTCCCTCCTTCACGGCCTCCATATCCCCGTGAAACTGGGTAAGTCTCTCCTCAATCCCATCCATTCTTGCTTCTCCCTTCTTAGCCATCCTCTGATCTTACCGCTCTGGTACCAAATTTGTTATGTTCCTCCTCACACACTCACAGACAAAGATCACTAGAATCAGAATTTAGAATTAAACTGAGAATGAAAGCACCTTAAGCCAGAATTTACTGGAATTCCTCTTCTATATTTCTAGAAAATCAGAATTGCTATAGTGTGAACAGCAGACTTTCGAGAGGTCTGCCAGCCCTCCCCTTGAGCCAAGCTCTACAAAACTTTCATAACTCACTCCCCTCCTCTCATCTCTCTTTCCTAAATATTCTCTAACTAACTCTCCCCTTTTTCCAGCTCAGCATATCCAAAACTAATTCCAAATTATTAAAACAGAAAACATATAACAGAAAGAAAACGAAAATGAAAAGGAATAACAACTTTTGCCACCTCAGCTCCCCCCCACTTCCTATTTTAGGCACCTAGAGTAAGTGAACCTGACTGGGGGTTTAGGCTGTTGTAAATTCCTATCATTACCACATCAATGTTTAAGTGCTCTCCCAATGTTAGCATGTAAATGCCCATTTCATGGCACATCACAGATTCTCACATACACATATTGATGAGGAACGGGGTTCCTCAAGTTAAAAGAAAGGGAGGGAGATGTAGACAGAGGAAATGGGAGAAATAATAGAAGAAATTTGGGGAAGAAGTAGAGTGAAAATTGAGGGAGAAATAATCTTTTTACTAAAAGATCCAAAAAACAATAACAACCTAATCTGAAATTAACATAACTAAAGGTTCCTATTTATAGGACCTTAAAGTATAGTTCTACTAGGAAATAGAATCCTATTAGGAAATAGAATCATAATCCTAGTTTAACTAAAAAATACCAAAATTAAATTTAAATAAAATAGTAAACTATTAATTTAGAAAAATGACTCAAATTAGGATTATCCCAATTTAGGAAGTCAAAATCCCTAATAATAGTCAAAATCCCTAATTTATTAAAATCCCTAAAATCAAAATTAAAATCCCTAATTTATTCCTAATTTGTCCTACATCAATTCTCTCCCTCTTGAAAAAACTCGACTCCTGGCGAGTTTGTCAAGGAGGAAATTGCCAATACACAAGGAAACGCCACGTCTTATCTTGCACAATCATTGGAAGGTCGTCAATCCAAATCTTCGTTTCATGACGGTCCAATATTGGAAGCACACATAGAAAAATTATTGATACTTCAGCGGCCTTCAATATTGGTAGAGCAACAATAATCCCCATAGAAGATTTGACCGTTGACCTGATAGAAGACTTCACTGTTGACCCAATAATAGGAATAGAAGAACCTAAATATGAATCACAACCTATGAAATCAATTTCTTGAATGATTTTATGAGATTCTTCTTCACATATGGATTCAACTTCACATGTAGGCTCTACATCATTCTTCAAATTCGTTTCGCCCTTGACTTCAATAGGACTATTAGATTCATGCTCATCTGTAAGATCAATATCACTTGCTTCATCATCTCCACTAAAATCATCACACTCAACCTCATGGTTCTTAGGAGTTGCATCCAAGATCTCTTGATTCCTATGTTTGATGGATGACTCCAAATTAGGGCTATGTATTTTAAGAAAGGAAGCTTGTAAGGCTTTTACAATTGTTAATATTTCTTCCATCCTATTTTCCAAAGCATCAACCCGAACATTTACAAGCCGGACTGTTTCTAATATTTCAGGTTGTTGGACTGAGGTTTCAGACATGTCAGGGTCTTCAGTTTGCTTTTTCTTACTTCGAATTATGTGCTGTTGATGAACAGTATCCGCGGTAAACAGTGACGTCCGTGAACAGTGCGTAATGAACAGTACGTCTGATGAACAGTACTCACTGTGAACAGTGCGCTGATGAGCAGTAATTTTTTTTTTATTTTTTTTGAGGAGTGATGGAAGATGAAATTGGGGGTAAAGTAAGTTGATGGTGGTGGGAGGTTTTAGGGTTTATGGATTGAACAAAAATTAAAGGATAAATAGTATAAGAGGGGATCAAAACCACGCTCTGATACCAATTGATGAGAAACGGGGTTCCTCAGGTTAACAGAAAGGGAGGGAGATGTAGATAGAGGAAAGGGAAGAAATAATAGAAGAAATTTGGAGAAGAAGTAGAGTGAAAATTGAGGGAGAAATAATCTTTTTACTAAAAGATCCAAAAAATAATAACAACCAAATCTGAAAATAACATAACTAAAGGTTCCTATTTATAGGACCTTAAAGCATAGTTCTACTAGGAAATAAAATCCTATTAGGAAATAGAATCATAATCCTAGTTTAACTAGAAAATACCAAAATTAAATTCTAAATAAAATAGTAAACTATTAATTTAGGAAAATGACTCAAATTAGGATTATCCCAATTTAGGAAGTCAAAATCTCTAATAATAGTCAAAATCCCTAATTTATTAAAATCCCTAAAATCAAAATTAAAATCCCTAATTTATTCCTAATTTGTCCTACATCACATATGAGTGTGTAAGGCCATACGCATCTCATTGCATTTTCATACACATAATATTTCATAGATATTCATGAGTCATGCCATTTCACACTATTGCTCACAAGCATATAGCCAAATTCACATTTTTGTATAAGCCACACTCATAGCATTCATATCAAAGCATCGCCCACACATATATAAGGGAGTGGAAACACACATCACACGATTCATCCAAAATTTCAATCATGCTATTTCACCTTAAAGTCCATGTATCCATGGTTCAATTCATTTTTTCCAACCACAATTAAAGCATTTCCAAAGAAATTCATCCATAGAGTACATGACCGTAAGGAAATCAATACAACTTACAAATCAACACAAATCCAGGGACGAAGCTAGAAATTGTTTCTAGAAGGGGCAAAATTGAACAATAATAAAAGAAAATAAATTAATATAAAAAAATATAATTGTAAATTTAGAAAGTATATAATATTTTAAGTCAACATTATCTGGGATATAAATTAATATTTATCATATCAATTTTAAGTTCTAATTACAAGAGAAATAGAAATGATAAAATAAAGTAATTAATAATATAATTAAATAAAATTTTAAACTGATTAACTCAAAAGAATCTTATCCTTTTAAAAATCAAAATAATAAAGATAAAACAAATTAATGAGCAATAATGGAGAAAATATAAAAAAAAAATTGTTTGATAAATAAGATATAAAGAGAAATATATATACATATATATATTTTTAACAATATGTATTTTTAATAATTAAAAAATAATAATAATAAAATTTTTTCTTTGGCCCAGGAGGGGCAATTGCCCCTGCTGGGCCTATGCTAGTTTTGTCTTGCCCCTCCTGGCCTATGCTAGTTCTGTCCCTGACAAAATCTATTGTGCCCTCAGAATTGATCTAGCTACCTACTTGGTTTCTTCACTCTCGGACCTTGATTTCTACCTAGAAATCAATGAACCTTTAAAGAATTAGCAAATCCTAACCAATTCATAACACCATTAACAATTTAATACTACACACATTTTGGTTGGGTAATTATAATAAGAGGTTATTTATTCCCAATCCTCATCAAACTTCATGGGACTCAAGTAGACATATATAATATCTCATGCATTTTATTGAGTCGAAATAAGTCTACAAACCCCTTAAAATCTCTTAATCTTTCTCCTATAGAAAATATGTCTACAGGCATCTCAACTGAGCAGCACCACTTTGAAGAATTTTATAAAATTCATTGTTGATCAAATCACTATCAAACTTTGTAGTCTAAAACTAGACACATATAAGCATCATATTAGCAAAACTCATAATTTTTCAATGAGTCTATGTCAGTGAAAAATAATTTAGCTTTGTTATTCTATTCTAGAAGTTACCATTTTCAGTTTCATAACTACCACTTCAGAAAATCATATAAATTCATACAAAACTCCAAAAACCCTGAAAATTTTCATTTCAACAGGAAATACACTCAAGATTTTGCACTCAGAAAACTATAATTTTTCATGAAGGTTTGGCCCCTCAACTGAAAACCGTTTCCTATACTCTATTTCAAAACATGGGAGATTAAAATTCGGTGCAGCAGATTTGAAAATTCACCATAAATTGCTCACTTCAAATTTTTGATTGATTCAAAATTTTATAAACTCCTAAAAATGTCTAGTTTGACATATAAAAATTTCATAACCGAATCAATTTCCTAAAATTTCCAGGAAATTTCGTACTCCCTACTGCTCAGTTTGACTGTTCTTTAGAACTCTAACTCAATCATCATCTATGGCCTTCCTATCTCATTCAACTTACTAGAATCATGTGTAGTCTAACCAAAATTTGAGGTTTCTATTATGTCACATGTTACACATAACATAAACACATAATTAACTATAATTTATGCTAACATCTCCTCATAAATTCCATGACTAAGCAATGAGAAGAAGAAGAAGAACATGATTCTCACCTGGTATCCCTTCAATTTCCTTGAATTCCCTTGAACTCTCTCAAGTTGAAAACAGTAAGAGAGAGAAAGAGAGGGCTGACAGCTTTTTGTAAAGGGAAGACGGGAAATGAAGTTTCTAGAGGCATCCCCCACACCTATAAATAGGGATTAAGCACAAATTCTTAGCCCTCCATTTTCCAGATCTTACAAGTCACCCTATAATAATTGATAATTGACTTTATTACCCATACAACATACACAATTAATAATGTACATATATAGAAGGCTCGTTAAGGTTTTCAAGAATTGGGATGTTACCTCTAGGTTTCTGCAATATTAAAGATTGACTAGACTATGCCTTTCGAGGTGTTTCAATCGAAGAATGAGCCTCATACAAGCTTGGACCGCCTTAGTTTCAAGTGACTCAGTTTCATGACTTACGTCTTATCTAAAAGCTGTTATAGAAAAGCTACGATTATTTTAATTGGGGAAAATTATTTCCACCCGAAAGTTTCAGTATTTGTATGCTAACATCTGCATCCACTTTCACATTACTGCTAAAGGAATATGTGAATTGACCTATGGCAAAGACTATTTTTTTCTAGTTTATCTTATTTAAAATTAATAGAATTTTCAAAAAGACTACAAACCTATGATTAGTGATTATTCAGAAATAAAAAATAAAATCAATCATAAGAGATTAAATCCAAAAGAAGTTACATTTTCTATTTAATAAAATTATTTGCGGCAAAGTGAATTACAGAGCACGTGGAAGTGATAAGTTATGGCGGGATCGTTGGAAAAATAATGCTGGTCCCCCCCTGACTGGGGTTACAATGAGCATAATTTTAAAGTAATGTTTGACATTGAAAGAAATCAAGAGAAACCCTGAAGATACACACCATATGTTAGCTAGAAAGAAACAGATTAACACGCGTAACAGGTTAGGTCTTGGTTATTAAGTTTTCGGGTATGGTAAGTGGGGATTTGACCTGGAGACCTAAGCACCTCCTCTGTTTAGAAGAGCAGGAGATGGAGCAGATAATCTCCTTATAGTCCCTGATGGTTCAAAAAAGAGAAAATTGAGAAAATATTCTAAATTAGGAGGCTTTTTTGATAAATAATGCTATTCTTGAAAATTTGTATGTTATAATTCTATCGACGTCTTAAACAGCTTCTGACACAACATCTGATAATATCTCACGATATTTAATGGATGCCTTCTAAATTATCCGATAGTGTCTAATATTTGACGGAAAGTTATGGGATGTAAATTTGCAGGGATTATGATCATTGTCCAATCCATACTTAAATTTAGAGCCTTTTTTTAATTGCCCTTCAGAAAATCTAGAGGGTAAAAAGGGCAATTCATCTTCTGCAATTAGTTTTAAGGATCCAAGTTGATGGCAGATGTGACTGTTGAGACGGGGATACTGATTTTTCACTAAAGATTTGGCCCCAATTTCCACTCTAATTATTATATTAAAAAGTTAAATATACGAGAAAGGGGAGCGCTCCTCTTGGCTCTAATTTCCTTGCTTCTTCGTCTAACAGTGAGCGAGAATTTTTTTTTTTTTTTCCTTTCTCTTTCATTGAATGGAGTGGAGTCTTTGCGTATCAAAAGCTTTCTAATAAATTGATTTGAATGATCTCTTAACATTTTCAAGAAATATTATGAAGTAAAAGAATTCAAAGATTTTAGAAATAGTGAAGGTTAAGAACAAAATGGAATCTTTTGATTTTGAAAATAAAGGCTAAAATAATTTTAACATATTGATCAATCAATTAAATAATTTTAGTTAGTATTGTTTTACAGGTATGATTGCCCTTTGCGGAAACAGAAATAGTTTCTTTATTGGTGTTTATCTCTGCTTACCTGAAATAATATTCATAATTGTTATAAAATATAAGTGGATTTACTACCACTTTGCACGTAAGTGGAGTTACCTCCACTTTACATGTGTCCATATGAGAGATGTGTTGTCATATTTTAATTGATTCATTAATAGGCACAATCTCATTGGCTAATGTTGAGGCAGCATGTGATTTGTGCAAATGGGCAGCATGGCGATTCATGCATCTATAAATAGGCGCCCTCCACTTGTACTTAAGTGGCGAGAACAATAAAGTACAAGCCTTCCATTTATATTTCCTTCCCGATTGTCTCTCTATTTTCACTTTAATTGCTTTTCATCTTAGACGTAGCCCACGTTCCTTCACCTCTTTTATCCAGCAAATATTGTTACTTTATATTATAGAGAGTGAACTCCATTACACCACAGACCCCTTACACCACAGACAATTATTCCAACCCGTACGTTTATTCACTTAACCTACAAAAATAATGTTCCGTGTTCCACAGCCCAAAAAAATTAAGCATGACTATCATTTTCATTTGTTTTTTATTGTGCAGTGGCCTAAAAGTTATGAAGCCATTGGCATTGGACTTATTTTTCTTGATTGCCACAGACCCAGTCGTATGGCAACATGATCTGTCATATCTAAGACGGATGATGGGACTGCTGGGCTGAACTTAATGGGCTGGGCCTTGTTTTCCGGCTTACTGAGAATGACAACATCAGGCCTGGTCGTGTACATTTCGCAATAAAGCTTTTTCTAGCCTTTTGGATTTGATCTCGTCAATTTCGGCTTGGATCATGAGCCGAAATTAAATGCCCAACATGACCCCTGGAATAGCAGGAGGGACCGTGTCCAGTCAAGTTTTATCTGACCTTCACTAACGCTAACTGGTCAAATGCAAATTCGGTGAGGTTTTGAATCTGTTCATGCCTTGCCTGATTATTTGAAAGGAAAGGATTTCTGAATTTGGGTCCATACATGAAAGTAGTTAAAACTCTTGTTTGCTTTCTTTCGTTGCCGTAGAGGTCCATTAGTGTTTCATAAACTAAATGATCGGTTCCAAGATATAGAATAGAAATATTGATATTTTATACTAAAGGAATAGTAAGATGATTCACATTAATGAATATGCTGTATGCATGAGGCTAGTCCAAATAAGAATAAACTTCCTGAAACAAAGTTGCCCCATTAAAGATGAAATTGATTTGTACGATATGACGAAGTTTGAAACATTCAAAAGGGATAAGAGAAAAAAACATGCGTTATTCTTGGATGCGCTTGCCCTTGAGTTCAATCATGGGATCAATTGATTCTCCAGTACCCCACTCCTACTAGCGAATGCCTCAATCAACAGTGTCACCGCCTGCTCCACTTGGTCATAACCAATGAAACGAACAGCATGGCTACGCCCAAATAGGGTACCTCCATCTGCTTGCGGATGGCTAAGTTGGACGATGTCGTCCAACCAAAGTCTATCGACGCCTCGAAACATTGTTTGGACAAACTCTACATCTTCTAAGTACACTGCACGAGCCCCACATCTCTTAAACTCCAAACCTGGACCCTCAATTCGAAAATCAAATTTAACACCATGCCAATACATCTGTGGGTGGTCTGTAAGGCGTGGTGTTATAAACAAAAGCCATAGATGATCTGAAACAGGCAATTTTTCTTCACCTAGCCGCTCTATGCTTTGAATAGGGAAATTTATCCA
The DNA here is from genome assembly GCA_013180625.2 of Boswellia sacra. Lineage (NCBI taxonomy): Eukaryota > Viridiplantae > Streptophyta > Magnoliopsida > Sapindales > Burseraceae > Boswellia > Boswellia sacra. The sequence goes on from SNVD02001637.1 coordinate 154,231, forward strand.
GTCACCCAAATAAAAGCTATACTCGTAACGCCCATTTTCTGTTGTATTTTGCTCATTGACTCTGAAAGCAGCACATACAGCCAGTCCCAAGAATGTATGATCACTGTTCCAATTGGGAGGAAACACAATAATGAATGATTTACTCGTAGTCTGAAATATGAACCAATCTGGAATTTCGCTTCCAGGCAGAGAAATGTCTAGTGCTGGAAAGGAATCGAAGGAACGAGGAGTTTCCTGTAACATTAAAATCATGAATTTCTTACATGAACATGAATAATAATAATCAAAATAATTGTAAAACACTTAAAACTATAAGATAAAAACTCAACACTAATCTTTGAGTCTAATAGATGAAAACCAGCAGGATTTGGTTGAGTTAATTAACTGAGAGAGAATGAGAAAGATACTTGAGGCAGGTAACTCATCCACGAGAGGATAAATTTGGCTAGCCTTGCAATGTGAGGATCGTTGCTTTCTTGGTTCTTAGAGAAGTCAAGGAACTGTGAGAAGATCATTTTAATCCTCGTTTTGGCTAACAAGAAAAGGTGCTCTTTCAACAACGAGAGTGCCACAGCTTTGTCATCATGATTCTCCGACAATTTGAAACAATTTTGAAGGGAAAACTTCCGACTTTGCAAATGTAATCCCGGCGGACCAATTAATGTTTTCAATGATGGACAGTTGTATGCGCTTAGAGTATGTATACTTGATGGAAGCTCTGTCAAAGTCTGAAGCTTCTGGCAACCTTCCAGATGTAGATCTCTTAGCTTACGAAGTTTATTAAAGCTTGCAGGTAAGCAAACAAACTCGTTCCCCCTAAGATTCAACGTTCTCAGTGAAGATAAGTTTCCAAAATCGCTTGGAATTGTTCCTTCGGAGAGATTGCAGTAACTTAAATTAAGTTCTGTCAAAGACAATAAACCTGCCATCCGAGGAGGTAATGAAAATCTTATGGGACTGGAGCCTCCACCTAGCAAGGGCAGCCAATTCCAAAGCTTGAGATTTTGACTTTTGCATCCTCCAAAGGAGAGCTTTTTAAGCTTCTTTAAATTCACAATGGATGGCGGTGCCTCTGTTATAGCAGTTTTACCAGCGTCAAGCTCTTCCAAATCTTCACAATTCCCCAGGTTCTCTGGCAATTTGTCAATCTTGGAGCAGCCAAGTAGCAAAAGAACTTTCAGCAATCTCCAGCCAGAGACTATTCTCGGAAGGCTCTGTAGGTTACTGCAGTCTTTGAGATTTAACAGCCTAAGCCTTTCGAGGTTACCAATTGAAGGATGAAGCTCATATAAGCTCGTACAACCTTCAAGAATAAGCCTCTCAAGGTTTGGAAAACCTTCGAAATCTAGGATTCTGGTCAGCTTTCTTGAGTGACTTAGTTTGATTACTTTCAACTTATCCAAATGCTGTTAGAATTATACATACAGATAAAAAAAGAATGTAAGTAGAGAAAATTATTCAAAGAAATAAATATTTGTAGGAAACTAATATCGTACCACTCTTTCTTTCCAAAGTAGTTCAATGCCACTATGAGTCATATGAAGTGCAACAAGTTTGCCCGGTTTGAAAGTTGATGGCAATGTCTTTGGTGAGTATCCATGCCATTTGAGAATCCGCAATTCATTGGGGAGAAAATAAAGGTCTTCGGAAAGCAGCACATCATGGATTTTAAGTAGTCTCATATTATTCATCCCCGTAAATACATCAACATCGACAATTATCTTTTTCGATTGAGACGAACTTCCATATATGACTTCAACGGCCTCCGTTCCCTATATTGCAATGAGAGCAAGGATAAGAAAAGAGAACACATAGCAACTTCTAACCAACTATGCCAACATTAAAAATTACTAACATATGTTCTAACGTAACTTACTGTCTTCGTAGCGAGTACATGGTGTATATCATCATAAAGCCATAACCTACTACGCTTGCCTTTTTTCAGAGATTCTTGGCAAACAATGGTCCTCGCCATTTCTTGTAACAAGCTGTGGACATGTAAACATTTCTTTTCGCTTTCATCAATTGATACAAGAGATTTATCAATTAGAACCCTAAGTCCGATTTCTGGATAACAATCACAAGCATCTAATATTTCAATAACTCTATTTACTCTCTTTAAATTGAACAAACATGCGATATCCAGGAAAATTTTCTTCTCAATTTCCTCCAAACCATCATAACTTATTTTGAGCAAATAAAAAATTTCCGTTTTAGGGATTTCTCTAAGCCTTTTGAGTGCACTTCTCCACTCATCTACACTTCTACCACATAGATAAGAACCCAAAACCACTAGAGCTAATGGAAGACCATTAGCATAGCTTACAATGTCCTCACACAACTCCACAAAATCTTCAATAGGATGGTTTTGGTTAAAGGCCCTCAAACTAAATAATTGTAGAGCTTCTTTTGAATCTAAACAATTGAACTCATATATGATATCCACACGATGAGCAATCAATAAATGTCTATCTCTAGTTGTTATGATAATTCTACTTCCTTGACCAAACCAATCACGATCACCTGCTAATGTTTCTAATTGTTGCAATTTATTTATATCATCAAGAACAATCAAGACCCTTTTGTTTCGCAACCACTTATCCATTCTTCTATGAACACTCCATACATTTATATTCCTTTCCATTAGGACTTCTGAAAGGAGTTGCTCTTGTGAAGCATGTGAAGCATGTAAACCGAATTTTTCAGAAACCTCCCTAACATTTGAAACAAAGCTACAACCTTCGAATTGATGGGAATATCTGTCATAGATAACCTTGGCTATAGTTGTTTTACCTATGCCACCCATTCCGTAAATCCCTATAATGCGAACATCCGGCGAACCTATATCCAAACACAGATTCATTTTCTTCAAATGAGAATCTATTCCCACCAAGCCCTTGGAAACAGTGGAGAATAAATGGCTCAATTTAGTCCATATTTCTTCCACTATATTCTCTATAAATGTTGCCTCGTGCCTGCAAAGTGGATGGAAAAGATGAGCAACATTTAATAACTTATTTTAATGTTTGGTAATTTTAATTTGAATTAATAAGGTTTCCATTTATAACATACAGTACGCATTACATGTATGTTCTTCAATATTCTACATACATACGTGATTAAATATAACAAACATTTGTCTCATTAATAAGAATATTAAAAATAGTTACGCCATTGGAACATAATTTCTTGACTTTAATTTTTGAAATTGATCCATGACCTTGATCCATTGCAACCTAATGGTCAAAAGTTGTTGATCGCGTTGTACCAACTGGATTGCAGCGAACAAAAAAGGATCATTGATCATTAATTGTCAAAATTTTAAGTTTCACTTGTTTGACCCTTAACCAAAATACACACACACACACACACACACACACACACACACACACACACACACACACATATATATATATATATATATATATATATATTATATTTATATATATATATATATATATATATATTGATATTGGATTTTTATAGATGTATTTGGATATATAATGTATCGGGTGTCACGTACCTTTGAATTTATCAACCTTGTTATCATACTCGTTTATTAGGTTTCTCTAAAAAGACAAGTGTCCCTATGTCTTAGGAAATAATCCCTATCGGAAATCATTACCATTAAATCTAACTTGATCCCTCCTCATCTCGTCTCATCTCTACCTATTTTTCTCAAGATCATCTCTACCTCATCTCTTTTCAAAGTTTTGAGTGGTTATAAAAAATATATATTAATAAGGAGAGAAAATCGATGTGCACCTCTAAAATCGATGTGTTAACAAATCCTCAAAAATTGAAAGAAAATTAGGTATAGTAAAGGATCCTAATTCAAATATAATATGAACTCAGTGTAAAAAATGGTAATAGATATTAAAAATTAAATAATTCTTATTCTAGTTCACCACCACCATTAGCCATTGTAACACCACTTAAAGGTTAGTTATATATCGTATTATCTTATAGGTATTGTTTCATAGTAGTGATACATTACTTAAGTTATAATGATATTTCTATCTAAAGTTAAAGGCATAAGTTTAAATGCACCTTTAGTGAAATAAATGACAATTAAAGAGCTTATCTCATTTTGTCTCGTTGTTGTGCATTTTTTTAGAGGAAGAGAGAAACCCTAGCCACCTTTGTAACCACTAAAGCTTTTAAGGAGAGAAATTCTTGAAGAAGGTAAGATTTGTACTCTCCTCTAGTATATAATGATTTTGAATGGATTATATCAATGATGTAAGTGTTGTAGAACTAAATTTAGTTCTTTTGAACCATATACGTATTAGGTTTTCCCTAGAATCATGATTTTGAGCATGTATGAAGAAATTTATGGGCTAGATGATGTTTATACAAGTCTTTGAAGACGCTTGAACCTATAATTAAAACTTGTAAAATTTTCTAGAATAGTTTGTATTCCAAAAATTTTTAGAAATGTTTGGTTCTTTTCTTATCTAAAATTTTTGTATGTTAAAAAGATATTTCAAAGGTTATCTAGTTTCACTTTAAAATTTGTAGTATTTAATTTTTGGTGAATTTTTGAATTTGGCTACCCAGACTTGGAAATTTCTAAAGTTTTTCATACATGTCTAAGTTTATACGAAAACCGTTATCACTGATAAAGTATCTTGCAAAACTAATTCTTCTATCTTGTTATAAACTGAAAAATTTTTCAAACAAAAGTTGTTTCTCTGAAATTGAAGGTCTAAATGTTTTATAATGAATTTTCAAAGTTTGAGCTGCAAACTTGGACTCGTTGTTTTCAAAACAGAACATGTAAAACGACTCACTTTAGACTAACCTATACTCAACAAAAAATTATGATTTTTGGTATGATAAATCTAATATATGTCTTCTACTAGGCTACAAATTTTTGTAGTGATTTGATTGCTGTAAAATTTGTTGTAAATTTTTCAAAGCCAGGATGTTTAGTTCGAAAGCCTGCTAGATAAAATTTGAGAGTTGGCAAAACTAAGTTGTTTCAGGGGTTTCATGACCTCATTTTGATCTAATATTTTTAAGACATATCCTGTATGTGTCTAAATAAATTCTCTAATTTTTTTTTTTTAATTTGGACTAAGCATCAATTGTCTAAAAATTATCCAATTAAATTTGTGCAGTATTGGGACAACAATTTGGTTAACCTTGGCCAATGTGTTTTGATCACTCTTAAGGAAACTTTTTGATGACTTTAGGTTGAGATAAGAAAATTTCAGTGGAGTATAGCCATGTAAGTGAGCTAGATTCTGAACTGAGGTCACAATAGATATATTATTGTTTAGAGAAAAGTGTTTTTTTTTCCATGTGTTTATGGTTATATGAAAGTTATATTTTGATCAAAATGCTATGTTTATGATAAGAATGAAAGCTTTTGATTTCGATATTTTGCATATAGATTTTGATATATGATGGCATGGATATTTTATGTCAATGAAATGCTATATGTTTTGAAAGAGAAATACATACCCGAACCTTAGGACATTGAACTCTTATTGCTTGATAGGCACTTATGTGTTGTGTTCTTGAGTGCGGCCTTCCTTTGGGAGGGTTAATGATACATGTTCTTCATGTTGGAATAACATCTGATAGGACTATTGTGGTTGTCACTCTAAGGTGATGCTGAATCCGTGCATGTGGGAAGATCCATTGAGACGATGCCCTATTATGGATTCTATCAATGAGTGGTTATATGTAGACTCAACTATAAGATAAGTGATGTGAAAATTATTATCTTGTGAGAGATGTAGGTTACTAATGATATATTTGTTCAGTACCGCGGTAGCTTTTACTTTATATTATACGAAATGTCCTTTTCAACATGCTTTGCTTTTTATCATATATGAAAGATGTCTGTGATGTATATTTTATATACGTAAAAACTCGCTTAATTATTTATTCACTTATTGAGTTAATATTCGCTAGTCTATTAGTGTCCTCAGGTGATTGATGATGTTTCGTACGAAGTATTTGGCATAGGCATTTTAGGCTCCCTTGATTCCATGTTATGCATAGTTTTTGTTAGAATAAGAAATAGGATTTGGCATAGAAGTTGTGTCTATAATAAGAAATTATGTTGAACTTAAAAGTCTTTACTTTTTTTATTATTATTATTATGTGTTTGCTTAAATTAAAGAAACCATGTCTTAAGGCTTTAGAGTTTTCGGGTATGACAGCCATGGTAGCAACTATTTCTATCACCCACCATTGCAAGCAAAACTGTCAGAGCCCTCATCACAAAACCATCACACGAGGCCACCTTTCATTGCACCCAACCCATTACTTGATTGCAGCTAGTGCTTCATTGAAGAACCTTCACAGAAACACCACCATTACATCACCACCCAATAGCCACAGATGACCCAAACCTCTGAAAACTCGAGGGTGGTTGCAATGGAAATAGGCACAATCATTAACAGCTTTTTTTTCCTTTTTTTTTCGGCCGCGGGCCCCGGAACGGGTGGGGGCGTGGTGGTGTGGGGGGGGGGGGGGGGGGGGGGGGGGGGGGGGGGTGGTGGTGGTGGTGTGGTGTGGGGGGGTGGGGGGGTGAGGGGGTGCGGTTTTGTGTCTTTTGTTGTTAACAGATTGATTAGTATTCATCAATCTCTTTTATAACTACCTTTCTCTCCCTTATCTCTTTTCTTTGTTCATGCACAACCATGACTTTTCCAATAGCAGCCATCGCTGAGAAATTACACAATAATCAAAATTCTCCATTTCCATAATCACTGCCATCAACGAATTAACCATATAGCCCCTATTTCTCCAACCATCAACTCATCTAATGCTTGAACCACAATAATTTTATGGGGGAACAGAGACAGAATTATGGCTTAAGGGTGAATATTTTTAGGGATGTTTATTTAATGAGGGTTTATTTTGATAAGGATTTGTCTAATTCGGTTGTTTGAGGATTGTGTAATTTGTTACGGCTGTGGATGGGAGATGATCTGGATGAGGATGACTGTATGCGAAGATATGAGTTTCTTGGCGTGAATGGTTTTTGTCATGCTACAAATTTGCATGCTTTATTTAAGTTGCATAGGATACGTTAGTATATGTAATTGCTAACTCACATCTTATTTTTAACATCTGTTTCAGCAAGTGTTAAGAAGGCTTCTAGAAGGATTAGGAATTTGAGTATTATTAGGAATAGGTAATGCTACAATTACAAACTAACTTGGTGTCATTACATTATCCATCTTAACAAGTATTTTGCTTAAAAGCCTCTTTAGTCTTTATCATCCTTTAATCTACATCTTTATATTTCATATTTAGCTTGGATAATGGAAATGAATTAAAAAATAAATTAAAGATTTTGTTTATAATTTTGTATAGAGATTCATAAAATAAATTGGTGTGTAACCACATGCTCTACAGTCACAACCAATTTAATCTATAGAAAAAGAAAGTTGTAAAAAATTAAAATGGTTGTCAAGCTGCAGAATCGTAAAATATGTGGTCATAAAATTTAATCTTTCTACATTACTGATTATTTTTTAATAGCATTTAGGGGTGGACGTGCGTTTAAGCTTGGAGGGACCCGGGCCCTATTAGGCCAACAAATCTAAATTTTCTTTATAAAAATTATAGAGTAATGCGTTTTTCCTATCTTGGCATCTTCATATTTTTTATCTAACTATATTAATTATAAATGATAAATCAACTAGTGAATCCACAAAATGTTTTTTATTATATTAAATTAATTAATTTTTTAAAATTTTATTAAATAGAAAAGCAATACTTTCTACTTAACTAAAAAATTCTTTTATGAATAGAATCCCTAGGTTATCTCCATACAGAGAAAAGTCGTCCAAGATATCTTTTTTGTCATCTGTTAATAAAGAAAATAAGATCAATTAGATCCTTAATTGTTAATTTGTACAATAATAGTGCTTATACAAACTCCTCTAATTTTTACTAAAACTAATCATTTTTAACTATTCATATAGCCAAGATTAGGCTTTGCAATAAAATAAAGGAGACAAATTCTTTAGTTACATATATTGAAAAATTAATTGTAGAGAAATTTAGCATAGATTCAGTGGCAGATGCAGGACTAAATTTTTGAGGGGCCTGAGTTTATGACCAATAAAATATCATATAGAATAATAATAATAATAATAATAATATCAATAACATATATTAAAACTATGATAATTGTATTAAAATTGTATCAACTTAATCATGTGTTAAAAAAGAATTTGACCTTGTTTTATATTTCCATAATTGATTTTATACTAAATTTTTCTGCAATTCCTCTATAACATCTACAACTAAAGTATCAATAAGAAATTCACCTTTAATTTTGTTATGAAAACTATATGTATAATTGAAAATACAATTACAGTATGAACTAGAAGAGTGAGAATATTTATTGCTTTCATAATTGTTCAATATATACGATAATCGTTATTCTTCTAAGAAAAACGTATTTATAAAAAATATTATTTAATTAGGAATATTATTTTCCTATTTAAAGAATATTTAAATATTAAATATAATTAAAAAAATTTGTGGATCCATCAATTCAAAGTTTCAATTATATGCTTACATGAATTTAGTTCTATAAAAGATTTAGAGAGGTGGAAATAGTAAAACTCAATATGTACTATTTATATACTGTATTATTTAAAAAGAATATAATAATATTTATTATCCCTAGTAGAGCCTGGGCCTCGTAGGCCTAAAGGGTAGTCTGCCATTGCATAGATTAAATTATATGTAATTTTTAGGAGTCGATGGAACATTGAGTTTTTTTTAAATATTTGATTAAGTAGATAAAATTTTAATATAATAATTATAATTTTTTCTTTTTTCTTCTACATGTTATTAAGATTAATAATATATTATTTTTTTTTAATAGTATACTTTTGTTTATTAATATATTTTTAGACTTACCCAATAATAATTCTTTCCTTATTCGATATCGCTCGAAGTTTAATTTTGAGTCCGCCACTTAAAGTTGTTTTGCAATTTTGATTGTTTTTCAAAATTTTACTTTTGTCATGGTACGCCAACTTTTTTGCTGTTTTTTCTCAATGATACTGATAGAGATCATTTTATCATTTCCAAAGATACAGGGACAATCAGTTTCTTTTGAAAAAGTTTCACAGAGCAAATTGCTATTTCCTTATAAAAAAGAACAAGCCTTATATTACATGGTTAATAGTAATTTATTCAAATAACTTTTTCTGTATGGAAAGCATTATACAAAGTCTTTCTTTGCTTGCCTAATTTCATTGTATAAGTTGTCTTCTAGCTCTACGGAATCTTCCCTTCACAGCCGACAACAGATCATAAAATGCAAGTGTGTATTTTGCTTCAACAGGATAGAAATTATCATTAATACCGGCAGGAAACTTAGTGTTGACTAATTCAGATTGCACTCTTCTTCTTAAATGTTTATATCAGATTACTGAAAAGGGCTATATATAAATTGATGAATAATTGGACAGTTATTTTATCTATTACTTTTACATCAATTGATTCAAAAGAAACTTTCACCCATTTGAAGATAATTTTTAGTAAGTAAAAATTCTCAAAGATAAGAAAGATAACATACCTGTCCTGTAAATCCCAACCAGATAGATTAGCCACTTCTGTCAAAGCTCCTCGCCATTTCTCTAATTTCTCTGCCTCAACACCTTTTTCTTGATGTTCCTTAAAGGCCTTCCCAAAGCTCCCTGTCTGTTTACGTACCTCAGTTGGTTCCACATCATAGAAAATCGGCACGACAGTTTGGTCAATCTCTTTCATGCATTCAACAATCTTCAGCAGCTCGTCCAAGCACCAGGATGATGTAGCATAGTTTCTTGAGAAGATGAAAAAAGAAAACCTTGATTCTTGGATTGCTTTTAGAAGCTCCGGCGAAATGGGTTTGCCTCTCTCAAGTTTTTTATCATCTCTGAAGATGATGATCCCTTTTTGGTCTAAAGCTTTGCATAAATGATCAGTAAATTTTTTGCGGGTATCTTCTCCTCTAAAACTAACGAAAACATCATATTTCCACCATACTCGTGAAGAAGAAGAAGAAGAAGATGCTCCTTCATTGCTCTCTAGAGACATTTTTGAAACTGATCACCAGTTCTTTGCTTAGCTCTCTCTCAATGTCTCTTTCCTGACCTCCTTATATTTTTTTGGTTGAAATGTGAATGCGTTGAATTTGCTATAGATAAGCATGTACTAAAGTAATAAGCAATTCATAATTGTCATACACTTTATGATGAATTATTTGTAAGTTCTCTAATATGGAGGTCCATTTCTTAAAGCTTCCACCTCTATTTAATGGACATGCCGTAAGATTCCCTTAAAATTATAAATATTTTATTAAAAAGTTAAATATATGATGAAGAAAGAGAAAACTAAAGGATGTTTCTTTGAGTCTCCCCAGCTAGCTTTTCTTCGTCTAAAAGAAAATTTCTTTAGAAATAAGGCAGACAAGAGAAAAGCCCGTGAAGAAAAAGTGAGTCAGGAAATTAAAAAGAGTAATGCTACTCATACAAACTACTTATATAAATTTATCTATACAAACTGATGTGGTATCCCTATATGACCGCCACATCATCCATATTAATTAATGTCATTTATTATTAATATATATTTATCAAATTATTACATTTATTTATCAAATCATATCATGCCACGTCAGTTTGTATGGGTAAGTTTGTATAAGTAGTTTGTATGAGTAGCATTACTCAATTAAAAAGCTTTTTCTTTTTCTTTTTTATTTCGTTGTCTAGTGGATAGAGTCTTTGCATCAAAAGCTTATATAAATTCTATGGTCTCTCCTAAAATTTAGAAGAAATATTATATATTAAAGACTCAGAGATTTTAGAATTACCAAAGGTTATTCTTTTATTAAATACAATTCTTTTGCATGTTTTAACTTAAGAGAATTAAGTTATTAATTGCAAAAGACGATTTTTAAATGCAACTTAAAATCTAAATAAAATTAAGTTTAAAAATTTTGTACAGGTAGCAGTTAGGAGTACCAACCCGGGCCATAAAAAATAAGGAAAGCAAAGTATACATAGATCGTGAAATTGAGAAGTCCCATAGTGTTACCAGTGCCATGTGATGCGAAATTCTGATGGTGCATGGCGGCATGTGTGGTGTCCATTGCACTTGCACCCTCAGAAGCTTTTGTAAATATTTTTGAAGTCTTTTTTATTTGTAACGATACACAAATTCATCTCCATTTTATTTTATTTTTTCTTGGGTTTCGTTTGCTAGATGAATTGAACATTTGATTCATTTTTTTTTTTGGTTAGATATGATAAATATTTCATTCTTTTTTCTTTTTTCCTGAGGAAAAAGTTATTGAAACAAAATATTCAATGGTATTTCATTAAAAAAAATGAATATCATAAATATTTATAAATTATCATATTAATTTTTTTTTCTAATTTTTAAGAAAGGGTAAACTAGGCATTCCGTTGGTCAATGTCTGTCATGTTTAAGGGCAGCCAGGCTTTGGGGGTCCATTTGATTTAGTAGGACGTGGACAAGCTCGATCGGACCAAATTGTTAGGCGCTCAATAATGTCCTGAAAATAAAGTCCATATCAAAAAAGGAATTGAAATAGTTGTTCTAATTAGTTGTGAAGTCATGTTTAAAAATAAGATTAGCATTCCTATGGAGATTTCTCATTAGAGACCATTTGTTTTGCCCAGAAATCTGAATTTAAATGAAAACAAGTGATTTAAAAAATTATTTTGGTTTGCTTGGCTGTTAGAACAGTTATTTTCAGATATTATCGTTAAATAGAAAAAGTGAAAAATTGCCATCCGAAAAAAGTATAAAATATCTCTAATAACCCTCCTTATATTATGAAGCAAATGAGATTTGTGAAACGTAGCTCACCTCCCCCTCTGGGATTGTCACTGCCTTCTTCGCCTAGCCCCTCCTCAACATCCCCAAAATGTGCTTCGCATGCGACAGTGGCAGAAACAGCCATCACAAGCAGGGACGGAGCCATTAAGGGACGAGTGGGGGCTGGTGCCCCCACTGACCTTTTTTCCTCCACTAAATCCATTGCATTTGTTGCTAATTGATTGGCTTCCCATATGAAAGTGTACTTACCGGCCTGCTCTCCCATTGCTATAGCAACATTAAATGTAATAAAGGTTAAATCAAACATAATAAAAGGCAACGGAGGAAGTCTAATGGAATTGAAGTTTATTATTCTAAATTTTCTAAAATGCAATCTAACATCCTATGTGCTTTATATGAACTCTTATACGTGAATATCTAATTAATTTACAATTTCTTCTAACAACGTAAAAAAAATATTTTAATATTTTATTAAGATTTTTTAAAATTTCTTATATTACATATGATAAGATTAACTTCTTATACAAAATTGATGAAAAAAATTTTAAGAAAGATAAATTATATCGTTTGATATAATTATTTTATTTTTTTTTACATATTTGTATAGTAATTAAAAGATAAATCTCCTTATTCAAATATAATATTCACCTATATATAATTGTGATTTTTTTTAGACTAATTAAAATTTCAAAAAATACACGTGAAATTGGTATTGGTAACTAAATAATTGTGATACGAAATTTTGGATATATATGTATATAGGTGAGAAATGAGAAATATTATTATTTAATATAAAAAAGTTAACGTTTATGGATAATTTGAATTCTTATTATTACTTGACATTGCCCCCACTAAATCAAAATTCTAGCTCCGTCCCTGATCACAAGAAGTGGAGCGGAGTCAAGTTGCCTTCCTTCGCCGCTGAAGACTTCTTGGAATAGAAAGCTACATGCCTGGGGGAGTATAAAGGAAAGAAAGGAACAAAAAATACACTCCCTTGGTATCAAAAACAACATCGTCGTGGTCTTCTTTGTCTTTGTAGGAGATGGAGGTGCGGAAGTAAGATGGTCAGCAAGGTTTTGAGCGAGATGGTGTGATCCTGAGTATGGATCCACGGTGGTTGTCCCCGTTCTTTTGCTCTAATCACCGGCGACTGAATTGTCGATTGGATGGGATTTGGAAAGTTGGGAGTGTGAGGAGGAAACTGGGTTGAAATGGGAGATGGGATTAAACGGTGTCGTTTTTTAATGGATTAAGGCTTCTTTTTGGATAAAATTCTCAACTTTTGGTTTAACTGTTACTTATAATTTTTCGTTATTTTTATTAATTTGTTTTAGTTAAAATAACTATTTTTTAAAAAAAGTGCGTTAATAATTGAAAAAGAATAAATTCAAATAAAAATAATTAATTAGAAATTAAAAATAAATTTATTAATAAAAATGTAATTCGTAAATATTAAAAGTATACCTATAAATAATGTTGGTTTAATTTTTTATTAAATATTTAATTTTTAAAGGATTGTAACAAATATAATATTAACTATTTACATAAGAAAAGAAATTTGGTTTAATTTTATTAAACTTTTTATTTTTTAAAGATTATAACAAATATAGTCTAAATATTTTCTATTTGCTACAAAAAGGATAAAAAAATCACATAAGAATAAGATATCTCCGTACCACTTTTTTTAAAAGGCATTTAAAAAAGTAAACAAACATATTATTTAGAGATATAAATTAAGTTCTAAAATATGTTTATATCTAAAATATATTTAGATTTAAAAAGCGTTAAGTGGTTGAGACAAATACCCTTTAGACTAAATATATTGATTTAGAATTAGGCTTAATATTTTTTTAATATTATTAATTTTAATGATTTAAGTAAAATTATGAAAGAATTTATTATATAAGTCTTTATATTTTATCAATTCTAATTAAAAGTAAATAATAAAAAGAGTTGAGAAGAGTCCAAGAATAAAGTATCTTCTTCTTCGTTAAGTTGAGAGAGAAAAACTTTATGTAAGTAGAAATGGCGACGAAACTGGTGAAAAAGAATTCAGATCAGAAGGTTTACAAGAGGCTTATTGAATGGTGATGCATCAAATTTGGGTAGGGGTGGACGAGTTTACATCCGTCCTTTTAAGTTGGCAGGGATGATGAAAGAGGTGCAAGATAAAAGCAATATCCCGCTACAAATAGTTTTCTAACATGGCGGTCCATTTAATTTTCCATATCTTTGATTAATGGACCACTGTAAGATGTATTTAATAATTTATTAATATTATATTTAAAAATAAAATATACGATGAAGAAAGAGAAAGGAAATTGGCTCTTTCCTAACTTCTTGGTCTAAACCAATAAGACTATTAAATTAAATACAATATTAAAAGAAGTTATTAATCGTGGAAAAAATATTAAATATAATATTAAATTATGCACCACATACCGCACCCACGAGGGAGACGACGCCCCTTTTCAAAGACATTAATAAAACCCTGGCCTTCCCTCTATCTTTTAGGAATGTTTACGAGGACCCTTTCTATAAAATTTTTATCCATATTGAGATGAGACGTTACAGGATTAAGAAAAATTATATTTAAAAAAGAATTATATATAAAATATAATTGTTACAGTTGGTATCACAACTGAGGGATTATCATAATTAGACGGATGGCAAAATTATATTTAGAATCTGAAGAAGCACCTCCGTTGTTCTTCAAAGACATTATTGAGGCTGATCACCAACTTTGCCCTGCTTTCTCTACTCGTTACGATCGTTTGTTTTAGACTCAGAAGTCTGAATCTGAATAAAAGTAGGTTAATATCACAAAACATTCTTATGTTTTGGCTAATTACCATAGAGTCATTGGTTATAATTTTTGTCACGGCTATCCTAACTTTTAAGAAAAAAATCACGAACCACCATTCTGTTAGAAACTCCATTAGACTTTCATAAATAAGCAAAAATAGCATGGTCAAAATAGTAAAATAACATGGAGAGCTAGCATGTAAAATGGGAGTCAACATATAATAAACAGGTTAACATCAAAGACCACCCCCCTATGTTTTGGCCTAAATATATATAAAGTCATCGTTTATAATTTTTGTCATTGCCTACCACTAACTTTTGAAAAAATAATTATGGAGTACTCTTCTATTTGTTTGACTATTAGATGACGTCAGATTTTTGTCCAAAGGTATTGCACTTTATATAAACACATATAAAGTAAAAATAAATATCACTTTATATAAAAACATATAAAGTGAAAAAAAAAAAAAGCTTTTCAATGCCTCCTCGCAGAGAAGCTCACCACCATTATGTGTTTTCGAGATTTTCAAAAGAAAAGTCTTTTTTTGGGATTTTTGATTTAGATTTCTTCTGCATAATGTGTCCTTTACTAGAAAATTGAACTAAAAGATTTTGAAACAATTTCGAGTAAATAATATTTTTTTAATGAGTGAAAATGGAGACATTTCAACGAAGTAGCTCAAGGATTACGAGTTTCACTGGTCAAACTAACAAAAGGGTGGTCTGTGATTTTTTTTTAAGTTAAGGGTAGCCTATGAGAAAATTGCAAACAATGACTATGGGTGTAATTAAGCCAAAACAAATGGCTGGTATGTGATATTAATCCTTTAAAAAATTCCTTTGAAAGGTATTTTGGTAATTATAATGGTTTTGGACAGAAATCTGACATCATTTAATGGTCACACTAATGGAAGGGTGGTCCGTGATTTTTTTTTTTTTAAAGTTAGGGGTAATCTATGAGAAAAAATTCAAACGATTACTCCATGTGTAATTAGGTCAAAACATATGGCTGATCTGTGATATTAACACAAATAAAATTCAATGGTCTAAAAATTTTGGTCCGTTTATTTTGAACTTTGATCATTTATTTTCAGACATATATGTTTGAATGAAGAAAAGTGAAAAAAAATTTTCTATGAAACTTTAGAATATCTAGAAATACCACAATTACCTTTTTCATAAAATCAAAATAAATGATCATTTAACATTTAATTAACTTAATTTTTTCAACAAAATATATTTTAATATAATATTTGAATAATAAAAATTGGATTTGATTTTATATTGCTGCCAGCAACCATGACCATCACCAGACAATCACCATCGAAGTCGCACGTTTAGTGACACCTTTGACAGCCCCATGACTGGCTCTGCCCGATCTGCAATTCTATCAGAGTAATTTTGTAGGATAGTACATCTTTTTTTCAATAAAGGCCGAGAAACTTTCAGCCACCCGTATATTTATGGTCCTTTAACGGCCAAACGACGTCATATCTTCTAAAACTATTCTGATAACCTTGTAGATCGAGCGTCGCCGATCATGGGGAAGTTGAAGGTGTCACTGGATGGAAGACATCAACGGCAATGGGTGGCAGTTAGCGGTGGTGACGTTGACCTCTGATGAGTTCTCCATTTCTCAGACTTTTTCAATTTTTTATTTTTCAAATAAAATAAATAATAAATAATTATAATTAGTTACTTGCGTAATGTGTTTGATTTTATTATAATGGATTTCCGATATACCATTAATAGATTCCTATTTTCATAATAGGTAAGTTGATTTTTATATTTAATGCATAATAGATTTTTTGTGTTTTAATTATTGGTGTTAACGTATGACACTTGCATGTGCCATGCACATGATGATTTTTGGACCAACTTGTGAAAAAATAACAATATTATATTATTTATTATTTTACTATTTCTAGAAGTATATTTTATGAAATATTTGATTTATAAGAAAATATCTTCTTAGATTAGGATATTATTTAATGTATCTTAATTAAAATAGGAAAATATTTATTTGTGTCCTAATCCCTTAGGAGATTACTTATAACACTTTCTATTATATTTCTCCTTATCCTAATGTGATTTTGATTAATATTTTATAGGATTCTTAGGAGATTTTGTTCAGGCTTCCCGCTATATATACAATGTTATATTTTCATAACATGGTTGATTTGGATAAGTCTATGTCACGACATTCTAGAATTGAAAGGAGAGCTTTAACGCAAATTGGAATGCTTCATTGATTTGATTCTCTGAGTTTTTTATTCATGTATAAGACGTTGTAATCGTACATGAATTATTGATTAGGTCTATCTGAGTTAGTACACATTTGACATAACTTGCGGGTTAAGTGTTTATATAATTCAGTGTCAGACATCGTGGTTATGTATAACTTAACAGTGTGTTTTTAAGTTATCTGCAACAGATAGTGAACAGTGTCACTAGAGTTTAAGATCTTGACAGGATTTTATTTTATAAAGATTAGGTCAGTATACGAGAATGAGTCAGCACTGTAAATGATCATAAAGATTGTACAAACAAGAACTTAGTGAATTGCAGCTCTATAACTGTCCGTAGATGTATGTTTTATAACCAAACCACGTAAAATTTTTTTGTGTCAATTTACTTTACAGTTTACTGTTATATTACTTATAATTGCATAGTTCCAGAAGTTACATTAATAAATTTATATATTTTTATAATAGGTAGGTTCATAATTTAATATGATTGAAAATTTGATTTAATTTTGTTAATTAGTTAATTTTTAAGATTGACACCATAATAATATCAAAATTTTTTAATTTCTATAATAAGGATATAAATGTCTCATTTAAGTTAACTTTTCTACTTAATACTTACTTTTAGTTATGAAAGAAGTTAAAACAAATGCATTATTAACTGATATAAATTAACTCCTATTAAATCTTAAATTCTATTAAATCTTAAATGGTTAAAACCAAAAACCATTTAGTCTTATCGTTTGTTTTGATCAATCAGTTCCCTCACCTGTTTCTATACGAAATGTGAATGAATGGAATAATTCCTCTGCATCTAAGCTAATAAGCATGCAGTCAAAGTTAAAAGCTGTGCATAATATTTTTTCGAAGCTGGTACCCCTCTACGATAATTTATTTGTAGTTTTCGAACATCGAGATCCTTTCGCTAGTCTCCCACCTCTGATTAATGGGCAACCGTAGGGTGTATTTAATAGTTTATAGTAAAATGTTAAATATAAATGAAGAAAGAGAGAGAAAGAAAACTGCTCCTCTTTACCTCTTCGCTAGCTTCTTCGTCCAAACAAATAAGAGTAAGCTCAAGCAGGCTTTCTTTTTTTCTTATTTGGTTGTGTAGTGGGATGGAGTCTTTGCATCAAAAGTCGCGTATGTGCATGTATACAATAGAATAACTTCTGTGATCCCCTCTGAGATTTAGAAGAAATATCACTATGTGTTGTATAACACTTCAAATATTTTAAAATTATTAAAAGTTTTCTTCCATTTAAAATTAAAATAGAATCTCTTTTAATTTAATTAAAAATATAAGATAAAAATTTTTAAAAGAAGGTTATTACGAATAATAATATATTTATAATCTATTTACAACTAACTCTTTCAATAACATAAGATAATAAAATCCTATTTGAAGATGTAATTACTATATAATGCAATATAATTTTTCTTGTTTATTTTTTATTTTTATCCTCTAATAAATTTTTATCAATTTAGATAGTAAAAAATTGATTAAAAATTTAAAATTGCTCCATTATTGATCACAAAAAAAAAATTAAATTAAATACGATCTTAAAATCTCCACCATTCACCATGCGCACATAAAGAAGAAGCCCCTTGATTTGTTGCCCTTCAAAGACATTATTGAAAGTAATCATGCCGCCAACTTTGCCCTAAGCTTTCTCTAATCTTACCCTTTGTTGTGCCCGCCTCAGTATTTGCCTCTCCTTATATTTTATTTGGTAAAGAGATGTAAATGCATGGAATTTTCCAACAGACAGATAAGCACGTAACAAAAGTACTCGAAAGCAATAATTCACAATAAATATTGTTTTACAGCTGGTATCCATTATGATGATTTAACTGTGTAAGGTTTATTTGATATTTTGTAAAAGGTTTACTATATGATGAAGAAAGTGAGAAAGGAAAGTGCTCCTCTTCTGCTCCTTCGTCAAAAGAAACAAGGTCGACAAGGAAAAGTGAGTAAACAAAAAAAAAAAAAAAGCTTATTTCTTTTTTCGTATTTTATTGTTTAGTGGATAAAGTCTTTGCGTCAAAAGTTATATAATAAACTAATTTTCAATGATCTCCTCTAAGATTTAGAAGAAATATTATATATTAAAACTTCAAAGATCTTAGAATTATTAAAGGTTATATCATTTAGAATTAATTTTTTTTGGAAAATAAAGGGACAAATTTTTCATTTAAGATGCTGTTATTAAAGTAAAAAATAAATGCAGTCTTAAAATCTAACTAAATTAAGGTCAGCTTAGCCATTTTCATTACAAGTAGAATCTTGCAGAGTTTCATAATGAATCAGCAAAAGCTGTAGCCATGATGCTCGCCACAATAATGATGAAGCAATAAGATTAACAAAATTTATTGTTTTAAAAGCATATTTACGAATGATTATTAGGTTGGGCATCATCGCTTCGGGATTTATCAGAATTAGAGAGATGGCAAAATCAAACATGTGAGATGGATTGTGGGTGTAGGCGTCAAGTTAATAACCCGAGGTTTACAAAATTAACAGCAGCCACTGCTGACGTCATTCAATTCCGTGAAGTAACGGTTAAAGGACAAAATCAAGGGTATTTTTGTCTTTGCGGAGTTATTTATTATAAATGAACGTGAGGCTTCTGTCCATTTACTTGCTGTAACTGGGAGTGAAAGAGGAACAAATGCAATAACAAACTCAAACCGTGACAGATGCCGACAAAATTCTGGATATGCATTAGCTTCAACTTTGCTCAGGAAAAACCAAAATGAGGTAATTTGGGTACTTGTTTATTTGAGTTTTCATATTGTAGCTTGTGTGTCGTGGAAGAAGATTTCAACGTGTGTGATAAATTGCTCAAGAGAAGCTGTATTTTGGATAACAAAGGTGATTAAGATTAAATTGATTATTGATGCATATTATAACATGAACAACATAATATATATATATATATATATATAATTAGTTTATTATTAATGCCATGACGTAGTTTAAACAATCAATAATTAAAAACAAAAATAGCATGCATGTTATTACCGGATGCTAATACCCGTGAGCTCAATCATGGGATCAATTGATTCTCTAGTATTCTAACTACCCTCATCACAAGAGCCACTTCTCCTAAAGAGTGCCTGCTTGCCAGTAGAAGAGCCCATTCCACTAGGTCCTGGTTCATCACTAAAGTCATGAACATCATGGCTTTGCGCAAATAACAAAATTCTTACCAATCATGCAAACATTATAGATTACCATAAAATTACTAAGGCCACTTGCCATCTTTCGTTTGAGATTTTGGGATTGTAATTGTTTTCTTGGACTTTCTATAGTTGAGTATTCATTTACTGGGTAGCTTGTTGACAACTTTTACTGAAACAGAGAAGGATATGGTTTCAGTTGAGAGAGCAATTAAGGTATGGAGATAGCTTCTTCTCATATGTATGCTTCCCATCCCACCTAATTACTTACATGTTGATTCCAGATGTGCCTCAAGAAGAGCTCTGTGGATGCCACTCTCTCAGCCCATCTCAGGGATTGATTTTCAGAATGTTGTATGAGATACCAGAGTCTCTTAGTCTAGGCCGCCCATTTCATGGAATGAATTGGCAGCTTCCTTACCGAATGAGTTTGATACATCCTTACAGGAGCAAAGTGAAGAATGTGACGCAAACACTTGCTTAACGACAAAAGAATTCTTCTTGAGGAGAAAGACGTTGTATGTATGTCAAAATGAGCACAACAAGTCGTTGAAGTTGAGCGAAGCAAGACCTATGTCTCTTGTGATAAGCCATAAGAATTAAGATCAGAAGTGATTATGAATAGAAAGGAATGACGACACTGAAGGTAGATGAAAGAAAAGCATCAATGTATTACATGTTCATGCACCTAATCTTTTCTATTTGATAAATTAAGGATTTCTGCTACAGAAGCTCCGGATTTTAAATAAAGAAATAAAAACTAACGTAAGGTTTTCCATAAAATTAATGAAATTTCCTGTGCTAATTTTAACTTGAAGGTTTTCGGGCTTACTGGCAACGACATCATCAGGCCTGGTTAGGTGCAATTAGTAATAAGCTTTAGATGGCCTTTTCGATTTGATTCATGTTAATATGGGCTTGGATTATGACCTTTAAGTTAGCCGGAGGAACAGAGGTTTGGCATTTGCAATGCCTAATGGCAACTTCCATATGAAGTAACGTTTCATTTGGATTTTAGGGAGAAATGCTTGCAGCACTCTACCAGCTGCGGAGCTGTACTGTTCTATTTATATCAAAGGGAAAATGAGATACATTTGAGGATGCCAAGTGTCCTACATCAGTGGTACCAAAAACAATTGCCAATAACAGCAATGCACCTGGCATCTGACTAGAAGCTGGTGGAAGGAAAGCTAACTAATTCTGCTTAAGAAATAAAATAGAGAATGAACAAAATTAACTGGATTAATAACAGACTGTGCTAAGGTGTCCAGGAAACTTGTCCAGCAAGGCAGCGACAGGGCAGCCAGTAGGGCAGTCCAACTCAATGAGCTGTCTTGACATCCCCCCTCAAACTGGAGGGTAAGTCAATTACTCCCAGTTTGTTTCGAAAATGCTAGAATTGAGGGGCTGCAATGGGTTTGGTGAGGCAATCCGCAAGTTGATCACAAGATGGAACATACCTGACCTCAAGTTGCTGCTGCAGGACTTTGTCTTGAATAAAATGCACATCAATCTCTATGTGCTTTGTTCTGGCATGGTATATAGGGTTTGAAGCCAAGGCACTGGCACTGGTGGTATCACACCAGGTGATTGGACACTGTGGTGATTGGCAATGAAGTTCAAGGAGAAGAGATTGGAGCCATGTAATTTCTGTAGCAACTTGAGCTAGAGCACGATATTTTGACTCAGTGCTCGAACGTGATACAACTGATTGTTTCTTTGATTGCCATGAGACTAAGGTATCCCCCAGAAAGATGCAGTAACCTCCAATTGACCTTCTGTCCTCTAAACTGCAAGCCCAGTCGACATCAGAGAAACCAGTGATGAGGGTGCTGTCACTTGGTTTGATGTGCAGACCATATAATTCAGTTCCTTTTAGGTACCTCAATATTCTCTTGACTCCTTGCCAATGATGCATTAAGGGAGCCTGTAAGGATTGACTAAGTTTGTTGACAATATAGGCTATGTCAGGCCTTGTATATGTGAGGTATTGGACGGTACCAACTGTGCTTCTGTAAAGTGTAGTGTCTGGAAAGGGTTCAGAGGCTTCAACTGTTTTAGTTTTGCTTATGGCAGCAGGGGTTGAACATGGTTTCAGGTTCTCGAATTTCAATTTTCTGATTAAGTCAGAAATGTATTTTGACTGGTTTAAATACATCCCTGTTGAGTCTCTTCTTACTCCTATTCCAAGAAAGTAGTGCAATTCACCAAGGCCTTTGAGAGCATAGAGCTTATTTAGGCTTCCAATCAATTTATGAATTGAGGATGTGCTGTTGCTGGTTATAAGTATGTCATCCACATATACCAGAATGAGAACCAGCAAGTCTTTTTCCTTGAAAATGAAAAGAGAGGAATCAGATTTAGAGTTGATAAAACCCCAATCTAGGAGAGTGCTCTTCAGTTTTTCAAACCAGGCTCTTGGAGCCTGTTTAAGACCATATAAGGCTTTGTGAAGTTGGCAGACATGAGAAGGTTTAGAGGAGTCAATGTATCCTTCCGGTTGAACCATGTACACTGATTCTTCTAGGCTTCCATTAAGAAAGGCATTATTGATATCCAATTGCCTTATTGACCAACCTTTAGAGACTGCCAAGGTGAGAATGAACCTGATTGTTCCAGCTTTTACCACAGGGCTGTATGTCTCAGAGTAGTCAATCCCAGGAGTTTGGTGAAACCCCTTGGCCACCAATCTAGCTTTGTGCCTGTGGATAGTGCCATCACTGTTTAATTTAAGCTTGAACACCCATCTATTTCCCACTAAGCTGTAGTTGGGAGAATAAGGAACTAGTGTCCAGGTTTTATTCTTGACTATAGCTTCATATTCTGAATCCATTGCCTTTTTCCCGGAACTTGATTTCATGGCTTCAGATACTGAATTTGGTTCTGTGTGTTCATCATGTTGTTTGCTGATGTTGTAAATTTTGGGTTTAAAAATGCCTCTTTCGGACCTTGTGATCATTGGGTGGTGAGGAGTATTTGGATTGGTGACAAGCTGGTTGACAAGTGAGTTGTCAGGTTCTGTTCTGTTGAATTCAGTCACTTGATGGGGTGGTAAAGTGTTTGAGAGAGCTGGTGAGTTATTTGGAGAAGTTCTTGGTGACTGATCTGGGCAAGAATTTGAAGTGTCTGAATCTGTGTTTTTCTTTGTGGTGAGATTTTGATCAGTTTCAGTTACAGCATGAGAGTCCTGAGATGTTTCTCTATTCTGAGTGTCACAAGTCTCAGATCCTTCAAGTTTATTTTCTTGGTTTGACCATCTGTTTAGAGTTGGAAGCAAGACACCAGAGGATGGATTAAAGGATTGAATAGAGGAAAATTATCTCTGACATTCAAGAATCCTTGTTTGAATGGGAATTCTAATTAATTGAATATGACATGCCTGGAAATGTATATCCTGCCTATGGAACTTAGACATTTAAAACCCTTATGATGATCACTATAGCCCAAAAAGACACATTTGGTGGAGTGATATTGAAACTTATGATTTTGGTAAGGCCTTAGACAAGGAAAACAGGCACAGCCAAAGGTTTTAAGAGACTGATAATCCGGGAGTTGATTGAACAACTTCTGCCAAGGTGAAACATAACCAAGAGTTGGTGTTGGAAGCCTATTAATCACCCAGACAGCTGCATGGAAGGCTTCCCACCAGTATTTTAAGGGAATGCTAGCTTGTGCTAGCAATGTAAGTCCCATTTCAACAATGTGCCTATGCTTCCTTTCAGCTTTTCCTTGCTGTTCATGAGTGTAAGGACAGGCAACTCTTAGTTCAATTCCATTTGATTTTAAGAAATCAGTGAACACCCTATATTCACCTCCCCAATCAGATTGGAGTGCTTTGATTTGAGTTTCAAATTTTTTCTCAACATAGATTTTGAAGTGTTTAAAAACTACCAGGGCTTCTGACTTATTCTTTAGTGGATAGATCCAGGTAAACCTGCTGAAATCATCTATGAAGTGGATGTAGTATTTGAAACCTGAAGTTGAGTTCACAGGAGCAAGGCCCCAAAGATCAGTATGGATCAGTTCAAGGACTTGTTTAGTTTTGCTGTGAGAGGTTTTGAAGGGAAGAGCATGTGACTTTCCAAATTGACAAGCATCACAGAATTCAGGAATTTCATTGTTAGGAGAAAATTCATTACATTTTTTCAGAATTTGATTGAGAATTCTAATAGAAGGGTGACCAAGTCTTCTATGCCAAACATTGAGTTTTTCCTTAATTGGCATGATGTTTGAAGATGAAACATTTAGACAACAATGACTCATTACATTTTTAGATACTGACTTCGACATTGACTCAACTAAGAACTGTTCAGAGACAAGTTCTGGAGACAGACATGACTTCTTGACAGGATTCACAACAGCAACAAGGCTTTTATACTGTTTATTTCTTCCATGGAATCTTGAGTGAAACTTGAAGGATTTTTTGAGACTTTGAGGACAGATCTAATAGAGTCCATCTCTAGTTCTCCCTTGCAGTAGAATTTGTTGAGTGTGTTTGTCCTTCACAAGGCAAAATTTTGGGTGAAATTCAATAAAAACATCATTGTCTGCAGTGAGTTTGGAAATGCTTAACAGATTCTTAGTTATCTTAGGCACACACAACACATCCTTCAAATTCAACATGGCATTACAGGAAGCTATTTTAGAGTGTCCTAAATGGGAAATGCACAATTTATTTCCATCTCCTACAAAGAGTTTTTGCTTACCACAGTACTCACTCCTTGAGCTCAGCATATCAGACTGAGGTGTCACATGATTTGTGGCTCCACTGTCTGCATACCAGCTTCCATCAGTGACAATTTCAGGTGTGGCAAATGGAGTCTGATGAGATGAATTTTGTGAGGCAAAGTAAGCTTGTTGAGGCTGATTCTGTCTTGTGAATCCAGGAAATGCCTGCCTATTGTTGTTGTTTCTGTTTTGATTAGTTGATCCCATATAGCTTAGGTCTATCCTATAAAAACAAATTGATGCAAGATGACCAATTTTGCCACAGATTTGGCAAATTGGCCTTGATTGACCAAATCTACCACGTCTTCTGCCTCTCTGATTACCACTGTTTGTACCTCTTTCAAAATTTTGGTTAGGATTCCTGGAGTTGTTGCCTTGTTGAGACAAATCACGTTTGACATTTTGTCTTCCCACAGCAATGTTTGCTGATGCTTGGTTGAGGCTAAGATTACTGAAGTTGTTCAGCCTTTCCAATCTATTCTCAAAATTGAGAAGAGTAGCTTGAAGATCCTGCCAGGAAATATTGTCTTTGCTTTGAATCTGAACGACAATGGGTGTATAGTCAGCATCCAACCCAAGAGTGATAAAAGAGATCAGGTCATTCATCTCTACAGGACTTCCTGCCACAGCTAAATTGTCTGATATTTTCTTCATGGTTTCCAGATAATCACTCATCTTCATAGAACCTTTCCTGGTGGTTTGAAGATCAAATCTGAGATTTGAGATTTTGGACCTGTTTTTGATTCCACAATACTCCTCCAGTGCTTTCCAGAGTTTGTGAGAAGTGGGTTGGCCTATAACCTGGGTAGCAACTTCACTGGTGATTGAGTTGAGGAGCCATCCCATTAGTAGGCTGTCGGTAGTAATCCGTTCTTCATATTCTGGGTTTGAAACAAGCTGAGAGCTGGTTTCATCTTCATCAGAAGCAGTTACTGGAATAAATTCCGGAGGATAGGTTTTGGAGCCCAGGACAAAACCATCAAGCTTGTGACCTCTCAAGGTGGGAAGGATCATAGCTTTCCAGATTGTGATATTGTCTTCATCGAGCTTGATAGGGAAGGATTGATTCAGAGTATTTCCGAAGGTTGAGCTTCCATGGAGAAAGGGTGACCGAGATGAGGAGTTTGAATCATTATTAGATGGCCTCTGTCAACAGAGCCAGTAGACATGGCGTAGGCCTTGGGAGGCTCTGATACCAATTTGGATTTTAGGGAGAAATGCTTGCAGCACTCTACCAGCTGCGGAGCTGTACTGTTCTATTTATATCAAAGGGAAAATGAGATGCATTTGAGGATGCCAAGTGTCCTACATCAGTGGTACCAAAAACAATTGCCAATAATAGCAATGCACCTGGCATCTTACTAGAAGCTGGCGGAAGGAAAGCTAACTAATTCTGCTTAAGAAATAAAACAGAGAATGAACAGAATTAACTGGATTAATAACAGACTTAACAGACTGTGCTGAGGTGTCCAGGAAACTTGTCCAGCAAGGCAGTGGCAGGGCAGCCAGCAGGGCAGTCCAGCTCAATGAGCTGTCTTGACAGTTTCCAATAGTTAGATACTTCTCATTGAAAATGCATATTCAATCAGGCTCGAATTGGTAAAGAGCTGGTGCTGGAAAATCTGTAATATTTTGGAGAAATGCCATTTACGCAGAAGTAGAAGTAGCATTCGAAAGAATCTGTGATATCATTTTCTCTTGGCCATAGGCAGATTCTTTGCCTTGCACGTGCTCTTTCTCAAGTCTTCTAAGATAAAGAGAAATATTTTTATAGTAATGACGTTAAACAAACCCAAAACAGATTTAGGTTTTTTAGGAAATGCAGTTTGGTTAATGTGCAAAAGAAACTTATGTTAACTTTGCTTAGTTTTATGAGCTCTCGTTTTACTGAATAACTTCCAAATTGCAATCTGATACAAAGGAAGACCTTCACATTTGCTGAAGTAGTATCTTTGTTCACTTGCAGGTGTTGCAACCAGGCTTGGACTTCCCCTTTCAGCCTATCAATGACTTCATCAACTTATCACTTAGATTTCTATTCGTTTTCACTCTTTCCTCTTCTAAACCTTCTACTTGCAATGAGCCATCTATTCTGTAGTAAAAAATTGTCGTTGCTTCTTGAA
The DNA here is from genome assembly GCA_013180625.2 of Boswellia sacra. Taxonomy (NCBI): domain Eukaryota; kingdom Viridiplantae; phylum Streptophyta; class Magnoliopsida; order Sapindales; family Burseraceae; genus Boswellia; species Boswellia sacra. The sequence continues at coordinate 181,154 of SNVD02001637.1, forward strand.
TTCTCCTGTAACATTCAAATGGTATTCACGGCTCAGTCATTCTGTTGATGGCAGGGATACTTCTTCATCTACTTGCTTACGTTTATTGCTAGTTTCATATTCTTACAATTTCTTCCATTCCCTTTGGAGTTTAACTATCTAATGCTTTCCCAAGCAAAAGACCAATGTGGATTTGCGTATTTGAAATACCGACACTTTATACTAACATAATGAATGTCATGGCTTTGCCCAAATTACAAAATTCTTATCAATGATGCCAACATTAAAGTTTACCCAAATAATTTTGAGGTCACTTGCCATCTTTCGATTGAGATTTTTGGATTGTTATCGTTTTCTTGGACTTTCTGTAAATGAGAATTCATTTGTTGTGTAGCTTCTTGACAAGTTCTACTGAAACAGAGAAAGATATGGTTTCAATTGAGAGAGCATTGCAGGTTTTGGAGATAGCTTCTTCTCCGATATATGCTTTCCACCTGATTACTTACGTGCTGATTCCACTGATGTGCCTCCAGAAGAACTGCACGGATTCTAGTCTTAGCCCATTTCATGGATTGAATTTCAGAATGTTACTGTAGGATACCAGAGTCTCTTTGTCGAGGCTGCCTATTTCATGGGTTAAATGGAGAGCTTCCTTACTGAATGAGTTTGATACATCCTTGCAGATGCAAAGTCAAGATTGCAGTGCAAACACTTGCTCTGAAGACAAGAATTCTTCTAGAGGAGAAAGATGTTGCATGTGTGTCAAAACGAGCACAAGGAATCATTGAAATTGAGCAAAGGAAAGAGGAAAGAGTTGAACTTATTGTACACAAGTTAGAAATGAAATTTAAAGGACATGTCATTATTTTGGTTGTGGAAATATTTAGGCTTTTCCTAGTTTATAGTCGCTAGACTGCTTTATTTTAACTTTCATAATTTCATAATTGCAATTTTGGAGAAATTCTGCAGCATGTTCTGGTTGGTTTATTACACTTGTTATCTGCCTCTCAGCTGTATTGCTGCAACCGTCTCGTAATAAGAATGATCTGTGGCTGTCATATTGGGGTGAAACAAGAGGGAGCAGTCAGACAAAATAATCATTTAGTCGATAATTAGTTCCCTTGCACTCCATATGATGCTAGTTTGTATATATGCATTTAAAAACATAAGAGATACCTCTCAGATCTGCAGTCAGATGGTAAGATTCATTGGGAATTCTAAAGATGTTCACTTTGACTAGTTTAATTGATGGGATCTCTGCTTACAGATTTACATATTTGCATATTCAAACCGCAATGATGTAATGTTTAGCTCAAGGAACAATTTTGAGTGGACAATAGCATCGTCAACGTTTAAGCTATTGCCCACGAGCTCAGTCTTGGGATCAGTTGATTCTCTAGTATTCTCACTACCCTCATCACAAAGGCCACTCTCACTAGCTGCTGCCTGATCATCGGTAGAAGAGCCTGTTCTACTAGGTCCTGCTTCATTACTGCATCAATGAACATCATGGCTTTGCTCAAATATTGTAGTCTCCATCCCTCTTGTGCTACAAAATTGCTTACTTGGATAATGAAGTCCTCCAACATTGTATGAATAAACTCTATGTCTTCTAAGAATACCGAGCGAGCCCCACACTTCTCAATTTTTTACCAACTCAAATCCTGGATTCTCAAGTCCAAAGTTAGCCTTAAACCGAAGCTAATTCTTCTTTCGGGGATGTTTAATGATGAGATAAAGATAAGCCACTGTTGATCTGACAGAATCGGTCTCTGTTTAAATGAGACAGATCTGACGCATCTATCTTCATCTCTTTTAAATTTCCTGGGATGACCTAGATCCACTCCATGTGTGCAATGACCCGAAAAGCTGGAAAGTCTTTGGAGAAATGCCACATTAAGGAGGAAGTGGAGGCTGCAGGAGGACTTGATGCTCATATAAAAGAATCTGGGGTTTCATTTTCTATTGGGCAAAGGCAGCTTTTCTGCCTCGTACGTGATCTTCTCAAGTTCCAAGGTAAAAGAGTAAATACAGTTTATGTGAAACAATCCCAAAACATATTTACGTTTTACGAAATGCAGTTTGGCTATCGGTTAACGGGTAAAGGAGACTTATCTTAATGCTTAGTGTCGACAGCCCGTGTCAAATGGTGTACACTGCTAAATCATCTTCTCAACAACAGCTTAGATACTTGCTTCATCTCCTTGGATACATTTATAACTAATTAGTTTTATTTTTGACAATTCCTTCCAAGAGTTCAAATTATCTAAAGCTTTCCCAAGCAAAAATCCAAAACAATGACCACCACAGAGTACAATAGATAGATAGATTGAAAGAGGAAAATAAGAAAAAAGGTTAGGCAATATTTTCGGTAATTTTGTTATAGGTTCCATGAATCGTTATGAGTTTCAAGGACATTGGGTAACAATTTCGTTTACATTGGCTTTCTAGCTAGGAAGAAAATACATGTATTTTTGTGTGCCCAAGGGTGAGCGAAAGAGTACTCAACATTACTAATGTTTTAGGTACTCTGCATGCGTGGATGAATGCACTGCAAATGTTAATACTCAAGCAGCTAAGAAACGCAAAATTTAGCGTGCAGGGGCATGGGCCTAATTACAATTGCTCATCACATTCCCACTCTCTTGGATGGATAGAAACAAAATTCTGGTATGTTTTTCTTTCATTTGACTTTTCTTTCCACTAGAGATTTAAAAGATTCACCCTTTTATGTATAGAAAATAAAATAAAATAAAAAATCCATAGAAAGGTGTGAAACATTTTGATGATCCCAAAACAATCTTGATGAATTTCCAGTTTCGCATCTAATTTGCTTAAGTTTATTATATTCCTATTGACTATTCAGTAGAATACATTATATAACTTCTGAATTTGTAAATGAGGTGACTTCTTGGGTTACAATACACATTTACCGATTATGTGTGTTAGGAAAATTTTCCTTGTTTCCTCATAGATTAGTAGATTTATGCAAATGTTTTGAATAAGTATTACACAGTTATGGGTCAGTGATGTAGAACACATTAGGTAATAAAAATAGTGTTTTTTTAATTTGATTTAGAAATTTTAATAAATTATGGATCTTGACTATTATTAGAGATTTTGATTTTTAAATCGAGAATTATCATAATTTGAGTTATTTTCCTAATAATTAGTTTACTATTTTGTTTAGGAGTTATTTTTGGGATTTTCTAGTTTAGTTAGCACTAGATTTTATTTCTTAATAGATTATATTTCTTAGTCAAGTTATGTTTGTAAACGCTATAAATATGTGTTATTAGTTATTTTATTTAAAAAGATTGTTGAATATGAATTTTTGATCTTTTAGTAAGAAAAAATTATACTCTCTCTCAATTTCACTCTATTTCGTCTCTAAATTTATTCTATTGATTCTCCACTTTCCTTTGTCTATATTTCCCTCCCTTTCTTTAAATTTGAGAAATCTCATTCATCATCAGTTAGGTTTGTATTTATACTATGCATTCAATATCTTAATGTCATCTAAAGTTCATTTCTGGCCCTTGAAATTGCATTAAATTTTCAACTTTTTTCTCCTGGATAAGTTGAAGGAAACCCCTAGATGCTTCTATAGGATGAGTGCTCCATATTTTCAAAATTTGCCGGAGCGTTTACAGTGCAATACTGAAATCTAATTATCCATTGAAGTCCAGCTTGCAATGTAATTGATGTTATCATATTTTGGCCCCCAAAAGACAATAAAAAATATGTAACAATAGATCTAAGTCAGTTATGAAAGTTCCAGTGGCATACAAAGCAACAGCAAATGTTTTCATCTTCAAGAAATACTTAGAGATTGAAAGTAAGCCTTTCTTAGTCATCTGAAATTGATGCTTGATGTGCATAGCTCATGCCTTTGATTCTGTTTGATGCAGGCGCACAAGTCACTCCAGACTTCCAAAGAAGTAGCACATCTAACAACACCAAAGATGGCAACCTGTTAACTATGAACTTATCAATTTGCTTTTAGATTAGATAATCTTGATTGATTGATCTATGTAATTGTTGTTGTCAGCTCTCGAATTGAAACTATTAAAGGAGGACAAACTTGAGTTCCCTCAACAAAACCTTCTAGATTGAAGGCTCTCTTAGAGTAGATATAATTTGCAACTTCCATAAACCATAATTCCCTCGTTACAACTTAATCGCAAAAGCAGGTAAAGTTGAAGGTAACATTGTTCAGAGTAATGGATTTGAAGAAGCAATAGAGTTAGAGTTCAGATGTGAAGGTATTCTATTTGGAGAATTGTTTGTTTGCTCTATAACGATTAAATTTCTTGGAAAATAAAGTTTTCGGAAAAATGGTTTTGAGAATTTGCCATGAAACTTCTAGAAGCCTTTGATACCAAGTTGAAACAAAAGAAAGAAAATTAAAACTAAGTTTACTTCATCATTTTCATTAATTGATCAAGTGTTCTCGATACACAAAATATTATACTTAGCTAACAGATGGATAGAATTCTATTACATCATCCAGCATAGAATTAGATTACTTTCTAAAAATGTAGCAATTGGAGTTCTATGATGGATAAGTGAAGCCATGCCATGATTGTCACCACTATAATGATGAAGCAAGACCTAGTGGAAGAGCCTCTTATGATAAGCTAAAAGAATTGCAATCAAAAGTGATTATGACTAGTTAGGGATTACGACAATGATGTGAGGTGGGAAAAAGCATCAGTATATAATGTCTTCATATGCACCTAATCTTCTATCTGGTATATAAGGATTGTGCAAGTATTGGATTTTAAATAAAATGTTAATCAACTTGAAGGTAGTTCATCTAACTAACTTACATCTCCAATAGGATTTTGCCACTTAGGCTCTTATGTCCTGTTGTAGAGTTTATGTTGTGTAAATGTTGTAGTATAGTATTATTGTTATATTAGAGTAATGTTAGACTTATAACATTCATAAAACTTAAACTCTACAACATAATAGGACAACTTTCATGATGAAAATTCATTGAAGGAGGAAAAAGAAAAAAAATGAGATAAGTTACATTTTCAATAGGATTTTGCCACGTAAATTGTCACGTAATATTGTAGAGTTTATTTTGTGTGAATGTTGTAAGTCTAGTATTATTGTGTACATTATTTAAGGTATGCATGTCTTTCTTTTACAATTAAATTCCACAAAGATATTTTCAAATGAAAGAAGAAGGATATATGAAAAGGAGAAAAAAGTGTACTGTGAGATTTGATGAGCTAAATGTAAGTTTGGGATACTATTGGGATTGAAAAGGACGAAAAAATAATACAAATAATAACATGAAGAAAAATTAATCCTATTGATATGAGAAATAAGATAAAGAAGAATTCGTATCATTTTTAATATCAGTGGGATAAAAAAGAAAATTAAGAAAAGAATTATCAGTATCCTTTTTAATTTGATATGAATATGATTGTTAAGGAAGGTACCATTACTACTTAACTGAGTTTATCAAAATCATACGGTTTGTGATAATACATGAAGCAAAAAGAGAAGGCTTTTCTTCTGGTGCCCCAACTTTGATCAATAACGACTGTTTTCAATAAAGACGTACCGGCTTCACAAATTTCTTTAGATAGATACAGTAGAATGTATCACTGATTTGATACGTACCATCTTTTTGGACAAAAAATTCTTTCAAAAATATGATCATAATGTGCATGCCAACATATATCACTACTTTTTAATTGTTGTAAAATAACTAATAAATAAATGCTATATTTATATAGATCATGAGAAACGGATCATTGATGAACTTCAAATTATCTTCTACATTAATAGTATGATCGTAGAGCAAATTAGCAGTAGACTAGTGCATAGTTTTTATGTGGTGAGATCAAGTTTTATTGGTTGGCTAGCTTCAGATCTTGCCACCACCGCCACCACCCTTTCCTCCATGTCCGCCACCGCCACCATGCCCTCCTCCATGTCCGCCACCACCGTGTCCACCCCCACCACCATGCCCTCGTCCTCCATACCTCCTCCATGTACGCCACCATCATGTCCGCCACCTCCACCATGCCCTCCATGTCCACCACCGTAATGGTCCTCATCATTTACCTGGAAATTTGATTGTTGATCTGCTGTCTTTGCTGCCCAAACAAAATAAAGAATTGTCACTTTTCTCTGTGTGAAAGAGTGTGTAAAGGTTCCATTTACACTCGAGTGTACTTGGCACAATATGAAGTAAATGATATGAGTCTACTCACACGTCTCTGGCATAACTTCACTGCAACAATACTTTTGGCATTTGCCATGCCAATAGCGACAGCAGCCGCACTTGTGTTTTACATCACCTACTTGAAATTCTTTCAGTTCCTTTGCATCATCCAATGCACCAGATTACTTCAAATTAAAAATTTGTTGATTATATTTTAATAATTATTTGATGCGCTTGCATGCCACGCCTTATAAATTATGATATTGCATCAATGATATATATTAATAGAGACACATAAATAAAGTTCATGTAGTGGATATTTAATTTGAACAAGCGCATGCATGCATTTGAGGGGGAAAAAAAGATTATCCAAGATGTATAAAAAAAAAAAATTAATTTTCATCTCAATGGCAAGCATCAAGTAAGTGTATAAATGCTACGGTAGATAATGATGTATGGTAAAAGACAAGATATTATAGGCAAAATTATGTATGAGTCCATGTATAAAGAAAGCAAACATATAAATGACTGTTATCATCTTTTTCTTATTAGAAAAATGTAACGTTACACTAGTACTAACATTTGCTGTCTTGGGGGGTCACGTCTGCCACGATGGAAGGAATAGGAAGGTGTACAACTCCAAAAAGAAGAACTAAGAAAGCAACAACCCTTGTATTCATTTTCATTATGCAGATAACAAAGAGAATTTGAAAAGGGAGGAGGATACAAAAGAGGGTCTCCTCAATCGGTATTTATAATGCACTGGAGCACAAATGGAGCAGCATCACGATGAGATAAAAGACAATAAATACTAGCCATATACGACCTAAATGTTAGCTGGATGTTGAAGACTTTGGCTATGGTGTAGAATTTCAATTTTTCTTTCTTATTTTTAACATATATCTCTTGTGCTGACAAATGATCATGTGGTGGCAACTGGCAATTGCAAGTCCTGAACCTTGAAGCTCTACATGCCTGGCACATGCCTGCAACTGACGCACTAATTAACTAGTAACGATTATGTTGTGTCAGTATTAGGCTAGCTAGTCAATCCAACTTATCCTCACGACCGACGAAGGAGAAGATGGAGTAGGTGGCCAGTGCCGGTGACTAACCTTGAACTCTACAAATTATGGCATATTGAGATATTAAAGTTTATGGCTAGTATGTTTGGTGTGGTGTTAGCCGCCGTCTGTCCTCTGCATATGAAACAGAAGGTGGTGAATGTGTGGCAGCTAGAGAAACTACAAACAAATTGTTTCAAGTGCATGCAATAGAGTAGGCACTTTGAATTTCAAACCAATTTCTAGTTTGAGTGAATTAATGGCTTCACATGTTGAAAGTTATGACATTTGTGAACATCGGAGCTGGAAGCTAATACTTGTATTGTATCTCTTTTATCATCCTGGGATTTGATATGTTTTCAGCTGTCACGCATCCCAGAAGATAAGCAGAAAGCAAACGAAGTTTTAATTAACCTAAATTAGATTTGAAGACAATTAGACAAACCCTTGACTAAGAGAAATACCTATAGAATTTGTCTGGCCACTCATACACATTTTTCCTAATTTTTTTTTCAAGTTTTTAATTTAGTTTGTTCCCCTTCCCCATTTTTTCCAACCCATTTTCTCAGTTGTGTTTTTATTTTACTTATCAACTATAATGATTTGTTATTATTTAGTTAGATGGACTCATCACCAAATCTGAAAATAAACGAAAACGGTCCATGTGAAAGTGGATATATACAATACGTACTACCTGAAGTGAAAAAGGAAAAAAATGCTAGCAACTTGCTCAAGTGCTCACATAATTAGATTCAGCAACTTAGCTAGCTTGCAGACTAACAGTCAACCCGACTTTCCATATTCCTGGTGGATGCAAAGAGCAGAGAAGGTTTGATTTCAATGTCCTCTAGAGAAAAATTGGTATCTATTCTATTTTGAATAATACTCCATCTACAACCTATTTACAACCAACTTATAATCTGAATTGACACAATTTTATTGAAGATATAATTACAATACCATGTATTGTAACTTCTTTTATTCATTTTTGTTTTTACTCATCCAGTAAATTTTTACAACTCAGGTTGTGGGGGGTTGATTGTAGAATTTGATTATAAATGTAGCATCACTCATCCGACTTTTACGTATAAATCTTTTTTGCTATAGCTTTTGTAATGTAGCGATGGTTTTATGTACATTTTGTTAGTATGTCATCACAAGATGAGAGATCAGTTAAGAAGACTATAGAAGTTCCACACTTCCACTTTTAAATTGACATCGCTTAATAAGTAATTTGCTTAATCCTATAACATTAACAAGTAATTAAACAATAATTGGCAATTAATGTTCTAATATTAGAAATTGAAACAGGATCCTTGCACTTGTAAAATTAAGTAATATGAACTAGTCATTCAATTGTCTATTAATAATATAAAGAATAACTTAATGTTTGATTATGAATCCTATTTTACATGTTTTCGTTTTACAAAAAGATATTTATATTTATGCAATAAGATATTAATTTCCTCCCTCCATCTTAGATCTAACATATATCGCTATAATAGTTATTAGACTTGTCAATTGGCATAAGTAAAGGTCACAAGATAAGTGACACAAAACTCAAAATCAATGTATAATTATAATGAGAGGTCTTCCTTACAAAATTATACCTGTAAGGATCCATTTACTAATTAACGCTGGATAATACGGAAAAAAAAATTAAATGATTTTACAAATTTTCAGCAATTTCATTATATATTACATATTTAGACTTTTCGCTTACTCTCCTACTTTCTCTTAAGTTATCTGATGTAAGTTAATAATCTTGGTCAAGTGAAACAACTAAATAATCCGTGAAGAAATTTCACATACTTGTAATATTGTTGATAGTTTTCCCTATATATATATATGAAGAACTTAACGTTAATTTATATTTTCTTTTTAAATAACTAGCGAGAAATCTTAATTATAAATGGAGCACTAATGGATACATAACAATAGTTTTTTTTTTCCTGCATCATTAATTTATCCTTTAGATTACAAGCTCTTTCAAGGGCTGATAGAACCTCATTGGTCTTGATCATTCACCTCTTCATGGTAATCAACTAATAGAATGATGTTTCTTCGACATCTTCCATATTACTAGTTAATTTTGTAAGGTTACTAATTCCTTGTTAATTTGTTAGTAGAATCTCATTAATGTTACCATCATTATTATTAAATACATGTTTTGATAGATATTGAGCAAGTACGTTTGGATTGCACTTGTTACATAGGCAATAGACTTCATCTACGGTGAAAGGAATGCTAGCATTAACCATGACGATGTTTTTGAAATGTACGTTTGATATAGACCCTTCATAGGAAGTAGGCCAACTTTTGATTCTCACACCATTGGTTGTATTTTGAGGGTGCAATCCTTTACAATGACTCCAATCACTGGATCTTCATTCCAAGTTTTTCCCAAACTCTCAATACTAATGCCATGACCAGGTCCACAAGTAACATTTGTGATGAATATTTGTTGGCTACCATCACCCATTGAGATACAATCATCACCTATTTAGATGTTCAAATTAGTTATCTTAACACTATTAGATCTGCCAAAAAGGCATTCCATCGATATTGGGACTCTCTGTAAGGGTAATAATGGTAAAGCGTTAAAAGGTAAAGCTCTTGTAGCCCAAAATGTTAACATGGAATTGCTTTCAGTCTAAGGAAGTTAAATCTCAAGCCACACCATGGGTAATGAAGTCAACTCTTATATCTATCTGAATTTTAAGCCACATAAAAACAACATGGAACATGATTTATTAAATGTAATACAATTTTTATATGTACTTAATTTCTTTAACTATAGATTCTACTGTTAATGCGTAAACTTACAACAGGAAGTTGCTTGCAATATTTTGATTGGTCACATCTACCCCAACTCTTAGCTCTTCGACCATCAAAAGTCTTACCCTTCGATAACGTAAACTTCTTAATACGTTGGGACTTAACCCAAGTATCGATTGGTCTCTTATCTCTGCAAAGGCTTTCAAGGTACCTTATAACTCAACCATAATAGCAGCTTAGCATGGACCATTTAAGATCAAAGGACCTAAGGAGAGTGTCCCTTGTGATATCAAGTCTTTGCTGGGGCCAACCGATGCACATGCGTCCTTCCACACGTTAAGCATGATGTTAGCTTCAAGAACATCAAGGGCACTTCTGCAACTGCGACTATCGTGAAGCTTTTTTGTACTGGTGGTGCACCGTGCCATGGTGTGGAGATTGCTAATATTGACCTTATAAACAATGGAAAAGAAGGATATGTAAGCTCCGAACATAGCAATGTTAAACCTATGATTTCTGGCAAACAAAACCCACCTGTGTGTGGCATCCTTGCCAGACCAACCTCAACTAGCCCTCCTTGATTTTTGTTTAGATGGTAATCCCATCACTTTACAAACAAATTATGTTTTGAATCTTTATCATAGAAAATCAAGATTTAGCATAGATACACACCCACTAGTGAGTCAACCCTTTCAAAGTTGTATGCACTATTTGGTTGTAAAGTATAATTGTAAGAGATATAATAATCTCTATCGAATCATTTACATATTAGTCAAATTGTATTATTCTAACTTTACATACATTGAACAAAAGGATCAACGTTCTCTTCTAAGCTAAAATACGGGTGTCAATTCTCACCAATTAATGGTGTCTCTTATTTTTGCTACTTATCACTTATGCAACCGATACATATAATTTATTTGTTGAGAAGTCTTCAAGAGGTTAAATCATATTAATTTATTTTATGTATATTTAGAACCCTTATAAAATCATGGCAATCAACATTTGGATTATCATGAAAAATTTAAAACATTTAAATGAATTCGAGTACTAATTAAAACGCTTTCCACTAAGGTAATTTTCGGTAAGTTGATTTTATTCTTTTATTTATTTTTATTAAAAAATGCATAACTTTTAGAGGAGAATAGTGTGGTCAAAATCTTGACGAGCTTGGGCCATTTTTTGATTCACTTTCTTGTCTTTTTTCTATGTTTTGACGCATTTTTTAAACCAACAACACAGTGAAAGTAGATTTTTTCAATAAAAATAGTTTAGATGCCATTTTAACAACAAAATCTAAGACTGTTATGTCGAAATGAAGTGCGAGGCTTAGAAACTCTTTGGAAAAAGAATAGTTTCTTTAATTAGAACAATGAAAAACCATTGCCTTCCTAGATAGGGGAACACCTTTAGCAAATGGTTATGGTCATAATTATTCCTTTAAATGCATATTGTCAACATCTATTTGGTTTTATGCTTGATACAGGTGTCCTTCACTCGAAACTAGTCTACTCGCTTCAAGTAAATCAAGACTTCTGTGTTAGTTTGGGATCTCATTTGCTAACACTCTTGAGTATAGATTGATTGAAATTTGTTTGATGACAATATTTCTCCGTAATGTGAAAAGCTAACTTTATAACCTGGTACATCCTTGCACTTCAGTCCCCAGTATGTTTATGTTGATTTAAAACATAAAGTATCATCAACCAGATAAGTAATTTTTTTTAAGCAAAAACTACCAACAAGAATTCCATCGGTTAGTACACAGTATATTAGTACTAGATATAATAGGTTTTTCATTTTTAAAATTTTTGAAGATATTTTATTTTTAAAAAATTTATTTGCTTGTCCATTTTGACGAACCACTAAGAGAGAGAGAAAAATTGATTTCAAGTTTGTTTTGACTTTTGAGTTCATTCCTAATTTTTTGTTAAAATTTATTCACATCCCATGCACAAAGTGCTTTCAATTCGATTTTATAAAATTATAAAAGATAATATCAAGGTATATCCGTGATGATCACTTTGAATTTAACAAACACAAGGATGCTAATTATCACCTTTTCTTCTTCGATAGGTTGTAATTTTGCGTCACAAATTGGCGGCTAATAATTGTTATTTTGGCCTCGATTTGTTTCAATCTCAGTGGCATTACCTCCCCTTTGGCATCGTTTCTTTTTTTTTTTTTTTTGTCTTCGCATCAAGGTGATTCGTTGGCAATCCACCAAACAATCTTCTAACCAATTTCGTAATACTTGAAAAGAAAGTGAACCAATAGATTACGACATTCTACAAATTAAGGACAAAGTTGGCTAAGCATCAGTTAAAAGAGTTAAGTGGTTACGTGCTTGGGCTGCTTCAGCACACTATAAAACCGTTCCGAATGAAGCTAGGATTTCAAAATTCATTGGAAAGAAATTAAAAGAAGAAAGGAAAACATGGAGCACATGGTGAACATAGCATCGATTATTTTATTGGTATCTTTGTGCGTACCGATAGTTAAAGCTCAATCGGTTATTGATGTGACAAAAAATGGTGCAAAGGCTGGAGGATCAGATATCAGTCAGGTAAGCCTACCGTAACTTTCAAATACTGTGGTGATGATAAGTTAAACCCCCCCTTTTTCTCCTAGCGTTTTAGCAAAATCATCTTAAATTTTATTTCTTACCTCAGGCTTTAACTAGGGCGTGGAAGGAAACTTGCTCATGATCTATCACAACATATATTGCATATTTATTATGGCAACGTTAATGACATTCTACTAACAAAATTAACTGGTAGCATGTAAGACGTCAAAGAAACATCATTATATTAGTTGAATATTATTCCATGTCCCTAAATGCTTGTTACTTGTTACTAGAATATCGTAGAGGTAATTTCACGGTTATAGATAACGTCTTGTCACAAAGAAAGAAGAAAAAGAAGAAAAATTTTCAGATTTATGTGATCTCTGCACGTATTGTGATACTGCACTCAATATATAGTGGTCATATATTTTGGTTGAACGTCTTTCACCTTTTCCTTCCCTTTGCTTCAGCTTCCATCACGCGTTAAGCTTAGCGATGTTAGCTTCAAGAACATCAAGGGCACTTCTGTAACTGCGACTGCCGTGAAGCTTGTTTGTAGTGGTGGTGTACCGTGCCAGGGTGTGGAGATTGCTAATATTGACCTTAAATACAATGGAAAAGAAGGACCTGTAACCTCTGAATGTAGTAATGTTAAACCTATGATTTCTGACAAACAAAACCCACCTATGTGTGGCGTCCTTGCCAGACCAACCTCAACTAGCCCTCTTTGATTTTTGTTTAGATGGTAATCCCATCACTTTACGAACAAATTATGTTTTGAACCTTTATCATAGAAAATCAAGATTTAGCGTAGATACGCACCCACTAGTGAGTCAACCCTTTCAAAGTTGTGCGCACTATTTGGTTGTAGAGTATGATTGTACGAGATATAATAATCTCTATTGAATCATTTACATATTAGTCAAATTGTATCATTCCAACTTTATACACATTGAACAAACGGATCAACATTCTCTTTAAAGCTAAAATACGGGCGTCAACTCTCACCAGTTAATGGTGTCTCTTTTTTTCTTTTTTGTGCTGCTCATCCCTTATGCAACCGATACATGTAATTTACTCGTTGAGAGGTCTTCAAGTGGTTAAATCATATTTACTTATGTTACGTATATTTAGAGCCTTTATACAGTCACGGTAATCAACATTTGGATTATCGTGAAAAAATTTAAAACATTTGAATAAATTCGGGCACTAATTGAGACGCTTTCCACTGAGATAATTTTCGGTAAGATGATTTTATTCTTTTTTTTATTTTTACTAAAAAAATGCAAAACTTTTATAGGACAATAGTGCGGTGAAAATCTAGACGTGCTTGGGGCACTTTTTGACCCACTTCGTTGCCTTTTTTCTACAATTCGATGCATCTTTGTTTAAACCGACAACACATCGTAAGCAGATTACCTGAATAAAAATAGTTTACATGTTTTTTTAACAACAAAATCTAAGACTGTTATGTCAAAATGAAGTGTGACGCCTAGAAATTCTTTGGAAGAGGAATAGTTTCTTTAATTAGAATAGTGAAAGACCATTGCCTTCCCATATAGGGGAGTTCTTTTAGCAAATGGTTAAGGTTATAATTATTCCTCTAAATGCATAATGTGAACACCTATTTGGTTTTATGCTTGATACAAGCGTCCTTCACTCGAAACTCGTCTAGTTTGCTTCAAGTAAATCAAGACTTCCATGTTAGTTCGGGATCTCATTTGCTAACGCTCTTGAATATAGATTAATTGAAATTTGTTTGATGACAATATTTCTTCGTAATGTGAGAAGCTAGCTTTATGACTTGCTAGATGCTTGCACTTGAGTCCTCAGTACGTTTATGTTGATTTCAAACATAAAGTATCATCAACCAGATGAGCAATTTTTTTTCAAAGAAAAACTGCCAACAAGAATTCCATTGATTAGTACACAGTATATTCGTACTAGATATAATATTTTTTAATTATTTTCGAAGATTTTTTATTTTTTAAAAATTTATTTGCTTGTCCATTTTGACGAACCACTGAGAGAGAGAGAGTGAGAAAAATTATATATTTGGAACTCCATAAAAAGATAAAAAGAATTGATTTCAATTTTGTTTTGACTTTTGAATTCATTCCTAATTTTTTGTTAAAATTTATTCACGTCCCACGCACAAAGTGCTTTCAATTCGATTTTATAAAATTATAAAAGATAATATCAAGGTACGTCCATGATGATCACTTTGAATTTAACAAACACAAGGATGTTAAATATTTTGTAATTTTGCGTCACAAATTCGTGGCAAATAATTGTTATTTTGGCCTCGATTTGTTTCAATCTCAGTGGCATTACCCACCCTTTGGCATCGTTTCTTTTTTTTTTTTTTTTTTGTCTTCGCATCAAGGTGATTCGTTGGCAATCCACCAAACAATCTTCTAACTAATTTCGTAATACTTGAAAAGAAAGTGAACCAATAGATTACGACATTCTACAAATTAAGGACAAAGTTGGCTAAGCATTGGTTAAAAGAGTTAAGTGGTTACGTGCTTGGGCTGCTTCAGCGCACTATAAAACCGTTCCGAATGAAGCTAGGATTTCAAAATTCATTGGAAAGAAATTAAAAGAAGAAAGGAAAACATGGAGCACATGGTGAACATAGCATCGATTATTTTATTGGTATCTTTGTGCATACCGATAGATAAAGCTCAATCGGTTATTGATGTGACAAAAAATGGTGCAAAGGCTGGAGGATAAGATATCAGTCAGGTACGCCTACGGCAACTTTCAAATACTTTGGTGATGATAAGTTAAACCATGCATGGTTTTCGGTCCCCCTTTTTCTCCCAGAGTTTTAGCAAAATCATCTTAAATTTTATTTCTTACCTCAGGCTTTAACTAGGGCGTGGAAGGAAGCATGTGCATCAGCTAGCCCAAGCAAAGTCTTGATACCACAGGGGACATTCTCCCTTGGTCCCGTGATCTTAGAAGGTCCATGCAAAGCTGCCGTTGAGGTCGAGGTAAGAGGTGCCTTGAAGGCCCTTACAGAGACTAACCAACCGATCGATACTTGGGTTAAGATCCTACGTATTAAGAATTTCACGTTATCAGGGGGTGGGACTTTTGATGGCCAAGGAGCTAAAGGTTGGGGTAGATGTGACCAATCAAAATATTGCAAGCAACTTCCTATTGTAAGTTTATTCAATAACGGTAAAACCTATGGTTAAAGAAATTAAGGGCATATAAAAATTGTATTACGTTCACTAAATCATGTTCCATGTTGTTTTTATGTGGCTTACGATTCGGATAGAATATAAGGTTCGACTTCATTACCCATGGCGTAGCCCGAGACATAACTTCCTTAGACAGCAAGCAATTCCATGTTAACGTTTTGGGCTGCAAGAACCTTACCTTTGAACACTTTACCATTATTGCCCCTGCAGAGAGTCCCAACACCGATGGAATCCATATTGGCAGATCTAATGGCGTTAAGATAACAAATTCGAACATCCGAACAGGTGATGATTGTATCTCAATGGGTGATGGCAGCCAACAAATATTAATCACAAATGTTACTTGCGGACCTGGTCATGGCATTAGCATTGGGAGTTTGGGAAAAATGCAGAATGAAGATCCAGTGGCTGGAGTCACCGTAAAGGATTGCACCCTCAATAATACCGACAATGGTGTGAGAATCAAAACTTGGCCTGCTTCCTATGAAGGCTCTGTATCAAACGTACATTTCGAAGACATCGCCATGGTTAATGTTAGCAATCCTATCATCATAGATCAAATCTATTGCCCATGGAACAAGTGCAATCCAAAGGTACTTGCTCATGATCTATCACAACATATATTGCATATTTATTATGGCAACGTTAATGACATTCTACTAACAAAATTAACTGGTAGCATGTAAGACGTCAAAGAAACATCATTATATTAGTTGAATATTATTCCATGTCCCTAAATGCTTGTTACTTGTTACTAGAATATCGTAGAGGTAATTTCACGGTTATAGATAACGTCTTGTCACAAAGAAAGAAGAAAAAGAAGAAAAATTTTCAGATTTATGTGATCTCTGCACGTATTGTGATACTGCACTCAATATATAGTGGTCATATATTTTGGTTGAACGTCTTTCACCTTTTCCTCCCCTTTGCTTCAGCTTCCATCACGCGTTAAGCTTAGCGATGTTAGCTTCAAGAACATCAAGGGCACTTCTGCAACTGCGATTGCCGTGAAGCTTGTTTGTAGTGGTGGTGTACCGTGCCAGGGTGTGGAGATTGCTAATATTGACCTTAAATACAATGGAAAAGAAGGACCTGTAACCTCTGAATGTAGTAATGTTAAACCTATGATTTCTGGCAAACAAAACCCACCTGTGTGTGGCGTCCTTGCCAGACCAACCTCAACTAGCCTCCTTGATTTTTGTTTAGATGGTAATCCCATCACTTTACGAACAAATTATTTTTTGAACCTTTACATAGAAAATCAAGATTTAGCGTAGATACGCACCCACTAGTGAGTCAACCCTTTCAAAGTTGTGCGCACTATTTGGTTGTAGAGTATGATTGTACGAGATATAATAATCTCTATTGAATCATTTACATATTAGTCAAATTGTATCATTCCAACTTTATATACATTGAACAAACGGATCAACATTCTCTTTAAAGCTAAAATACGGGCGTCAGCTCTCACCAGTTAATGGTGTCTCTTTTTTTCTTTTTTGTGCTGCTCATCCCTTATGCAACCGATACATGTAATTTACTCGTTGAGAGGTCCTCAAGTGGTTAAATCATATTTACTTATGTTACGTATATTTAAAGCCTTTATACAGTCACGGTAATCAACATTTGGACTATCATGAAAAAATTTAAAACATTTAAATAAATTCGGGCACTAATTGAGACGCTTTCCACTGAGAAAATTTTCGGTAAGATGATTTTATTCTTTTACTTATTTTTACTAAAAAAATGCAAAACTTTTATATGACAACAGTGCGGTCAAAATCCAAGCGTGCTTAGGGCACTTTTTGACCCATTTCGTTGCCTTTTTTCTACAATTCGATGCATCTTTGTTTAAACCGACAACACATCGTAAGCAGATTATCTGAATAAAAATAGTTTATATGTTGTTTTAACAACAAAATCTAAGACTGTTATGTCAAAATGAAGTGTGACGCCTAGAAACTCTTTGGAAGAGGAATAGTTTCTTTAATTAGAATAGTGAAAGACCATTGCCTTCCCATATAGGGGAGCTCTTTTAGCAAATGGTTATGGTTATAATTATTCCTCTAAATGCATAATGTGAACACCTATTTGGTTTTATGCTTGATACAGGCGTCCTTCACTCGAAACTCGTCTAGTTTGCTTCAAGTAAATCAAGACTTCCGTGTTAGTTCGGGATCCCATTTGCTAACGCTCTTGAATATAGATTAATTGAAATTTGTTTGATGACAATATTTCTTCGTAATGTGAGAAGCTAGCCTTATGACTTGCTAAATGCTTGCACTTGAGTCCTCAGTACGTTTATGTTGATTTCAAACATAAAGTATCATCAACCAGATAAGCAATTTTTTTTCAAAGAAAAACTGCCAACAAGAATTCCATTGGTTAGTACACAGTATATTCGTACTAGATATAATATTTTTTAATTGTTTTCGAAGATTTTTTATTTTTTAAAAATTTATTTGCTTGTCCATTTTGACGAACCACTGAGAGAGAGAGAGTGAGAAAAATTATATATTTGGAACTCCATAAAAAGATAAAAAGAATTGATTTCAATTTTGTTTTGACTTTTGAATTCATTCCTAATTTTTTGTTAAAATTTATTCACGTCCCACGCACAAAGTGCTTTCAATTCGATTTTATAAAATTATAAAAGATAATATCAAGGTACGTCCGTGATGATCACTTTGAATTTAACAAACACAAGGATGTTAAATATTTTGTAATTTTGCGTCACAAATTCGTGGCTAATAATTGTTATTTTGGCCTCGATTTGTTTCAATCTCAGTGGCTTTACCCACCCTTTGGCATCGTTTCTTTTTTTTTTTTTTTTGCCTTCGCATCAAGGTGATTCGTTGGCAATCCACCAAACAATCTTCTAACTAATTTTGTAATACTTGAAAAGAAAGTGAACCAATAGATTACGACATTCTACAAATTAAGGACAAAGTTGGCTAAGCATCGGTTAAAAGAGTTAAGTGGTTACGTGTTTGGGCTGCTTCAGCGCACTATAAAACCGTTCCGAATGAAGCTAGGATTTCAAAATTCATTGGAAAGAAATTAAAAGAAGAAAGGAAAACATGGAGCACATGGTGAACATAGCATCGATTATGTTATTGGTATCTTTGTGCGTACCGATAGTTAAAGCTCAATCGGTTATTGATGTGACAAAAAATGGTGCAAAGGCTGGAGGATCAGATATCAGTCAGGTAAGCCTACGACAACTTTCAAATACTTTGGTGATGATAAGTTAAACCATGCATGGTTTTCGGTCCCCTTTTTTCTCCCAAAGTTTTAGCAAAATCATCTTAAATTTTATTTCTTACCTCAGGCTTTAACTAGGGCGTGGAAGGAAGCATGTGCATCAGCTAGCCCAAGCAAAGTCTTGATACCACAGGGGACATTCTCCCTTAGTCCCATGATCTTAGAAGGTCCATGCAAAGCTGCCGTTGAGGTCGAGGTAAGAGGTACCTTGAAGGCCCTTACAGAGACTAAGCAACCGATCGATACTTGGGTTAAGTTCCTACGTATTGAGAATTTCACGTTATCGGGGGGTGGGACTTTTGATGGCCAAGGAGCTAAAGGTTGGGGTAGATGTGACCAATCAAAATATTGCAAGCAACTTCCTATTGTAAGTTTATTCAATAACGGTAAAACCTATGGTTAAAGAAATTAAGGGCATTTAAAAATTGTATTACGTTCACTAAATCATGTTCCATGTTGTTTTTATGTGGCTTACAATTCGGATAGAATATAAGGTTCGACTTTATTACCCATGGCATGGCCCGAGATATAACTTCCTTAGACAGCAAGCAATTCCATGTTAACGTTTTGGGCTGCAAGAACCTTACCTTTGAACGCTTTACCATTATTGCCCCTGCGGAGAGTCCCAACACTGATGGAATCCATATTGGCAGATCTAATGGCGTTAAGATAACAAATTCGAACATCCGAACAGGTGACGATTGTATCTCAATGGGTGATGGCAGCCAACAAATATTAATCACAAATGTTACTTGCGGACCTGGTCATGGCATTAGCATTGGGAGTTTGGGAAAAACGCAGAATGAAGATCCAGTGGCTGGAGTCACCGTAAAGGATTGTACCCTCAATAATACCGACAATGGTGTGAGAATCAAAACTTGGCCTGCTTCCTATGAAGGCTCTGTATCAAACGTACATTTCGAAGACATCGCCATGGTTAATGTTAGCAATCCTATCATCATAGATCAAATCTATTGCCCATGGAACAAGTGCAATCCAAAGGTACTTGCTCATGATCTATCACAACATATATTGCATATTTATTATGGCAACGTTAATGACATTCTACTAACAAAATTAACTGGTAGCATGTAAGACGTCAAAGAAACATCATTATATTAGTTGAATATTATTCCATGTCCCTAAATGCTTGTTACTTGTTACTAGAATATCGTAGAGGTAATTTCACGGTTATAGATAACGTCTTGTCACAAAGAAAGAAGAAAAAGAAGAAAAATTTTCAGATTTATGTGATCTCTGCACGTATTGTGATACTGCACTCAATATATAGTGGTCATATATTTTGGTTGAACGTCTTTCACCTTTTCCTCCCCTTTGCTTCAGCTTCCATCACGCGTTAAGCTTAGCGATGTTAGCTTCAAGAACATCAAGGGCACTTCTGCAACTGCGATTGCCGTGAAGCTTGTTTGTAGTGGTGGTGTACCGTGCCAGGGTGTGGAGATTGCTAATATTGACCTTAAATACAATGGAAAAGAAGGACCTGTAACCTCTTAATGTAGTAATGTTAAACCTATGATTTCTGGCAAACAAAGCCCACCTGTGTGTGACATCCTTTCCAGACCAACCTCAACTAGCCCTCCTTGATTGTTGTTTAGATGGTAATCCCATCACTTTACGAACAAATTATGTTTTGAACCTTTATCATAGAAAATCAAGATTTAGCGTAGATACGCACCCACTAGTGAGTCAACCCTTTCAAAGTTGTGCGCACTATTTGGTTGTAGAGTATGATTGTACGAGATATAATAATCTCTATTGAATCATTTACATATTAGTCAAATTGTATCATTCCAACTTTATATACATTGAACAAACGGATCAACATTCTCTTTAAAGCTAAAATACGGGCGTCAGCTCTCACCAGTTAATGGTGTCTCTTTTTTTTTTTTTTGTGCTGCTCATCCCTTATGCAACTGATACATGTAATTTACTCGTTGAGAGGTCTTCAAGTGGTTAAATCATATTTACTTATGTTACGTATATTTAGAGCCTTTATACAGTCATGGTAATCAACATTTGGATTAACATGAAGAAATTTAAAACATTTAAATAAATTCGGGCACTAATTGAGACGCTTTCCACTGAGATAATTTTCGGTAAGATGATTTTATTCTTTCATTTATTTTTATTAAAAAAGTGCAAAACTTTTATAGGACAACAGTGTGGTCAAAATCCAGACGAGCTTAGGGCACTTTTTGACCCACTTCGTTGCCTTTTTTCTCGATTTGACACATTTTTTTTAAGCCGACAACAAATTGTAAGCAGTTTTTTTGAATAAAAATAGTTTATATGTCGTTTTAGCAACAAAATCTAAGACTGTTATGTCAAAATGAAGTGTGAGGCATTATAATCCTTCCTGAAAATATGGGATTTAGTTACCTTTGCGACGTCAGTTAATGCATCAAACAATTAATTGGCAATTCTTTAGAGGTGGATTATCCTTTGCACTTTATTCCCACATTGAGTGGTGCAAGGTTCCATATGGGACGGATTCGATACATTTCGAGAAAATTCATGCCTAACTTCAGGAGGTGTTTTCTCATTCCCTAATGATGGGAAGACTGTCTCATCTAAATAATAAGCTACAAATCGTGTAGTAGAAAGTTCACTAGTTAAAGGTTCAAGGTATCTAGTAATTAAAGGTGAATTAGAATCGATATAAATACCAAACGTGCATTGAGGACCTATTTTAGTGCATTGTGGAAGTTCAATAGGTACTCGCATTGCGCGACCAAATACTCTCAAATGAGATATATTAGGTTGATGACCAAGAACAAGTTGAAAAGGAAAGTATTGGTAATAAGTAATAGGTCGTAAGCAAATTAAGGCTGCAACATGTAAAATTGCATGACCTCAAGTAGAAATAAGTAATTTTGTACGTCATAATAAAGTTCGAGCAATTGCTTATATTTGCTTAATCAATAATTCTGCTAGTCCATTTTATAGGGTAGATCATGCATGATCTCCTTTACTTTGTCTCTTTGCGGATTTGCATAATTATATTAACATCCAAAATATTTAAAATTGTTAGTAAATTTCAATTACCAAAATTTTAACATGTTTTGAGATGGGAAATAAGATTACGAAAACAATTATATCCATTCTTAATTAGATGTGAATAAATTTGTTAGGGTAGGCATCATCACTACTTATTGGATTTATCAAAACTATACCGATAGCAAAATCATTCCGTGTGTGATGGATTGTATTTGTAGACATTATAAAAATTAATATTCTAGGTTATGATCTCATTGTAGAATTCAAAAGCATTCAATAGTTTTCAACAAATATTGTTTGTAACCTATGCTACTAAAATTTTAAAATGGTAACATGTTTCCCTCATTAGTTTTCAAATTTTAACATGTTTTAGTGCTCATTTAACATATTGATCAACCAATTGAATAGTTATAGGTGGTATTCTTTTACAGTACAATTGCCTATCTTGTATGCAACTCCAATAGTTCTTTGTTGGTGCTTATCTTAGCTTCCCCGAAGCAAATTTCATAATGTACCATGTTCCACTGGCCCAAAGAAAAAAAAAATTGAGGATAACTATCATTGGGATTTGATTTTGATTGTGTAGAGGCATAAACGGCAGTTTCTTTAAATGATATGGTATTTTTAATATAATTGATTGGGTATGTTGGGCTGGACTTAATAAGTAGGGCATTGTTTTCGGGCTTATTGAAAATGACATCATTAGGCTTGGTTGTATGGATTTAGGAATAAGCATTTGATGGCCTCTTTGGATTTGAATCATGTTGATTTGGGCTTGTATTATAGGCTAAAGATATATGCCAACATAACCTTCACAATAGCAGGAGGAACTGTTAGTCAAGTAAAATTATTCTAATCTTCATTCATGGTAACTTTTAAAATACGAATTGAGCCGGTCTATGAAAACTATTCATTCTTGATCATTCGAGAGGAAACGATTTCTGAGTTCGGGATAAATGTGGTAGAGGTGCATACGTGAAATAAAAATAGTTTAAACTCTTGTTTGCTTTCTTTCGTCTGTTTGTTTCTTTGGTGGTTAAATTATTCTTCCATTAGTGTGTCATAGACTAAGTGATCGGTTCCAAAATATGTTATATAGAATTAAAGAATAGTGCAATGATTGAGATAAATAAGCATGAATCAGTTAAGTTATTCAAATAAGAATAAACTTCAGGTGAAGAAAAGTGAGATGACCATAATATGACTAGCTTAGCATTCATGGAATAACGAAGTTTAACTCGATCAATAAAATAAAATAGAACAAAGAGAGAAAGAAAGAAAGAAAAGAGCATGCCTTTTATTCTTGAATGCTTTTCCTTTGATCTCAATCATGGGAACAACTAATTCTCTGGTATCTTGCCTCACATAATTTCCTTATTATCAGAATAGCCACTCCCACCATCTACTGCCTTATCATCAACATCTGAGCTAGTTCCATTAGGTCCAGCATCATCACTATGGAAATGAATCTCATGGCTTTGCTCAAATATAGTGCTCCCAACTGCTTGTGGTCGGCTTTGTTGGATGATGTCCTCCAATTGAGGTAAATCGAGGCCTTGGAACATTATTTGAATGAATTCTATATCTTTCAAGTATACAGCACGAATCCCCTACTTCTTAAACTCAAAATATGAACACTATAATCTAAATTTTTTAGCCTTAAAAGCAGGAGAATCCATGTCCGATACTAAAAAAACAAGCCGTAGAAAATTTGACACAGAAGTTTCATCTCCCCATACAATCCTACTTGTGTCAGGCGGGTCAAAATTGTCATTGTAATTTTTGCAAGATACGACGATAGCAAATACTCCTTTGATTTTTTCAGTCCTTGTTGCCCTTTGACTCCAAAGCTAGCATAGAAAGCCAATCCTAGGAAAGTATGATCACTACACCAATTTTGAGCTAACTCAATCGTTATCCAATTGTTCGTAGTTTGAAATATGAACCAATCTGAAATTGAACTTCCAGGTAGAATAATTCGTAGCGTCAAGTAGCCGCGTGAGGAACCAATTTGTAAGATTAAATTTTTATGTGAATATTGATCTAAAAACTTAAGCTATAAGATATAAAATCAATTTTAGTCCTATAGGTCCAGAATTGGAAATTAATTGAAAGAGAGGGATAGAAAGAGAAATATACTTGAGGCAGAGGCAGGTAACTCATCCTCGAGCGGACAAACTTGGCTAACCTTGCAATGTGTGGATCGTTGCTTTCTTGCTTCTTAGAGCAGTTAAGGAAATTTGAGAGTATCTGTCGAATCTTGATTTTCATTAAAGAGAGAATATGATCTTTTAGCAATGAAAGTGCCACATCCTCATTCTCCAACAATCTAAAACAATTTTCAATGATGAAATCTCGACACCCTGAGATTGGTAATCCCAGTGCACTAATCAATGTTTTCAATGATGAACAATTAACTGCTTCTAGCCATTCTATACTCGATGGGAGTTGTGACAAATTTTGAAGCTTGTTGCAATCTGTCAAGTCTAGATATGTCAGCTCAGAAAGATGATTAAAGCTTGCAAGTGAACAAATTCATTCCCCCTAAGATCCAAATTTCTTAACGCAGATAAGTTGCCAAAATCATTTGGAATTGCAAAAAGATTATAGTAACTTAAATAAAGTTCTGTCAAAGACAATAAACCTAATATCTGGGAAGGTAATGAAAAACCCAAGGAAATTGGGCCCCCACCTACTAAAAAGTGCAGGAACAAATTCCAACGCTTACGCTTGCAAGTTTGTCCCTTGCAGTCACAAAATGATAGCTTTTTGAGGTTCTTTGAAGTCACAATGAATGAAGGTGCCTCTATTATTGCAGTTTTACCAGCATCAAGCTCCTCCAAATCTTCACAATCCCCCGAGTTCTCTGGCAATTTGTCACTTTGAGAGCAACCAATCGCAAAAGAACTGTAAGAGGTCTCCATCCAAAGACTATTCTTGGAAGACTTTGTAGGCTTTCACAGTCTTTGAGATTTAATAGAATAAGGCTTTCAAGGTCACCAATAGAAGGATAAATCGTATATAAACTTGTACAACCTTCAAGAATAAGGAGTAGTTTGTTTTCTTCCACTTATAACTTAACACTTAAATTGTTAAGATTTAAATCTTAAAATTTTTATTTATTTTTCCATTCAGTACTTATTTTAAGTGATAAATCACTTAATTGAAAAAGTGAAAATGTATCACATTTTCTAATCACTGTTGTTTAAATGAGGTGTTAAAAATTTTATACCATAAATATCCCTACATATTAAAATAATACAGATTTTATTAAATTTTTTAATCATTATTGTCTAAATGAGGTGTTAAAAATTTTATTCCATAAATATCCCTACATATTAAAATAATATAAATTTTATCAAAATTTTATTTATGAATATTATTTTAATTTATTAAAAGGTACAATTTTGGTATATTTGTGATTGTTTTAGTATATATTATCAAATTGTTTTATTATTTATTACTATATTTATAATTACCATATTAAAATATGATAAATATTTTTTATAATTGGTAAACTTTCATTTATTTCTATTAATATTTCAAATTAATTAGCTAATAACATGTTGAATAATAACTATTAAAAAATTTTATATCATTATAAATAGCAAATTTTAAAATAGACAATATATTTGACAAAATTTTATTACATATTATAGGGACAGTTTTATTAAAACTTCAAAAGTTATTTATTAGATTGCTAAGGACAATTTATTTTATTTAATAGTATAAATTTAAAGTAAAAAATTAATTTTTAATATTGTCAATTAAAAGATCATATTAGTTTTTTTTTTTAAGTTTATGAAATGGTAAACACTTTAATTAATAAAATTATTCTTTTATGATTCAAAATATGATCCTTCAAATGTAATGGATAAAATACTACTCTTATAATTTTTTTTATACAAATTGATATGGCTTAAACTTGATCTAATTGGAGGAATAAATTTTAGAAATTGATAATATTAATGATATAGTAGTTATACAATAATATCATATAAGTTTATATAATATAATATTAACTATTTAAATGAAAAGGAATTTTTATTTAATTTTAGTGAATAATTATTTTTTAAAGGTTGTAAGAAATATAATATTAATTATTTAAATGAAAAAGAATTTTGATTTAATTTTATTATCTATTTAATTTTTAAATGATTGTATAAATATAAACATAAATATTTTACATTTTAATAAGGGTAAGAAAGTCATATTAAAGCTAAAATATTCTCTTACCACTTTTTTTAAGTGGTATCTAAAAAAACAAACAAACATCCTATTAAGTGGTGTAAATTAAGTTCTAAAAAGTGTTAAGTGATTGAAACAAACACCACTAGGGATGGCAAACCAACCCGGTCGGGCCGGGGACCCGGAAAACCCGATCATCCAGGGCCGGAGAATTACACGAAAAATTAAGGTAATTGGTCGGGGCCGGGCTAGGAATTTTTTATCCGTCCAAGGCGGGGGCCAGGGACTCAGGATTGAACCCAGTGTGAATAATTAAATTAAAAAATTATATCAATTTAATCCATCAAATTTATATTCTTAAATATAACCCCTTAAACGACATCCTCTATTGTCTATAATTCACTTGCCATTTGCTTCAACCTGCAAATACAAGACCGTTATAGTTAAATATGATGCAAAAAGGCAAAAAAAAAAAAAAAACAAAGCTAAAACAAGCAACCTGTCAAAACGCTGGACAAAACTTGACGAGCTCGATAGCGCTCACCACGACTGGACATATCATCCGACACTCAATGTCTTCAAAAATAGACTGATATCGAGTGTCGGTTGTGAATCCAACACGACTCAACATGAAAGTGTCGAGTGTCGAATGATGCATCATCACTCGACATGTAAGTGTCGAGTGTCGGATTCATCATCCG
Organism: Boswellia sacra; assembly: GCA_013180625.2. Lineage (NCBI taxonomy): Eukaryota > Viridiplantae > Streptophyta > Magnoliopsida > Sapindales > Burseraceae > Boswellia > Boswellia sacra. The sequence continues at coordinate 208,111 of SNVD02001637.1, forward strand.
ACACTCGATGTCTTCGAAAATAGACTGATATCGAGTGTCGGTTGTGAATCCGACATGACTCGACATGACTCGACATGTAAAAATTAGACATTTTTATACCTCATTTGTCATTTATATTTTTGTAAATCCCTAACTTCTAGCACCATTCCACGAATTGCAGCTCTTGCTCTCTCGGTTGACGGCTCATCAGTCATCACTCATCAGATTCAGCGCTTGCTCTCGGTAGCTTGTTGGTCATTACTCATTACCTCCATCAGTAAGTTTTGTACTTTGCTGCTCATTTAATTCGTTAAGAAGGTAGCCTACAAGTCTTGACTTTAGTCTTCAGTGTTTCTAGTCTTTGTCATCTTTAATTCATTAAGAAGACTTTCTAGGCTTTAATTCGTTGATCTTCAAATGTCTACTTCAAAAACACAAGAAGTACCCTCATCATTTAATGATATTTCAATGGATGATGATAATAATGATATAGCAAGTCATGATGAAAATTTTGTGGAGATTGAAGTTGAAGATGGATCAAATAGAAACATAGGTGGGCATGGAGCACATGAACGTGGAGCTGCTGGAGCTACTGGACGTAGTTCTTATTCTAAAGAGATAATAAAAAAACCACTACAACACCAATCGTGGGTTTGGGAGCACTATGAGAGAGAGACAAGAGAAGGAAAGCGAAAAGCTGTGTGTAAATATTACAAGTATGCATTGGTTGGCCATCATACGGATGGAACAAAACCTTTTGCAAATCATCTTAACTCTTGCAAACGTCGAAAACAAATATTAAACGGCCAACAACAGTTGAGTTTTACTAAGAAGCAAGATTCTACTGATCTTCATGAAGTTTTAAATGTTGAAACCTTCAACAAAGACAAATGTAAGGAGAAGGTTGCAAAGCTAGTTGTAATGCATGAACTTCCTTTATCATTTGTTGAGTATGAGTCATTTCTAGAGCTTATTTTTTATGCCCAACCTTTATTTCCTCGCATGAGTAAAAATACTTTTAAGAATACAATCTTTAAGTTGTATGAGACCGAAAAAGAAAAGACTATGAGGCTGCTTGAATCTTATTCAAGTAAAATTGTAATTACTAGTGATATGTGGATAGTCACAAATCAAAAGAAGGGATATATAGTTGTAATTGTGCATTTTATTGATCATAACTGAGTGTTACAAAGTCGTATATTGAGGTACATTTTATTCATAAACTATATTCATTCACAAGGATTTTTTTTAAATGCCTTTATATTGATTTTTGTTCTTTTTAATGTTTTAGCTTCATTTATGTTCCATGTCCACATACTGCTGGCTTACTTTCTAAAGAGTTAATTCGTTGCTTGGCTGAGTGGAAAGTAGATAGGAAATTGTCTTGAATTACTCTTGACAATTGTTCAACAAATGATGCTATGATTCCTTCTTTGAAGAAAGCATTTAAATCTGATAAAATGATGTTAAAAGGAAAGTTGTTTCATATGTGATGCACAACACATATTTTGAATTTAATTGTGAGAGAGGGGTTGATTGTTCGTGGAGATGGATTAGAAGCAACTAGAATTAGTGTTACCTTTTGGATTTCCACACGCAAAAGGATTGAGAAATTTGAGAGTGTTGCTGAGAAGTTGAATGTGTCATGTAAGAAAAAGTTGACCCTAGATTGTAAAACACGATGGAATTTGACATATTTGATGCTTACAACCGTATTAGAGTATAGAGATGTGTTTGATAGTTTAGCTCTTCGTGATTAGCAATATGATTATTCCTTTAGATGCACAGTGGGACATGGCTGCATTGATGTGTAAGCATTTGGAAGTATTTATACCATGACAAGGGCATTCTCATGACGTAGGTACCCTACATCTAACATTTTCTGTCTTCAAAATATGCACCTTTTAGATACCTATGGATTACATATCAAATCATGTTAGAATACGACTCCAAGGTATCACAAAGAAAAACACAATATGCACCAATGGATTTCCTGTCTTCAGAATCGCATGCCCAGTCAGCATCAGAGAATGCAACAAGTGAAAGATTATGACATGATTTGATATGTAATCCGTAGGTTGATGTACCTTTTAGATACCTTAGAACTCTTTTTATTCCCTACCAATGGACCACAAGAGGACTTTGCATATATTGGCTCAATTTGTTCACTATATAGGCTATATCTGGCCTCGTGAAAGTGAGGTACTGTAATGCTCCCACTGCACTTCTTATAAGAGGCTACATTCTTGAATGGTTTAGATTCTGTTGAAGAGAATTAATTACTAGTGGCAGCTGGAGTTGAACAAGATTTCATGTTTTGAAGTTCTAGCCTTTGCAATTGATCAAGAATATATTTTGTTTGATTGAGATAGAAACCAGAGCTATCCCTTCTTACTTCGATGCCCAAAAAATAGTGCAATTTACCGAGGTCTTTGAGATTAAACTCTTGATTAAGTTCTTGGATGAATCTTTGAGTGAGTGTGGAATCATTACTAGTGACTAAGATGTCATCAACATACACCAGGACAACATCATTTTTTTATTTGAATGAAATAAGAAGGGAGAATTGTCTGAAATTGATTTATTGAACCCCCAGCTCATCAAGGTTTGTTTCAACCTATCAAACCAAGCTCTTGGTGCCTATTTAAGACCATAGAGGGCCTTCTTAAGCTTACAGACATAATCTGGTTTGCTTTCATCAATGTACCCTTCAGGTTGCTTCATAAATACACACTCATTTAGATCCCTATTTAGAAAAGCATTGTTCATATCCAACTGCTTTGTTTTCCAGTTATAGGCTGCTGCAATTGTTAAGACAATCCTTATGACAAGGACCCTTTTTATTGCGCATCCACCTACAGATTCCTCTATGAACATGCAATATATTTATATACTTTACCAATAAGGTTTGTTAAAAAAGTGCCTCGTGCAAAGCCTCTAAACCATATTTTTTTATGGGCCTCTTAATATTTGAAAGAAAGCTACAACCTTCAAATAGACAAGAAAACCTACTGGAAATGACATTGGCAATAGTTGTTTTTCTCATACTGCGCATCCCGCAAATCCCTATAAAGTGAACATGATCAAAACTTATATCTAATTCATTTTCTTCAAAAGAGAATCTATTCCCACCAAGCCGTTAGAAACAGCGGGCAATAAATGGCTCAATTTTGTCCATATATGTTCCACGATATTTTGTACAAACGCTGTGTCGCACCTGAGAAAATTGCAAAAAGTTCAACACCATATTTAATAGCTTATATTTCATAATATGGTAAATTTTAAATTGGAATTCATAAGTTTCAGTGGCATATCTAAAAAATTTTCTTTGGATGGGCCAAACTTTTTTTTTGGTCAATGTTCAGTTTATAACAAAATTTTGTTATAAAACAAGTCTACATATACAAGAAATGCGTTAATTTAAAAGGAAAGTTATATATTTATATATTAAGTTAAAATTTTAGACAATAAAGAAAAGAATAATGAAAAGTAATAATTTGGTAATTAAGAGTTAAGTTTGACTACATTTTCTAACAAAATAACAAAAGGAAAATGTAGATCATATAAAGGTAATTTCATTTTAAATGTGCGATAAGATTTAAAATGAATTTTTTTATATAAATCTTTTGTTTTTCTTAAATTTAGGTGAGCTATAAAAATACAAATATTGTTTTAAAGTAACGGTGTGAGGGTAATAATTTGAAAATTTTTATGCCAAATTGGAAATTTTCTCAAAAACTTGGCTATGATGGGTTGCCCCCTAGTTCCGCCCCTCATAAGTTTCATAATGAGTAATTAACGTGACACCCATAAAGTTTGGGCAAAATCTACTATTCCTCCAAACTTCGGTGAAGTAATATAAAAACTCTATTTCTCAACCAACCATTAGTCAATCATTCAATTTTTCATACAAAGACAAATTTGCCCTTATTTGTCTTATTTAACAATGTTATAATATGAGAATTATTTTTTATTTCTCTTCTCAAAAAGTGGAGAGTGGGACTCCGACCTGTGCTAAGCATGTGGAGGGTGGAAATCTAAACTACTAGGCTAAGCCTTTGGAGACAACGTAAAGTTTGAGTTAATATAATTCAACTTGAAACAAGCCTGTAACAACACAGGCCACATGTGACAAATAATAAACAAAACAAAATTTAAAATTGTACTACAATTTCTAAAAGAAAATTATTTAGCATTACCTTTGAAAATAAAATTTTCACAAAAAGATGGTAGTTTAAATAGTTCTTATAATTTTTATTTTAATTTGGAATTTTTAAATGACATTTTTCTCCTTAAACTTCTTAATTTTCAAATTAAAATGTTCAAGAAGTAAATGGTAGTTTAAATGGTACTTATTTCAAATTAAATTAAAAATTTTTTAAAAAATTACGCTACCATTTTCTTTCATTGAATTTTAATTTTTAAAATTATGCTAAATAATTTTCTTTCAGAAATGGTAGTGTACAATTTTAAATTTTATTGTTATTTGTTTTCTCACATGTGACAAGTGTTGTTGTAGGCTTGTTTTATATCTAATCTTATTAACGCGAACTTTTCATTGTCTCCAAAGGTTTAGTTTGGTGGTTTAGAGTCCCAGTCTCCACCAGATTTAAGTCCCCACTCCCTATCCTTTTCAATGAGAAATAAAAAATAATTCTATTATTATAATATCCTTGAACTGATAAATTTGATGGATTGACTAACGGCAGTAGATAAATGAGAGTCTTTGTGTTATTTCATAGAAGGTTATGGGGAGAGTGTTACTTCTCCCAAACTATAGGGTTGTCAATGTTTATTACTCTTATGCAATGAAATCGTAACCTATCCTATTAATTTTAATGCCTGCAAATACAATCCACCAACAATGAAATGATCTTGCCATCTGTAAAATTTTAATAAATCCAATAAGTAGTGTTGATACCTACGTTAACAATTTCATTCACATCTAAGTAAGAAAGAATAGTAATTTTTCTTAATCTTATTTCTTGTCACAATGGGGTTATACTCAATCTTATATTATATTCTCTATCTTTTAATTTTAAATCCTAATGATATTGCAAACTTTACATCTGAAATCGTACAAACAACCCTATTTATTTCTTTCATATAATTCTTCTACTTTCATTTGATCGGATCTTAAAGGAAATAATTGCTAAGAAAAAAGTAACAGAACTACCATTCTAGCTTCAAGAGATTATGAAAATGTTAATCAAATCCGGAACTGGCTAAGGGGAAATTCTTATTTATAGCATAACAAGGATTATAAGGTGCATGAAGAATATGCTATATAATTTTGATGCTTTTCTTCTATCTGGTTGTTGGGGATGCAATGCAAAGTCACAACAGAGTTTGGGAGAAAATTTACTTGTATTAAGAGAGAAAATCAATATACAAGATTTACACAAAATCTCCTCTAAATTTCCTGGAGCTCAACCTGGCTCTTTAACATTCAAAACTCTCTGGTTCTAATTCCTAAACTCTCTCTGGAGTTTTTCTTGATACTAAAATCTCTCTGGATTCGTACAAATGACCCTGCAGAACTCCCTCAATTTATAGGAGGAGTTTGCATGAATTGTCAATGGGGTAGGTGAGGTTGGTCACCTAACCTTGCCTACCCTTAGACTAATATGCACCTAGGAGGTGCCTAACTTTGACAGAAGTCTCACATGGGATGAAGACTTTTCAACAATTCTCCCCCCGTCGTCCCATGTGAAAAGGAATAACAACAAAAGTAATTAGACAGCTTCTAGTCCAACTATGTCTCTGCATAGTTCTAGCTTGTCTCTAGTGACTACTTTTGTTATCATGTCGGCTGGATTCTCTTTAGTATGAATCTTCACAAGCTTCAACAGTTGCTTGTCCATCACCTCGCATATCCAGTGATAGCGAATGTCGATATGCTTCGTTCGAGAATGGTACACCGAATTCTTGCTCAAATCCAGAGCACTTTGACTATCATAGTATACCTTATACTCCTTTTGCTTGATCCCAAGTTCTTGGAGAAACCGCTTCAACCACAACATTTCCTTTCCAGCTTCTGCTGCGATAATGTATTCAGCCTCTGTCGTGGATAGCGCAACACACTTCTGTAGTCTTGACTGCCATGACACAACTCCCCCTGCAAAAGTGTAGACAAAACCTGACGTAGATTTCCTACTGTCAGAATCTCTGGCTGTATCTGAATCTGTATAGCCTTCCAAGATTGGATCAGCTCCCCCGTAACACAAGCATATCTTTAATGTACCTTTAAGGTATCTGATAATCCACTTGACTGCCTCCCAATATTCTTTCCCTGGATTGGAAAGAAATCTGCTCACGACTCCTACAGCATGAGCAATATCTGGCCTTGTACACACCATGGCATACATCAAACTTCCTACAGCAGAAGAATAGGGTACCGACGCTATGTCCTCTATCTCTTTCTTGGATGAGGGACATGATCTCTTGCTCAGCTTGAAATGGTTAGCCAGTGGTACACTAACTAGCTTAGCACGATCCATGTTGAACCTTTGGATCACACGTTCAACATATTTTTCTTGAGACAGTCATAATTTCTTCTGTTGTCTCGACGAATCTGCATCCCTAAGATTTGCTGAGCTGGTCCCAAGTCCTTCATATCGAAGGTTTTTGAAAGTTCATTCCTCAGTTGCTTTATTCTTATTGCATCCTTCCAGACGATCAACATGTCGTCCACATATAACATGAGTGCAACAAAGTCTCCAGCTGGAAGTTTCTGGAAGTAGACACACTGGTCTGCAGTGGTTCTTTTGTACCCATGACTCACCATGAAAGAGTCAAACTTCTTGTACCATTGCCTTGGTGCTTGCTTAAGGCCATACAAGCTCTTTTTCAGCTTGCACACGAGGTGTTCTTTTCCTTGAACCTCGAATCCTTCTGGCTGCTCCATATAGATTTCTTCATGCAAGTCTCCATGAAGAAATGCTGTCTTCACATCCATCGGTTCAAGCTCCAAATCTAGACTTACAGTCAATCCGAGGATGACGCGGATTGAGGATATTTTTACCACCGGTGAGAAGATCTAGTCAAAGTCAATTCCTTTCTTTTGAAGGAATCCTTTTACCACCAATCGGGCTTTATGCTTCATCACCTTTCCTGTTCCATCTTTCTTGAGCTTGAATACCCACTTGTTCTTCAGTGCCTTCTTTCCGTCTGGGAGCTCAACCAGTTCATAAGTTTTGTTCTTCTCAAGAGAATTCATCTCATCTCGCATTGCATGCAGCCATCGTTCTTTGTCTGGATGAGATAAAGCTTCACGAGAGCTTTCTGGCTCCCTCTCATCAGTAAGCAGTGTATATTCTGATTCTGGATATCTCCTCGACGGAATCCTACCTCGCTCAGATCGTCGTAACTGAGGTTCTTCATTTCTAGGAGGTACAGCAGCTTCTATAGGTGATTGTGGCTCCCCCTGCTCAGCAATCTCTTCATTTTCCTCCTCCTGATCTGCTTCTGGAACTTCTTCAGGTACCTCATCATTTCCTATAACATTTGGTGCTGGGGTTGAATCTGCAACAATATCTGGGGCACTGCTAGTGGGATTTTTAGATATTGTTGTCTTTTCAGCGTCTTCATATGTTTGGTCTTCGTGAAACACCACATCTCTGCTGCGGATGACTTTCTTTTCTTTGGGATCTCATAATCTGTATCCGAATTCTTCATCTCCATAACAGATGAAGATACATGGAATAGTTCTTACATCGAGCTTCTGTCTGAGCTCCTTGGATACATGTGCAAAGGCTAAACAACCAAACACTTTCAAATGATTATAGGAGAGCTTTTTATTTGACCATACCTTTTCTGGAATCTCAAAGTTTAGTGGCGCCGATGGTGCTCTGTTGATTAAGTAACAGGCGGTACGAACTGCCTCCCCCCAGAATGGCTTGGGTAACTTAGCCAATATGAGCATGCTTCTGACTCGTTCTATGATGGTTTGATTCATTCTCTCGGCCACTCCATTATGTTGTGGTGTGCGTGGGACTGTTCTTTCATGACGGATGTCATATCTCCGACAGTAAGCATTGAACTCTCTGGAGGTATACTCGCCTTCATTATCTGATCGGAGGTATTTTAATTTCTTACCCGTTTCATGTTCTACCATGGCGTGAAACTCCTTGAACTTCTCCAGAACTTCATCCTTCATCCTGAGGAAATACACCCACACTTTCCAAGATGCATCATCAATAAAGGTCAAGAAATACCTTTTACCGCCTAGGCTCTCCACTTCGAGAGGTCCGCATATATCACTGTGTACCAGCTCCAACAACTTTGATTTCTTCACTGATGAGGAGCTGAATGACACCCTCATTTGTTTCCCATACAAATAATAGTCGCAAGGATGAGACGTTGCATCCTTGAAAACAGTGATCAGCTTCTTCTTCTAAAGGGTTGATAAGCCCTTCTCACCCATGTGACCGAGCCTTTTATGCCACAAATCCAGAGGTACCATGTGCTCTGCTACATGAAGGCTCTCTCCGTTTATCTTTACATGGGTCCTATAAAGATTATCACATAATTTACCTCGAGCAACCACCATGACTCCCTTTAACATCTTCCATGTGCCATTGGTGAAACAGCTTTCATAGCCTTGCTGATCAAAGGCTTTTATCGGGAGCAAGTTGAGTCGAAGATCTGGCACATGATGAACATCCTTCAAGGTTATTTTGTATTCGACGTTCGTTTGGAATTGAACATCACCAATTCCCATGATTTTGGCGGTGCTATTGTTACCCATCTTCACTATCCCAAAGTCTCCAGCTTTGTACATGGTGAAGATCTCTTTGCAAGGAGTGACGTGGCAGGAAGCTGCTGTGTCAATGACCCATTCTACTCCTTGATCTGCTGTGTGAAAGCATGTTTCTTCTGCACAAATGGTCACGTCTTTTACAACTGTAACTCATGGTTCATCGTTGCCTTGTGCTTGTGAACTCTCCTAGTTCTGCTTCCATAGACTGCGACAGTTTTTCTTTATGTGACCCTCTTTGCCACAGTGATAACATTTGTACGTAGGTCTCCGCCCATCTGATGACCTGCCCCTTGATCTGCCTCTGTTTTTGCTTCTACCTCTTCTCCAGTCTTCACCTCGAGACTGTCTTCCTCGATTCTCCATGATGTAGGCTTCATCCTGACTGGCGCCTGCATCTTTTCTTCTTGCTTCCTCATTCATCAAGGCATCCTTAACCATTGACAAGGTAAGTTTACCTCCAGATGCTGAATTACTGATGGAGACCACTAACGTCTCCCATGGATCTGGAAGGGAACTGAGAAGTAGAAGGGCTTGTTCTTCATATCCAAGCTGTAACTTGACTGCTGTCAACTGATTCACCAAGTTCTGGAACTCACTTATGTGTTCTGCTACAGGAGTTCCACTCCACAACTTTAAGTTTACAAGCCGTCTCATTAGGATGGCTTTGTTTCGTGCTGACTTGGCTTGATAGATACTCTCTAATTTTGTCCATAGAGAATACGCATCTGTTTCCTTGGCTATATGGTGGAAGACACTGTGATCAATCCATTGTCTAATCTGACCGATACATTTTCTATTTATTTTCTTCCACTCTGCCTCTTTTTCTGTCTCAGGTCTCTGCCCTTGAAATTCTATAGGATCATATAGATCCTTACAACTAAGGAGATCCTCTATCCTGGGCCTCCATAGTGTGTAATTGGTAGCAGTCAATTTAATCATGGCTCCGGATGATTCTTCCATTTTAGAATAATTAATTCACTAAAATGGGAATTGAATTTGAAAAATTTGAGCCCACCGTTGCGTCCGGAACGGTCAAAAATGGTGGAATAGCCTCTTCCAGGGCTTAAAAATTCTTTTTATACAAGAAATACGAAGCTTGGAAATTCTAAGGACTAAAATGAAATTTCTTAAGGATTAAACTGAAATTTCAGAACCTTGAGGGGGTCAGAAGAAATACCCAAAAATATAGGGTTCAATTTGAAATTCTCGAAAGATGTGATGACGTGGCATATGGGGTCCACATTGATGACGTGGCGACATGTGGCTGATGACGTGATGTGTGCTGACGTGGCAATGATGACGTGGCTTCGCTGACGTGGCAAAGAGTTCGCTGACGTGGCAGATTGCGTGGCACTGACGTGTGTCGTCTTCTTCCTCGAGACACGCGTGCAGCGCGTGTGGCCAGTGAATACCACTCGCAATGTAGGTGGTCGGCGCGTGCGACTTCCTTGGACGTCGGATTGATCACCGAAAAATTGCAGAATGATCAGCACGACGTCAGGAACACATAGAACACTTCAAATTCGAAATTTGAAGACTTTCCAGAAATTCGAAATTTCCAGAAATAGGGGATAAATTTTCTCTGAATTTTTCCTCTCTGATCTGACATTCCAGGAGCTCAACAAGACTCTGATACCACTTGTTGGGGATGCGATGTAAAGTCAGAACAGAGTTTGGGAGAAAATTTACTTGTATTAAGAGAGAAAATCAATATACAAGATTTACACAAAAACTCCCCTAAATTTCCTGGAGCTCAACCTGGCTCTTTAACATTCAAAACTCTCTGGTTCTAATTCCTAAACTCTCTCTGGAGTTTTTCTAATACTAGAATCTCTCTGGATTTGTACAAATGACCCTGCAGAACTCCCTCAATTTATAGGAGGAGTTTGCATGAATTGTCAATGGGGTAGGTGAGGTTGGTCACCTAACCTTGCCTACCCTTAGACTAATATGCACCTAGGAGGTGCCTAACTTTGATAGAAGACTCACATGGGAGGAAGACTTTTCAACACTGGTCTCATTGTCGTCATCCCTAACTACTTATAATCACTTCAGATCACCTCAATTCTTCTGGCTTATCACAAGAGACACTTCCATTAGCTCTTACTTCATCATTATATTTATACATGGCGGTGAACCTCATGGCCATGGCTTCGCAGCTTCCAGACTACTGCTATCCTTATACAAAATTTCTAAGTCTATTATAAATAAATTTCAAGACTATATTTAAATTTAATTCTAAATGGAATAACCTTTAATAATTCTAAAATCTTCCAAGTCTTCGGGGCACAATGAACAACTTGAGAGAGGCGAACCCATTTCCTTGAGCTTCTAAAAGCAATTGAAGAATCAAGATTTTTCATTGTTGTCTTCTCAACAATGCTACTTCACGCTGGTGCTTGGACGAGCTTGCTAAGATTGCGGAGTACATGAATGAGAATGGCCAAACTCTGTTCCCGGTTTTCTATCATGTGAATCCAGCTGATGTCCGTAAACAGACAGGAAGCTTTGGGGAGGCCTTGAGAAACATGAGAAAGCTGTTGATGCTCAGAAATTGCTGATCGGATGGAAGGAGGCTTTGAAGAAAGTCACTAATCTATCTGCTTGGGATGTACAAGATAGTCATGCTATCTTTCTTGCTTTATGAAATTGATTAATTAAAGTTTTACGAATTTTGTTGTAAACCTTTTAGACCTTATTAATTCAACAATGATCTGGACTTCCATTGATAACCTTGTGTCTTAAGATTAGTATAAGCAAAAAAAATGTATCTCCAAATGGACCTTAAAGCGTCTTTTGGATTAATTAACGTGAAAATGCGTAGAATATCTCAATTGAACTACCTTATCTAAGGACGTTTATAAGAACCCAATGTCAATGTTAGTTTGATAGTTTTTAAAAATCGGAGCATACGAACCAAATATTTGTATATTTGTTCTGTACAAATCTGTTGATTATTGACAAGCATTCATATTATACATTTAAAAAAATTATATCTTTTTCCAATATAAACCTTGTGAATTCAGACCAAATATTATTATAATATGAAGTTTATGTAATTAAATGGTGGTCATCGTAATTCCTATTTACTTTGCAGGCATGAGGTGACATCTTTACAGTAAAAGTGGAAAAAATATGGACTAAATTGAGTCAGCGTTCATTCTCTGGTGATACCAAGGGCTTGGTAGGAATAGATTCTCTTTCGAACGATATGAATATATCACATTTAGAAATAGGCTTGAATGATGTCCGCATTATTGGGATTTGTGGGATGGATAGCATATGTAAAACAACTATTGCCAAGGTCATTTATGACAAATATTCTCATCAATTTGAGGGTAGCAGCCTTGTTTGAAATGTTAGAGATGTCTCTGAAAAATTTGGTTTAGTTGCTATACAATAGCAACTTACTTTAGAAGGCTTAATGGGAAAGAATACAATTGTATGGAGCGTTCGTAGAGGAAACCATATGTGGCTACGAAACAAAAGAGTCATGATCTTTCTTGATAATATAGATAAATTGCAACAATTAGAAGCATTAGTAGGTGATCATGATTGCTTTGGTCTAGGAGGTAAAATCATCATAACAACTAGAGATGAACATTTATTGATTGCTCATGATGTGGATAAAATATACAAGGTCAATTGTTTGGGCACATGAGAAGCTCTAGAACCTATTGATGGTTATGCAGAGTTGTCTAAGGACATCGTAAGCTGCTGTAACGGCCTTCTGTTGGGTCTAGTGGTTTGGGGTTCTTCTCTATATGGAAAAAACATAAATAAGTGAAGTGAATTCCGAAGGCTTAAAGCCACGCCTGTGAGGAGAATTTTTTATAAACTCAAAATAAGTTATGATGGTTCGGAGGAAACAAAGAAGAAGTTGTTCCTGGATATTTCTCGTTTGTTTACTACGAAAAAGGTCAATTAATTAAGTGGTAGAAATAATAATTAATTAATTAATGCTAGTTAATTATTTCTAGACAGAATAAGTACGGATAATAATTATAATCGAGCAAAAAAATTCTATTTAATTAATTCCAAACGGAATAAGTACCTACAATAATTCCAAAGTCTCTTATATCTTTTCAAACATATAATATTGCTTCTAAATCTCAGGGGCAATCATAGAATTTGGTAGAATTTGCATATTAAAAGCTTTTGATGAAAAGACTAGACAACAAGATAAAAACAAAAGTAAAGAAGAATATTTTTTCTCATACAACTTTTTTCTCTAGGAGCTTTTTTGTTGTCTGCCTCACTTCTTTAAACCGAAAAAAGCAAGAAGGAGCCAAAGAAACGTCCTTTTCGTTTCCTCTTTCACTGGTCATCATCTATCTAACTTTTTAATATAATATTAAACCATATTATAAATTATAAATATATAAATTAATTAATATTTAAGATTACTAACATTGATAAACTCTCGTACAATTTTGAAAATGAAACGCTAAAATATATATATGTATATATTGATTGATCTAAGTCAAGAAAATAAAAAATAAATAAATAAATTACTTAAATAATATATATGAAAAAAATTAAAAAAATAATTATAATCCTAAAATATAATTTTTAAGAATTAATTATAACTTCTACATTTTGATGGAACACCTATTGAAATTTTAAATATTTTATATATTAAAAAAGCAAGTCATCATTACAAGAGAGAGAGAGAAATAATAAAAAAGTAGTTTTACCTTTAATAATTAAAAATTTAAAGAATTCAAAATAAAATTGACAAATACAAAAATTAAGTTTTACGTAAAGTGAGATAACAAGAATAATAAAAAAAATAAATGAATAAAAATAATTATAAAATCAACAATAAATAAAATTTTTAATAACTTATTAATCATTTATATGAATGTAAGAAATTTGAAACATTTATACGAAAAATCATCACTCATTTATAGTAAAATTAAATTATATTTTACCTTTTTTCCTGAAAGGACTAATATGCAGAAATTTAAAATATCTAATACTAACAAAAAATGTTTTTGACACTTAAAGATCTGCTGATGAGGTTGAAGGTGCCTGGCCCCCTTAGGCTCAATAGTAGGTCCACCCCTATCTTTGACTCACTTTCCTTGTCTCATTTGTTCAGCGGAAGAACCTAGAAAAGAGCAATTGACAGCAGTTTCCTTTCTCTTTCCCTATCACAAATAATTTGACTTTTTACTGTACAGTATTGAATATATTTTACAGTTGTCCATTAATCAACGGTGAAAGATGTAGTAAATGAATGAAAAAAATAGTAACTTAATCATTGTAAAGCGCTACCAGCTTTGAAAAAAAATTTATATATTATGAAATGCTCTTTTAGCTTTGACTACATGCTGATTTATTAGCTGTAGGGAAATTATTCCATCCATTAACATTTCATTTACAAACAGCGGAGAAAAGGGTAAGACTAAGAGTAGACAAAGCAGGGCAAAGTTGCTTATCAGCTTCAATTATGTCTATGAAGAACAATGAAGGGGCTTCTTCTTCTTCTTCTTCTACGCGTGGCCCGTGGAAATACGATGTTTTTGTCAGTTTCAGAGGAGAAGACACCCGCAAGAACTTCACTGATCATCTCTTCAAAGCTTTGAAACTAAAGGGGATCAATGTCTTTAAAGATGATGAAAAACTTGAGAGGGGCAAACCCATTTCACCAGAGCTTCTAGAGTCAATTCAAGTATCAAGGTTTTCCATTGTTGTCTTCTCAAGAAACTATGCTATGTCATCCTGGTGCTTGGACGAGCTTGTACAGATTGTGGAGTGCATGAAAGATATTGGCCTTACTGTGTTGCCGGTTTTCTATGATGTGGAACCAACTGACGTGCGTAACCAGACTGGGACCTTTGGGAAGGCCTTTGATGAACATAAAAAAGCTTATGCAGCTGAAAAATTGGAGAAATGGAGAGCAGCTTTGACAGCAGCGGCTAACCTTTCTGGTTGGGATTTAAAGGATGGGTATGTCATCTTTCTTTCTTTACTAAATTGGTCTTCAAGGATTTACTTCTTTTTTTTTTTAAATAGACAATCTTATTCAACAATCTCATATGTAAAAATATACCTTGATTTGCTCTCATAATATTGTTGTCTCAATGTAAAAGAGAAAAAGATACATAAATTTTCACATGGTGAAATTTTTTTCTTTTTTTTTTGTTAATTAATATAAAACTTCTAGATAAAACAAACTGTCGAAATATTAAACCAACTTGTACCACTTCTTTATTTAACATAAATATGTAAACGTGCTTGTAAAACGATGACTGCGACCTCTAGATTGGTCAAGTTAATAAATTTTTATTCCAGTTTTAATAATATAATTTTACAGTTTGTCATGTGTGTCACAGCTTAAAACAAAACAAAAATTGTTGATCAAACTAAATAAAAGAATATATTTTCTTTCATGATTCAGTAATTAGAAAGGATAGTAAATTGAATAGTGCATAGTACCTTAATTACCTTTTCCATGGGACTAAATTCTAATCGTTCATAACGGCCCGGACATAGTTGGGGCCCCAATGTTCAAGAATAAAAACTGAGATGGACGAAGAGAAACAATATTTAAGAGGGGAAACAAAGAATATTGAAGACAACATTGTAATTATATTATTTTATTTTCATTTTTTTAGGCCCCCGCCATAGTGTAGCTAGCCCGATTGCGAGATGTAAAGTTTGGAAAATTTTTATATATTTATGCATGCAAGCAAGTAGATTATTAAAGAACATACATATTAAGTTCAAATATGTGATATATTACAGTATTTCTGGTCTGTTATAGAACTTATGAATTAAGATCTAATATTATCAGAATATGAAATATAAGAACTTAATAAATGGTGTTCGTCCTTTTATAATCTTTGCAGGCACGAGGCAGAATTTATAGAAAAGATTGTGGAATACATATGGAGCAAATTGAATCGGTCATCAATCTCCGTTGTTACTAGGGCCATGGATGGTCATGCCCATAACGATGATGCTGGACCTAGTGGAACTGACTCTGATGGTGATGATGAGACACTATCGGGTGAGAGTGGCGGAACCGACTCTGATGCTGATGATGAGACACAATCTAGTGCGAGTGGCGGAATTGACTCTGATGGTGATGATGAGACACAATCTGGTGGGAGTGGCTTTTATGATGAGGATAGTGATGAAGGATATTATTATTAGAGTATTCCGTGATTGAAATCGAGGGCAAAAAAGCATCCAAGAGCAATATGAAAGCTCGTTTCTTTTTCTTTTTTTATTTTATTATTATTATATACTTGTTTGATTGTACTAAACTTCGTTATTCAGATTCTAGTTATCAGCTTAGTCTTAATCACTTTGTTTATACCATCGAGTGTTAAAACCCCCCACAGATGGACTTGAATACTTTTTAGTGTAAATTTAGAATTGAGGCTCCAGATTTTGAGTTTAAGAAGTGTGGGTTCCATGCAGCATACTTGAGAGATATATAATTCATGATTAAAACGATGTTCCAAGGCCTCGACGTACCTCAGTCGAAGGACATCATCCAACTTAGCCGACCGCAAGCTGGTGGAAGCACCATATTTGAGCAAAGCCATGGCGTTTGTTTCTACAGTGATGATGCTGGACCTAGTGGAAGTGGATCTGTTGTTGAAAACAATAGATGGAGGGAATGGCTCTTCTGATAATAAGGAAACTGAGGAAGGATACTAGAGAATCAATTTTTCCCATGATTGAGATCAACAGCAAAAGCATCCCAAGAACAATATGCATGTTTCTTTCTTTCTTTCTTTTATTGATTGTTTTGAACTTTGATATTTCATGGATGCTAAACTAGTTGTATTATGGTCATCAACTTAATCACTTTTCCTATCCTGAAGTTTATTCATGTTTGAATAACGTGACTGATGCATACTTACTTATCTCAATCATTGTATTATTCTTAATCTTAATCACCGAACTTGCATTTCACAAGTTAGCATGGATGAAGATTCGAATCACTAATTATCTTCATCCATCATTTAATGTGTATTGAGAACAAGAAGGTGAAACTATTGTTGCACACCAAACGGCCAACGGCGCAAACCACAACACTAACACACACTTTATATACAAAGCCAGGCAACGCACAGACATCACTGTCATATAACTACCTACAAGCCACCGAGAAAGCGAGTTTTATTTTTAAAGGTAACTGCAAAATATATATATTTCTTAGGGGTGGCAATTCGTGTTTGCGGGTCGTGTTCGTGTCATGTCGAACTGTGACACGATAAAGATTGACACGACACGAACACGACCCGTTTATTATTCGTATTACTGTGACTCAACACGAACATGACACGATTAATAACCGGGTAACACGACACGACACGCTAACACGAATAATAAACGGGTCGCACTCGTGTTAGACACGAACACGACCCATTTAACACGATTAAGATACGATTAAATTATTGACACGACCCGATTGACACAGTTATGACCTGCTAACACGATTATGACACGTTATACCTTTACAACACGATTATGACACGTTATACATTTACAACACGATTATGACGCGAATATACATTAAAACATATTTTTAAATGAAAAAGATATAACAAAAAATACAAAATTAAACAAGATTAAATACCAAGAAATCATACATACTTCAAATGCAATACAACTACCATAAGAAAACAACTTTAACAATTCAAATACAACAAAATTAATAAAAATAAAGTCCATCAAATCTCAAATAAACATGCATCACATTCCCAAATTATGGATAACTTTGAACAAGTTCATCACAAACAAACAAACAAACTATAAAGTTACAATTATCCATCACAAATCACAATTAAGTGCATCACAAAAAAATACAAAAAAGTTCTTCAACTCTTATCCATCTCCTCTTCAACTCTTAAACAACCTACAAAAAGAAGAATCATACTTATGAAAAAAATCAGATTATAGAATTATATAAGACATTATAAATTAATCAAGAAAGTTTACAATTTGTTCATGATCTCATATA
The DNA here is from genome assembly GCA_013180625.2 of Boswellia sacra. Classification (NCBI taxonomy): domain Eukaryota; kingdom Viridiplantae; phylum Streptophyta; class Magnoliopsida; order Sapindales; family Burseraceae; genus Boswellia; species Boswellia sacra. The sequence continues at coordinate 225,837 of SNVD02001637.1, forward strand.
CCATAACAATGAAAACTACAATACACTTCAAGTCTTCAATTACCAAATCAGATTTCACATGTAAATGAATTATGCACTTACACAATTAAGACATTCATGTCATGGAAGAACTACCAGCCGATTCTCCAGCTTGTTGGTTGATACTCAAGTTCATTACATCTTCAGTCAACTCATCTATCTTTAGACTTTCAGTTTCTATGAAATCCAATCATTTATAAAATGAATAAAGAAGTATTTATAAACATAATAAAACAAATTATAGAGGAATAAAACAAAAATAAATTGTTGAAAGAGTTACCTTGTTGTCCAAACAACCAATCTCTAGTGCAAATCAAAGCCTCTACTGTATCCGGCGTAAGTGCACTTCTAAATTGATCAAGAACTCGTCCACCAACACTAAAAGCTGACTCGGATGCAACTGTAGAAACTGGAATGCTTAAAATATCACGAGCCATACAAGCAACTTCAGGATAACGAAACTCATTTCCTTTCCAAAAAAGAAGAATATCCATATTGGCTGACAATTCTGTCCTTGATTCATCCAAATATAACTCCAATTGTGACTTTTGATTTGAAATTATTTGTCTAAAACTATCAACTTGATCAAATTCCTATGCATATCATACGAAATAAGAATCATTAAAAAAATGAACAAGTAAATAGCACAAATATTACACAAATATATATATTTGGATGAAACATTTAGTGTTTTTTACCTCTAAAAGAATAGCTTCTACAGCTTTCCGAGCAGTCATGTCTTGACTAATCATATCATCAGGATCTCTGGATGAAGAAGATACACTAGAAGTTGGATTTCTTTTGTACTCATTGTACAAAGAAAACATCTTCTCTCTAACTTTAGACAACTTAATCTCAAAATCGTCCCCATAAAGTTTTTTATATGCAAACTCCACAAATTACATTTTGTATCTTGGATCCAAGACAACTGCTATAGCCAAAATAATGCAATAATTTGACCAATACTTCTCAAACTTAGAGAACATGCGCTCAGCCATATCCTTCAAGTAGTCATATTCACTTTCAAAGTGTTGCTTCAAAGTCAAATGAGCCATAAACACTTTAGGAAAGTACAAGTTTGAAGTTGGGTACTTTGAGCCAGAAAATATACATGTAGTCTCATAAAATACATTCAAAAAGTTGCTAATTTTCTCCACTTTCAACCACTCACTCGGAGAAGGGCAATGAATGTAGTTAGAATCAGTCAACTGCATGTGACAAAATGCTTGACTATAATACATGGCACTTTCAAGCATGAGAAAAGTAGAATTCCATCTTGTAGGAACATCTTGCCTCAAACCCATTTTACATTCTAGAGACAATTGTTTCACACATTCAAGAAAAGTCTTTTTTCTTCCTTGTGACCCTTTGACATACTTAATGCTCTCACTAATTTTATAGATTGCTTCATCTATTTCTTTCAATCCTTCTTGAACAATCAAATTAAGGATATGAGCACAACAACGAATATGCAAGAAATCTCCTTTGGATAATAGTGCTTTCTTAATATTTAATTGAGATCTTAGAATCTCAACACAAGTATCATTAGATGAAGCATTATCCAAAGTGATTGAAAATATCTTTTTTTCAATGTCCCATTCACTTAGCAACTTGCATATTTTATCAGACAAATTAACACCAGAATGTGGAGGTAGCAAAGCACAAAAGTTTAACACTCTCTTTTGTAGAACCCAATTTTTATCAAGAAAATGAGCAGTCACGCACAAATACCCATCCGTAGTTATGGAAGTCCACAAATCAGAGGTTAAACTAATTCTACCAGGTGCCTCATCTAACATGGCTTTTATTCTTGCCCTTTCCCTATTATATATCTTTAATATATCAGCATTTGCAGTGTTTCTAGAAATGGGAGTCACCTCATCATTCAAATATGTGAAAAGCCTCCTAATGCCAATATACTCAACAAATTGAAATGGCAAATCATGCATAACAAGTGTAGCAGACAATAGTTCACGAAAGACAACAGGATCAAATTTAGGACTACGTATTCCCAAATTGCCATCAATTTGGTTTATCATGTACTGACCTATATCACGAGAATGTCTTCTCGGGCAAGACTCCAAATGCCGCTTCAAATTACCTGTTCCATTCCTTGACTCAGAAATATAAATCGCTCCACATAATTTGCATTTGGATCTTTGCTTCTTATCTGGATACCCTTCCCTTGGTAGTATATAAAAAAACTTCCACACTTCTGAGGTTAACTTTCTTTTTCGTGTCCCACTTTGAATCATATCTTGTCGTGCAGTGCCTTCAGACTCACTAGCCATATTGAATATGTCATCCTCACTTAGCAAATTAGTTTCCATTTGAGTTGCTGAATTTGTTCCTAAAGAATCCATTTTTAAGGAAAAAACCTGCATAAAATTAATAAACAAATGAAAATCTGATCAAGGAGATTACTTATGAAAGATTGATAATGTTAAGTAAAACAATCTTATTAAACTTAGTAGAAACACAAAACAGAAAATACATTGAAAGAGCAAAAATTTCAGTACTTGTCAATAATTATTAGTTAAGATCAAATTAACTAAAACTTGAATGAAAATTTCAGATAGCAAACAAAAGATGGAATGGTATAATAAACAAATGAAAGCATGAGGCGAGAGAGAAAAGAAAGAAAGTGGCCTGCATTTTCCTGGCATTTTCCTGGACACTTTGTTTCATAAGTTGTTCATATTGAATATTATTATTAATTTTTTTTTGAATTTAGTTCTGTACCAATCTCAACATTCTATGAAATTCTAAACTACCTGGTTGGCTCCACTTCCTTTTTAAGGGAAATAGAACCCTTAACATTCTATGAAGTTGTGTACCAAGAAAGTGGCCTGCGTTATTCTTTTTATTTAGGTTTTTTTTTTATGAGAAGTGACATTTGTTTGTCTTGGTGATGATAAATAATAGCTGTATGAGAAGTGGCCTGCTTTAGTGTTATTAAAAATATTATTAAAATGATAGCGAACAAAACTTCTTGCAGTGTACCAAGAAGTAAAGCATTAGGCGGGAGAGAAAAGAAAGAAAGTGGCCTGCATTTCAGGCAGATTTTCATTAATCATCTGATTATGTCAATGGATGAATCAAGTATTCCAATTATTACATTCACCGGTTCGTAGGCCCAAATTGTGTTTTTTTTTTTTAAATTTTTTTAGAAAGGAAGATAGCCTCAAGATACATTGACATCAAGAAGGGCTTTCAGGTGTCTGATTCTTAAATGTAAGAACATATTTATTCAACTCTTCACAACTAGGAAACTGAACAAACACCATTTAACAATAAGCAGATAGAACCATTAAAACTTAAGACATATCTCTGGAGACAATTGAACACGCCCCACATGATCTGAAACAGAAGTTTTCTTTGTCTTCAATGCATAACCCTATATTGTGTATGAATTTGCTATGAACAAGGTAAACTCTATAAACCAGAGCAAAAAATGACACAGGCACCATAAAAAGAAATGGGATTAAGAAACTAGATTCAAGGGTTGAAGGTCTAATCTTCAGATAGGCTATTCACCAAGTAAAAGAGGAACTCGACACCAATTACATAACAAACAGATTAGAAAAAATAGTTGTTCATCATAATCAAGCAGATGATACGACTTGGAATGACCAAAATTATAACCAATCATCCTTTTCGTAAGCAACATAACCACAACAAGAAAAAAATCACAAGGCCAGGTCATACGCACAGCTCCTAAAAACCCATTTTTAATCGACATAGACAGACCCCTCATTTTACAGCAGCCTTCAGAAAATATGAATGCCTTAGTCGTTGATGATAGAAAAATCAGAGGTCATGCTTAAGATTAATTTATGTCATATAGGAAATTATGACTTCAATTTTCTTAAAACTTCTAAGATAAACAACAGCAATAAGCTAAACAAAAATAATTCGTCCATGGATCCTTTGAGCAGAATTTGCAATTCAAATCAAGCTAAATAAACCCTAAATTAAAGAAGAGAGATAGAAAGTTAATACACAGATCCGACGTAATACCAAAATGATAATACTATGCCTCCATTCAGGATTGAAGTAAAGACCTTCGGTTTGCAAGATTGACACTCTACCACTGGTCCGACTAAATTTGCTTAGAATGGCAAAGCATCGGCTGGAGGATCTATGGTGCTAAAGCGATCGACGGCGCGGCAGTGAGGAGAGTAGATGGCTGGCGGCGGTGAGGAGAGAAGCTGCCGCTGAGAAGGTTGGTCCGTCTGGATGGTGGACCGTGGATGGTGCTGAAGAGATCGACGGCGCGGCAGTGAGGATAGTCGATGGCTGTCGGCGGTGAGAAGAGAAGCTGCTGCTGAGAAGGTTGGTCCGTCTGGATGGTGGTGGACCGTGGATGGTGCTGAATATGGCTGGCGGCGGTGAGGACTGAGGAGGGAAGTTCAAAGTTGGGTTGCGTTTTTGTTTTGATATTAGGTTTTCGATTTGCACGATTTAGAAATTAGAATTAGGATTCAATGTTTATTAAACGACAAAAATGTCCAAATGTGTTATAGCCTATATTATAGGTTTAAACTATATTAGGTTCAAATTTATATTCTTAATTTAAAATTTGAATACATGTAGTAGGGATTAAAATGTCCAAATTTTTAATATTAAATTAAATATTTTTAAATTTAATATTATTTTGTAATCGTGTCAATATTCGTGTCAATCGTGTTATCGTGTCAATCGTATATATTATGTATTTGTGTTACTCGTGTCATAATCGTGTTCGTGTCATAATCGTGTTCGCATGTCGAAGACTCTCAACCCGAACACGATACGATTATTAAACGGGTTGACAACTCCGACATGAACACGACACGAACACGAATAACCCAAAACCCAAACCCGCTCAAACTCGTGTCGTGTCAAATCGTGTTTGCGTGTTGTGTCAAAAATTGCCACCCCTAATATTTCTGTTTCCTTTTTGTTTTAAATTTGGATTGAAAACATGAGACGTTAGATTTCATATGAATTTGAAGTCAATGGGCGGGTATAATCAAATTATTTCCATAATTCATGTAATTCGAGGTTTAATGCGACCATGCGAAGATATTACTGTACTTCCATTTGTCTCAACTTTCATAAGGTAAGGGTATCACTGTCATTTTATAATACTATGGCGGTCAATATATGGGACCTCTTATAAAGTTTGAGGCTATTTGCATCCCGCTTTTTAATCTTTAAACCCATTTTTGGGTCAAAAATTTTATTACTCAAGTATCCTTAAACGGGTTTACTATTAAGGACAATAGAATTAGATAACTAAATAAAATGTTATTAATATAAATAAAAATTAATTTATTTCATGCTAACAATATTTATGTAATTAAATTCTAAGTAAAACCAGAGGTCTTTCGCTATCTTTCTTCCTTTTCAGTCTTTTCAATGTATCGAGTATGTTTTATTCCTCTAGGAGCTCTAAGATCTTTTCAGATGGGAGACATTGAGATTATAACTGAGGTCATGTTTGGCAGTTCATACTCAACTGTACAAAAACAATGTATTAATTTTATACAATTCTTCGTTTGGAACAAACTCTACACTGCACTAAATAATATAACACATAATTTAATGTCATAAATTTAAATTCGTTGATGCAAAGAAAAATCACAGTATTACTTTGCATTGATCAAAATTAATTACAATCTTTAAAATATTTCTAATCTCCCTCTCCCATCCTGATCTTCTCCTCTCGTCTCTGCCTCCCACTCTCTCATCTTCATCGCTGTCGCTGTCTTTGTTGCCATCTCAGTCACTCTCTCTCATCTCAATCTTCATTTCTCATCTCCAGGTTCCTAATCGCATTGTCGGTACGGCCGTTGAGCAGCCAAGCAATTATAGCCCACTTGTTCCTGAAACGTACCTGTGCGCGTACTACAGCCTTGTCCTCTTCAGGCAAGAACGCTTGGTACTCCACCTCTGACGAAAGTTGGTTGCAGCACCTAAGCCGACAAGACTTCTCAAATCTTGCGAGGATTGATTTGTTCACTAACGACCAGTTCGTGGGGTCGTGCTTCTGTACAAGCTGCTGTAAAGTTTAGTCTTCTATCCACGACCCCTTGATTCGCTCTGCTTCCTTTCATTAAATGACATTAGTTTTCTTTTTTTTTTTCCAGTTCTTGATCATATACGGAAGAGAGAGAGAGAGAGAGAGAGAGGTTGGTTGGGTTTCGTAGTGAAAGAGCAAAACTAATAGAAGATCGAGGGAGAGTGCAAGAAGTTATTTTAATTTTAAAAAAATTTCATATCAAATTTTTATTTTATTTTTATAAAATTTATATAAATTAAATATAAGGAAGATTATATATTTTATAATTATAGCTTGTAATTATTTTATTTAGTATTTAATTTATTTAATTTGTTATAAAAATAATACTTAATTTATTTAATAATACGTTGTTAATTTTTTAAATGAAAAATAATATAATATAATTTAAAAATATACCAAACATAAATATAATATAGCATAACAAATAGTTTAATGCAATGTTTCATCAAACAGACACTATATTATACATAATATTAATTAATATAATATAATACAATATAATTATTAAAAATAATATTATACAATATCGTGCACTGATCATACCGCGAGTGCATTAGAGATAAGGGTGTGTAGAGGATAGAGCGTATTTGGGGTTCATATAGCTCCACTCATTTACCTTTTATTTTCCAGAAAATAGATGACCAATCATAAAGGAAAATTTCTTCTTTTATTAGTTGGATCATCTACTAATCCATCGTCAGAGCTAGGATTTCAATTCAAAGGCAGCCAAAATAGGAACTAATCTCTCAATGATAAATTACTAGTCAAACTTAAATATTATAGTAACATTATTAGTATTTATGATATATAAATAAAAAACAAAATAATTCTAATTTTTTATTTTACGTAAAAAATTCATAAAATAATTTAAAGGAATCAATCTGATCTAAATTCTTAATATGGTTATTGATTTAACTAATTAAATTCCAAAATTATATCTAAATTTTAAATAAATAATGCTCTTTTTAAAAAAAAAAATCAATAAGAATCTTCATTTGTTTGAGGTGAAAAAAATTATCATACAGGCTTGTGTGAAATTTAAGTTAAGGTAACTATTATTTTATGCTTTTAATCAATAAAAATGGTTATCTTAATGTGTAGTAACTTTCAACATACCTGTAATATTATTTAAGTACATTTCGAATTTCCTTTAATAGCCTTTATAATTTTTTATATTAATCTTACATGTTGAGGTGGCAAGCCGTCAAGAATTTTGTCCACTTCTGGATATTTTTAATAAAAAATAATGCAAAATGACAGCCATCCTTCGGCCTCCAGGGCCCTTCGAGCCGAAAGGTTACTCCACCCTTGTACAGTTGTAATAACTAATGCGTAATATTATATTTGTTTTTAAACTTTTTGCTTTTATTTTATAATTTAATAAAAATATGATTAATTTTAAATTATTTTCTAAAATTTTTAAAATAATATGCGATGACGTTAATGTAAAATGTATTAACAAAATGTGTGTTATCTTTTAAATATAAAAACAAACAAAGGCAAATGTTTTTTAAGATTTTTTACATACAACAATTGTAATATTATAATTCTAAGATTAATTTTTTTAATAGTTTTTAGGAAAAGATAAGATACTAAACACTAAGATGATATTTATTTAAATCATTTAATATTTTTTAATTTAAATACTTTTTAAACTTGAACCAAATTCATTTTCTATATTTTTCAGTTCTGGGTATGTTTTCCCCAAAGCCGATAAAGTTTTGCAATTATTGACATCTAGAAGAACTCCAACAACCCATAATTACAACAGACATGAAAATTATTCACTTCACCAATTTACAGGTCGCACTTTTGCTTTTGCACGTTTATACCAAAACAAAAAGTGCTGTAAATATATTTAAGATTTGTTTATTTCAACTTAAGTAGAGTTTGTTAAAATATATATTTTTTAACATAAAACTTTTAAAAGCAAAATTTTTATTAAAAATTATTAATTATCTAATAGAATAAATATAAACATATTTATTATAATTAAATTATTATAATAAAATTTTATTATAAAAAAAGAATTAAATAAAATATTTAAAATTAAATGAGGATATATTTGATATTTTAAAATTTAAAAAAAAATTCAAAAAAAACCTTTATTTAAAAGCTTTAATTTTAAGGATCTCTTAATAGACATCAAATACTTTTTTAATTATTCATAAACTCTTCTTCTTCAATGATAGCTAAAAAATATAAAAAAAATTTTAAAAAATTTTTAATATTAAAAAAATTCTTTTAACTAATAGAGAAAAAAACGTGCTCTCAATCTATTTCAACATTTTATTTTATATAAAACTTTTACATAGACTGATTCAGAAATCTTTCACCTATATATATATATATATATATATATATATTGTATTTTTAACCTTTAGACAATATTATCAGAAATAGTGAATCCTCAATTAACCAATTTAGCCAGTATCCTCTAACGTTCAAGAAAGCAAAAAACAAGACATACCTATCCTGTACATCCCAAACCGATAGATTAGCCACTTCCTTCAAAGCTCCTCTCCATTTCCACAATTTCTCAGCTCCAACAGCTTTTTCATGTTCCTCAAAGGCCTTCCGAAAGCTCCTTGTCTGTTTGCGCACCCCAGTTGGATTCACATCATAGAAAAAAGGGAACCCAGTTCGGCCAAATTCTTTCACGCACTCCACAATTTCAGCAAGCTCGTCCACGCACCAGGATGATGTAGAATAGTTTCTTGAGAAGACAACCATGGAAAATCTTGATTCTTCAATTGCTTTTAGAAGCTCTGGTGAAATGGTTTTTCCTCTCTCAAGTTTTTCATCACCTCTAAAGATGATTTAGTTTTGGTTAATTGCTATTTGGATTCTAGTGGTTCTATATTTGCTGATCATGCTAGTGTAGCATTGATAATAACTTGCCTGGTTAGTTATAGTTTGCCATGAAACTATAGCCTTTGAAATTTATTAAGGAGAATGAAGCTAAATGCCAAAAGACTAATAAGGCAATATTTTTGGACAAGTAAAAACTCAATGGTCACAAGTATTGTCCAGTTGTAACAATTTTTGACAATATTTAAAATACTCTTTAACTCGACAACACAAGGAATCTTGATGAAATTGAATTAGCAGTACAAAATAATATCATTATCAACCAAGGTAAAATATGGAGTATCCCAATTAGCACGTGTATTTTTACTTGAGTTGCCTTTCCTATTTGATATCCAAGAACCTTGGCGACTTCTTTTTCCTTTATCTTACTTGAAAAGTGAAATTTCTGCTTATGCTTTACTCAATTGTTCTCAGCGTTACCAATTCATGTTATTATGAACCTGTTATTTTCTTCTAAGGCATAAAAGAATCTTTAGATGTACATATTTTTCTGTTAATGGCAAAGATGATATCAGGGTATGTATTACACGATAATATTCAGTGTGGGTGTAGAACAATCCAAAACCTATTATACACGATTCATTATACTATTCCTGCGTTCAGTGGACACGGTTATGCTTATGCGTTATTTGGTGAAGCAAAAGGTGGATGTTATTGCGATTTCTTGCAATCTCATTAAAACCTGAAGTTTCAATTGGGTCACCTATCTCTTTTCTAGTTTAGACAGTTGTTATCATTATCCTGCCTATTTTGACATAGTCTGTGCCAACCATTGTCAAGTTTAAAATTAAAAGTTAAAGTTCTTTATTTCTAACTGTCGCATTAGATAGTTGTAATGATAGTGAAGTTGGGAAAATAAGCATGGAGGCTATGATTGAAAAATCAAAAGAACATGAACATTCAGCTTACCATTGCTGAGAAAAAGCTAGGATGGGAAACCAGAACTCCGTTGGCTTAAGCCATGGTTTCTCTTTATGTTGGGCAATAACAACCTTTGGTTGTGCTCTCCAAAAGGAGTGGACATGAGAGAAAGGGAGATGAGTGGGAAATTCTGAGGAGGCGAGCTGAGCATGAGGGAAGTGGGAAAGTCTTTAATAAGTGGGTTGGCTAGAGGCTGTAAGAGCAGCGGAAATGTAAGAGTGCAGAGAAAGCTTGTGTACAGTAGCGTAGTGCAGAAGCTGTGAGAGCAGTGAAGCAGTTGGGAGTTCTCTAGACCAAGCGGAGAGCTGGAGCTACACTTATGAACTAGACCAATTGAAGTAGTAGTTTAATATGTTCTGTATTTTTTTCCTGCTGTCTGCTGTATGTCTGTGCTGTTTTGCTGTTGGTTGGCAACTGCTGTTTGCTCTATTTTGCATCTGCAGTCAGCCTCTTATGGGTGTGTTCTTGTCGTTCTTGGACAACATGAACTTAATTATTAATTGTTTGATTAAGTTCCTTGCTTAATTTATTCATATTGATGTGGCAGCTTAATTCCTATTGTTATTTTGTCTGGAATATGGGCTAGAGGTTGCAAATACTTTTGGAATAGCCTGGAAATCTCTTAACTGATTTCTGTGTTTATGGTTATAAAATTGATAACCTGATTCTTTGGTTTTAATTTTGTTTATTGTGATTTGATTTAAAGCATCAATAATTGTTATAAACCATTCTTAATGTATATACAAGTGAAATGATAAAGGTGTTTTTAAACATTTTGTATCCATTAAGTAAATCTTCCTAATACTTTATGGTTTGAATATTGTGTTCTCACCTTGTGATACATGTCTAATTGAGACATGAGTAATCTAGTATGAACTTTCTATAAAAATATGCGTATCGGTTGTGCAGAAGACACTTTTATATCTCAACTTAAAGTGACTTTGGTTTTTACGTTGACTTTTATAACTGTTACATTTGTGTTGATGTTAATGTACAGAAAATTAACTAGATTTAATGTAGTGAACTTTGTATTCATTCTAGTAAACTAAATTCTCAAATTAATTTAACTTTTGTTAGTTTGCTTGAACCAATCTTAGTCATGTTTTGTACATTTATTGGCTGTTGAATTATGTATAAAAATCAGCTCGAAGCATTGTTATAGTGAAAAGTTGATCAGATCAAAAATTATACGGTAACAACACAAAAGGGTCTGCCCTTTTCCTCATTTTTGCCCTTTGTTCTTACTTCTTACTGATTTTTCTGCCAATTTACTTTGCAGTTGTTGCCATTGTTTTGCGTGTTTGTGTTTAAACAATCTGAAATTATAGCCAGCAATATGCAATTGTAGAAAATGCATTACAATCTTGTTGAAATAGTCTAAATGCAATTTTTTCTTTTTTTCTCTCGGCAGAAGGACTACCTAAAGTTTAGTTGTCCTGCTAGTAATACGGATAATTAGATCTATAATGATGATAAGATGGTTGTATTGGCTGCCACTTTTAGATGATTGCCTAGACCTAGTTGGCCTTAGACTTTTTCAGGCTTAAATTTTTTATAACTATGTACATATTTGTTGAACTCTTAGACTAAATAGCTCTAAAACTTAGGTCATATTTTTGATAATTGCATGTTGTTTTTAAATCTTAGGTTGTCTGTTACTTTTGGTTGATATTGCATATACTTGAAGCCGTTTACAGTATATTGATTGATAGACTGTAAATATTTATATATAAAGTTGTGTTAATTATTGGTTTTATTTTGCATTTTCTTTTATCATATAATATTTGTAATCATAGTAGAAATAGTTCAAATATAATTTAATAAACTCAAAATTATTTTTTTGCAACCAAATACTATTTGTGATCAAACTAATTTTGAGACAAAATTAATTTAACATAGCAAGACAAAAAGAAGCACCCACTAAATAATTTGTCTCCAATAGATAATACATACAACTAATAAACTTTCAGTGGCTCAGATAAGCAATTAGCAACTAAAAATTTTGTTTCTTAAACCTATAATATTTATTGTCCAATAAAATTTATAACGAAATCCATTACCCTTTGTATGAAATTGATTGTCTCAAAATGATACATCATGCAAGAAAATAAAATTTGTCGCAAATTATATCTCATTGTAACAAAATTTTTGTCGCTAAAGGTTTCAATATTAACACAATATATCCAGTACAGCGTCAAACAATTTTTAATTAAATGCAAACTTGTTTGTTTTAAGTGCAAGTCAATTAAAATATCTATTCCCTATAAAGGAGAAGTGAAGTGACTAGGAGAATTAGAGGTTAAGAATGTATAATTGTAGACTTGAGACTTAGAACTTTTGGCTTTATTCAAAATTCAGAATTAGTTCGAATTGCTATTATGCCGTTTATTTACTATATAAATTAAAGATTTCAAATAAATAAAAACAAATCAATACGTCATAATATTAGGAAGAAGGTATCGATTTAACAAAGTTTTAAATGTTGACGTTTTTCTAATTATTTATTATATAAATTTGATTAATTACCATGAACCACTCGTGGCGAATGCATGAACAAATTTTTCTTAGCTTATAATCAATGACGCCTCCAACCTTCACAATCAAAAAATTAAATGGTGCCGGCTTCATTCAGTGCTGTGATAGGTATGCAGTGCAGTGATACCAAAAATAAATAATATATATAGTGTCACAACCCATACGGCACATACAGAATATAACATTTTATACAGTCATTTAAATGTAAACTATGTTATTTCTTTCAAAAATTAATGTGGGTATCTTCCAATACAGAGTTCCTAATTGCAACCACACCATTTTACTTTTTATAGGCACATTCAAAAAAGTAAAAGAATTTCTACAGTATGGCTATGATAATATAGGGCAACGGTCTGTGGTTGCCAAGAAAACTCTGTCCATAATGCCAAAAGTCCTCCATCCTTATCTTAGCCTACTGATCACCTGAGACGCACACAATAACTTAGTGAGTAAAACTCAGTAAGTAAGCTAAGCAAATATGCAATAATATATAGTAACAGTAAAATTCGGTTCACAATATGAAGACTGTACATTTCTCTATGCTTTGTATTGTCATGTACAATCCCAATCACATAATAAGAAAGCTTCCATAGTATCCGTTACAGTCACCTAGAGAAAAAGGCTCTCTAATCAATGTAGGACTTTTTATTTCACAGTCAGTTCCCATATGGAGGCCTAAATCACTTAGCCCCCTATCGGTGGCATCTGTAGGCAGACCATCATCGCAGTGAGTATTTATCATATTCTCACATTGCACGGATCTACTATCACCCGAAGGTGATAGCCATATAGTCCTGCTGGACTTTATCCTGCAACACGGAACAATACAGGTACACTCAAATGCCTACCCTTGAAGTAGCTCGAGGCTAGTTCGACACTTGGAGTGATACCGGGCCTATGGTACCGAATCTCGTATTGAGAAGCACATGGTCCAGACCTCCCCTCAAGCTAAGATAGTATGAACCAGTATGAATACATTCAGATGCCTACGTTTTAAATAGCTCGAGGCTAGTCTGACAATCCGGGTGATACCAAGCCCATGCTACCGAATCTCGTATAGAGAAACACATGGTCCAGACCTCCCCTTAAGCTATGAGAGCTAAGCTTTCTAGGTCTTGGCATGCCAATCACGTTTCACAATTCATAATATCCCACATTCAGGTTCATGGTGCTAGCAATTAACAATGTTACAATCTACTATATTGCATACAGAATAACACAATTTATTGCAGCCTTAGAATAGTTAGCTTACTTACCTTGTATAGCTCCTTTTCGATGCTTAGGATTGACCTAAAAACAAAACAAAATCTCTTTTAGATCACCATACACCTTTATAAATCAATTCCTCTTTTTGGCTCTATTTCTATACATACTCTATCAAACAATTTACAATAACAATTATCTACTCCCAAAGTTCACACAATTGTGTAAACATCTTTTACACTCATATATCATGTCTCTATAAAATTTTTAGAGCCAATTGAGGTCATTTGTCCACTCAAAATAACCAAATTCGTTAACTCAACAATTCTGCTATTGTATTCGTTTCACTGAGCAGTACAGACTTAAAAATTTGTAGAAATTACAATCCTACTTAAACAGCTACTAAAATTTTTAAGCTGGTATAGAACACATAGATATACCTCCATACCAAAAATCGTGGCTTTTCAAGGTGTTTAACCCATTCAAACTCAATCATTTCTAACTGACCTGTCAAAAGGATGAATTCGGACCAATCTGTGAATTCGCTCGACACTCGACAATTCGGTGCTCGACATTCGACGCTCGACAACGCGATAACTCGATGCTCGACCCCCGACAATGTGACTCGTCACTCGACAACGCGTTGCTCAATCGAGCGCTCGACGCTAGACAATTACACGTCAATTCTCCTTGACACTCGACATTTACTGTCGAGTCCTGCTCGTCACTTGACAATTACCGTCGAGTTTCGCTCGACACTCAATAATATCACCTCGAGTCCCACTTGACACTTGACAATCTCATGTCAAGTCCCACTCAACACTAGGCAGTTGAGCACTACGACGCTCGACATTAGACACGACACTCGACAATGCACACGACACTCGACATTACATCACTTGAGCACCAGACAATCGAGCACTTGACGCTCGACAAAGTGTCGTGTTACATATGCATTTTGTCAGACACATTGCCAATGGCCATGTTTCAAAGCCGATTTCCCCTTACTCTGTTTCTAAAGTAGGGGAGACATGCACATCCCATGCCAAAAGTTCAAAAATTCACTACAATTCACACACTTTGAATTTTTGAGTGAATCCAATTTCTATAAACTCCTGGACATGTCTATTTTCATAAATAAAAATTTTAGAACAAGAAAACATCCTCCAAATTTTTGAGAATTTTTGAAACATGCACTGCTCAGTGTAAAAAAAAAACTACATGATTGAACCAAACTCTCATTTCTAGCTTGTATCCTCATCCCTTTGCTTAGACACCTTCAAATCTTATTCAAATTCATATTTCCACACAAGTTTCCAGCGATACAGATAAAAATTCTCATACTCACATCACAAACCAAAAGAATTCTTGCAAACACATACACAATAAAACAAGAATTCCAAAGAAGAGATGAGTTCTTACCACTTTCTTCCTTTCTTCTCCTTCCTTTCCTTAAGTTCTTGGTAGTTCTTTGTGTGGAAAGCTTAGAGAGAGTGAAGAACTAAGAACGTGAGCTAAAGAGCTAGAATGAAAGAATTCTAGAATTCTTCCTATTTATGGATAAACATTAGGCAATTTTCCATTTAGTTCTCTCTTTCCTTTCTCATTACCGTTAAGCCCATCAACTCCCATCTATTACACTTCAATTCAAATACATCACCAATATGTTAATACATATTATTACACATGTAACCACAACACATGATATAATGTACCTTACAAAACTTAGTATATTGCAACTCTCCCCCCTTAAAAGAATTTCGTCCCCGAAATTCGACACAATCATTCGAATAGAGAGGGGTGTTTGGTATGCATTTCTTCCTCTAACTCCCAAGTTGCTTCCTCTATGGAGTGATTTTCCCATAGTACTTTCACCAATGGTATGTTCATCTTCCGTAGTCCATGTTCTTTGCGATCTATGATTTGAATCGGTCTCTCCTCATATGTAAGATCGACTCTCAACTCCGAAAGTTTGAAATTTAGCACATGAGATGGATTGGAAACATACTTCCTTAACATAGAGATATGAAAGACATCACGCACTCCTGGCAATGAAGGTGGTAATGCAAGTTTATATGCTACCTTTCCAATCCTCTCCAGAATCTCGTAAGGGCCAATATATCTTAGACTTAATTTCCATTTTCTACCAAATCGCATCACTCCTTTCATAGGAGCAACTTTAAGGAAAACTTCATTTCTTGCTAAAATTCCAACTTCTTTGTTTGTTGATCAGCATAACTCTTCTGTCTACTCTGTGCCACATTCATTCTGTCTTTCACTTTTCAGATGATATCACATGGTTACTGTACAATTTCGGGCCCAAATATCTTCCTTTCACCAACCTCATCCCAATGGATGGGTGATCTACACTTTCTCCCATACAAGGCTTCATAAGGGGCCATTCCAATTGTGGATTGATAGCTGTTATTGTATGCAAATTCAACCAAAGTTAAGTGCTTGTCCCAACTATCCTAGAAGTCCAACACATAGGCTCTAAGCATATCTTCCAAAATCTGGATGGTCCCTTCCGACTGACTATCAGTTTGAGAGTGAAAAGCCATGCTGAACTTTAGTTTGGTGCCCATAGCCTTATGCAAACTCTTCCAGAATTGGGAGGTGAATCTTGGGTCTCGATTAGAAACAATCGATCCAGGCACTCCATGTAGTCTAACAATCTCATTTACATAGAGTTGGGCATATTTGTCCATAGTGAAGGTGGTGCGCACAGGAATAAACTGCGCTGATTTTGTTAACCGGTCCATAATTACCCAAATTGCATCACATCTATTTCTAGTCCTCGGTAGACCCACAAAAAATCCATAGTGATGTGTTCCCATTTCCATTCTGGCATTGATAGTGGATTAAGCAATTCCAATGGCCTTTGACGTTTAGCTTTAACTTGTTGGCAGACTAATCATTGTTCAACAAATTGAGCTATCTCTCTTTTCATACCAACCCACCAGTAGTTATTTTGGAGATCTCTGTACATTTTTGTACAGCCAGGATACACTGAATAAGGAGAATTATGTGCTTCATTCAAAATTTTTAGTTTCAATTCCATCACATTAGGCACACATAATCTTCCTTTGAAATATAATACCCCGTCAGAGGAGGTAGCAAAACCTGGCCTCTTTCCCAATGGAACTTCTTCCATCACCTTCTTCAAGAAGGCATCTTCACTTTGACTTTTCTTGATCTTCTCAACAATGATGGGTTGTGCGATCAATGAAGCCAAGTGTAGGCATTCATTCGGCTGAACAATCTCAATAGCAAATTTCTCCAAATCTTGCATTATTGACCTTTGAGTGGAAATTAGAGTAGCCATATATCGAGAAGACTTCTGACTCAAGGCATCCGCCACCACATTCGCTTTTCCAGGATGATAATTAATGACACAGTCATAATCATTGACCAATTCAAGCCATCGCCTTTGCCTCAGATTTAATTCCTTCTGAGTGAAGAAATATTTAAGGCTCTTGTGGTCAATATAGATCTCACATCTGGTTTCCTACAAGTAATGCCTTCAAATTTTTAATGGAAACACCACAGCTACCGGTTTCAAATCATGGGTAGGATAATTCTTTACATAGTCCTTCAATTGTCAAGATACATAGGCTATAACCTTGCCATTTTGCATCAAGACACACCCTAACCCGTTCTTAGAAGCATCGCTGTATATCATAAATCCTTCTGAACTAGAAGGAGTGGTCAGTACTGGAGCTGTCACCAATCGATTCTTGAGTTCCTGAAAACTCTTTTCACAGTCTTCCAACCATACAAAAGCTACATTCTTCCTGGTCAACTGTGTTAAGGGCAAAGCTATCCTAGAAAAGCCTTCAACAAATCTCCTATAGTATCCAGCCAATCCCAGAAAACTTCCTACTTCAGTTACATTAGTTGGTCTCGACCACTTCACAATAGCTTCCACTTTGTTTGGGTCTACGAAAATCCCATCACTTGAAACAATGTGACCCAAGAAGGAAATCTGATTAATTCAAAACTCGCATTTCTTGAATTTGGCATACAGTTTCTTCTCTCTCAATAACTGCAGCACCCTTCTCAAATGCTCTTCGTGTTCTTTAAAATTCTTAGAATACACCAAGATATCATCAATAAACACAATGATGAATTTGTCCAAGAATTCCTTAAAAACACAATTCATAAGATCCATAAAAGCAGCTTGAGCATTCGTGAGTTCGAAAGGCATCACTAAGAATTCATAGTGCCCATATCTTATTCGAAAGGCAGTCTTGGAAATGTCTTCCTTTCTGATCTTTAATTAATGATATCCAGATCGAAGATCAATCTTGGAAAACATACTTGCCCTATGCAACTGATCTAGTAGATCATCAATCCTTGGAAGTGGATACTTGTTCTTAATAGTCACCCGATTCAATTCATGGTAATCAATGCACAATCTCATTATTCCATCCTTTTTCTTCACAAACAGAACTGGTGCTCCCCAAGAAGAGACACTGGGACGGATGAAACCCTTATCCAGTAACTCTTGTAACTGCTCCTTCAATTCCTTAAGTTCTGTTGGTGACATCTGATATGGAACTTTAGATATAAGAGTGGTTCCCGGTAAAAGATCGATAGTAAATTCAATCTCTCGATCGAGAGGGAGTCCGGGTAATTCTTCTAGAAATACATCAGTAAATTCATTTACCATCGGAATGTTTTGAATACTCTTTTCTTCTTTTTGTGTTTCCATAACACAAGCTAAGAAACCCATACATCCTTTCTGAAGGAACTTTTGAGGTTTCAAGGCTGAGATAGTCCATGGCAATGAAATTATATCCACCTTGACAAAACTGCACTCCAATCCGAGTGGGGTATGGAATACCACTTTCTTCTTAAAATATTTGACATCGGCGTGATATTTAGATAGCCAATCCATATCCAGAATCACATCAAAGTCACGCGTCTCTAAGATAATTAGATTGGCCTCCAATTCTTAATCGTCTATTTTAATCGGGCAAGACTTCAATTCTTCTCTAGCACACAATGATGTCCTCGAAGGGGTACAAACAGGCATCTCAACATCCATAATTGAAGGTTTTACTTTCAGTTTATGAGCAAAAGTACGAGACATGAATGAATGAGTGGCATCCGAGTCAAAAAATACATGAGCATTGTGACCAATAACAGAGATAGTACCAGAAACAACAGATGGAGCTTCATGAACTTCAGCGGTGGTAAGGGCATAGACTCTTCCTTGCATTTGTGTTTCTCTACCCAGAGCATTCTGAACTCTACTAGGAGTAATCGAAGCTTGACTGGCTTCAGGACATGAAGAAATAAAGTGTCTGATTTTGCCACAGTGGAAGCACGCTCTAGTCTTGAAATAACACGTTCTTTTATGTGGTCTGTGGCATGTATCACATACAGGCAATTCTTTCCTACCCGTATTCTGCTTCTTCTTTCCCTTGCCTCTCTCAAACCATTTACTATTGTTCCTCCATGGCTTCCTTGATTGAGAACCAAAACCCTCTTCTTTAAACTTGCCAGCTTCAGCCATTTCTTCATCTTTGGCCAATATTTATGCCTTCCTCAACACTGCATTGTAGCTTTTCAATTCTAAAACTGCCACATGCCTTCGGATTTCTGGTTTTAGGCCTCTCTTAAAGAACTTGGCTTTCTCCTCTTCTGTGCTAATGAGATGTGGAGCAAATCTGGATAGAGCCTCAAACTTCCTTTCATATTTTGTGAGGGACATACACCCTTGAATTAACTATACAAATTCGACAATCTTTTCATTCTTCAATGACTGAGGGAAATACTTATCATAAAATAACTCTTTAAATTGAGCCCAAATAAGCACTCTGTCTTCCCCAGTATGAGCTCTCTTTGTCATTTTCCACCAATAGTTTGCACTACCTTTTAGCATAAAAGTAGCACATGTGAGTCGTTATGCATCAGTACACCCCATAAGTTTGAATATTTTCTCCATTCTTCTACAACTAATGGTTCCGTTGAGCCCATAAGGGAGGGAGGATTGAGTCTTCTGAACTGCTCCACAACTTGTATACTTTCAGAAGTGGTAGAACTAGGTTGTGTAGCCTCTTGTCTCATATCTGTCAAAATCTGTACCAACTCTTGGACTGTAGTGTCCTGAGCCCGTGAGCTGCTACTAGTCCCAGCATGTCTCTTCAGTCTTTTATTTCTGACGAAAGCATGTTCATCTAGCTCTGAAGTTCGTCTCACTCTGGATGTGGAGCTAACTCTCCTAATTTCCTCTATGGTGGGGTTATCGGCTCTCTTGGGTCGTCCAGGTCGAGATATGACTATCAATTCTGATCATCAGAACAGAATGAAGCACCATGTAATAACAATAATACTAACAATAATAATAATAATAATTACTAGTCCTCATTCATGCTCAACCATTTCAGAGATTTCAACATGGAAATCAAACAATTATCAATCTCACTTATTATTGAGGATTTGGCATGGACTTGGTTCCCTTAACCGCTTACAATAAAAATGTCTACAAAACTTTAAACTTATGCTCTGATACCATTACTGTCATAGCCCATACTGCACATACAGAATGTAATATTTTACACAGTCATTTAAATGTGAACTCTGTTGTTTCTTTCAAAAATTAATTTGGGTATCATCCAATACAAAGTTCTTAATCGTAACCACATCATTTCACTATATATAGGTACATTCAAAAAAGCAAAAGAATTCCTATAGTATGACTATGATGATATAGGGCAGCAGTCTGTGGTTGCTAAGGAAACTTTGTCTGTAATGCCAAAAGTCCTCTATCCTTATCTTAGCCTACTGATCACCTGAGGCACACACAATAATTTAGTGAGTAAACTTAGTAAGTAAGCTAAGCAAATATACAGTAATATATAGTAACAGTAAAATTCAGTTCACAGTACGAAGACTGTTCATTTCTCCATGCATCGCATTGTCATGTACAATCCCAATCACATAATAAGGAAGCTTTCACAGTATCCGTTACAGTCACATAGGGAAAAAGGTTCTCTAATCAAGGTACAACTTTTCATTTCACAGTCAATTCTCATATGTAGACCCAAATCACTTAGCCACCTATCGGCAGCATCCGTAGGCAGGGCACCGTCGTAGTGAGTATTTATCACATTCTCACATTACACGGATCCACCATCACCCAAAGGTGACAACCATATAGTCCTGCTGGACTCTATCCTGCCACACAGAAGAGTACAGGTACACTTAGATGCCTTCTCTTGAAGTAGCTCGAGGCTAGTCCGACAATTCGGGTGATATCGAGCCCATGCTACCGAATCTCATATAGAGAAGCACAAGGTCCAGACCTCCCCTCAAGCTAAGATAGTACGAAACAGTACGAATATATTCAGATGCCTACGTTTGAAATAGCTCGAGGCTAGTCTGACAATTCAGGTGATACCGAGCCCATGCTATCGAATCTCGTATAGAGAAACACATGATCTAGACCTCCCCTCAAGCTATGAGAGCTAAGCTTTTTAGGTCTTGGTATGCCACTCACGTTTCACAATTCACAATGTCTCACATTCAAGCATTATGATTCCAACAATTAACAATGTTACAATCCACTATATTACATACAGAATAACACAATTTATTATGGCCTCAAAATAGTTAGCTTACTTACCTTGTATAGCTCCTTTTTGATGCTTAGGATTGACCTAAAAACAAAACAAAATCTCTTTTAGGTCACCACACACCTTTATAAATCAATTCCTCCTTTTGGCTCTATTTCTATACATACTCTGTCAAACAATTTACGATAACAACTGTCTACTCCCAAAGTTCACACAATTGTGTAAACATCTTTTACACTCATATATCATGTCTCTATAAAATTTTTAGAGCCAATTGAGGTCATTTATCCACTCAAAATAACCAAATTCGTTAACTCAACAATTCTACCATTGCATTCGTTTCACTGAGTAGTACAGACTTAAAAATTTGTAGGAATTACAACCCTACTTAAACGGCTACCAAAATTTTTAAGCTAGTATATAAAACATATATATACCTCTATCCCAAAAACCGTGGCTTTTCAAGGTGTTTAACCCATTCAAACTCAATTATTTCTAACTACCCTGTCAAAAGGCTGAATTCGAACCAATCTGTGAATTTGCTCGACACTCGATGCTTGACAAAGACGCTCAACAATGCGACAACTCGACGCTCGACCCTCGACAACGTGACACGTCACTCGACCACGCGTTGCTCAATCAAGCATTCGAGTTGGACAATTACACGTCGAGTCCCCTCGACACTCGACAATTACCGTCGAGTCCCGCTCGTCACTTCACAGTTATCGTCAAGTCCCACTCGACAATCGACAATCCTATTTCAAGTCCCACTCGACACGACACTAGGCAGTCGAGCACTACGAAACTCGACACGACACTGCATCAATGCACACGACACTCGACATTACATCACTTGAGCACCAGATAGCCGAGCGCTCGATGCTCGACACTGCGTCGCCTAACCGGTCGACACTCACCTATGCGTTTTGTTGGACACACTGCCAGTAGCCATGTTTCAAACCCGACTTTCCCTTACTCTGTTTCTAAAACAAGGGAGAAATGCACATCCCATACTAGAAGTGCAAAAATTCACTACAATTCACACACTTTGAATTTTTGAGTGAATCCAATTTCTATAAACTCCTGGACATGTCTATTTTCATAAATAAAAATTTCAGAACAAGAAAACATCCCGCTAATTTTTGAGAATTTTCGGAACATGCACTACTTAGTATAAAAAAAAAACTACAGGATTGAATCAAACTCTCATTTCTAGCTTGTATCCTCATCCCTTTGCTTAGACACCTTCAAATCTTATTCAAATTCATATTTCCACACAAGTTTCCAGCAATACAAACAACAATTCCCATACTCACATCACAAACCAAAAGAATTCTTGCAAACACATACACAATAAACTAAGAATTCTAAAGAAGAGATGAGTTCTTACCACTTCCTTCCTTTCTTCTCCTTCCTTTCCTTAAGTTCTTAGTAATTCTTTGTGTGGAAAGCTTAGAAAGAGTGAAGAACTAAGAACGTGAGCTAAAGAGCTAGAATGAAAGAATTCTAGAATTATTCCTATTTATAGATAAACATTAGGCAATTTTCCATTTAGTTCCCTCTTCCCTTTCTTATTACCATTAAGCCCATCATCTCCATCTATTACACTTCAATTCAAATACATCACCAATATGTTAATACATATTATTACACATGTAACCACAATACAGGATATAATGTACCTTACAAAACTTAGTATATTACATATAGTTAGCTAGCTACCAGGAAAACTCGACTCCACGCTTCTCAATACAGTCTACCATTAGTGGAAAGCGCATAAATTTGCAAGTTAAAGTTGAAACTGTACACATTAATTTCTTTGCATTAAATGAAACTTTGGATTGCTTTATTCAAACTTATATTTCTATAAGTCTATGTTCTGCAGCTATTTTACACTATTATATACCATAATATACATGCTTGTCATATTATTGAGAAATGACTTCAACAATAAATTATTAAGAAATGGATTCAACTAGTAGGATGATGAATTTAACATATTATGACCAAGCATTCCATTCAACTAAAAGCTATCGTTTAGTCAATTACTTGCTATTTGTTGCCCAGCCTGCTCCTATTAGTTTTCAATATAGATCCACAAAAATACCTTTCCTAGATCCTTGCTTAATTACAAATAAGGAAAGTTGTCAAGGTTAACAAGGTGTTGTTATATAATTATATATTGTTTATTGCTGCATTTCAATGTGTCTTTTTGTCTTTCCAGCTAACTAAATTTAAAGCAATAATGTTAGTATTGTATTCGAGTGTTATATGCATGCAGGATTCTAGCTTTCTTTGACACATATGTCAAACTTTTAGGTAATTAGGCTTTGATTTGTCTGGTAATTCTTTTGGCAGTACTTGCAATTCACTATCGTACTTTATATCATAAAAACAATTCTTATTACTCACCGGCAAAATAGATTATTTGTGTAGGAACTAACATTATGACGGACCGCATCAATTACGAGAAGAATATTTTATATTACAAGACAATATCATTAGAAGGAAAGAAATATTATTTGAATTGAAAAATTTACTATCTTTGGAAGGCCCTGATTACTCCCTTAACAATATATCAGCTTGTTGATCTTGTCCCTTCATCGGACTCGTGAGGAACCCTTGTTACCATATCTTATATGCAGTAAGCAGATTTTGTACTCATCAAAGTGTCTGTCTAGGGTTGTTGCATCCTGCCGCTTTAGGGCCAAAATGATGCTAGGTAGGGAAGTGAGACTCTCTCCCTTGATATCTCTCTTCCATTTTCTATCAGAGAACATTCAAAGATATAGCATGATAGCAAGCAAACTGCTAGCTTTCAAATATCTATTCGGATTGTGATGTGATCAAGTATGATGTATTTTGTACATCTTCTCTCTGTGGAACTGTGTTCCAGGGAGAAGGGATCTTTTGCTTTGTTAGTATAAAATCCTTGTGTTGTATTTCTCTCGTGCTCATTTTCTTACTTTATTACAAATTAAGCACATCTCTAACTCATGAGACTCGTAAAATTGGTAAATTCCAATTTCAATTCGAGTGCTTGGCAACACATATTGAAGCACAAAATAGCTGATATGTCACATACGTATACATCTCAGGTTTGAACTCAATCCAGTTTATTATTAAATTCAATCTTGAAGACACCCCAAAAGCTAATCATTCCATGCAGGGCAAAATTCAGCCCTCAAGTCCTCAAAAGCTAATCATTCCATACAGAGCAACAATCTAGCCTTCCAAAATCCTATACAGTCCCATCGAAACCCAATTCAAATGTTTAAATTCTCAAAAGCTAAACTCTTTCCTTGCAGGGCAACAATTCACTTTCCATAGCCATCCAGAATCCTGTGAAATCTTTAAGGGACCTCTTATATATCACCATCCATATTTTCTCTTCCAGATTCTTCATATCATAATTGTGCTGGTTTGTGTTGATAAATTTTCTATCTACTACGGTAAAACCACAATAAATCGGTCAACACATTAAATTTTGTAGTTGACATGGGTAGATTTGACTAGTTAAATGCATATAGCTAGTTTTCTTTAATTTGATTACTTTGATTTGTAATTATTTTCATGCATTCATAGCCGAGGGTATAATTAATTTTAAATTAAGTTAATGGTGACAATCATGAAAATCACCAATAAAAATCCAACACCACCTAAGTTCCTTGTAACGTCTACCAATTAAATTCAAATGCATGTTTTTAATTAATCGAAGTCCCTCTTTTCAAATTTTTGTCAATAATTAACAACAGAGTAAATATACATTTTGATTTATATAATTATTTTCAAGAAATTAACGATAATATACAAGCCCAGTAGTCTAGCATCCTGAGGATATCTTATTAAATTTTTATCATTTTATTTAATTCAAATAGATTAATGGTGGCTAATAAATTAAACTTTTAATTTTTTTTCAAAATTGCCAGATTGAGAGTTTTGAAGTTCGAACGAACAGCCACACAGCTATAAGATAGGTATGCAGTGCATGCATTGATACTCAAAAAAATTAAAAACTTAATTTGAATTAAGTTAAACAATAAACAATTAATGAGGTAAGATAGTTGTATGTATTTTATAGTAAAATATATATAATCTTTTAAATCGTATATCCCCATTTTTTTTTTTTTTAACATTTCGACATCACGCTTGAGAATAACTATCTCTATCATCTAATGTGAGAAATCAAAGCAATGATTATTACCAGTTCAATGTGTAACAGTGCAGAAATTAAACTAATTACTAATTAAGATCACAATTACTTAATATACTTAATATATATATATATATATTGGACAGCTAGTTCAAATAATGTTTAATTAGCTCAATTTAAATATAATTTAAAGGCATTGTTATAATATGATATATATATATATATATATATATATATATATATATATATATATTGTGCATTTGTTATATGTCAGAAGTTAAAAAAATTATAATAATAAAAATGAATAGCTTATTTTAACATTAATTTTATAAAATCTTAATTTCTTTTGGTTTTCTAATCGATATATTTATGATAAATTGGAAAGCTAATAAATGCCCTACTCGTCAAACATGATGGCGTGATGAATACAAATCAAATGTGATTATTGGATGATGGTCATTAACCTTCAAACAAGATGAGCAATCACGGGTCGAATGTGAAGAGTTTATTAGAAAAACTAATCAAATGCCTTTTCTAATATGATTTCCAATTTATTTAGAGGGATATTTTTTCATCATTAAAATTTACTAAATAATTAGAGAAAAATTAAATCTGTTACGCATAGAAAGAACTTTTCCACTTAACCATTTATCTTAATGAACCCAAATGTCAAAAGGTGGAGTCAAATTGCGTTTTAAATTAAATGCAAACATGTTTTTTGCATAATTCCACATATCTACTCCATCTTTAAGCGGAAGTGAGGAGAATAAGAAGTTAAGTATGTTTAATTGTAGACTTGTTTCTTTTAGGCAAGGAATTCAGGCAAACAAGACTTAGAATGATATTGCATTATTATTAGAGGTCAATTAAAATATAATTTAACAAAAAAGTCTCATAGTGAACCAATTAATAATTATTATTATTTCTTTTAAATGTCATTACTCACCCATGATCATGAATTCACAGATAATATAAAATTGGGGGAAAAAGTTTAGGAAAAAGGAAAAACATTGAGGTAAAAAAACCTTTTGAGGATGAAGGTTACGTAGAGTAGGCATACTGGGAGTAAAAATAAATAAGTTGAGTTATGCTTGAGAGGACAGCATCACTATATATTTGGCTGTAATTTATTTAAACTGGGAATGGTATTGATCGTAATCTATGAAAACCAGTACAAGCCAAACCAGACACAGCAATTTTGCTAATGTAAAAAATTAATGAAAAATTGTATTGTATTTTTTTCATGCATGCCACAGAATCTCAGCTTTGGTTGGTGTATGCTCCTGCAAAGCATTATTTAATTTTTTTCTGATGTTATTAGAGTTACGCAACTTCACTATCTATGGTCAGCTTTGCATTATTTGATTTTTTTCTGAAGATAGAAAGCTACATTTTCCTGAAATTTACTTAAACTAGGAGTTGTATTGATGGTAGCATAGGAAAACCAATACAAGCAAATCCCAAAACTGGGAGTTGTATTGATGATTGCCTATGAAATCTTGCCATTCTGATGCTGCACGACATATATTCACCAAAAAACGTTCCATTTTAGAAGGCTTTTCAAGCCATTGTGGCAGATATCATGTGCCTGCCAGAGATTACCATTTGGTGTGAATATATTTTTGAGTCCCTTATTTGCTAAGATCCCTGATTTGGTTTTCTCCATTTGCATGTGAAGGTAATGAGAAATCTTGAATCCCCTACATGCGAGATCCTCAGCTGGCCTAACAAGGCTTTCCCAACTTATTTTTTATCCTTATCCACAGAACGAACAATAATGGAATTCTTAATCAAATGAAAAAATTCAAATGCAATCAACAGCGTGATAGTCATAAATCCAAGAGAAAGGGGGTAGTTTTCATTCAATATAAGATTTATTTATTAAATAATTTAAATTTTATAAAAAAATTTATACATATTAAATATGTGATTTTATATTTCTGTTAATTATTAATGTTTATCAAATTTATTTAATATATTTTTAATTTAAATTATATATTTAATTTTAAGTAATTAAATTTATTTATTAAAATTTGAAAAATAAAAAAAGAATCGAAGGGCCACCGTCACCATGGGATAATCAAACTAGCTAGCTAGATTAAAAGTACACATCATATAGTAGTTTCAAATTGATTGGTTAATCAGTTAATTATTAAGATGCATGCATGCGTACTTGAGATAATAAATTAAATAAATTAATTAATGTAGATCTTGACTTCAGTTAGCTAGCTTTTATTTTATGCTTTATTTTATTTACATCTTTGTGATATTTAATATATTTTATTGAATTATATATCTTTTGCAGGTTGGGATGTTGGTCTTACAGATATTAAAATTAAATTTATTTATTTTAATTATAAGTATAAATTTAATAAAATACTTTAAAATTATAATAAATAAGATAATTTTATATTTTTTATTAAGGACAATTTTGATATTCACATTTTAAAAGTAGAAGTTGGCCTAGAAAAGCAGGTGATTCTCTGCTTTTAAACTTCTTCATCAAATTTGATGTTTTCTATAACAACTTCTTTTTTAAACAAGCGGAGAAGGAAACATTTTTTTCTGCAGTAACAACAATTCTAAATTGGCTTATTGTTCAATAGGTATAGATAAAAACAAATACTAATACCTGTTAACTTGAAAGAAACAAAAGCAGATCTATTTTTGAGATAACATGAAAAAGGTCATATACTTGTTAACCATAATAAAATATGACACTCACAAAAAACTTCTTTCACTTTTGGCACAAAATTTTAGGAGTAAATGGTGGGAAACAAAGAACGGGAAAAGAATATTTGCCCATCATTTAGCATTTACTAAGCTAGATCCAAAAATAGCTCCATGTTCTGGTAGACTAATAATTATATAGTCTAAAGATCCATTTGGCGTAAGAGTAAATAGAATTAAATTTCACATTAGCACTATAGTTAGTTTGTAGGACATATTCAGTAATAATTTTTATCAAATATATTTTTCGCTGTGTTGCTATAACTTTTAAAATGTGCCACAAACCACCTTTTTAAATAATCCATGTGCCAGCTGTTGAAACACAAATTCTGCAAAATGGAGAGAAATGCTAATCCTAGTGGTGCTTTCCTTCTATCACCTTAATACACCTCTAAGGACTAAGCAGTGTGCAGGCTGCATGAACCGAATTGGCCTTCCCTCAATTACCATGTTTTCAAATTCTTGATCAACAAAAATTCTTGATGCCTTGAAAAAAAAAAAAAAAAAGGACACTTTAAACAGTTGTGTGGTGCAACTCTTATAGTACTTTATGATGTAAAAGCTACATTCATTAAAAATAGCTACCAATCTTTGAGGTCAAAAACAGAAAAACTCAAGTAAAGATTGGTCTTCAGGGACTTTCACCAAAGGAAGAAGAAACAGGCATGGAGGACGTATAATCATATCCAATTAGGCCTTCATCCACATGGCAAACTTTTCGTTGGGTGATGAAGTTTGACCACATAGTCTACTTATGAAAACTTTACACAAAACTATAAATAAAATCAATATCTAGGTCTTCCTTGAATAACACAAATAAAACTTTTCGTTGTATAATCTCTTTCTTCAGAGAGTAAAATTTAACTCTTTATTAAATTAAAAATACTTGATAAATTAAAGATAAATTTTGTTAAAATACTTATCGAATATAAGTAACAACACTAAAAATCTTACAAATTTTCTAGCCTAAAGTAAAATCATAAAATGATATTCAAATTTAGAATAAAATAATGAACATATTTCTCAGTGTAGATAATACATTTAACATATGTTTAAATAATGTTGCAATCTTCTAATTGATTATTTGTCAATGATTACCAAACTTTGGAATGTTATTACCATTAAACTAATGTGGGTCATTTTTTTAAAAATGATTTCCATTTTGAAATGTACAATCACGGAGGAGCGGAAATCTTGCCATTTTGCTGTTAGAATTAAGAGTTACGAAAATAGGTACATGGGTCTATAAATGGAATGTTTCTACCACTTTTCTGTTGACATGCAGAGAAGTAGTTGAACAATCCAAAAACGTTCCATTTTAGAAGGCTTTCAAGCCATTATGGGAGATATCACCCGCATGTGAAGGTAAGCTGAAATCTTGAATCCCCTACGAGCAAGATTCTCAGCTGGCCTTACAAAGTCTTTCCCAACTTCAACTGTCAACTCTCACACGTGAGCTCGGGTCTGTTCCGGCAGCAGCTCGAATCATTGGCCTCTCAACCGCAACTCCCAAAAAGATGCCTTTCATTTCCCGGACACGTCACTGCACCGACTCGTAAACACCTTCACGGTGCCGAAATAAATAATTCTGTTCTTATGCGGAAGCACCAATTACAAGTTCCCACGCAACACGGGTACCTGCAAACGGTTTTTAAATCATATTTTCAGTATTTATTTTTATTTCATCTCTTTTTGATACACAAACAGAAAATTGATTCATTAACTTGTAGATCCAATCGAGTTCGCGTTGTGTTACATATTCTTAAGCAGGTAATTTCCCAGATCTTTACTCGATAATCACTACGTTGCTGATCTATAAATTACGTGAACTTTCATGTTTGAAGCCTTAGCTTTGTTCGTTTTATTCGCTGTTTTTTTTTTTTCTTCACTAGTGGATTGATTTGTTGTTGTTTTTACTTCTTCGCGCAGGGGAAGGTCGTCCGTATCTAGATGGTCGGAACAAAGGTTTCCTTCGAAGTGAATGACCGAAAGATTGAGTTAATGCTGAGCTTTGTGACCCTCTTCTTGATCTTGATTGTGCATTAGTTTCAATTATTAAAAACTAACTAATTTTTTTTTCAAATGTACTAGATATTTTTTCTAACTCCGTTAATTATTGAATAATTGAATGCCGTTAATTTCAATTATTCAGTTATCAATTTTATTTTATTCTTTATTCATAATGTTTTTGTTTTTTTTTTTTAAAATACTATAAGAGTAGTTTGAAAGTAATTTGTGGTATTAAGCAATTATGTTATACTAGGGCCCTGCTGTCTTTAATTTATAACCTTAATTATGACATCAATAGAGAATATAATATTTTCATTGAAATATATAAAATTAACATTTAAAGAAAACAAAGATGAAAGTAGAACATTCGAGAATATTTTATAATCTAAAATGAAATATTCTAGATGAGAAAGTAAAAGACGTCCTAATAAGTATTTTTTTAACTTAAAAAAAGGCTTAAAAAATACTTTGCTCATTGTAGGTATAGGTATACAAAGTAGTAAATTGAGCTGTCGTGCGCTTTTAACTTTGAAATAGAAAGAAATAAACAACAAAATATTGAAGCTGAAGTCTATAGACAACAAATGGGCTAGCAGGCTGGCTCCAATCACCGTGTTCTCTTTTTGGTGTATCTGCAAATTTTGATGTCAGTATATCATGTATTTACCATCAATACTTGCTCCAAAATCTTAACCACTATTTTTTCATATCATGTGTTGAGAATCAGTACTTGCTCCATAATCTTAACCATTATTTTTTTCTCTTCCGAATGTGATATCAAAGATCCATAGTAATTTTAAGGTTTTCTTGACATTAATGATTATATAATATGATAACATAATTATTGATTAATTTTAATTTCTCGTCTACTCTCTAGAAGAAAATAAAAAAGAAAATTTTACCACTTTTAACTCCAGTTTCTGAATTATTTATTGTCACATACTTCGATTCACATGGTGTGCTTAAGAATCAATTTTTTTTTTTAATTTTCTTAAAGTAATGTTGTAATTGAGCGAAAATCATTTTAATTAATGCTATGATCAATAATTTGATGTGAATTCTCTCAATTTAAGCATACCTTAGAATAATTCTGAATTTTCAAGCAACATTATTTCATGAAATAAGGATGTGGAAATTTCATTTTTAGAGATATTTAAGTCTTACAAATTTTATTAACAATTAAAAATAAGCACTGCTGCATCAGTTATAGAGTTTGGGTTATATAAAGATTATAAGTCTAACATCATTCTTAACTAAATAATGGAAAGTAATTATGCATATATATGTTTATGTGTGTGTGTGTAAAGGGAAAAAAATCTTTTGAAAAAAATTTTTTAAAGATATTTTGACTTATGCATGTTCACAGAGATATTAAACCTTGAAAATCTCTATAACTTCATTAAAAAATTATTTTATAGTTAATTAAATATTTGTAAATTTATAAAAAATAATTACTCATTATTAAAAATCTTTTAATTAAATGGTAGAGTTATTAGAAAAAATGATTACTTTTTGCGTCTATTATTTCATTATGTTAATATAATTCTAAATTTTAAAAATAACTTTTTTGTCGAATACATCTCTATTATTTTAAGAATAACATCAACAAACCAATGGAATTTAACAAATCAAATTTCAATTTAATAAAATTACAAGCAAAATCACAATTATTTTTAAAAGCTTGATTATAAAAATCATTAATTACCAAACTTATATGTGCTAATCCCTCACATAATTTGTAAAATATATATTAATTTTTAATTCCAGTTTTTGTTTGATTATGTTTTAATTCATTGAATATTTTACTGGCTCTGTACTATACTTTCGGAATTATGAAAATAACATAAAAATATAATAAAAAATTATGAAATTATTTGGGATACTAAAAATAATGGGTATTGAATATAAAAGTTTAGGTAGAAATATTCTGACCTTAATTAAATGATTAAAAATATTTTAAGAGTTATGAAAATTGTCAAAATTTTTGTTAAACATCACATTACTCCTCTACTCATCTATTTATTATTTTAATTACATAAAATTATATGGAGCTCAAAAGCAAAATGGAATACGATGTATCGAGCCAAAATAAAATAAAATATTTATTAATGAAGAGATCTTTTTACAATATTGATGTTAAAAATTTATTAAAATAATAATTATATACTTTCCGTCTTTTCCATCATATATCTTTTTCATTTACTAAAATTATAAAATTATTGAAATAATAATCATATATTGTCAATAATGGTGGGATGGACGAGGGGTGAAAAGGGGTGGAGGGGGTGGAGCAGGTTTCTTTAACCGGTGTAGGCTGTAATTTTCTTTGTCTTTCCTTGGATATTGGATGTTAATACTCTATTTGGGATTTTCTTCTAAAAGGTTATTTGTAATGACTAGGCCTTTATGACCTAAAATGTTATTTTGTTAAATCTTTAGAATTTTTTGTCCATCCTTTCTTCATTTTTTTAAATTATTTTTCTTTGTCGATACATTTTGTGTTTTGCTAAATGATTTGACAATTTTACTTCCAAATAATCGATAAAAAGTATTGGAACATCAAAACCAAATCAACTCAACTGTTGGTCGATGTATGATGTCTTTGTTTTAACTTTTATGCTTCACATTTTGTTAGTTGTGCTATTAATAAGAGCTGATATCATGTGAAATTATTGTATTGATGAATTAGATGTGAACGTGAGTACTGTGCTCCAAGCTTAAGTTCAATATATGGAGCCCCATCATGCAAAGTGTTAGAATAATGAATAAGGCTCTGATGTCACTGTCAGAATGAGGAATGATATAGAAGATGCTAGAAATATAGAAACTAGAAATATAGAAAAGTGCTAGATTGAGATGCTAGAAATATAGAAACTAGATTTTATATTGATGATCTGATAGTAGTGCAAGATGCGGGACTCTAGTATTAGAGTACCCGATAGCTCGTTAGTTCTTGGAGCTTATTTGAAAGCTTAGTTTTTATTGATTAATTTTGCTTGATAACAAATGAGAGAACGTCCCCCTATTTATACTAGTTTAAGTCGGTTTACAAATTGATAAAATATTCAATTTACTTACAAGTGGTAGACTTGAGTGCATATGTCCACCGTGTTATGTTTGGAAGGTAATGAAGATAATTCTTAGTTGGTTGAATTATTTATTCGCTTATGTACCTATTCGAATATGGCTTCACTTGGTGGCTGGCTCAATATTAGCCTTATTTGATGGCTAGATTTTTGCTCGATTATGTGAGAGATCCCTAATTTCATTCTATTCCTTGTAGATCCAATTGAGTTCGCATTTTGTTACAGACTCTTAACAAGGTAATTTCCCAGATCTTTATTCGATAATCACTACGTTGCTGATCTATAAATTTCGTGGGCTTTCATGTTTAAAGCCTTAGCTTTGTTCGTTTTATTCGTTGTTTCTTTAATTATTTCTTCGCTAGTGGATTGATTTGTTATTGTTTTTACTTTTTCGTGCAGGGGAAGGTCGTCAGTATCCAAATCGTCGGCACAAAGGTTTCCGTCGAAGTGAATGACCGAAAGAGTGAATTAATACTGAGCTTTGTGACCCTCTTCTTGATCTTGATTGTGCATTAGTTTCAATTATTAAAAAACAACTAAAAAAATGTTTTTCAAATGTACTAGATATTTTTTCTAACTGTGTTAATTATTGAGTAATTGAATGCCGTTAATTTCAATTATTTAATTTATTTTATTCTTTGTTCATAATGTTTTTGCTTGTTTTATATACTCTAAGAGTAGTTTGAAAGTAATTTGTGGTGTTAAGTAATTATGTTGTACTACTGCCCTGTTGTCTTTAATTTATAACCTTAATTATGACATCAATAGAGAATATAATATTTTCATTAAAATGAATAAAATTAATCTTTAAAGAAAACAAAGACGAAAGTAGGACATTTGGGAATATTTTATAGTCTAAAATGAAATATTCGAGATGAGAAAGTAAACAGTGTGTGTCCTAATAAGTATTTTTTAACTTAAAAAAGGCTTTGACTTAAAAAATACTTTGTTCATTATGGGTATATGTATAAAAAGTAGTAAATTGATCTGTCGTACACTTTTAACTTTAGAATAGAAAGAAATAAACAACAAAATTGAAGCTAAAGTCTAGAGACAATAAATGGGCTGGCTGGCTGGCTACAATCATCGTGTTCCCTTTTTGGTGTATCAACAAATTTTGATGTCAGTATATTATGTATTTACCATCAATACTTGCTACAAAATCTTAACCACTATTTTTTCATATCATGTGTTTACCACCAGTACTTGCTTCATAATCTTAACAATTATTTTTTTCTCTTCTGAATGTGATATCAAAGATCCATAGCAATTTTAAGGATTTCTTGACATTAACAATTATATAATATGATAATATAATCATTGATTAATTTTAATTTCTCTCTCTACTTGCTTGTGTACTCTCTTGAAGAAAATAAGGAAGAAAATTTTACCCCGTTTTAACTCCAGTTTCTAATTTATTTATTATCACATGGTTCGATTTGCATGGTATGCTTAAGAATCAATTTTTTTATTTTCTCAAAATAATGTTGTAATTGAGCAAAAAATCATTTTAATTAATGCTCACTACAAGAAAAATAACCATATTTGGCGGTTTTTGGCAGCCAAATATGTATATATTTGGCGGTCTTGAAAGCGCCACCAATGACACCGCCAAATATGGTCAATTTAGCATATTTGGCGGTCTTATGACCGCCAAATATGTATATGACTATACTTGGCGGTTTTTGGCCGCCAAGTATAAATCGTTTTAAAAAAATAAAAAAATATATACTTGGCGGTCAAAGACCGCCAAGTATAGTTAGGTTTAAAATTAAAAAATAATATATACTTGGCAGTTTTTAGGCGCCAAGTATATATAATAGGTTTTTTTAAAAAAATTAGAAATTCATAATCACATCAAAATGTCTTACAAAAGTAGAATATAATGTACAAAAGGTATTACACAACATGTGTACATATCAAACTATTACCATCACCAGCCAATACATGTCCCTAATATGACTGGAATTGTTTCAATAAAATTAAGGTACAATCACATCAAAATACATATCACCCATCCAACAATCATCTAGGAAATATAAACGTGATTGATCCAGTTAGTGGCATAAACACATAACAGAATTTAGAGTATCTCTTCAAATAGTGGGTCTTTCAGTAATGAGTTCCAATAACATACTCTTGTACAAGATCATCAGCCATTCCCAACTACAAAAAGAAGCAAAGTAATATTCACAAGATCTTAGCTTGAATATGCATGGAAAGTTCTACATGTATGCAAAAAAACATATGCAAGTCGGCATTTTCAAACAATTAAAAAGATAACTATAAGATGCTTTAGTTTTTGGTTGGATTAAAGACTAAAGAACCCAGTGTACGTAATAAGTCTAAGTTTAGGCACCCACCCTTCATCTAGAAAGGAATCCTTTAGCGATCCTCTAGGCTTTTTGATAATTTGGATGGACTCTAAGTTTGTGCTGCCCTGCAATTTACAACATCACTGTCAGAAATAACCAACAAAGAAAAATAAAATTTCAAACATAATGACTGCTGATAACAAAACAACTTATTGTGCCCAAAACACATAATGCATATACCGGCAAAAGATGAATTCTAGAGGAGGAAGAAAACAAGAATGAAAACAAGTGTTATTAGAACACTTAAAACCAATCATTTTATTTGTTTGGACACATAAAAACAGGGGAAATGTCAAGCAAAAGAAGGTATGCCTAAAATATGATATCAATCTAGCGCATTCATAGAGTAAACCTTATATGAAACATGTAAATTGTTTGTTGTCAAATCGTGCTTTAAAAGGATAGAATAAAAAATAGGAAACCTAAACGTGCGCATGCAAATGTCACGCACACAAGAATATGTGCAGAATCTCAATATAAGTTTGAGTTCAAGAGAGAAAATATTCACAGCTTCATTCTCAAGTGTATCCATAATCAAGCACCAAGAAAACATATCATTAGTCCCTTAAACTCATCAATGCTAATTAAAATCACCTTTAGCCTCATAACAGCATCTATAACCAGTTGTGCAAAATGTTCCTTATCCTGTGAGAGAATTTTGGAACTCAATGTAGTCATTGCAATCTTCATCAAGTCTAACTTGAATTTCTTTGCATTATCCAGTAGTGTCATGTGTCAAAAAATAAAATAGGTAAAAATTTTCAGGCCATTATCCGTTATTGAGAGGCTTTTGTTGTACTTTGACCAACATACACCTAAAGAATCTAATCAATGTGCTATGATCAATATCTAGAACAGTTTGTACTATGGCAGTCCGTGAAAAAAGATAAAGGTGAATCATTGTGAAACGAACAACTTCCTTAGAGGATAACCAATTCCTAAGTGAACATGTGCATAAACATATTACTACCTGCATCCTCTTTATTATCCATGACTTTCTGCAACAACACATTACGAACACATTCAGCGGCCATTCGGTAACCTGGACAACAATTAAGAGAATTTTTCAGCATAAAAGATGCAAGAAAGTAACTACAAAATATTTTTCAGAATGTATGCATGCTGCCCTGCTAATTCATGGAGAAAAATGATGCACAGAAGTAAAGATGCAAATTATGTATTGCCTCCTTTCCAAACATAAAGTGACCATAATAAGATCTCAATATTCAAGTTTAGCAAGGTTAATGAACAATCAAGCACAGTCAAAGGAAAAATAACACAAAAGAAGCAAAATGCAATGAAGCATGGATGATGAAAAACACTGATAATAAACTCTACAGGAAGACCAAGAAGAAGTAATATACAAGCAGAAGCCTGGCAAAAACCAGATATTGTAGTCATTAGGTGAATCTAAGCTACCACCAGCTTTTCTGCATCCCTTAGTAGCTCCCAGCCAAGACAACAACAGAAGTTGTCCCCTCATTGCATTATTTATAAGATAAAATCAGTTAGTTGAATAGTAATTGACCATCTTGCTACTGGCACGACATCGCACATATACTACAAACACAAAACCTAACCAGAAACTATTATCAAGTCTATTTCATTAAAATTAAAAGAGATTCTTATGTAGCATTCCAATTTCAATTGAATATAACTCCTCATCAGAAAAATGCAACAGAAAGATTAATAAAAACCCTCCTAGTTGTCAAAATGAGAACCAGACAACTGACTAACTTTAATTATACCAATTGAGATATAGTAAAAAATTACGCAATAAAATCTGAAAAGAAAACAGAGATCTAGATCAAGTACTTAAATATAAATAATCTTCAAAATAGGAATGAATTAAAGATTCATAACTTCAGCACATAAAATTTATACACACCAAACAGAAATTAATAACGACAATAAACAGAAGTTAAAGGGAACCATTTTTGAGTAACTCACCAGTAAAGTAGTCCAGAAGCATACTTTGCCATCCAGAGTGACCATAGAACAAGTCTTCTCCTGTAATCCACTTTTTTCAGATTCTCAGGGAGAGAAGGCCATTGATAATTGATGACTGGAACTATAAGAGCTGCACCTGTTAGCCTACCAAATGGGAATTTTGAGGTTAGTGACAGAATACTACTACAAAAGTTAGTTAATTAGCCACAAATTGTTGAAGTGTTTTGCCTGTGTGGTATAAATCTGAGGCAACTCCAGGTGGGATATGACCCTATTGAGACTCCAATCATGTAAAATTTGGATCCTACATGTAGCTGATTAGCAAGTTCAAGAATGTCAAATGCTTCACTTTTCACTGACCGCCTCGGGTTTGGATCACTTTCTCCATAGCCAACTCTATCATATAGCAGAAAATATATTCCTAACTCTTTTGCTAGATTCTGAAATTAAACTAAGCACTAACAGACAAATTTGTTTTTCCTATTTCTTCTAATATATGGACAATCAAGCAATGATTACTTGCAAAAAAAAAATTCAAGAATGACATAACAACTCTAAATAAGTTTTCAAGTGTGTGAATAGAATTTCTTTAAAATAATTATAAGGTTGAGGAAAGAGTTGAGTGCTAGTACTTGAGCTGCTGGAAATTTCATTTCTTTGGAGCTTCCAAACCCATGAACAATGATGATCCTATAATTTGATTGGTTTTTGGGAACACCTCTTTCTATGTAAGCCAGATACCTTCCATCACTGAGTCTGACTCTTGGTGAAAAGGAGGACTTCTGGTATCCCAGTAGGAGTATGTGGAGGAGGAAGTTGTGTGGCCTAGTAAACCATTCCCAGAAGACCAATCATCATCACAATTGCTGATTTTGAAACCATCCCTGGAAGAACATGGCAGATCCAGCCATCATGTTTCAGTTCAAAAAAGAGAAAAAGAAAAGGTACAATTGACTCACCTGATTAATATACTTTACTAGAAAAACAGCTAAAGATATTGAGTTTAGATGACCCCAAAAGTAAACTTTTGTTCCTCTTTCTTTACTCTTGGAGATGTTATGTAGCTTTGGCAAGGTCAGCATAAGAAGAAAAATATTTTTGAAAGGTGTGAAGTTTATGCCCACGTGCTGATGGAGTGATGACATCGTGCTAGGAGTTGGAGGCAGCCAATGTTTGAAGTTTATTCTCTGCGCCAGCGTCGACAAAAGTGTCTACAATGAAACTTTCAGCGTGTAATGGGTACTTCTTCCTGATCAAGCCCTTTATACATTTCCAATACGAGAAATCCATTACCTCACCGTCTTTATTAACTATTAGTAAACATTTCGTTCTTTCAAATTCTGGATGATAACCCATCTAGCTCGTCAAATGAGAAAACAGAAGAACAAATTAATAGACAACGACAATAATTAATCCAATGACAAAAGGATTATCAATTCAAAAGTAATTAATTAAATGGCCTAACCGCTCTGTAGAGAAAGGGTGAGTGAGCTAGCATATATAGAATGGAAAATAAAATTAAGTTCCCATGACAAATCAAACAAAGTTATGAAGAATTGAACATACCATGATGTGATCGATTCCAGAACCAATCTTCTTCTCATAATTGGGATGATATGGAAGCAAACTTTCCACAACGATTTTTCATGATCAGGCCTTAATCTATCACCACTCTTGTATCTATAAACAAAAACATAGATAAGGCTATTAAAAACCTGAACGTGAATTTAACTGTAAAAAGAATATTTATAAATTTATCTTTTGGAAATATTTATAAATGCTCATATTATGACTTGTCAGATATGCATTAACAACTTTAATTAGTCGCTTTAAGAATTTATTATTGCTTTGCATATCAATCCTAATAATGTCCAGCCTTATTTATTTAGCATAAAACTCAATCATTATCGAATATTATCGAAATTTCAATTTTACCCTTAAATAATTAAAAGTAAAAAATAAATGTAATGGTATAAATATTTCATATATTAAAAGAATACTCTTTATTAAGACAAAATGTTCTTGAGCAAAATTAAGAACATGAATCCTCCGAAATCAATTCTAGTAATCATTCCTAATCACAATTTGCTATATTCCTAATTCTTTACAAATTGCATTTTTTTTTTTAAAAAAAAGGAAAGTCAAAACTGCAGAATTCTCCATTGCTGCAACAAATTGAAGAGAACTGCAAATTCATTAAAGAGAACAACACCACATTACTGATTGCACAAGCATCACAGTCAGTCAGACACCACTAGCGAATGCATTCCAAGCCAAACTTAAATAAACAATCATCTACCAAGATTAAAAATAAATAAATAAATCAAAAGTGTCACAACAATTAACTGACCAAAAAACACGGGAAAGATGTGTAGATAACTAGCTTTGCCCTGCTTTCTCTGCTCTAAATCTGGATGTTACCCTTATTTTGATCGATCAGTTCCCTCTCCTTTTTATATTTTGTTTTGTATGAAAGTGAATGGATGGAATTATTTCCTTGATAAGCATGTCGTCAAAGTTGAGAGCAATTCATAACATTTTTTCACAGCTGCTTTTTCTTCACGAGGATTTCTGACATGCAGGTCCA
The DNA here is from genome assembly GCA_013180625.2 of Boswellia sacra. Taxonomy (NCBI): domain Eukaryota; kingdom Viridiplantae; phylum Streptophyta; class Magnoliopsida; order Sapindales; family Burseraceae; genus Boswellia; species Boswellia sacra. Next base: position 265,926 of record SNVD02001637.1, read on the forward strand.
TATAATTTTCCACATCTCAGATTACAGGACCACTGTAATATGTATTTAATAATTTATAGTTATTACAATTAAAAATTAAACATATGATGAAGAAAGACAAAGGAAATTAAGCCCCTTTGGCTCTTTCCTAGCTTCTCGGTCTAAACAAATAAGACTATTAACTTATATACAATATTAAAAGATGTTATGAATGGTGAAAAAATAAATAAATATTATATTAATATTATATGATATAAATATTAATATAAATAGTATCTCATACATCGCGAGGTTTAGTTAATATTATTAAATTTTTTGAATATTATATCACATAAACGACATGTATTAGATTTTACTATTTCAATCTTACAAAAATCTTTCGTGTAACTAAATTCATATAAGAATATAATTGAGATATTAAATTGATGGATCACAAATTTTTTTTTATTTTTATTTCATTTAATTAAATATTCTTTAAATAAAAATTATAGTGAAAATATTATTTTTCCATTAAAAGAATATTTTTATATAATTTTTATTGGAGAAATAATTAGTATCATATATATTAAACAAATAGGAAAGTTGATTCTCATTGTTTTAGTTTCTAATGTAATATGTTCAATTATGCGTATAGTCAAAACTAAGTTTTACAAGCAAATGAAAAAAAAAATAAATTTCTCTCTTATCTTTTATGTTTATGTTAAGGAGGAATTACAAAAGAATTTAATACAAAATGAATGAAAAAAATATAAAACAAGATCAGATTTTTGTTTAACAGATGACAAAATTAGTTGATATATTTTTAATACAATGATTATATTTTTATATATTATTAGCGTTAGTAACATTATTTTTATTATTTTATCACATGATGTTTTATTAGACATAAACCCAACCCCAGCATTTATTGGCCATAAAAACCCCGCAAAAATTTCATCCTGCCCCGATCATTCAGCTCCCTCACCTGGTTGTATATCAAATGCGAAAGGATGGAAAAATTAATAAGCATGTAGTCAAAGTTATAAGCAGTTCATAATTTATTTTTTTCAAACAAAAAGTGATATCCCTTTACGATGATTTAATCAGTAATTTTCTAACATCGAGATTAATTTCCTAAATCTTCTACTTTGATTAATATACAACTGAAAAATGTATTCAATATTTTACAATTAAAAACTAAAAAATAATAAAAAGCGGAGAAACGCAAACAAATCGCAAACAGACCATGTCAGTTTCATTGATAAATAAATAACACAAAGATTTAGAAATCAAAAATAATTTTTAAATACTTGAAATGTTTTGTTTTGTTTTGCCTTACTATATTTTAAGGAAAAAATGAAATTTTCAAAAGGCATGGCGTCGTTTTATGATTATCAAACAAGAAAGAAGAGAGTCATAGTTAAAGTAGTTACCCATTATCGCGGCTGTAGCTACGAACTCTGACTTTGTCACGGTGAGAAGCAACGCCGGTCTTCCTCTTAACGATTCTCTCCTCCTCGCTTTTCGATTTATCCATCACAAAACCTTTTGAAATCACGGACAAGGACGGCTTCCACTCATCCGCTGGATGACCACTACTGCTACCTCCTCCTCCTCCAAACTTACCTTGCCTCTTCCAGCGGTAGGTCTGGCGGACGAGCGCCCTCTCCTCCTCGATCGGCTGGTGGACGAGCTCCGGAATGGGGCTGGCGCCGTCGCCCGACTCCATATAATTGAACAAAAAACAATATTTATAAATTTATCTTCTTCCTCTTACATCGTTGGAAAAAGATTTTCAATTAAAATCCTACCTATTTTAAATCATCTAACAAACAAACAAATTACAGTCTGAAATCAAAAAATAAATTCAAGAAGACGTAATAATTTTGCAATTCATCACGCTGATGGAAAGAACTTACTGTCATAAGGAAGCATCACAGAGAATGATTGATTTCTTGTCAAAGGCACGTCTGATGGAGCCCGTAACGTGATCGATGAAATACCCATATGAGGAAATCTTAGGGCGGCCTTGATCTCGAGCTTCAGCATCTCCGGCGTCATTTTCCTGGTCTTCATCGATGGTATCCAGCTCGTCGATCTTGTCGTCATTGTTGTTGGAGGAAACAGAGTCATCGAAATCGGAGAGGAGGGGGTCAACGAAGACGATGTCATTTAGAGGAGTGTTGGGGCGAGAGAGGAGTTGGCGGGGTTAAGAGAGGCTGCTGTAGACGAGGGAAACCAGGAAGAGAAGAAGCAGGGCAGCATTTTTGGTGTTAACAAAGAAGAGAAAATGTGATGGCTAGGGCAAAATGATGAGAAGTGGGAAAAAGAAAAGATAGGGGGAAAAATAAAGAAAGGGGAGCCAAAACGATAAGACAATATGGAAAAGAAATAAAAAATATATTTGTCACTATTATAAAAAATATGATAAATATGTTATTAAGAAAGGACAAAAAGTGACGAGTATGATAAAAATTTAGGTTTAACTTTTACATGAGTATTATAGTTCTCACTTTTAAAAAAAAGGTCAAATAAATAAAATATAAAATGACAAATATACCAAAAATTCTTGTAGTGGCTATGATCAATAATTTGATGAGAATTCTCTCAATTTAAACATACCTTATAATACTTTTGAATTTTCAAACAATATTATTTTATGAGATATGAATGTGGAAATTTCATTCTTAGAGATATCTAAGTATTACAATTTTATTAATAATTAAAAAATAAAACCAACTATAGACACTACTACATCAGTTGTCAAGTTTGGATTGTATAAGATTAAAAGTCTAGCACGATTCTTAACTAAATAATGGAAAGTAATTATGCATATATATATATATATATGTATGTATGTATGTATGTATGTATGTATATTATCTCTTTGAACATATATCTGTCTCTCTATCTCTGTGTGTGTGTGTGTGTTTGTGTGTAAATGCATACAAAGGAAAAAAATCTTTTGAAAAAAATTTTTTAGTAAAAAATTTTAATCCTTAATTTTAATAATCCAATGATCGAGATGATTAATAGGTTCAATATTACATACAATCTTTTTTTTATTTTAAATCTTAAGTATTGAAATTTAGTGAGATAAAAGGCAAGAAATCAATAAATAATTTTAAATATTTGTGTCAAAAATCTCTTCCCTATATTAAATATCATCAACTTTTAATTAGGTTCTATTAAATACACTTTAAATGAGTTTTATTTCTTGTAAGATATTTTGACTAATATATGTTCAAAGAGATATTAAAACTTGAAAATCTCTACAATTTCAAAAAAAATTATTTTATATTTAATTAAATAATTGTGAATTTATTAAAAATAGTTACTTATTATTAAAAATCTTTTAACAAAATGGTAGAGTTATTAGAAAAAAAGAATTATTTTTTGCATCCATCATTTCATTATGTTAAAAGATTATTAAATTTTAAAAGTAATTTTTTATCAAATATATATAAGTCAAATTTCAATTTAATAAAATTGATAGTAAAATCATTATTATTTTTAAAAGCTTGATTATAGAAATCATTAATTACCAAACTTATATGTGCTAATCCCTCATATAGTTTATAAAATATATATTAATTTTATTCCATTTTCTGTTCGATTAAGTTTCAATTCTTGAATATTTTACTAGCTCTATATAATATTTTTGGAATTATTAGAATAAGATAAAAAATATGATAAAAAATTATGAAATTATTTGGGATAATAAAAATAGTGGGTATTGAATATAAAACTTTAGGTGGAAATACTCTAACCTTAATTAAATGATTAAAAATATTTTGAGAGTTATGAAAATTTTCAAAACTGTTGTTAAACATATTAGCAGTCAGTGAAATCCCCATTTGGCTTTTTATAAATTCATTATGTTATTCCTTTATGTATCTATTTATTATTTTAATTACACAAAATTATATGAAGATCAAAAGCAAAATGGAATATGTCGTATCGGGTTATAATAAAATAAAATATTTAATAATGAAGAGATCTTTTTGCAATATTGATATTAAAAATTTATTAAAATAATAATTATATACTTATCCGTCTTTTCCATCATATATCTTTTTCATTTACTAAAATTATAAAATTATTGAAATTATAATTACATATCGTCAATAATGGTGGGATGGACCCGCGGGGTGGGGGGGCGGGCTTGGTGGTGGTGTTGGGCGCAGGTTTCTTTAACCTATGTGGGCTCTAATTTTCTTTGTGTTTTTTTAGATATTGGATGTTGATACCCAATTTTGGGTTTTCTTCTAAAATGTTATTTGTAATGACTGGGTCTTTATGACCTAAAAGGTTATTTTGTCTTGGAATTTTTTGTCCATCATTTCTTCTTTTTTTTAAATTATTGTTGATACAGTGGTGTTGGGGGCAGGTTTCTTTAACCTATGTGGGCTTAATTTTCTTTGTGTTTTCTTAGATATTGGATGTTGATACTCCGTTTGGGGTTTGCTTCTAAAAGGTTATTTGTAATGATTGGGTCTTTATGACCTAAAAGGTTATTTTGTAAATCCTTGGAATTTTTTGTCCATCATTTCTTCTTTTTTTAAAATTATTTTTCTTTGTTAATACATTTTATTTCATGTACAATGTACATTTTGTGTTTTTTTAAATGATTTGACAATTTTACTTCCAAATAATCGATAAAAAGTATTGGTACTTCAAAACCCAATCAACTCAAGTGTTGGTTGATGTATGATATCTTTGTTTTAACTTTTATGCTTCACATTTTGTGAGTCGTGCTATTAATAAGATTTGATAACATATGAAATTGTTGTATTTATGAATTAGATGTGAATGTGAGTACTGTGCTCTAAGCTTAAGTTCTATCTTTGGAGCACCATCATGCAAAGTGTTAGACTAATGAATAAAGCTATGATGCCACTGTCAGAATGAGAAATGATATAGAAGATGCTAGAAATATAGAAACTAGAAATATAGAAAAGGGTTAGATTGAGATGCTAGAAATATAGAAACTAGGTTTTATATTGATGATCTAATAGTAGTACAAGATGCGGGACTCTAGTATTAGAGTACCCGATAGCTCTTTAGTTCTTGGAGCTTATTAGAAAGCTTAGTTTTTATTGATTAATTTTACTTGATTACAAATGAGAGAACGTCCCCCTATTTATACTAGTTTAAGTCGGTTTACAAATTGATAAAATATTCAATTTACTTACAAGTGGTAGACTTGAGTGCATACGTCTACCCTGTTATGTTTGAAGCCACAGCTTTTTTTGTTTTATTTGTTGTTGTTTTTTTTTTTTTTTAATTTCTTCGCTAGTGGATTGATTTGATGCTGTTTTTACTTCTTCTGGCAGGAGAAGGTCGTCAATATCTCGATCGTTGGCACAAAGGTTTCCTTCGAAGCGAATGGTTGAAACAGTGAGTTAATACCGAGCTTTGTGACCATCTTCTTGATCTTGATTGTGCATTAGTTTCAATTATTAAAAACTAACTAAAAAAATTGTTTTTCAAATGTGCCAAGTATTTTTCTAACTCCGTTAATTATTGAATAATTGAATGCCGTTAATTTCAATTATTCAACTATTAATTTTATTTTATTCGTTATTCATAATGTTTTTGTTTGTTTTATATACTCCAAGAGTAGTTTGAAAGTAATTTGTGGCGTTAAATAATAACGGTATGCTAGTGCCTTGATGTCTTTCATTTATAACCTTAATTATGACATCAATAGAGAATACAATATTTTCATTAAAATGAATAAAATTAACATTTAAAGAAAACAAAGATGAAAGTAGAACATTCGGGAATATTTTATAGTCTAAAATGAAATATTCGAGATGAGAAAGTGATAGGCGTCCTAATAAGTATTTTTGAACTTAAAAAAAGGCTTTTACATAAAAAATACTTTGCTCATATAGGTATAAGTATACGAAGTAGTAAATTGAGCCGTCATACACTTTTAACTTTGAAAAAGAAAGAAATAACCAACAAAATTGAAGCTAAAGTCCGGAGACAACAAATGGGCTGGTTGGCTAGCTCCAATCACCGTGTTCTGTTTTTGGTGTACCTGCGAATTTTGATGTCGGTACCTCATGTATTTACCGTCAACGCTTGCTCCAAAATCTTAACCACTATTTTTTCATATCATGTGTTTACCATCAGTACTTGCTCCATAATCTTAACCATTATTTTTTTCTCTTCCGAATGTGATATCAGAGATCCATAGGAATTTTAAGGATTCCTTGACATTAATGACTATATAATATGGTAGCATAATTATTGATTAATCTTAATTTCTCTCTCTACTTACTCGTGTACTCTCTAGAAGAAAATAAAGAAAAAAATTTTACTGTGTTTAACTCCAGTTCTGATTTGACTGTGCGTTTATGTGTGTCTGTGTGTGTAAATGTATATAAAGAAAAAAATCCTTTGAAAAAAAATTTTTAATACAAATTTTAGTTCTTAATAGTCGAGATTATTAATAAGTTCAACATTACATATAATCTTTTTTTTTATTTTAAATCTTAAATATTGAAATTCAATGAGATAAAAGGCTAGAAATCAATAAATTATATTAAATATTTGCGTCAAAAATCTCTTCCCTATATTAAATATCATCAACTTTTCATTTGGTTCCATTAATTACACCTTAAATGAGTTTTATTTCTTGCAAGATATTTTGACTTATATATGTTCAAAGAGATATTAAAACTTAAAAATCTCTATAATTTCATAAAATAATTATTTTATATTTAATTAAATAATTGTAAATTTGTTAAAAATATTTATTTATTATTAAAAATATTTTAATTAAATGGTAGAGTTATTAGAAAAAATAATTACTTTTTGCATCCATTATTTCATTATGTTAATAGATTATTAAATTTTAAAAATAATTTTTTGTCAAATATATCTCTATTATTTTAAGAATAACATTAACAAACCAATGGAATTTAACAAATAAAATTTCAATTTAATAAAATTACAAGTAAAATCATTATTATTTTTAAAAGCTTGATTATAGAAATCATTAATTACCAAACTTATATGTGCTAATCCCTCACATAGTTTGTAAAATATGTATTAATTTTTATTCCAGCTTTTGTTTGATTAAGTTTCAATTCATTTAAAATTTTACTGGCTCTATATAATACTTTTGGAATTATGAAAATAAGATAAAAATATAATAAAAAATTATGAAATTATTTGGGATACTAAAAATAGTGGGTATTGAATATGAAATTTTAGGTAGAAATAGACTGACCTTAATTAAATGATTAAAAATATTTTGAGAGTTATGAAAATTATCAAAACTTTTGTTAAACATATTAATAGTCAATCAAATCCTCGTTTGGCTTTTTATAAATTCATCATGTTACTCCTTTATGTATCTATTTATTATTTTAATTACACAAAATTATATAAAGATCAAAAGCAAAACGGAATAAAGACTTATCGGGTCATAATAAAATAAAATATTTATTGATGAAGAAATCTTTTTACAATATTGATATTAAAAATTTATTAAAATAATAATTATATACTTTCTGTCTTTTCCATCATATATCTTTTTTATTTACTAAAATTATAAAATTATTGAAATAATAATCATAAATTGTCAATAATGGTGGGATGGATAGCAGGGTGAAAAGGGGGGGAGGGGGTGGAGCAGGTTTCTTTAACCGATGTAGGCTGTAATTTTCTCTGTATTTTCTTGGATATTGTATGTTAATACTCTGTTTGGGGTTTCTTCTAAAAGGTTATTTGTAATTACTGGGCCTTCATGACCTAAAAAGTTATTTTGTTAAATCTTTGGAATTTTTTGTCCATCCTTTCTTCATTTTTTTAAATTATTTTTCTTTGTTGATATATTTTATTTCATGTGCAATGTACGTTTTGTATTTTTTTAAATGATTTGATAATTTTACTTTCAAATAATCGATAAAAAGTATTGGAACTTCAAAACCAAATCAACTCAACTGTTGGTTGATGTATAATGTATTTGTTTTAACTTTCATGCTTTACATTTTGTTAGTTGTGCGATTAACAAGAGTTGATGTCATATGACATTATTGTATTGAAGAATTGGATGTGAACATGAGCACTAGGATCTAAACTAAATTCTATCTTTGTAGCACCATCATGTGAAGTGTTAGAATAATGAATAAAGCTCTTATGTCACTGTCAGAATGAGGAATGATATAGAAGATGCTAGAAATATAGAAACTAGAAATATATAAAAGTATTTGATTGAGATGCTAGAAATATAATAATTAGATTTTATATTGATGATCTGATAGTGGTACAAGATGTTGGATTCTAGTATTAGAGTACCCGACAGCTCTTTAGTTCTTGGAGCTTATTAGAAAGCTTAATTTTTATTTATTAATTTTGCTTGATTACAAATGAGAGAACGTCCCCCTATTTATACTAGTTTAAGTCGGTTTACAAATTGATAAAATATTCAATTTACTTACATGTGGTAGACTTGATTGCATACGTCCACCCTGTTATATTCGGAAGGTAATGAAGATAATTCTTAGCAGCTTAATTATTTATTCGTTTACGTACCTACTCGAATATAGCTTCACATGGTGCCTGCCTCAATATTAGCCTTATTTGATGGCTAGATTTTTGCTCGATTACGTGAGAGATCTCTAGTTTCATTCTATTCCTTGTAGATACAATCGAGTTTGCGTTTCGTTACAAATTGTTAACTTGGTGATTTCCCAGATCTTTATTCGATAATCACTACGTACGTTGATGATCTATAAATTACGTGGACCTTCATGTTTGAAGCCTTAGCTTTGTTCGTTTTATTCGTTTTTTTTTTTAATTATTTTTTCGCTAGTGGATTGATTAGTTGTTGTTTTTACTTCTTTGTGCAGGGGAAGGTCGTCAGTATCTCAATCGTCGGCACAAAGGTTTCCGTCGAAGTGAATGACCGAAAGAGTGAGGTGATACTAAGCTTTATGACACCCTTTTTTGTCAAATGTACCAGATATTTTTCTAACTCCGTTAATTATTAAATAATTGAATGCCGTTAATTTCAATTATTCAATTATTAATTTATTTTATTCTTCATTCGTAATGTTTTTGTTTGTTTCATATACTCTAAGAGTAGTTTGAAAGTAATTTGTGGTGTTAAGCAATTATGTTGTACTAGTGCCATGTTGTCTTTAATTTATAACCTTAACTATGACATCAATAGAGAATGTAATATTTTCATTGAAATGAATAGAATTAACATTTAAAGAAAACAAAGATGAAAGTAAGACATTCGGGAATATTTCATAGTCTAAAATGAAATATTCGTGACGAGAAAGTGAAAGCCATCATAATAAGTATTTTTAACTTAAGAAAAGGCTTTTGCTTATAAAATACTTTGCTCATTATGGGTATAGGTATAAAAAGTAGTAAATTGAGTTGTCGTACACTTTTAACTTTGAAATAGAAAGAAATCAACAACAAAATTGAAGCTAAAGTCTAGAGACAACAAATGGGCCGGCTCGCTAGCCGCAATCACTGTGTTCCCTTTTTGGTGTATCTGCAAATTTTGATATCAGTGTATCATGTATTTACCATCAATACTTGCTCCAAAATCTTTACCACTATTTATTCATGTCATGTGTTTTTAAATCTTAGGTTGTCTGATACTTTTGGTTGATATTGCATATACTTGAAGCCTTTGACAGTATATTGATTTGATAGAAAGTAAATATTTATATATAAAATTGTGTCAATTATTTGTTTTATTTTGCATTTTCTTTCATCATATAAGATTTGTAATCATATATAGTAGAAATGGTTCAAATATATTTAATAAACTAAAATTTTTTTTTTTGCAACCAAATACTATTTGTGATCAAACTATTTTTGAGACAAAATTAATTTAACATAGCAAGATAAGAACAAGCACCCACTAAATAATTTGTCTGGAAAAGATCGTATACACAACTAATAAACTTTCAGTGGCTCATATAAGCAATTAGCAACTAAAAATTTTGTTTCTAGAACCCATAATATTTATTGTCCAAAAAAATTTATTACGAAATCCATTACATTTGTTATGAAATTGATTGTCTCAAATTGATATATTATGCAAGTAAATAAAATCTGTGGCAAATTATATCTCATTTTTACGAAATTTTTGTCGCTAAAGGTTTCAATATTAATACCCTATATCCAGTACGATGTCAAACAATTTTTAATTAAATGCAAACTTGTTTGTTTTAAGTGCAAGTCAATTAAAATATGTACTCCCTATAAAGGAGAAGTGAAGTGATTAGGAGAATTAGAGGTTAAGAATGTATAATTGCAGACTTAAGACTTAGAACTTTTGGCTTTATTCAAAATTCAGAATCAGTTCGAATTGCTATTATGCCATTTATTTACTATATAAATTAAAGATTTCAAACAAATAAAAACAAATCAATATGTCATAATACTAGGAAGAAGGTATCAATTTAACAAAGTTTTAAATGTTGATGTTTTTCTAATTATTTACCATGTAAATTTGATTAATTACCATGAATCACTCGTGGCGAATGCATGAACAAATTTTTCTTAGCTTATAAGCAATGCCGCTTCCAACCTTCATAATCAAAAGATTAAATGGTGCCGGCTTCATTCAGTGCTGTGGTAGGTATGTAGTGCAGTGATACCCAAAATAAATAATATATACATAGTTAGCTAGCTACCAGGAAAATTCGGCTCTCAACGCTTCTCGATACAGTCTACCATCAGTAGAATGCGCATAAATTTGCAAGTTAAAGTTGAAACTGTACGTATTAATTTCTTAGCATTAAATGAAACTTAGGATTGCTTTCTTCAAACTTATATTTCTATAAGTCTATGTCGAAGCTTCTGCTATTTTACATTATTATATACCATAATATACATGCTTGTCACATTATTGAGAAATGACTTCAAGAATAAATTATTAAGAAATGGATTCAACTAGCAGGATGATGAATTTAACATATTATAACCAAGCGTTCCATTAAACTAAAAGCTATGGTTTAGTCAATTACTTGCTATTTGTTGCCCAGCCTGCTCCTATTAGTTTTCAATATAGATCCACAAAAATACCTCCCCTAGATCCTTGCTTAATTACAAATAAGGAAAGTTGTCAAGATTAACAAGGTGTTTATATATAATTATATACCGTTTATTGCTGCGCTTCAATGTGTCTTTTTGTCTTTCCAGCTAACTGAATTTAAAGCAATAATGTTAGTATTGTATTCGAGTGTTATATACATGCAGGATTCTAGCTTTCTTTGACACATATGTCAAACTGTTAGGTAATTAGGCTTTGATTTGTCTGGTAATTCTTTTGGCAGTACTTGTAACCTAGTATCCTACTTTATATCATAAAAGCAATTCTCATTACTCACCCGCCAAATAGATTATTTGTGTAAGAACTAACATTATGACGGACCACATCAATTACGAGAAGAATATTTTATATTACAAGACAATATCATTAGAAGAAAAGAAATATAAATTTGAATTGAAAAATTTACTATCTTTGGAAGGCCCTGATTACTCCCCTAACAATATATCAGCTTGTTGATCTTGTCCCTTCATCAGACTCTTGAGGAACCCTTGTTACCATATCTTATATGCAGTAAGCAGATTTTGTACTGATCAAAGCGTCTGTCTAGGGTTGTTGCATCCTGCCACTTCAAGGCCACAACGATGCTACGTAGGAAAGTGAGACTCTCTCCCTTGATATCTCTCTTCCATTTTCTATCAGAGAACATTAAAAGACATAGCATGATAGTAAGTAAAGTGCTAGCTTTCAAATCTGTATTCGGATTGTGATGTGATCAAGTATGATGTGTTTTGTACATCTTCTCTCTGTGGAACTGTGTTCCGGGGAGAAGGGATCTTTTGCTTTGTTATTATAAAATCCCTGTGTTTGTATTTCTCTCACGCTCATTTTCTTACTTTATTACAAATTAAGCACATCTCTAACTCATGAGACTCGTAAAAATTGGTAAATTCCAATTTCAATATGAGTGCTTGGCAACACATATTGAAGCACAAAATAGCTGATATGTCACATACGTATACATCTCAGGTTTGAACTCAATCCAGTTTATTATTAAATTCAATCTTGAAGGCACCCCAAAAGCTAGTCATTCCATGCAAGGCAAAATTCGGCCGTCAAGTACTCAAAAGCTAATCATTCCATGCAGAACAACAATCTAGCCTTCCAAAACCCTATACAGTCCTATCGCAACCCAATTCAAATGTTCAAATTCTCAAAAGCTAAACTCTTTCCCTGCAAGATAATAATCTACTTTCCATAGCCATCTAGAATCCTGTGAAATCTTCAAGGGACCTCATATATATCACCATCCATATTTTCTCTCCCAGATTCTTCATATCGTAATTATGCTGGTTTGCGTTGATAAATTTTCTATCTACTACGGTAAAACCACAATAAATCGATCAGCACATTAAATTTTGTAGTTGACATATGTGTGTGTGCGTGTGTATAAAGGAAAAAATCTTTTGAAACAAATTTTTTAAAGATATTTTGACTTATATATGTTCGAAGATATATTAAAACTTGAAAATTTCTATAACTTCATTAAAAAATTATTTTATATTTAATTAAATATTTGTAAATTTATTAAAAATAATTATTTATTGCTAAAAATCTTTTAATTAAATGGTAGGGTTATTAGAAAAAAGAATTACTTTTTGCATCCATTATTTCATTATGTTAATAAATTACTAAATTTTAAAAATAATTTTTTTGTCGAATATATCTCTACTATTTTAAGAATAACATCAACAAACCAATGGAATTTAATAAATCAAATTTCAATTTAATAAAATTACAAGTAAATTTATTATTATTTTTAAAAGCTTGATTATAGAAATCATTAATTACCAAACTTATATGTGCTAATCCCTCACATAATTTGTAAAATATATATTAATTTTTATTCCAGTTTTTGTTCGATTATATTTCAATTCATTGAATATTTTACTGGCTCTGTATAATGCTTTTGGAATTATGAAAATAAGATAAAAATATAATAAAAAATTATGAAATTATTTAGGATATTAAAAATAATGGGTATGAAATATAAAACTTTAGATAGAAATAGCCTGACCTTAATTAAATGATTAAAAATATTTTAAGAGTTAAGAAAATTGTCAAAATTTTTGTTAAACATATTAGTAGTCACTAAATCCCCGTTTCCGTCGAAGTGAATGACCGAAAGAGTGACATAATACTGAGCTTTGTGACCCTCTGCTTGATCTTGATTGTGCATTAGTTTCAATTAATATTAAAAAATAACTTTAAAATTTTGTTTTTCAAGTGTCCTAGATTTTTTTTCTAATTGCGTTAGTTATTGAGTAATTGAATGCCGTTAATTTCAATTATTCAATTAATAATTTTATTTTATTCTTTATTCATAATGTTTTTGTTTGTTTTATATGCTCTAAGAGTAGTTTGAAAGTAATTTGTGGTATTAAGCAATTATGTTGTACTAGTGCCCTGTTGTCTTTAATTTATATAACCTTAATTATGACTTCAATAGAGAATATAATATTTTCTTTGAAATGAATAAAATTAACATTTAAAGAAAACAAAGATGAAAGTAGGACAGTCAGGAATATTTTATAGTCTAAAATGAAATATTCGATATGAGAAAGTAAAAGACGTCCTAATAAGTATTTTTCAACTTAAAAAAGGCTTTGACTTAAAAAATACTTTGTTCATTATAGGCATAGGCATAAAAAGTAGTAAATTGAGCAGTCGTACACTTTTAACTTTGAAATAGAAAGAAATAAACAACAAAATTGAAGCTAAGTCTAGAGACAATAAATGGGCTGGCTGGCTGGCTGCAATCACTGTGTTCCCATTTTGGTGTATTTGTAAATTTTGACGTCAGTATATCATGTATTTACCATCAATACTTGTTCCAAAATCTTAACCACTATTTTTTCATATCATGTGTTCACCATCAGTACTTGCTCCATAATCTTAACCATTATTTTTTTCTCTTCCGAATGTGATATCAGAGATCCATGGTAATTTTAGGATTCCTTGACATTAATGATTAAATAATATGACAACATAATTATGGATTAATCTTAATTTCTCTCTCTACTTACTCGTGGACTCTCTAGAAGAAAATAAAGAAGAAAATTTTAACCCGTTTAACTCCAGTTTCTGATTTATTTATTATCAAATAGTTTGATTCACATGGTGTGCTTAAGAATCAATTTTTTTAATTTTCTCAAAGTAATGTTGTAACTGAGCAAAAAATCATTTTAATTAATGCTATGATCAATAATTTGATATGAATTCTCTCAATTTAAGCATACCCTATAATACTTTTGAATTTTCAAACGATATTATTTTTTGAAATCTGAAGGTGGAAATCTCATTCTTAGAGATATCTAAGTCTTACAAAAAATAATTAAAAAGTAAAACCAACTACAGACACTGCTACATTAGTTGTAAAGTTTGGGTTGTACGAAGGTTTTGAGTCTAACACCATTCTTAACTAAATAATAGAAAGTAATTATATATATATATATATATATATATATATATATATGTATGTATGTATGTATGTATATATGTATGTATCTGTGCGTGCGTGCGTGTATGTAAACGTATATAAAGGAAAAAAAATCCTTTGAAAAAAATTTTTTAATACAAAATTTTAATCTTTAATTTTAATAATTCAATGGTCAAGATATTTAATAAGTTCAACATTACATACAATCTTTTTTTATTTTAAATCTTAACTATTGAAATTCAGTGAGATAAAAGGTTGGAAATCAATAAATTATATTAAATATTTGTGCCAAAAATCTCTTCCCTATATTAAATATCATCAACTTTTCATTTGGTTCTATTAATTACACCTTAAATGAGTTTTATTTCTTGTAAGATATTTTGACTTATATATATTCAAAGAGATATTAAAACTTGAAAATCTCTATAATTTCATTAAAAAATTATTTTATATTTAATTAAATAATTGTAAATTTGTTAAAAATATTTATTTATTATTAAAAATCTTTTAATTAAATGGTAGAGTTATTAGAAAAAAAGAATTACTTTTTGCATCCATTTTTTCCTTATGTTAATAGATTATTAAATTTTAAAAATATTTTTTTGTCAAATATATCTCTATTATTTTAAGAATAACATTGACAAACCAATGGAATTGAAAAAATAAAATTTAAATTTAATAAAATTACAAGTAAAATCATTATTATTTTTAAAAGCTTGATTATAGAAATCATTCATGACCAAACTTATATGTGCTAATCTCTCACATTGTTTGTAAAATATATGTTAATTTTTATTGGAGCTTTTGTTCGATTAAGTTTCAATTCATTGAATATTTTACTGGCTCTATACAATACTTTTGGAATTATGAAAATAAGATAAAATATAATAAAAAATTATGAAATTATTTGGGATACTAAGAATAGGGGGTATTGAATATAAAGCTTTAGGTAGAAATAGTCTGACCTTAATTAAATGATTAAAAATATTTTGAGAGTTATGAAAATTGTCAAAACTTTTGTTAAACATAATAGTAGTCAGTCAAATCCCCGTTTGGCTTTTTATAAATTCATCACGTTACTCCTTTATGTATCTATTTATTATTTTAATTACAGAAAATTATATGAAGATCAAAAGCAAAATGGAATATGACGTATCGGATCATAATAAAATAAATTATTTATTAATGAAGAGATCTTTTTACAATATTGATATTAAAAATTTATTAAAATAATAATTATATACTTTCCGTCTTTTCCATCATATATCTTTTTTTTTTTTTTTTGGTAACCGAGGTGTCCGGGCCAGCTTATGCGCACCACAACTAATCCTCGGGGGAGACTAGCGCGACCACAACCCACTGTCACGATCTCCCGCTTACCTCATGGGGAAAGGCCATTGTGAAGAGTCGAACCGAGGACCTCACCGTTGGCCTTACCAACTCCCTCCTGGACCGCCCTTACCACTTGAACCAACCCATTGTGGGTATCATATATCTTTTTCATTTACTAAAATTATAAAATTATTGAAATAATAATCAAATATTGCCAATAATGGTGGGATGGATAGGGTGAAGAGGGGGGAGGGGGTGGAGCAGGTTTCTTTAACCAGTGCAGGCTGTAATTTTCTATGTCTTTTCTTGGATATTGGATGTTGATACTCTGTTTGGGGTTTTCTTCTAAAAGGTTATTTGTAATTACTGGTGTTATGGCCATAATAATATTGGGCCTCAATTATTTCTAATACAGTAAGCCCATTACTGTAGCCCATTATCTGGGCCCATTGTCCGGGTCCCACAATGACCCATCCTAGCTCAATTATTTCTAATACAGTAAGCTCATTACTGTAGCCCATTATCTGAGCCTATTATCTGGGTCCCACAATGGTCCATCCCGGCTCCTATATAAACCCTCCGGATTATTGCTCAAGGTATGCACACTTTTCTGAACTTATTCTCTCTCTAGATTTCATTTACTTTTGAGAGCTTCTCTCTCTAGAAAATTCTCTCAGAAAATTCTGGAGTGCCGGAAACTGACTTGAGCGTCGGAGGGTCACCGCCGGCACCCCTGACTGTTTTTCTATGTTCACAGGACTGGACCCGCCGTACGACCCGAGCTCCGATCCGCTCCCCGGCCGTCCGAAAACCTTGCATCAACAGTTGGTGCCGTCTGTGGGAAACGACAATTCAAGCCTCTTTAGTTGTTGCTCTCACCCAAACGTATTCAAACACATCATGAGTCACGAATCCCAACACTCAACCTCCCTAGAGGTTGACGAAGAAATCGAGGTTGAAGCACCTCCCTGACGCCGAAGGGTAGTTGATACAGGGAGAGCATTAGTGATATCCTCTGGGGTGGGGCCTAACCTCAGGCAACCCCGACTCCCACTCAGAAGACCGAAGAAGGGCAAGACGAATCGGTTAACTACCATGGAACATACCATGCGAAATTTTAGCGAACAGATGAATCGTATGGGGACTGTGTTCAACCAAGCATTTGGACAAAGTGCTCAACAGGTTGCAAATACTACTGGGAATAATCCAATGAGTGCCATGGTAGTACCAAATGTCCAGACGGATGTTGGTGGACGTCCTGATTTAGTCGCCCAGACTACTGGATTGCCTCGCCATCAGATCATTCAACCAAACCTCCCCCATCCTATTGTTCAAGGAGGGGATGGTCGACCACAGATTCCCTCTTCCTCGCATATCGTATCTGAACAACAGTTAGCAGCAGTAGACCTTCGACACTCTCTGAATAAGAAGCGCCATACAAGCATTGAGCAGATATCGAGAGGAAGTAATGTTGATCAGCCCGCCTATTCTTATCATGGTCCTTACGCTCCAGGACGTAGTTATCCGCCCAAAAGAAATCGCCCTAGCTCACCACCTAGAGTTAAGAATCATCGCCCAGATGTTGCCCCAATGGATATCTCGGAGGAGGGGACATCAGACAATCATTATTCAGAGTTCAAACGAGAAATGGATGAAAAAATCCATAAACTGGAGAGGCTGATTAAGCGTTCAGGAGGAGAAAAAGATGGTCGTCCACAATGGGAATCACCATTTGTTGAAGATATTCTGAGGGAAAGATACCCATACGGATTTCGGATGCCGTAACTTGAGCTTTACCAAGGGACAACGGACCCCCGAGAGCATTTAGACTCTTTTGTTTCTCATATGGAGATACAAGGAGTCTCAGGAGGAATCATGTGCAGAACTTTTTCTCTTACCCTTGGAGGATCGACTAAGCAATGGTATAGAAGGTTACCAGCTGCATCCATCTCCAGCTTTGATGAGCTTGCCCGTAGTTTTCTCACACATTTTAACAATATGAAAACAAGGAGTCGATCAGCGCAGAGCCTTCTTTCAATCAAGCAGGGTCGTAATGAACCCCTACGTGCATTCTTAAATAGATATCAGCGGGAGGTTGCACGAGTGGATCTATTTCATGATGGTTACGCCATGCAAGGCTTGGTTTAAGGAATTAGGGGGGAGCTCCCTCTAGCATGGGAATTCTCCGTTAACCTCCCATGTACGTATCAAGAAGCATTAGCGAGGGTTTCTAGCCATACTGATGCAGAGGAAATTTTTCAAGCAAATTACCCTAGGCAAACTCCGGTGGTACCTAATTCTTCACGTACAGATAGAAGACCATATGATAATCATAGAGGAGAACCTCATGATAGAAATCGTAGATCAGTTCCGGATCGACGCTCTGCGCGAGACACAGTCAGAAATGATCGCTTCCTGTTACAAGGGTCATCCACTCGACCCCGCCAAGAGCATCATGACCGACCTCAGAAGGAGCACCGTACATTCACGTTGATACTATGCCGCAGCAGGATATCCTGAAAGAAATCAAAGATAAAGGTCTGCTGAAAGAACCAGCCCCCCTACGGTCGAATCCAAAAACAAGAGACAAGAGAAAGTATTGTCATTTCCACCAGGCTCAGGGTCATAATACTGCAGATTGTTTCGAACTGAGGAGATAAATCGAGGGTCTTATCAAGGATGGCCAGCTACAGGAATACATTTATCGGCCCCCTGAGCCCTCCAACAAGAATGACAAAGGGAAGGAACCATTGGAAGAAGTAGCCACAATCTTTGGGGGAGTAGTGGCTGGTTCGAGCTCCCAAGCCCGAAGGCACCTGGCCAGGCAAGCAAGATATGACCTCCCTCACCACGAGGTCAACCTGACAGCCTCTTCCACCAATATACGAGATCATGATGTTATCTCCTTTTCATCACAAGATGCGCAGGGTATCCATCATCCACATTGTGATGCCTTGGTTCTCACAGTGATAGTGGCCAATAAGAGATTACGAAGAGTGTTGATTGACAACGAAAACTCGGCTAACATAATGACGTTAGATGCATTCGATCGATTGGGTCTTAACCGTAGAGATATGAGAGGCATCCAAACTTCCTTGATAGGATTCACTGGAGGAAAAGTCATTCTCAAAGGAGTGATTTCGTTACCAGTGACCTTGGGAGAAGGTTCCCTACAAACAACCAAGATGGTGAACTTTCTTATAGTAGATCATCCGTGTGTTTATAACGCCATTCTTGGACGGCCATCACTTTATGACTTCAAAGCCGTGATAGGTATCTATCATCATGTCTTGAAATTTCTAACACCCGCAGGGATAGGAGAGGTTAGAGGTGAACAGCGAGCCTCTCGAGAGTGCTACAACATGGCTTTTAAAGAAAAGACACATAAGTTATTGACGATTCGAGGAGAACCTCCTATGGTCATAAACTAAGTGGGCAAGTGCCACAAAGTACTCGAGAACCCATTGATGAAGCATTGGGGCTTAACTGGGAGGGTCTTTATCGAGTCAAAGCAGTCATCCGACCAAGCACCTACAGACTGGTCAACATGGATGGGAGGTTGCTCCGTCGTCCGTGGAATATTGAGCACTCAAAGAAGTACCACCCGTAATCTCTTTGAATATGCAATAACTCCTCCCAGGAGTCTATGCATGTGTAACAACTCCCATAGGGAGACCAATAAAGAGATTATCAATAAAGTGTTCAATTTGTTCAGAATTCTTGTGACTATACCTCCTTAGAGCACATGTATGACCAAATTACAATAAGATGGAAAAAGTAAAAGAATACTGCACCAGAAAAAAAAATTCTTAAGTTCTTAGAGTGCTTATTATTTCAAAATTGGTTGAGGGATGCCACACATCCTCACCTAGTACATTGAACTGAAGGTAAAGACAGTAAAAGGTAAAGTCAAGGCCTGGAAGCAGCCTTGATATGACTATTCCCTATGAATGAGCATCTACCTAGTTGGAAGAATTCCAACTATCTCTAAGAAGTGGCCTCATCACCTCCTTCTTCGTCTGAAGACGATGAGGTAGAGTCGCCTTGCTTGGCCTCCCAGGCTGCTGTGTCCAATGTCGACTCATAATCCTCATCTTTAAGGATGAGGCGGTGGAATTGCTCTGGATCAGAGTCCGCTGTAGGGATATACTCTTCCACCAAGTTTAACTCCTCAGCTATGGGTGACTGATCAATCTCTGGGTGGCGGTCATGGAACCATCTATGTACCCCATTGACTCCCTCAATATAGGAGCGTTCTATAGCTTGCTGGTAGATACGACCCCTATGAAAGCGAGCGACTACTTTGTCAATCCTACTTTGCTCAGCAGCTGCTCTCTCTTGAAGCTCTCGGCCAAAGTCATTGGCCCTCTTATGTTGGATAGCTGCCTCCTTCTTGGCTTCGGACAAGTCTGCCTTCATTCTGCCCATCTGTTCCTTCATCTCTACCATTTTTCTTTTCGTCTCGGTTAAGTTGTCAAGGCAGACTAGATGCTTCACCTTCCAGTCATCAACCTCAGAAGTGAGATGGTTAACCTCCTTGAGGAGGTTGGTATTGGTAGACTCTCCTTGAGCTAAGGGTCCTATCGCCTATGGAGAGAAAGGCCAAGAGAGGGAAGGAGTTAAGGCATGACTTTCAAAGTACAAAGAAAAAAGGAAGAAAGGGTCTCAGTGAAGCCTAACCTGAAGGATGATGCCCATCCCAACGGCGATCGCATCAAAGTATGTGAGTTTTACATCTTCTGGAAAGACATTGGTAGGCATGAGGCGTGCAGCATTTTGAGACAATTCCCGAAGGTAGTCTCCACATGTTGAGCCGCTCTGAAAGCCCGTATTGTCAAAGGTAAAACGCTTGGGTAGCTGAGAGGCTGAGGGTAACCTGCTTCCAGTAGGCTTCGAAGCTGCCACTTCTTCCGCAGGCTGAACGGAGGCAGACCTATCAGGAACCGGCTTCTGTACGGGAATCTCCTTGTGGCCACTAGCTCTCCTCTTCGGGGGACCAAGAGTTGGAGGACTTCCGCTCCGTTTCTTCTGGGAAGAACTAGGTCTGTCATGAGTGAAGGGCTTAAGTGGCATCTTGGCTACAAGTTGAGCGAACTGCTTCTTGGTAGGATGTAAAGGAAATAGTCCTGCACGAAAATAAAACTGGTAAGACAACAAACACATGTTTGATGAAGTAAGATCAGAAAGTAATGATCAAGTTTACCTTCCGGAGGAATTGGAGGTGATAAGCCAAGACGGGCCAATTGATCCGATCAGTGAGGTTGTTCACGTTCTTCGAGTCCACGGGTAACTTAAGCACCACTTGCAAGTCGTCTCTCTCTTTCTGAGATAACAACGGACGTTTGGTCCAAGGAGCTGCAATAAAAACAAAAAAGAATGTCAATCGATCAAGAGTTGTCATAACAAAGACGGATAGGGTGTCATTATACTAGGGTACCACAAACAGCAAAACGCCTCCTGATCTTTAACTTCTCCCCCTTCGGACGAGCACCTTCTTGATACTTCTAACCGCCACCACACCAGAATTGCTTATACTTCCATTCTTTCACATGGGAGGGAATGCCAAAAAGGCGGTTGGGGTCATCCGTCTTCCCTCGCTGGGATATATAGTAGTAATCTGTTTTCTCTCCATTCGGTGGGTGAATGGCAAAAATATGCTTAACATGGTTGGTGGTAGGGTCACCAAGGCCGGCGCTTCTGAATAAACTTTGGAAAGCTATCAGAAGCCTCCACCCATTGGCCGACAGTTGGGTAGGTGCAATGCCCATAGCATCGAGTACACGGCGAACATAGTTATCAAAAGGCACCCGGAGACCAGCTCTCAATAGCTCTAGGCTTAAACCAATGACACCTCGTGGTAGCCTACTCCACCGATCACCCTTCCTTGGAAGAAATAGGATGACTGAAGCCGGGATAAGGAAATGGGCTCTATATGTCTTTAATCGATCGTCCGGGAGTTGATTATCAATATGGTCGGCCTTCCACCACTTTTCGACCTCCGGTTCACTATCTGAGGTAGCAGAGGACGACCAGTCGCTATCCCCTTCAGTGTCTACCACCTTATGGTTGACAGAATTCTGTCCCAGCTCCCGATCCGGACCGAAGAAGTTTTGATAAAACTCGTTAACTTCTTTACGGTTGGTCGCCGGATCCTTGTCCTTGGAAGACTGGGTTTGATGACTCGATTCCCCCCGTAGCACTTTTACAGTGGTTTTAACTCTAGCCATCTGCACAGTCAAAGATGGGTCGTTAGTCATCAAACCAAGTCTACTAAGGGAGGGAAGAGATAAAAAAAAAAAAATTGTTGGGGGATTGTATTGAGAGTCCGCGGAAACATCTCCGCGGAGGAAAAATTATTAAAGTTTGAAAATCCGCGGAAGCATCCCCGCGGAGGAAAAATTATTAAAGTTTGAAAATCCGCGGAAGCATCCCCTGCGAAATAAAAATTAAAGTTTGAAATTTCGCGGAAACACCCCCAGAAATAAAAATTAAAGTTTGAAATTTCGTGGAAACACCCTCGCAAATTAAAATCAAGGTTTAAAATCTTGCAGAAACACCCCCACGATTTTAAATAAAAGTTTCGAGATTTTTCAGCAACACCCCTGCAACTAATATATATGAAGCTTTAAAATTTTGCGGAGAGGCCTCTGCCGATTCATAATGCCTCACGTAGCCCGCATGCAAGGGTTACGTGATTTTCCTTTGGCCTTCGGCCACATCACCGCCTGCCTCTCCCTCTCGCCCAGCACTCGCCGCTCGCCTGCCTCTCCCCCTCGCCGCTCGCCTACCTCTCCTCCTCGCCGGTCGCTTGCTTCTCCCTCTCGCCCAGCACTCGGTCCACCTTCCTCTCCCTCTCGCCCAACACTCGGTCAGCCTGCTTCTTCCTGGCGCCCAGCACGCAGTTCGCCTGCGTCTCCAGCAACTCGTCCATGCCAGTAGGCAGGGGCACTGTGGGCAGGGTGGCTCGGGAAGGTGGCTGCAGGCCGGGCATTATTGCTGCATGCATGGGAGCATGCAGTGCCCAACTCATCCAGGCGACCCCACGGACCGCTCCTGCACGCTGAGCTCGCGCGGGCATGCTGCGTGTAGCTCGCCCGCGGGGCAGCAGCGCACAGCTCTCCCACGCGAGCTTGCTGGGCACCCAGCATCCTCCCCAGGCCGCAGTTCGCCCCTAAATGTTTAGCAGCTCGCCCTCGCGAGCCTGCTGTGCATGCCGTTCGCCCGTGTGAGCTAACACCTCTATACACGTTTTCACTTCCCCTCCTTCACACCCGACTACTTGTTTCTTCCTCCTTCACACCCAAACCCATAAGGAAGAAAGCATGCAACCACTTGCATACCCTCACACGATCACATACACACACATAGGACATAGTCCGTACAGTATTTTTGCATTGAAAATATATATATATATATATATATAGACAATACAATAATAGGCACAAAAATTAAACCTAATCCATGCATTCTAAAGTATGTACGCAAGAAAAAAGTACTTACTTGGGGCGGTTGGAAAATTCTGGCTCAGGTTGAAAAGTTCTGTTTGCTGGGGTTACTTGCACTGCTTGCCTCCCGGATGCTCTCTCCTATTTTTGAGTAAACCCTACTCCCCAACACTTGTGTCTTATATAGAGCACCAATTTAGGGTTTAAGCCACACTAAGCATGCATGTGTAATAAATCACATCCTTGGGCCGGCCCCCCAACACATTTATTTTATAGCTTAGAAATAGTCCCTACGCCGAACCCATTGGTCAACTTGGGCCTGGGGTGACTACTGTTTTGGTCATAACAATATTGGGCCTCAATTATTTCTAATACAGTAAGCCCATTACTGTAGCCCATTATCTGGGCCCATTGTCCGGGTCCCACAATGACCCATCCTGGCTCAATTATTTCTAATACAGTAAGCCTATTACTGTAGCCCATTATCTGGGTCCCACAATGGCCCATCCCGGCTCCTATATAAACCCTCCGGATTATTGCTCAAGGTATGCACACTTTTCTGAACTTATTCTCTCTCTAGATTTCCTTTACTTTTGAGAGCTTCTCTCTATAGGAAATTCTCCCAGAAAATTTTGGAGTGCCGGAAACTGACTTGAGCGTCGGAGGGTCACCGCCGGCACCACCGCCGGCACCCTTGACTGTTTTTCTGTGTTCGCAGGACTGGACCCGACGTACGACCCGAGCTCCAACCCGCTCCCTGGCCGTTCGGAAACCGTGCATCAACAACTGGGCCTTCGTGAACTAAAAAGTTATTTGTTAAATCTTTGGAATTTTTTGTCCATCCTTTCTTCATTTCTTAAAATTATTTTTCTTTGTTGATACATTTTATTTCATGTTCAGTGTACGTTTTGTATTTTTTTAAATGATTTGATAATTTTACTTCCAAATAATCGATAAAAAGTATTGGAACTTCAAAACAAAATCAACTCAATTGTTGGTTGTGTATAATGTATTTGTTTTAACTTTTATGCTTCACATTTTGTTAGTTGTGCGATTAACAAGAGTTGATATCATATGACATTATTGTATTGATGATTTGGATGTGAACATGAGTATTGGGATCTAAACTAAGTTCTATCTTTGGAGCACCATCATGCGAAGTGTTAGAATGATGAATAAAGCTCTGATGTCATTGTCAGAATGAGGAATGATATAGAAGATGCTAGAAATATAGATGCCAGAAATATAGAAAAGTATTAGATTGGATGCTAGAAATATAAAAATTAGATATTATATTGATGATCTGATTGTAGTACAAGGTGTGGGATTCTCGTATTAGAGTACCCGATTGTTCTTTAGTTCTTGGAGCTTATTAGAAAGCTTAATATTTATTTATTATTTTTGCTTGATTACACATGAGAGAACGTCCCCTATTTATACTAGTTTAAGTCGGTTTACAAATTGATAAAATATTCAATTTACTTACGTGTGGTAGACTTGAGTGCATACGTCCACCCTGTTATACTTGGAAGGTTATGAAGATAATTCTTAGCAGCTTAATTATTTATTCGTTTACGTAACTACTTGAATATGGCTTCACATGGTGCCTGGCTCAATATGAGCCTTATTTGATGGCTAGATTTTTGCTCGATTACGTGAGAGATCTCTAGTTTCATTCTATTCCTTGTAGATATAATCGAGTTTGCGTTTGGTTATAAATTCTTAACTAGGTGATTTCACGGATTTTTATTCGATAATCACTACGTTGTTGATCTATAAATTACGTGGACCTTCATGCTTGAAGCCTTAGCTTTGTTCGTTTTATTCGTTGTTTTTTTAATTATTTTTTCGCTAGTGAATTGATTAGTTGTTGTTTTTACTTCTTCGTGCAGGGGAAGGTCGTCAGTATCTCAATCGTCGGCACAAAGGTTTCCATCGAAGTGAATGACCGAAAGAGTGAGATAATACTGAGCTTTGTGACACTCTTTTTTATCTTGATTGTGCATTAGTTTCAATTTTTAAAATATAACTAAATTTTTTTTTTCAAATATACCAGATATTTTTCTAACTCCGTTAATTATTGAATAATTGAATGCCGTTAATTTCAATTATTCAATTATTAATTTATTTTATTCTTTATTCATAATGTTTTTGTTTGTTTTATATACTCTAAGAGTAGTTTGAAAGTAATTTGTGGTGTTAAGCAATTATGTTGTACTAGTGCCATGTTGTCTTTAATTTATAACCTTAATTATGCATCAATAGAGAATGTAATATTTTCATTGAAATGAATAGAATTAACATTTAAAGAAAACAAAGATGAAAGTAAGACATTCGGGAATATTTCGTAGTCTGAATGAAATATTCGTGACGAGAAAGTGAAAGGCACCATAATAAGTATTTTTTAACTTAAAAAAAGGCTTTTACTTAAAAATACTTTGCTCATTATAGGAATAGGTATAAAAAGTAGTAAATTGAGCTGTCGTACAATTGTAACTTTGAAATAGAAAGAAATAAACAACAAAATTGAAGCTAAAGTCTAGAGACAACAAATGGGTTGGCTCGCTGGCTGCAATCACCATGTTCCCTTTTTGGTGTATCTGCAAATTTTGATGTCAGTATACCATGTATTTACCATCAATACTTGCTCCAAAATCTTAACCACTATTTTTTCATATCATGTGTTTTTAAATCTTAGGTTGTCTGATACTTTTGGTTGACATTGCATATAATTGAAGCCTTTTACAGTATATTGATTGATGGAAAGTAAATATTTATATATAAAGTTGTGTTAATTATTTGTTTTATTTTGCATTTTCTTTTATCATATAATATTTGTAACCATTGAAGAAATAGTTCAAATATAATTTAATAAACTCAAAATTATTTTTTTGCAATCAAATACTATTTGTGATCAAACTATTTTTGGGACATAATTAATTTAACATAGCAAGATAAAAACAAGCACCCACTAAATAATTTGTCTCCAAAAGATAGTATACAAAACTAATAAACTTTCAGTGGCTCATATAAGCAATTAGCAACTAAAAATTTTGTTTCCAAAACCTATAATATTTATTGTCCAGTAAAATTTATAACGAAATCCATTACATTTGGTATGATATTTATTGTCTCAAAATGATATATTATGCAAGTAAATAAAATTTGTGGCAAATTATATCTTATTGTAACAAAATTTTTGTCCCTAAAGGTTTCAATATTAACACCACATATCCAGTTCGATGTCAAACAATTTTTAATTAAATGAAAACTTGTTTGTTTTAAGTGCAAGCCAATTAAAATATGTACTCCCTATAAAGGAGAAGTGAAGTGATTAGGAGAATTAGAGGTTAAGAATGTATAATTGCAGACTTGAGACTTAGAACTTTTGGGTTTATTCAAAATTCAGAATCAGTTCGAATTGCTATTATGCCGTTTATTTACTATATAAATTAAAGATTTCAAACAAATAAAAACAAAACAATATTTCATAATACTAGGAAGAAGGTATCGATTTAACAAAGTTTTAAATGTTGATGTTTTTCTAATTATTTACTATATAAATTTGATTAATTACCATGAACCACTCGTGGCGAATGCATGAACAAATTTTTCTTAGCTTATAATCAATGCCGCTTCCAACCTTCATAATCAAAAGATTAAATGGTGCCGGCTTCATTCAGTGCTGTGGTAGGTATACAATGCAGTGATACCCAAAATAAATAATATATATATATAGTTAGCTAGGTAACAGGAAAACTCGGCTCTCAACGCTTCTCGATACAGTCTACCATCAGTAGAAAGCGCATAAATTTGCAAGTTAAAGTTGAAACTGTACACATTAATTTCTTTGCATTAAATGAAACTTAGGATTGCTTTCTTCAAACTTATACTTCTATAAGTCTATGTCGAAGCTTCTGCTATTTTACATTATTATATACCATAATATACATGCTTGTCATATTATTGAGAAATGACTCCAAGAATAAATTATTAAGAAATGGATTCAACTAGCAGGATGATGAATTTAACATATTATAACCAAGCGTTCCATTAAACTAAAAGCTATGGTTTAGTCAATTACTTGCTATTTGTTGCCCAGCCTGCTCCTATTAGTTTTCAATATAGATCCACAAAAATATCTCCCCTAGATCCTTGCTTAATTACAAATAAGGAAAGTTGTCAAGGTCAACAAGGTGTTGATATATAATTATGTACTGTTTATTGCTGCGTTTCAATGTGTCTTTTTGTCTTTCCAGCTAACTGAATTTAAAGCAATAATGTTAGTATTGTATTCGAGTGTTATATACATGCAGGATTCTAGCTTTCTTTAAGACATGTCAAACTGTTAGGTAATTAGCTTTGATTTGTCTGGTAATTCTTTTGGCAGTACTTGCAACCTACTATCCTACTTTATATAATAAAAGAAATTCTTATTACTCCCTTGCAAAATAGATTATTTGTGTAAGAACTAACATTATGATGGACCACATCAATTACGAGAAGAATATTTTATATTACAAGAGAATATCATTAGAAGAAAAGAAATATATATTTGAATTGAAAAATTTACTATCTTTGGAAGGCCTTGATTACTCCCCTAACAATATATTAGCTTGTTGATCTTGTTCCTTCATCAGACTCTTGAGCAACCCTTGTTACCATGTCTTATATGCAGTAAGTAGATTTTGTACTGATAAAAGCGTCTGTCTAGGGTTGTTGCATCCTGCCGCTTCAAGGCCAAAATGATGCTAGGTAGGAAAGTGAGACTCTCTCCCTTGATATCTCTCTTCCATTTTCTATCAGAGAACATTAACAGACATAGCTGTTGCGCAAACCGGAAGCGACACCAACAAGACAACCCAATGTACAACCACAAACTATGCTAGATAATTGAATATAATAGCAACTAAAGAGGCAACCAATTAACCAACAATGCAAAATAGAAAGAACACCAAGATTTAACGAGGTTCGGTATTAGTACCTATGTCTTTGGGCGCCGCTGAAGAAAACTTCCACTATCTTCAAAGAGAATTACAAACTTTTTGGGCCACAATACAAATACCACAACTATTGGACCAAACTGCAATTATCCGAATAGTTGGGTCAAACTGTAATTACCCAAACAATTGGGCAATACTACAAATAACCAAAAAAAGGGGAAAAAGCAAATATGACAAACTTTAAGGTCTTTAATGAAAGGTCCTTAAACTATTAGGTCTTTTATGTGAGGCCTTACAAATATAAGGGGTGGAGGAGAATTTCTAATGGGACAACTAAGTGAGAAGACTTGGCTTTAATTTATCAGCCCAAGTCTCTCCAACACAATGACTTCCACTCCATGTGGGATCTTTGCACACACACATAATTGGCTAAAAAGCCAAAACTCCAACAATTCTCCACCTTGGCGATTTAGCCAATCCACCACAAATTTCTTCTTTTTTCCACATTCTCTATGTCACACCCTGTATCCAACATAGTAATACTGCAGCGGATAAGGGCTTGCCAAGGGAACACAGTAGTCGCTATGCCGAAATCCTTCCTTAATCTTTAACTGATAGAATTCCTGAGGTACACAACAGACTAGTGAGTATGAAACTCAGTAAGTAACTAGAATTATAAAAATTGGCGTAACACTCAAAATAAAACAATTAATGGTGATAACCATTTCAGAATATGACTACTATTCAATACTTATTCCATAAATCACCGATTACTGTTCATTTCTTGGTATACAAGCCACCAGTGCTCTACTAAGAAAATTAAAACATTGATTTCACTGTTCAAGGAACATGCCCCTATGCGAGGAAACTGGCACGGCGACGCCAAGTTTCTGATTTCCAATCCGTTGCAAATTCCAGTTTCGCGCTCCTGCGCCAACCTCTATTCTCTCTTACTTGAGTCAGTACAAGTAGCACTTCAGCGTGAAAGGTATGGCGTAGCAATGCCAATTCTCTACCTATATCTCTTTAGATTCGTTAAAGATGCACTCTTGCACCATTTAATTATGCTCCTACGCCAACCCTGTATCATTGGCCATTTCCTAGACCAATTGCTCTCTTATCCAGTCACATTCCTAATTCCATAAATACCTGTCTATGGGTAATCAAGCATGGCTTTTCCATGTCAAAGCTCATCACATACACCCATACATACACCCATTTACATACACATGTCTCATTTACAAATAAACTTTCCACAAATCTATCACATCCTTATTTGCTCCTATAAACATATAAATCATTCACACATGAGTTTCCATAAGCTAGCTACATTGTTCATATGGATATCAATTTCACATAATTTCGGAAGCTTTCACAGTACAGTCATAGACACTTAGGAATAGTGCTCTCTAATCAAGGTAGGACTTTTCATTTCACAGTCAGTTCCCATATGTAGGCCTACCCATGAATTAGCTCAAGGCTAGTCTGATAATCCGGGTGATACCAGGCCCATGCTACCGAATCTCGTTTAGAGAAACACATGGTCCAAACCTCCCCTCAAGCCATAAGGATACGGAACAGTACAGATACATTCAGAGGCCTACCCATGAAATAGCTCAAGGCTAGTTTGACAATCCGGGTGATACCGGGCCCATGCTACCGAATCTCATCTAGAGAAACACATGGTCCAGACCTCCCCTCAAGCCATTGGAGTACGTAACAATACGGATACATTCAGATGCCTACACTTGAAATAGCTCGAGGCTAGTCTGACAATCCGGGTGATACCGGGCCCATGCTACCGAATCTCGTCTAGAGAAACACATAGTCCAGACCTCCCCTCAAGCTATGAGAGCCAAATATCCTAAGTTGTGGCATGCTACTCACATATCAGTTTTCACATTCAGTCACATAAGTGAAGCTCTATATTAAGCTTTCACTCACATATCACATTTCACATTTCAGTCACATAAATGAAGCTTTATGTCAAGCTTCTAAACTAATCACAATATATTACAATTCATTCACCATAATGCTAGCATTTAACGGTATCACATTTCATATTTGACATTCAATATATTCTCATGGGCTTGGCATGTAATTTCAAATTTATAACACATCACACAGTGATGCATGCCTTCATACATCACAATATCGCAATTCACTATCATAATTGAGGTTTTACGTAGGCTTCTTATTAATCACATATACATTCGAAAATACAATAAGCCTACATATCTCATATACACTTATGGATGTGCACCATCCACACATTGACATCATTTTTACACATATAAAACCCCCATTGACTTCTTTACTCGTGCCAACCCTTTCATTACTCTTCGATGTATTTCATCAAAAAATCATATCGTTGCACAACTATGTCCATGTATAAGTGGTCTCATTCATTTTCCATTCATACATATTCATGGAACTCTAATACACATGGTATGTCATAGACATTCATTTGTCATGCCATCTCACATGAGGAATTAGTATCCTAGAACGTTTGGCATGTATTTCATTCCTCATATACACACATCGTTTCATTGGCAATGTTATTTAAGCCATATCACAACAAATTCACATATATGAGGGCACATTCACATTTCTGTATCTCACACACATAGAAGTTACACCAACAAGTCAATCACATACACATCAAAGTGTGTAAAATCACACATTTAATAAATCACTATAAACCCTAATCAAATCATTTCCTATATCAGGGTCCATGTATTCATGGACCCATCCACATTCCATCAACACATTTCATATATATTCACAAATACAAACATTAAACACCTTTCATTAAAAGTCAACATCTATTGTGTCCTCAGAAGGGTCTAGCTACTTATCTGGTTAGCCTCGCCTCTTAATTTTGTTTTCATGTATTTCTTGGTAACCAGTTGTTTAAAGTTCATCTCTTCTTCTTCTCGTTCCTCTCTGGTAACCATTGCCATAGTCATGACACACTGATCAGTATCCATTTAGAAGTCATTAAATCCCTTATAGGTTAACAACAATTCAACCAACTAATAACATCATTTATTAAACTCTATCACACATACATATTGGTTGGATTATTATAATAAGAGGTTATTCATTTCCAATCATCACCAAAATTCATGAAAATCAAATAGACATACATATTATAGTCCATGAATTTTATTGAGTCAAAATAAGGTCATATACCCCTTGAAAATCCTTAATTTCATTCACGCAGCAAATCTGTCTGCAGACCTTTCAACTGAACAGTGCAACTTTGAAGAATTTTATAAAATTCTACAATAATCAAATCTCTACCAAACTTTCCAGTCTAAAACTAGACACATATAAGAGTTATTCCACCAAAAATCATGATTTTCTAAGGAGTCTAAGGCAGTCAGACAGAATTTATTTCACATACTCTGTTCTGCAACTTAACATTCACAGTTCTTTAAGTCCAGATTTGAAAAATCATAACAATTCATACACAACTCCAAAAATCATGAAAATTTATAATCTAGCAGAAAACATATCCAAGGGTTTGAATATTAAAAATCAATAAATTTTGCAAAGATTTGCCCCTCAAATCGAGTTCATTCCCCCTACCCTGTTTTAAAACAGGGGAGTTCACAATTTCGAACCAGAATTTCAAAAATTCATTACAATTCACACACTACAAATTTTCAAGTGTTTCAAAATTATATAAACTCCTTGAGGTGTCTAGTTTATCATATAAAAATTTTAGAGTCAGCAAACAACCATGGAATTTATAGAAATTTTCGGACTTAGCACTGTTCAGAAAAACAACTCTGTAGGATTCATACTCATACTTTACTTCTAGCTTCCTAGCATCATCAAATCTTTAAATTCTTTCATAATTCACTCTAATTCATGTTTTTCTAGCCATTTACAGCATATGCCTAACATGAAATATCATAAACAACAATAAACCATCACTTAATTGCATGGTTATGGCTAGAGTTAAAGAGAGAGGAGTGAATCTTTACCTCTTGGACTCTTGTTTCCTTCCTCTCCTCTTGATTCCTTAGCAAAAATTGAGGGAAAATAGAGAGAGAGTGTGGTGGACGTTTCAAAGTGAAAGGGGGAAGAAAATGAATTTTCTAGAATTATCCCATGCTTTATAGATATACATCACACAATAATTTTAATTAAGCCCTTATACTTTCTTAGCTTTTCACTCACACCCTTCCATCTCTCATCTAATTCATCCCTCTCCATATATACATGCCTCATAATGTTAATGATACATATTTTTATAATATACATGTAAGTTAAACTTACTTAAAATTTAGAGTGTCACACTCTATCACAACTGCAACGCCTCCAAATGCGCCCAATGGCGCGGTCAAACTCGCACAATATTGATCAAGTTTAAGCAATGACTGAACTTGATCGTTGTCACAACCTTAGTCACACGCATCTATGGGATTCTCGGCAGTCCCAATCTTCTGAAGTAAGATTCTTCCTTCATCAATGATCTCCCGCACAAAATGATACCGAACATCAATATGCTTCGTACGAACATGGAACAATGAATTCTTTGCTAAGTGGATAGCGCTTTGACTGTCAGAATAAAGAGTGATCTTCTTCTGCCCAATTTCCAATTCATCAAGCAATCCTTGTAACCAAATAGCTTCCTTCACAGCCTCTGTCATTGCCATATACTCTACCTCTGTAGTAGACAAAGCCATTGTAG
Source organism: Boswellia sacra (assembly GCA_013180625.2). NCBI lineage: Eukaryota > Viridiplantae > Streptophyta > Magnoliopsida > Sapindales > Burseraceae > Boswellia > Boswellia sacra. The sequence continues at coordinate 298,846 of SNVD02001637.1, forward strand.
ACTGTAAAGTAGACTTCCAACTCACTGGTGCTCTTGCAAGAGTAAACACATAACCAGTTATCGACCGACGTTTATCCAAATCACCAGTATAATCAGAATCAACATAACCAATAGCATACTGATCACACGTATCATCCCTCTCAAAGACTAAGCCAACATCTACGGTTTTCAACAAATACCGTAGAATCCATTTCACTGCTTGCCAATATCCTTTATCAGGATCATGCATGTACCTGCTCACAACTCCAACTACATGTGAAATGTCGGGTCTTGTACACACCATAGCATACATCAGGCTACCAACTGCATTAGCATATGGAACTCGAGACATATACTCTCGTTTCTCATCTGTACAAGGAGATAAAGATGCATTGAGTTTCATATGAGGAGCAAGTGGGGTACTTACAGGTTTTGACTGCTCTGTAATGCCAAACCGCTATAATACCTTCTTCAGATACTGCTTCTGAGTCAAACAAATCTTGCTTCTCCCTTTATCTCTGCTAATCTCCATACCTAGTATCTGCTTAGCTTCGCCCAAATCTTTCATCTCAAACTCTCGATTCAACTGAGTCTTCAACTTTGCAATTTCTTCAACATTCGTCGAAGCTATCTATATATCATCAACATACAAGAGTAAATAAATGAAAGAATCATCACGTAGCCTCCGAAAATACACACAATTATCAAATTTGCTTTTTGTGTACCTCTGAGCCATCATAAACTGATCAAATTACTTGTACCACTATCTCAGAAATTGTTTCAAACCATAAAGCAATCTTTTCAGTTTGCACACCAAATTTTCCTTACTAGCAACTTTGAATCCCTCTGGCTGAGTCATATAGATTTCCTCTTCCAAGTCGCCATGTAAAAATACAGTTTTTACATCAAGTTGAACTAGTTCCATATTCATTTGAGCTACCAAGGCCAACAAAATTCTAATGGAAGAATGTTTTATAACTAGAGAAAATACCTCATTATAGTCAATTCCTTCCCTCTAAGCGTAGCCTTTAGCTACCAACCTTATCTTGTAGCGGATGTCATTCTTGTCAGGAAATCTATCTTTCTTTGCATATACCCATTTGCACCCAATTGCCTTTTTGCCCTTCGGTAGTTGAGCTAGCTCCCAAGTTTCATTCTTCTGAAGAGATTGCATCTCTTCGCTCATAGTTGTCTTCCACTTATCAACTTTAGAACATCTGACCACCTCTTTATAAGTGGAAGGAACATCACCATCTATAATTGGAAGTGCATAGGCCACCATATCAGCAAATCGAGCAGGTCTGCGAATCTCACATCTTGGCCTATTAACTGCAATAAATTCTTGTTGCTGTTGAGGTTCCTGAGTAGAACCCTTTCCATCATCTCTCAAATCCTCATTTGTCATAAGAGTACCATCATCTGTCTCAACAGATCTAACTGGGTTCAATGTCGTCGTTTCAAACTCCACCTGCTGCTAAGTATGCTTCACCTGCTGTGGAGTACCATTCCCTTTTGTTTGGTTTTCTGATTTCTTCAACATTGAAGACTCATTAAATGTCACATCTCGACTGGATACAATCTTCCTCGAACTAGGACAACAAAGACGATATCCTTTTACTCCTAAAGCAAATCCCAAGAAAATCCCTTTCTTGACTCTATGATCCAACTTAGATTCTTTCACATGATAATATGCAGTAGAACAAAAAACATATAAAGAATCATAATCAGAAACAGGTTGTCCAGACCATACCTCTAATGGAGTTCTATCACCAATAGCAGCTGAAGGTAGATGATTAATGAGATGACATGCATAAGTCACAACCTCAGCCTAAAATTCTTTGCCCAACCCAGCATTGGATAACATACACCGAACTTTCTCCAGCAATGTCCGGTTCATGCGTTTTGCTACCCCATTCTGCTGTGGTGTACCTCTAACAGTAAAATGACGTACAATACCTTCATCTTGACACAATTTCAACAACTGATCACTGTAATACTCACCACCATTGTCTGTTCTGAGATGCTTGATCTTCTTGCTAGTTTGTGTCTCGATCGTCTTTTTTCATTTAAGGAAATCACCAAGTACATCATCTTTTGATTTCAAACAGTACACCCAAGTTCTTCTGGAAAAGTCATCAACAAAAGTAACAAAGTAGTGCCTACCTCCCATCGATACGGTTTTGGTAGGTCCCCACACATCTGAGTGAACATAATCAAGAATACCTTTGGTATTATGTATAGCGGTGCCAAATTTCACTCTCTTCTGCTTTCCCAGAACATAATGCTCATAAAAATCCAACTTGCAGGTCTTTGTACCTTTCAATAAGCCTCGTTTCACTAAACTGAATAAGGTTTTCTCACCTGCATGTCCCAAACGCATATGCCACAGTCTAGTAATCTCTGAATCTGTATCATTATCAGAAACCATAGCCGCTAATCCAATAACTGTACTACCATTATAATAATACAAGTTGTTTCTCCTAGTGCCTTTCAATACCACAACAGCGCCTGAAGTGACCCTCAGAATACCATCTCGAATAGATACCGTATAGCCTTTAGATTCCAAGACTCCCAAAGAGATGAGATTCTTCTTCAACTTCGGTACATATCGAACATCTATCAGAACTCTAGTCAGTCTATCATGATTCCTCAATCGAATCGAACCTATCCCAACAGTATGGCAAATATCATCATTGCCCATATACACAACTCCACAATTAAGCTCTTTAAACTGAAAGAACCATTCCTTATGTGGACACATATGAGAAGTACAACCCGAATCCATAATCCACTCATCAGAATCAGAAGTGGATGTTTAAACTAGACATATATCTGAATCACTATCATCCTCACGTTCAACAACACATACATAAAAAACAACCTTGCCCTTATCTTTCTTTTTCAATTTTGGACAATCTTTCTTCCAATGCCCTTTCTCATGACAAAAGGCACACTCATCTTTTCCTAATCTACCCTTCGACCAAGATTTTTCTCTTTTTCCTGGTTTCCTACTTTGACTATGCCCTTTCACTATCAATGCTTCTACTGACTCATCCATATGTTCCCTTTGGTCTTTCTTACGAATTTCATTATTCAACAAAGCAGAAGAAACTTCTTCAAAAGACAGTTTATCTTTCCCATGGATAAGAGTAATGCACAAATGATCTAATTCATCCGGACGTGAGCCAATCAATAACATAGCCTTAATTTCATCTTTGAAGGTTTCATTTAAGTTTAACAAATCAGCAATTAACTTATTAAACTCATCAATATGAGAACTGATGCTCGTACCTAGTTTCAACTGAAGACGAAACAATCTCTTCAATAGATACAGCCGATTCTCATTGCTTTTCTTCATATATTTGTTTTCCAGCGCCTTCCACAATTTGCTTGCAGATGTCTGTTTTGTGAACGGATACTTTTGTTCTCTACACAAGCAAGAGCGAATCAACTCACAAGCTTTTATATTCAGCCTGTTCCAATCTCTTACACTGATATCTTCTGGTTTTGATTCTTCTAGAACAATATCCAAATCTTGTTGATACAACCCGTCCAACTCCTCACTCTGCCATAAGCCGAAATTATTTCGGCCATCAAATTTTTCAACATCTTTTTTTGCATTTGTCATAGTCACTATCTTCTCTAGTACAGTTGACGTTGATGCCATCACTACCTCTCACAAATAAGCTCGATACACAAATGACCAATAACCAAGCTCCAAACAGACTATATTCAATAACTGGCAATCCAAATTCAACAGCCCAGAATAATAGTAAGTGCTTCAAAGAAATAGCCACTCACTACCCAAAACCTTAGGCTCTGATACCAATTGTTGCGCAAACCGGAAGCGACACCAACAAAACAATCCAATGCACAACCACAAACTATGCCAGATAATTGAATATAATAGCAACTAAAGAGGCAACCAATTAACCAACAATGCAAAATAGAAAGAACACCAATATTTAACAAGGTTCGGTATTAGTACCTATGTCCTCGGGCGCCGCTGAAGAAACCTTCCACTATCTTCAAAGAGAATTACAAACTTTTTGGGCCACAATACAAATACCATAACTATTAGGTCAAACTGCAATTATCCGAATAGTTGGGTCAAACTGTAATTATCCAAACAATTGGTCAATACTACAAATATCCAAAAAAAGGGGGAAAAAGCAAATATGACAAACTTTAAGGTCCTTAATGAAAGGTCCTTAAACTATTAGGTCTTATATGTGAGACATTATAAATATAGAGGGTGGAGGAGAATTTCTAATAAGATAACTAAGTGAGAAGACTTGGGGATCCTTGTGGGATCCTTGCACACACACATAATTGGCTAAAGAGCCAAAACTATAACAATAGCATTATAGCAAGTAAAGTGCTAGCTTTCAAATCTCTATTCGGATTGTGATGTGATCAAGTATGATGTATTTTGTACATCTTCTCTCTGTGGAACTGTGTTCCAGGGAGAAGGGATCTTTTGCTTTGTTATTATAAAATCCTTGTGTTTGTATTTCTCTCGTGCTCATTTTCTTACTTTATTACAAATTAAGCACATCTCTAACTCATGAGACTTGTAAAAATTGGTAATTCTCTTTGAAGATAGTGAAAGGTTTCTTCAGCGGCGCCCGAGGACATAGGTAACAATACCGAACCTCATCAAATCTTGGTGTTCTTTCTATTTCTGCATCATTGGTTGATCGGTTACCTCTTTAGTTGCTATTGTATTCAATTATCTAGCATAGTTTGTGGTTGTGCATTTAGTTGTTTTAATGATATCACTTCCGTATTGCGCAATAATTACATCACTGAACTAATTTTTATATTTTTAAACCTATCATTATAGGTATAGAATGTGTAGGTGACCAGCTCGAGGATCCGGGTGATAAGAGTTTATTTTTGAACCTATTGCGAAAGGATGGGCCATGGCTTTGTCTTACAAGCATCGCTCGGGATAATTCGGTTACACTTCAGGATCAACAAGATGATAAGCGTTTGACAACCCTCATTGTGATAAAACCACCACAAGTTTGACCATTCCTAGCTCTCTTTTTTTCTTTTGAAATCCCAGAGAAACAAGATATGTGCAGGTCATCATGATGGTATACCACTAAATATCTTTCCAGAATGCAGTAGTGACTCTAAATACTATGTTAGCTACAGCAACGTTCCTTTTTGAATGTGAGCTTATTCAGTTATAGGAGAACAAGATTCAAAAGGGTTTGGAATTCCAAAACTTATATACAGGTTGGTTTCTTCTTCAAGTAAATGTAAGGACAGAATGTGCTGACTGTAATTGGAAAGGAAGCCAATGTCAAACTGACTACAAGGGAAAGTTTTATTGTCCAAGTGCAACAACAGGTATCATAAATTACAATCAAGAACTATGAATACATATACAAGCCTCCCTTTATATATATATACACACGCGCGCACATAAATATACGTTTATATATATATATATATATATATATATATATATATATATATATATATATATATATATATTTTGCATTTACATAGGCAGCTTTTATTTATACACAAAATGAATTGCCCTCTTTTGTGGATCAGTTTGGCGTATAAAATAAACATGATGTGGTACTTGGATTGGAAAAAGCAGGTCAGGTGGCATTTGATTTGTGATCTTTAAAAAAAAAATATATATATATATATATCTTTTTTTTCATAATATTTTTATATTTGTAAATATTCATAATATAAAAATAGAAACTATTAAAATCAGAAGAAACAAATGATTTTCTATTTAGAACTTTGTTTAATCGTTTTATAAGTATTTTAAATGCATTTTCTCTTAAGGTTTTTCTTTTAAATCTTTTCATTATAAGAAAAACTCTTATTGTATTGTATCCAATAAAATATACTAAGTTTTTGGCCGGAAGATTACTGTTAATTTAATTAAACGGGTATTTCGAGCAGGTTTTTCTACAGTGATAATTTGATTACATCACTTAAGTTTTTTAATTGTCTACAGCAGCACCATTTAATTTGCAGGAAACAAAAACAGGGGATTGGCACTAGGTCTGGCACTAGGTGAAGTAATCCTATAATCAATATCTCATATATTTGTATTAATATATATAATACCATTATTTCTAGGAACCTTTTGCGTGTGTGCTATATGTCCCTGCCTACTGGTTTAAGGGGCCCCCATCCGCTGTTATTTTCTGTAATTATAATTTTGAAACCACGTAATTAAATTAGACATTGTTTATTAATTGCATGGAAACCTTTAGTGTCGATCTAAAATGATTAACTATGCCACATACGCTTCATTCAGCAGTCAAAGGAATTAAGGAACCAGTAATGAAAAAATATTTGACAAGAAATATCAACCAGCTCTATATCTGCATTTTGGGATTCTAATTCCCTTTTTTATATACATATAGTTACATGACGAATATTATATTAAAATTAAGTTTTAATTTAATAAATCATAAGTAAGGTTCTTTTATTAGACTAGCGATAAATATTCAAAAGTTTATCTCATCAAGAAACCTAGGAAGCCAAAGTACACGAGAAACCTTTCGTCTTCTTTGTCATCAACCAGAAGGCAATGGTGACGACGCAGTGGTGGAAAAAACTATTAGCATCGTTCTTGACTTCGTGTGGCTTGGGACAGTCACTGCACTCCCTGGTGGTGGAGTTTCTCAACGAAAGGTGAGTATTTAACCTTTTTTTTCCCAGGATTGTATGCTGTTGCATGCGGCGTTGTTCACATCAAAAACATTCTTGTGTCTTGTTCAAAGTTTGGTTTTTTAAAGTTTTATTTTTATTTCTGGAATTGGTGGGTTAGTTCGATTTCTGTTAATGAGATTACCTGTTCGATGAAATGCCTTAGTGAAATGAGTTTGTGATAGATTTCAATCGGAAAGATTACCTGTTGATAGATTGCATCAATTAAATGTGTTTGCAGTTGATCTGTGTGGCTTGCTTTGATTGTTTGTTTGCTTTCTTTAATATTGATGATGCTCAGTGAATTGAAGACTATTGTGACCTGGCCAGAAATGTCACTAGAACTGGTAGTTTACAACATGAATTGTACTCTTTATTTTTTAACTTCAAACTTTCCTTCAGGTCGTGAATGTTTGTAAGCATCCGTTAGTTGTGTTCATTACAGTGTTATTCAAGTAGATAGGTTGAGTGCTTAGATGCTCAAGGTGGCCTTTGTCTGTTCTACTTTGATATTCACTAGCATGTAGTATTGGATTCAACAGTCTGTTGTTGGTTGGTGAAGTTGCTCTTGAGTGCTATTTATATTGTTTAACATTCTGAATGTACCATCACTACCAGTCACAGGTTCAAAATATGTGTTTCACTTTATTTCTAATCATTGAATGTGCGAATTTCATTAAGCATGTTATATTGAATAGGGCAGTAAAAGTTTTCACACTGGGAACATCTGTTGTCTTTGTATCCACTCATATTGAAGATATTTAATCATGTGAATTCTGATAACTACAACTATATCATGCAACTTTTAGTTTTATGATTTAGTAAAAATTTCCTGCGAAAATAATCTTAGGTGTCTTTAAAACCATAGTAGCAAGTGTATACCCTCTTACTATTACAGATTTGTCATGTAAAATGGACGGAGCTTGACTGTTGAAACTTTTGAATGTATATATGACATTAATTCGGTATGGATGGGAATTGGCTAGTTACTGGAGGTTCTAATTTGATTCAATGGTGATTTTAGGCTTTCTATCCATGTATGTAATTTCAAAATTGTTGCCATGTGTTACAAAGGCGAAAAGATTGTGTAGTTGAGTTGATTGGTTTGATTTAAGTTTGCAGCATTAGAAGTGAAGTTAATGCTATTTCTATTTTTACTTTTGTTTTGCTTTCTTTTTTTAAATTAAAAAATTTTAAAAAAGGGAGCAAGAGAGAGCTAAATAAGAGTTTGTGTGAAGGCTATGAGAAAATCCACCACATCCTATGTTTTTAACATTAGTAATCACTTAAATTGAGCTAAATGATAGAAAAGGCTTCTCATGCAAACTCTTAAGTGGTTGGATGAGTTTATATAGTTGAGTTTTTTTTTTTTTTTTTTTTTTGGTGTCCAATTCATGTTAAGCCAACGTAATATCTGATTTGAACTGCTTGGGATGGGACTGTAGAACCATCTTTGGCACTTAATTTTATGTAAGGTTATTTAAGCAATAATGTTCTCTCTTCCTATGTTAGTGCAGGGCATTTTTCTTTTTAACCTCCAAAATGAGGTAATCGTTAGTGAACAGTTCATTCCCATTTCATATTTCAAATTTTATAGGGTTATTTGTGAAGTACACGGCATTTGTAAATTAGTCAAATTAAAATAAAATATTGCAAATATATTTTTGCATTTGTTAAGTCGTTAGAGAGTGTATGTCAGAAGGATAAATAAGTCATTGCAGCTTAAGTGTGTAATGGTAACAGAAGGAGACTGACTACAGGATCATTTGTGCATATTTCCAAAAAGGTGAGGTCATTGTGACAATAGGAAAAACCTCAAGGTTATTAGTAAAATTTTTCCGATATAAATCATAATTTATGATGTGGTCTTATATTCATCTTTGGATACCTTCATATTTTTTGTGATCCTTTGACCTGAGCAATTTAACAATGTTATATAAATGCCAAATGAAAAGATTTTCGCTCAAGATTGCTGTCCTTGAAGCAGTAAATCTCAAAGGGAATGTTTCTATAGAAGCGAAACTGGTCTAAAGCACATAGTATTGATAAAATCCCCAGGAAAGATAGAAATTCTAGCTCATCATGCTCAAGTGAATCTAATGTAATAACTTAAATAACTAAATCCTTTTACAATATTGTTTCAACGTCCATGTTTTGGGACTCCTATGTTAAGTGCTGATTCAAAAGTAGGAAACATCGTTAGGAGTTGTCCTGTGTTTCAGAGAGGTTTGATATACTATTCCTTTAAGAAATCGAATTTAACTCTATTAAAACAGAACAACAGTGGGAATCAACTTCGCCCTTTGCAATGTCTATATATTAACCTTTTTGGGGATTTTCCTCTATGGAAGTGAAGTTGATTATTGTGTTCTCAGGTTGGCCTTTGCTGTGGCTGATAAGGAGTCAACTTCACTCTTTGCAATGTGAAAGAAGGCTTGGTGGTCTAGGCATAATTTTGCATTTCCTTCTTCCATGGATCTTACTTATTGATGGGTGAGTTACATTATATTTACTATTCTTGCGTGTGTTCTTGTTGCATTGAGCTTGACGCTAAAACCATCTTACTGCTTTACTTTGTGCTTGTGCATTTTTCACTTATCATAGAACATTCCAATAGACTTGCATATATCGGTTAGATTGGATTATAATCTAAGCTAGTCATCTTTTTAATGGAATGAATGGTTTTCTACTAGTTTTGTTGATAGTTGGCCCTGTATGTGAAGGTTTTGCGTTTGCTGTTTTGCAGGAAATCTTTTGCCACTCTTCTGTGCGCATCATAGCCAGCAAGAAAAAGAAGAAGGTTAAAGTTTCACAATAGATTGGGATAATTGGAGTTAATCAAACCGGAAATAAAAATGAGGGTTCCTCATCTGTAAGTGTTCCTCATCTTATAACTTTGAAGATGGTGCTTCTTTTTGTATTTTGTAATTAATTAAATGATCTAGTTTCCAGTTTTCTTAAAGCAACGGTGTATTTATATTGTTCATATTAAGCTAAGAATGTCCAGAGTATTTATACTAATTACTCTGAATGCTTGCAGGTCATATTGGTCAAACTTAAAAGTGGTGGTCCTAATCTGCCTCACCGTGGTCTTCATTCACCTATTTGTACATCTGGTAATTAATATTTGGCTCCAATATCACTAATTTCTTGAATTTTTCATGTTTCAAAATCGTGAGTTAACTTAGACAATCAATGGGTCAAGTGATACAGTTGCAACCAGCAAGGACTTTTAACACTATATTTATGTTTACTGGTCAAGTAATACCAGCTGCAAGGGTAAGAAGGCCTGCTCAAGCTTCTAGTACAACCATTTAAAAGTAGTTCTACATCCCTGTCATCTCCAATTACTCTTCTTTCTTCAAGTGTTCTTCAATTTCTCAGTATAACAAGATCACTTATGTTACACATCCCTCTATGTCGGTGTCAGTTTAAGCTGCTTCCTCTGTTCTATGAGTGAGTGTGCTTCTGTCCCAGCCCAAACTCAGTTTGCTGCTCTCCAATTGCCGGCCTTGACAACTCGTTCTCTTCCACACTTGAACAGGGAAGTTACACCTTGTCAAATATTGCAAGGTATTTTTCATGCTTTATGGTATACGCAATTTTTGTTATTTCTGAAAGCTTGGTTTCCTTCATCGATATTTTTCTCTATTTTAAGCCACCGTACCCATTGGAAAATTATTCCCAATCTTTAGTGGTTAATGTTTTGCAGTTTAGACTAGATCATTATAGTAGATATGCATAAATAGGTTGGACTGAAGTGGTAGAAGATCATACTTCTATCTAGGCCAAGGCAAGTTAATAACGCAAAAGTTCTTTGGAAATGTTTCTTCTCCTCTTAGTGTCTAAACTTGAATGGTTCCAAGCCTAAAATTTATTTTAAAATATTTTATTCAAACGTGACTTGTTAATTCTAGTGCTGCATCTTTTGCTTACCTTTTGTAATTTCTTTTTCTTCCAGAAACTGAACTTGTTATCATATCATAGTGTGTATACAAACTTGTGAAGCTCTTGCTGGTCCTGTGTGAATTGCTTTAAGCACCATTTGTAGAGAAAGCTTATAGAAATAACAGAAACTAAGGAGACTCTTATCTTCTAAATAGAATTATGTTGACTCTTCATTGATGGCCACATAGAACTTATTCTGTTGAATTTTGTTATGTTAGTGATGCAGTTGTGAGTGCTTTTATTTTGTGGATGATAAACATGGCAATTAAATGTCAAGAAAACTCATGCTCATTTATGCATTCATGACGGTTCATGACATATTTCATACCGAGTATGCAGGCATAAGGGTGCAATAAAACCACCATCCCATCCATCTATTTCGGAATAAATTCAATCTTTTACCTCTTTCATGCCACTCCACCAGACTTATAATGTCCCTTTCCAAGCCCAGACTGCTGTGATGCTTCTTTTCCGTGTTCACACTATTCAGAATTTTACTTTTTGATATTTGCAGGGTGTTTCTTGAAGCTTCTTGAGATTTATACCTTGTTGGTAGCGTTACCTTCCCTCATAACATTTTAAGCGATAATATTCTTCTAAAATTTTTCTATCCAGTCAACATTCTATTAACCCTCTTCCTGCTTCCTCAGAGGTGTTTGTGCCGTTTTCATTCCACCCCGTATAATTGCAGTAGGCATAATAAATGGGTTGGATTTGATTATTGCAAATAGTATGGCAATCCAGGTTAATTGAGGCCTCTAAATCTAAGTAAGAGTTATTGTTGAATGCTTGAAGGTAATTTTGGTCAATATCATATCAGTGGTCAAAATAAAATGTGGTTTTGATAATACTTGCAAGAATTCTATGTTACAGAAATTCCAGTTCCAGTAATATTACTAGATAGGGAAGCTAAAATCTATGGAACATGCAACATAGCTCTGTTTTCTTTCAGATATGAATTGTGAGGCAACAGAAATATATGCTTTAGTTAAGTTTAGCTCAACAAGTTTGTTTATAAGAAATTTTTTAGCGTGTATGTATGTTTTCCTCCCTTCAATTTGAACCTGAAAGGCATTGGTTTTATTGATGATGTTGTACCAGTTTATAAGATATATCTTGATGCATATGATTTCTTCCAGTTAATTTGAAGATGCAAACCATTTGTTTTAAATGAGAAAATAAAAGAAAATTTCACATACTACAATTATTCATATATAGTCAACTTTATAGTATAACGAACCATCTTATTTGAGCTTCGTATATTGGAATAGCATGGTTTAGGTTGGCGCTGGCTGTAACAACTATTTTTCAAACAGAAGGATCATATGTGTTTTGTTTGGTATAGCATTTTATTTAATGTCTGAATGTTTAGCCGTCTGTATTTTCACACAAGGGCTTCTGTTTCCTTTTCTACATAATTTCAAAGAACTAGTGCATCTAATTCTACTTTGTAGAGGCTTCGCTTGAGAATATGCTAAGGAAACCATTCCTCTTGATGCTCCTTTCAGCATTCAATATGTGAATTTGAGCGGCACATATTTGAAAACAGCAGTCATGTAAAGTTGAGGTCGGAATACCTTTCTTCACTGTCGGTGACAGTATAATTGTATACAATGCAAAAGACCGTTAATTGTGTTCTAATTCTAATGTGATTGTTCACTGTAGTTAGATGGACTCGTTTTAGTGTTTTTGGTGCTGTTTTATAACTTTCTGGAAAAATTAGATGGAGTTTTGTCTGATTAAACTTCGTTCCATGTAAATAATCCACCCTTCCATTTAAGGCATAAGTGTCACCTTACTCCTTGTGGACAGGCATTCTATGTTTTTTATATGTTAGGAAAAACTACAATACAACTTTTATTAAGGTTTCAAAAGTTGTGTTACAACTTTTGAGCCCTTTTTACAAAAAAAAAAAAAAAAAAAGCAGCGCTGTATTGTAGTTTTTCCCAAAATCTTTTTAAATACCCTCCTGTTGGATGCTTGACATTTCTAATGGTATCAATAATTGCAGTATTGCAAAGTAAAACTTTACGAATATTATTTGTCATAGGAATGATTATATCAATTTTTTTTTATGACTCCATCAAGTACACACAAATTGAAAATAGATTTATAACTGTTTATATCTATTTTTATTTTTAGTTACCCTTTGAATATTTAAGAAAGTTAAATTTTTTTTAATTTTTTTAAATATTTAATTACTGTAAATGTCTGTTTAAAATATATAAAATGATATATTTAACTTGCATATAAAATTAAAATAAAAAAATAAGGAGATCGTATGAGTACGCGGGAACATATACCCTTATCTCCTATTATCCCGGCAGTATCCATTTAAAAAAAATAAAAATAAAAAAAAACCTTCCAATATAAGAATTTAATCAGAGAAAACTCTTAAAAGTTGTTGCCTTCATATCTCCTTGACTACTGATTCCATGTTCTTCAAATGTAAAAACTTATTTCAAAATGAAACTGTAGAATGGAGTAGTTGGCTTCACTAAGCTACGTTCATCTCGGTCAATTGATGAATTCATTGCCCATTCACAAGTCCAATATTTGCAAGCGTTCAACCACCACACAATTTTATTGTTTTCCTCGTGAATCATTTTCATAATCTATATCTGCTCCTTTTTGTTGGCTATAATACTTCAGTCTGAAATCTCATTCCAATATTGACTTACGTTTTATTTATTCATTTTATTACTTTATCTTCTTGCTTTTTCATATAGGATAACCGCTAGCAGTTATAATCATTAATTTTTATCTCAAATTCTGATTCAGGGCTTTCATCTCTTTTTTTCATGGCCTTTTTCCATTCAGAATGAGACAACGCTTAAACCAAGTCGGCCCATAAAGCTGTAGCTTGCCTTGGAACCTGAACAAACCCTATAAACTAGCTATCCATTCGCTTGTTTTCACGAGCTCACCGGCTGTAACAAAGATAACTCTCTTCAGAAGATCCTGAAAAATGCGGCAATATTTGTAAGGGCGCTTTGGCCATTTTCTTCAAGTGTTTGCAGCCACAAAAGCATCTAATTAAGGTACGAGATTTCAATCTGGACGTATCGTCTAAAATTCCAATTTAAGTAATTTAAGTTGAGCAAACGTTAGAATTAGACAGCACTCTCTTATAAACTTTGATTGATGTCTGAGTCTTGAGTATTTTCATAGAAAGTATAATTGGTGCATTCGCCTCGTGAAAGCATCACCCGCCTCCCATGTGCCTCTATTGGTTTATTATTATTATTATTATTATTTATTTATTTTTGCAGTGAGGAAATTTTGAATCCATCAGTTCCTACGGCTCTTAGACTCTGTGGATTCTCTATCGGTTATTCTTCTTCCTTTTTGTTTTTTCCCCCCTCTTCTTAGGGGGGGTGGGGGTGGTGGAGTGTGGGGGTGTGTGTCTCGATTGAGTCTATTAGGAAGGTTTATTTTTAAGTTACATTTTTTTTTCCAATCTGTGTTTAAATTAGTATTTCATAATATGTTTGTATCATATGAAATTATCTCTTCTGAAAACCAAACTAGACTACCCTATCACATAATAACAAACACACATATATAATTTACCAAAAGAAAAAACCAGCATAATGCAGAAGAAACAAGGGCATTGTTAAGTGATTAAACTAAAAACCCAACTGAGATTTCAAGACCAACAAAAATTTGCAGTACTTTTGAAATGAACCATACTAGAGTGTAGAAACATAAAGTTGGAGTTTTGGGGTTAAAGGGGAGTGATTTGGAAAGGAAAATAGAGAGAGATTCTTACTTGGTGTTGGCGAAGCAATAGTAATGGGCATGGCCATAGTTCGTGAGTATAGAGATGGAGTAGCAGTGAAAACGCAACAGGGTGGGAAGAGAAGCGACGCCTTCTCTTCTGAACATGTATGATATACCCGGCGTTGCTCTGATTTTGGATGATGGAATTGAGAGAAGTTGTTGAAGAGAAGTTGTAACGGGATTCGCTTGTTGGAGATAAAGCCAGAGAAAAGACTAAAGTGAGTAAATATTCTAACCAAAGAGTAAATTAATTTAAAAGAAATAGTAAAGCAAGAGTAAATAGTCTAAAAAATAATAAAATAGGTTAAAAGAAAGAGTTTATGTTTTTATGCTTATGACATTTTTAATTTAAGTGAATAAACTTTTTGGTGAAACGGGTTTTAAGGGAAGGGAGACAGTAGTTGTTTATTTAGTTTATATTATATAAGGCTTTCACTTTATATACTTATTATTCTATATGCATGCAAATAAAGGCGGCAATTCGTGTCGTGCATGTGACTAATTTAATTATTCGTATCAAGACATAAAACACAGATCCGACATGGTTATTAAACGTGTTGTAATCGTATCATGTTTAATTCACATAATTTACTTAATCGTTTAACCTTGTTATACATAATATATTATATTCTATATATTTATATCAATTAAAATTATTTTTAGAATATAAACTATTGTTAAAATCATCATAATTTATTATTTTATAAATTAATTTATCTTATAATATAAAATTTTTAGTTTTATAATATATGTTGTAAGTAGATAACAATTTATATCATTAAATGAGCTTACTTGTTAAGGATAGACAAAACATGTTTAACTATTTGTATCATTAAACGGATTAGCGGGTTGAATACCCTCAACAAGAATTCAATTCATTTATTAATCGTGCATCATATTATTGTATTCGTATTGTATTCGCGTGTCATGATCCAAATTCTCATCCTTGCAAGTTGTAACGTGGATTCGAAAGAAAATTTTGATTCCCCTGAGGGTAACAATAGAAGCATAAATATTTATGCGGGGTTAATAATGTAAGAGAAAGAAACATAGGGGGGCAAAATTTACGAATATGAATTTGGTAGGTTTTCATTCATCAGCAGGGTCAATTGTCCCTATTCACCCAATGTGGCTCTGCCACTATTTATCCTCGGTGTCTTTGTAAGGTTACAAGCCATCGACTACAAAAGCTTACATTCATACACTCCCATTGTTTATGACCACTTTTATTTCTGGTTTTAATAATTGGAATATACTTAAATTATAAGAAAAGTGAGTCAAAAAAGGGATTCTCTTTTTTTTTTTCTCTCTTTCCTCACGTTTCGTTGTCCTATGGATATTGGGTTCTTTTGACCAAATGTTTCACGATTAGATAATTTCAATGATTCCCCCAAGCGAATATTATATATGTCTTAATCCAGATAAGAAGTGATTACGATTCGAATCCTCTGGCTGGAACATGTGCATTTTTTGCTTAGGAAAATTGAAAAAATGAACACAATTAGGGGTCCTTAATGAAATTTGAACATGTCCTGAAAAAGTTTCATGTCATAGACAGTTTCTTGATAAAAAGACTAAAATACCCTTACCCTTATATAATTGAATTTAGAAAAAAGAAAGTAAGTAAACGAAACAAAGAAATCAGTCACTCTTTCATACACATCACTGTCTGAAACAACTTCAACAGCTAAAGCTGAGCAAACAAGGTAAGAATAATTTTTTTTAATCTCTCTCTAAATGGCATGAAAATTTTATTAGGTTATAATGTTTTTATTATTTATTGTTTTAGTAATTGTCAATCGCATTATATAGCTTAAAATAGGGATATGTATGTGAATTAAGGTTAGAGATAGTGCCGTTTTTGTTAAAATTTGCTGGAAATTGGCAATCATTGTGAGAAAATCTGGTATCGCCATCGACGGGGAAGAAGACGAGATTTGTTGAACGTCATCGAGTGTCGAGGGGCTGTGTCGAATCGATTCTCGACATGTCGGATGGTAATGTCGAGTGTCTAGGGGTTTTGTCGAGTATAGGATCGAGTGTCGTGTTAGTGCGTCGAGTAGAATGCCGAACGTGACGAGTGTTAGAGGTAAATTTCGTCGAGTTCGTGTGTCGAGTATAGGTGTCGCGTTAGTCGAGCGTCGGTCATCGTGCGTCACATGTAGAGTTGGTTGTCGAGTGTCGAGTGTTTTGCGTCGAGTTTCGTCAAGTGTTTGGGCAGAACATTCGTTTTTGTGACTTTTATAAGCAATTTTATAATGAGTTTTTGTCCACGGACCTTATATAATATGTCTCTATCATGCAGGAAATGGAAACTTTACGCATAATTATTCTATACAATGGTTCTTGGACTATGCAAGAGAATGGTGGTTATTTGTACACCGGTGAGAAGGCGAAGCCATTGATAATTCGTAGGTGTGTTACCTATAATGAGTTGGTTGACTGTATTAGTACTAAAATGGGTTGGGATATTCGTAAGCATAACATGAGTTTGGAGGCTCAATTTCCTGTTAAAGGTGTTCCGCCAATGCCGATTCCTATTGAGACTGACGACGATGTTTGTTTTTTTATACAACATTGTTTGGAGGACCAACAATCATATACACCATTAATTGTCAAATTTGAAGATAAGGAGAAGCAAAGAAAGAGGTTAGGATCTGATGCAGTACGTAGGCAACAAAGATCTTCTCATCCCTCTTTGTTTCGCTCAGCCGGTCGTCCTCGAAGGAATCGAATCCCTTCTGACGGTGAGTCTAGCTCGTCTCGAACTTGCGGGCGCTGTGGAAGTTCCGGGCATAATCGTCAAACTTGTCGAAACCCAGTTCCATCTCATGACAGGGGATGATGTCTACCAAATGTAGGTAAGGAGTTATTTTGTCTATGTAATATTGTTTGTTTGATGTAAGCGACGTAGTCTATTTATTTTATTCCAATTTGTGGCTTGTTCAAATTAATAACTTTCATATATGTGATTTTGTCATTGTATAAAACATTCATTCATGTGCGAAACATTCATTCATGTGCTTCGTCAATGTATGTAACATTAATGTATTAAACACGAAACATTAACATTAATGGTCCTCCACCATTGCTAGCTTGACCATGGCAACCTCCGTAGCCACCTCTGCCTCCTTCTCCTCCACCTGACTGTGTCGGCAATGGAGCTAACTGATCCGGTTGCTTTGAACTAGACCGGCGACCACCGCTATGATGAGGCATTTTGCCTAAATAAAAGTTAAAATGACTTCAAATCTAGACAAAGATAAATAGTTCCTCCCTCACATAGAAATTTTGATTTGGGGCAGTTGAAATAAAATGTAGTCAAATGGAAGTATATAGGGGACGAAAATTCTAAAACAGTGAAGAGAGAAAACGAAATCAATACGAATACGACGATGTATTAATATGTTTTCTTTTTTTCTTTAATCACGTTGTGAGTAGTGTGGTAGTATTTTGTATTTCAACAGTTTATTTATCTTACGGTATTACCCTCAATATTAGTGTATAATTTCACACGTGTCCTTTATTCTATTGGTTGAGTGCTGTTTAAATGCGTAGTCTCGTTTCTCCCCCATAAGAGTGAACTAGCTAACAAGCAACCAACGAACTCCTAATTAATTGGCTTGGCCTGGTCGTAACCGCCATTCCATTAACCGCATTTCATGGGTGAGTGGAGAATGAACGTGCTCTTGGGAATGATTTTATATTTATTTACCTTTTTAACCTCACAAGATAAATCAGAGCTTTTAGAGTGTATCAACACAAAATAGTATCATAATTTTGTGAATTTCTTATGTTACGATCAGTAATTAGGTTATTTTTCAATTGAAATGTTGGTGTTCTATTGTTCCTTACATCGTTTGATGTAAGCAACGTAGTCTATTTATTTTATTCCAATTTGTGGCTTGTTCAAATTAATAACTTTCATATATGTGATTTTGTTATTGTATAAAACATTCATGTATGAAACATTCATTCATGTGATTTGTCAATGTATGTAACATTATTGTATTAAACACAAATTTATATGCTTTTTCATTAAACTAAATATTCGTGTATGAGATTCTCTTTTATGTGCTTTGTCCAGGTATAAAACATTAATATATGAGTGTAAAGCCTTCATTGGAAATGACAATTCTCATTTGATGTCGTAGCCTAAGAATACTTAGGTGAAAAGTATTTATTAACTCCAGAATTAACATCAAAGAAGATCAATAGAGATGTGATCACGGAGCGTACTCGCCTTTGCAAGGAGAAATACTTAGGTCAAAAAATTCTTGTATATGATGGGCGTTAGACTCTCTTTACGGCAATGTATTAGACCCGAATTTATGTGCTTCGTCTATGTATAAAACATAAGTGTCTTGTGTGTAAACCATTCATGTATGAGTGTAATGGGACGAGGTATACGTATGTACCAATACAACTGAAAAAATATATATTTACAAGTTTTCGTACCACTATACATGGAAAACATGTGCGATTATACAAAAAATATTACTATACAATAATGTGTAAATATCCGCAAACTATTTATCCAAAAAAATGTATAACTATACATAATATATACATAACATGAAATCATAGTACAGTCGTGCTAGGTTGCTGCTCAACCTCCATTGAATCAATATCGGCATGCCCAATGGTGGTCGGAACATCCGTTGACACAACATCAACAGTCCCTGTGGTGGTCGCAACATCGGCAGACACAACATCTGTAGGCGTTGTGAAGGCCCCAACCTCAGTAGGCGCTGTGATGGTCGTGACGGCCTCCTCTGCTTGTAGATAAACGCGATTAACCCAAACTTTTACCACTATTCTCTCCAGCTGGCATTTGTCCGTGAATGCCTTAATGGCTGTCAGTGGAACGCCCCCCGCTAAGAATTTGATGTACTTCAAATAGTACACACCGCATGCTCCTCCCTTAGCCTCGTGCTGTGGCACCTCGGTCTCATCCTCGATGCGCATAATGTGGTATGGGTTTGCAGGGTAGTCAGGAATACCGTAAACATCCATTGATACCATACAAGGTATCAACTCAGCTAGGCACTGGACTGTCTCTTTGACTGTGTCTATGGAACTATGCCCAATAGATGAGTCATATATGACAATCTCACAGCGATTCAATTCCACCTCGGTTGCCACCTAATGATCGCCACCGATGTTAACAAGGACATAGAGCTGAAAAGGAAATTGACACCATGAAAATCGATCATAACATTTCAAATAAAAGGGCACATACTAAATCTTTGAATATAAATGTACTCACCCTCTCCACATCGACCCATGGTCTTCCAACGAGGGACATCTCTCCCAGGACAAATTGGTCCATTTCAGCCTCGTTTACCCAATTAATGTCATCCAGTCTGTCCGGGTATTGTTCCTACAACGACTTCACTTTCAACTGCAATTTCATGAGTTCGGTTAGCGCATTGAAGGAATCAAAAATTAACTATAAATTCAGATGTTTATGAAATACGTACCCAGAAAGTGGTGTCCATGAAAGCAGACTTCTGAACACCAGATTCGGCCATAGCGCGAGCTCTGCAGCGTAGCATCCATAGGTAGCTATCCATGTATTGAATATAGTAATAGTTATCAATAATAAGTCCAAATGTATATTGCAATATTGGACACCACGAGAAGGGCTTAAACTACCTCAGATGCAAGCCACTCTAACGGCCCCAGCAGCGTCTTGAAGAACTTACGTTCAAAGATGCAGACACCTAAATCAATATCACCCTCCACGTCGCTCAACCATGCATCGAAGGCCTCGACATCAGTAATTGCTAGTGGGAAAGTGGGTCAAATAGTGGAACCAAGTCCACAAGACGAGACCGTTGTCTATATCCTCGGGGGCTGCTTATCTGGTCTTTCTACAGGCTGAATAACCGGGGCCTCTGACTGTACATGCTGATCGTCTAGGCCTTTCTCCTGTGGCTCAACCCTCTCCCTCTTCCTACTCAATGGACTGACAAAGGGGCTACACTTATGCTTTTCCGGAAGTAGCTGGCGACCTTGGCGTCAAACGAAGCCCGTGGGAGGAGCATCAGCAGCACAACAGCCTTACGCAGAAGAACTATCTCCTCTCGCATTTCCTTGTTAACAATGTAAGCTCACGTAAAACTGTGCTTTAGAACTCATCATGGACCAGCTGCGCTTGTATGTCATTATTAACGAAAGCCTTCATAAATCAACGGAGCAGCAAATGTAAACGGATAAGAATACGAATGTAAATTCTCATTACAAACCTGCGAGCTTGGAGGAACATCGTGTATAGGAGGGGAAATGTCACGGCAGGTGGTTGCACGACTCGACGGAGGAATCGAATCGCCTGGAGGTCCATAGTTGTCGAACGTCTCTGACGCAGGACTGATGGGGGTACTGACTGTGTCTATGTCTGCCCCCACGTCAGGCCTATTAAGGAGACTATGTCCAAGGGCATGAGTTTCAGATGGATCCTCATGACCGTAACTCTCGTACACTGGACGTGCAGGACAAATGGGGGAAGCAGGCGACGGAGACTGCATACGAACATCACCTGTAGGACTGGCTGTGTCTTTGGCTAGCCCCACATCAGATCTAACAGAGGAACTCTGATCAGCAGGAGGTGGAGCTGATGGATCCTCTGTCGGAAGTGGCTCAATCCTCTCAACGGGCAATAATAGAGCATCCACAGATGTCGCTCAGGCCACATGTACACCTCTCCGGATGTCAACAACTTCAGCGAGCCGAATATACTAATATGTCCTTTGCTCCGCCTTCGATGGTTCTAAAAGGACGAGTGGACGAGCCTGCATCAACAAATAATCCATCAGATTAAACAGTGATCCGGTGTGACCAAAAACAAGAAAAGTTCATAAGACAGGGGAAGCATACATACCAGCCTCTTAACTCGCAGGACATCACGTTTGACAATATCCTCCGACAGGGTCTTCTTTGTCTCTCACTTCAACAAGCGCGGTATCCTCCCCTTATAGTCCTTGCCCACTTGCCCATATGTCACACCAATGTATGACACGACCTCGTACAACCAAACCTTAATAACATAAGGGTTATTTAGTGACACTATGTATTTAAATTTATACGTCATAGAAAATAATAAACACGTCAACACACATGTTTTGCAGTATGTGCCTGAATAGCGTAGGGGCACATTTCTAAGTTATATTTCTCTACCTGCTTCGTCTTCGTTTGGGCTCGCTTCTTATATTTTTCTAACCTCCCGTCCAAAGCGTTTTTCATTCCTTTAAGTGTCTTATCAAAAGACACCGAATCCCATGGATAATTATTAAAATTATCTATTGTATTGACAAAATTCAACCACACACGGAGACAAGTCGGCGTCGATCCCGTGCCATAAAAACGCTCCAGCACGTAGTACAATGCTAACTTCACAATATCCTCGTTTGACATACGAGACACATTCAATTTCTGAAGTCTCCCTTTGAATTCTTTGAGCTCTATGTCCTCGCCCTCGAAGTACGTATCCAACAAAGGGCACGTATTCAACACAGTCGGTATAGGTGGCACCGTGGAAGCAAATCTCAATCCGGTAATCAAACCAAACTCGTGGGTAGAAAAACGAATCAGTCTTCCTGGAAAGAAGGAAAAAGACATAAGATGACAATAATGGTAACAAAAAAATAACTACAAATACCAGATGCTCAAAAATAAGATTTTTTTAACTATATTGTCGTTTAAAACCATATTTTTACCTTCAATAAGGAACCACATCTCTTCATCGTATCACACAATGTTAACCTCCCACAGAAGCACATTGTGCACCAACTGAGATGGAATGGACAGCTCCCGAATGTCTAAGATAAACCCAAAACATGTAGCACGAAACATGTCTTTTTGCCTCGCACTCAAGTTCACGTAAATCCATTCAATACAGTCCAAACTTGTCAAGTTTATGATCACCGCATGATAGTGCTCATCGTATGGTGTCTTCAGGGTGAAAGAGGGTCTACATTCACTTGCCATTTGTTTCAACCTGTAAATATAAGACTGTTATAGTTAAATATGATGCAAAAAGACAAAAAAAAAAGCTAAAACAAGCAACCTGCCAAAAACGCTCGACACAACTAAACAAAACTCGACGCGCTCGATAGAGCTCGACAACATAAACCGACAAAACTCATGTTGGATACCTTCAACTGACTATACGACTTTGTCGGATGTCAGATTATTCGAGTGTCGGATTATGAATCCGACACTTGACACAAGCTTTCATCCGACATGTCGAGTGTCGGATATATGGTTCGAGACATCGAGTGTTGGTTTCGTGGAAACCGACACTCGATGTCTTCGAAACCCGAGTGTTGGTTGTGCATTTGACACGACTCGACACATAAGTGTCGAGTGTTGAGCTATGTCGAGATAAATGCGACACTCGCTATCGTCTACCTCACGATGAAACCCATCGGTTTTCATAATTTTTATACACATCAAACCACAAAAATCACCTAATAACACTAGATTTATCCTTAAAAGCACAGAATAAGTTTACAAATCTGACGGAAACTCAAATCCCTAATTAAGATTTCCTAAAAACTAAATCAAATTTAACGAAACAGAAAACAACCAAATAAATCACAAAAACCGACAAATAAATATATCTCAGTGTCGATTCTTGCTTCTCTCTACGTCGTCTTGCTTCTATCCTTAGAGGATGCTCGTGTCGGTTTGCGTTCCGAGCGGTGTCAAGGGGTTTTGAAAATATATGTCTGAAGAGGGAAATAGGGCTTTGGGAATAATTTGAATACATAAGGATATTTTAGTCTTTTTGTCAACAAAGTGTATATGACATAAAAATTTTTTAGGATATGTCTAAATTTCACTAAGGGCCTCTAATTGTGTCCATTTTTTCAATTTTTCCTTTTTGCTTCGAGGAGGATTCGGAAACGTGAAACATCCAGAAGTTTTATAAATTGACAGTGACCTCCCCAAATGACAATTAATGGTAGAAAGCTATAATAAATGGGCAATTTTGTCTTTACGAAAGCAAGATTTTTGTTAAAAAAATTATAAAAGAAAATAAAAGTAGGTCTCTGTCGTTTTCCTTGCTCTCAGTTGAAGTGGAAGAAGAAGAAATGCTGTTAAAGCAATTCATCTCCTTGACAGACTGAAACCGTGATAGATATCAGGGGAACTCTCAAAACCCATTAGCTTGAACTTTGTTCGGAGCCAAGCGGAAGCCAAAATGAGGTAATTCGGTCATTTTTTTGTTTGGTTTTTCATGTTCTATATTGTAGTAGAAGACTGCAAGGTTTGTGATAAAAATGCCCATGAGAAATTTTATATTTTCTGATAATTAAGCAAACGAAGTCATGATTTTGTGTAATTGATCAATTATCATATTCCATCCAGTTCCTATCTAGAAACTATTAGCTGTTTCTTCTTAAACATGGCATGATATTGGTCTTGTTATTTTCACTGAAATTAAGATACTTGTTTATCAACCATCATCAACCTTTCTGAAACCCATCTTATTCATCAGCAATTCATCTCGTCATTTTGTTTTTTGACTTTAATTATTCTATCTCCTGCTGAGCTTTTGCCAAGAATATCATGCTTCAATGAGTTAACAGTGTTCTTCTATTTTAACCGGTTTACTGTAATTTACAGAAGCAAAGGGTAGTCACTATCTATTTCCGAAACTTCCAGGAAGTTCTAGTAATTTTGGAAACTTCAGGAGAGATCATTTTAAATTACCCTCTGTTAGTGATCTGTCTTGTCAGTGACTACAATCTTATTGCAAAGTCATTTTCAAGTATTAAGGTGACTTTCATTTAGGAGACAATTTTGCTTGATGCTGGAAACTCATAGCATGAGCTTTACAACTTAGATAAAAATCAAATAAAAGAACATAAAAGAAAATTATTTGTGAGCTTATCAAACTTTTAAATTGCTTACTTTTTCTTGACCAAGTTATGTTTCCGGTGCCAGTAAATACTGCCTCTTTGATTTTTAATCATTGCTGTGCTCTATCCAGGAAATTGCTTTCATACATATAAAAGAACAAACTAATCTGAAGAAGAACCTTGAAACAAAGGGCTGGCCTTGAAACAAGCTATGCAGAGCTGGTGACAAGTATCAACAATGTCTTTGAAGAGTGCTAGACCAGCCCCTTCTTCTTCTGGTCCTTGGTGGAGATATGATGTCTTTGTTAGTTTCAGAGGAGAAGACACCTGCAAAAACTTCACGGATCATCTATGCAGAGCTTTGTATGAAAAAGGAATCATCATCTATAGAGATGATAAAAAACTAGAGATAGGCAAACCTATTTCACCAGAGCTCATGAAAGCAATTGAGGAATGAGGATCGTCTATCTTTGTCTTCTCAAGAAACTGTGCTACATCATGATGGTGCTTAGATAAACTTGTGAAGATTGTTAAATGCATGAAAGAGAAGGGCCAAACTGTTGTGCCGATTTTCTATGATATGAATCCAACTGAGGTACGCAAACAAACAGGGGCCTTTGATAGGGCCTTTGATGAACATGAAAAAGCTTTTGGAGCTGAGAAATTACAAAAATGGAGAGCAGCTTTGACAGAAGTGGCTAATCTATCTGGTGGGCATCTACAGGATAGGTATGTAATCTTTTTTCACTTTCTTGATACTTAAAAATATCCAAGAGTCTTGACTTCCCCTGTATAATTTTGTCCCACCAACATAGGGTTCACAATAAATACAGAATAAACTATATTATGGTAATCGAAGATCTCAGCTTTTCTGCATTACTCATGAAAAACATTGTGAGCCATTTTAGATTAATTTGATTTCAAAAGATCATGTGTATATTTCTAGGGTGCATTAGTTATGCATATTAGATTCATTCATTTCATTGCGCTAGTCCGATGTCTAAAATATTCATTCATTTCGTTGCACTGGTCCGATGTCTAACAATTGATGTAAAAATGTGATACCATCAATCTTTTCCCGTTTTAGTATTTAACTCTTCTATAAGGATTATGTTATAAAAATACTTAAAAAGTTGGTATGGGGTATATGCGTTCAAAATTACACTCTGTACACATTTTTTTTTAGAGTACAGCCTACCATAGGAATTTGACAAATTAATTTTTATTCGTTACATATTCATAATTCTAAAAGTAATCCTAACATAAAGTCAGTGAATTAATACTTGATTGAGTAAATGATTACTATAAGAAATAATAAGATATCGGCATAACTTATTTTGAGATATCAATAAAATTGCTTCTTAAAAAAAAAAAAATCTATTCAACTTCTACAAATTTTTTTTTAATTGTATTTTTATTGTGCTTGTTGTCATATATAATAATAATTCTCATTCAAAAATAACCTTATGAATTCGGGTTTTATATTATCATAATTAAAATAGAAGTTAGTAAATGGTGGTCATCTTTATATTCTCTGCAGGCATGAGGCGACATTTATACAAATGATTGTCGAAAAATTATGGACTAAATTGAGCCATTCATTCTTCGGTGTTGCTAAGGGCTTGGTTGGAATAGATTCTTTTTTGAAAGAAATGAATCCAATTTTAGGTATGGGTTTGAATGATGTTCGTTTCATAGGGATTTATGGGATGGGTGGCATGGGTAAAACAATGATTGCCAAAGTCATTTACGGTAGGTATTCTCATCATTTTGAAGGTAGCAGCTTTATTTCAGATGTTAAAGAAGTCTCTGAAAATTTTGGTTTAGCTACTCTACAAGAACAACTTCTTTCAGAAACCTTGATGGTCAAGGATGTGAATATATTGGGTGTTCA
Organism: Boswellia sacra; assembly: GCA_013180625.2. NCBI lineage: Eukaryota > Viridiplantae > Streptophyta > Magnoliopsida > Sapindales > Burseraceae > Boswellia > Boswellia sacra. The sequence goes on from SNVD02001637.1 coordinate 325,012, forward strand.
TAGAGGAATCTATAAGTGGATGCGAAATAAAAGGGTCTTTGTCGTTCTTGATGATATAGATAAATTACAACAACTAGAAGCATTAGAAGGTGATCGTGATTGGTTTGGACCTGGAAGTAGAATCATCATAACAACTAGAGATGAACATTTATTAATTGCTCATCGCGTGGATATAAGACACAAGGCCAATAGTTTGGACATAAAAGAAGCTCTTCAACTACTCAATTTGAAAGCCTTTAATCAAAATCTTCCTTCTAAAGGTTATTGGGAGTTGTCTAATGACATTGTAAGCTGCGCTAACAGCCTTCCATTAGCTTTAGTAGTTTGGGCTCTTATCTATGTGGTAGAAGATAAAGGAGTGGACAAGTGCGCTCAAAAGACTCAAAGAAATTCCAAAAAGTGAAATCTTTAATGTACTCAAAATAAGTTGTGATGGCTTGGAGGAAACAGAGAAGAAGACTTTTCTAGATATTTCATGGTTGTTTAATTTGAAGAAAGTAGATTGAGTGACTGAAATATTAGAAGCTTGTGATTTTTACCTGGATATTGGACTTAGAGTTTTGATTGATAAATCTCTTATAGCAATTGACAACACTGGTAGTAGACTCCAAGTCCATAGTTTGCTACAAGAAATGGCTCAAGCCATTGTTCACCAAGAATCTCCAAAAGAGCCTGGGAAACGTAGTAGGTTATGGCTTTATGATGATATACGTCATGTGCTTACAAAAAAAAAGTTGAGTGACCATCAAAATCATGTTGGCAATTTGAAGTTCTTGTGTTATTTAGAAAGAATTTACTGTCTTTTACTTTTCTTATACTTGTTCTTGGTTACAATATAGGGAACGGAAGCAGTTGAAGTCATATACCGAAACTCTTCTGAATCAAAGGAGATATATGTGGATTCTAATGCATTCTTAGGGATGAATACTATTAGACTGCTTAAAATCTATAATGTGCATCTTCGTAAAGGGCTTGATTTTCTTCCTGAAGAATTGCAGATCCTCAAATGGCATGGATACCCACTAAAGTCATTGCCATCAAAGCAGAGAGACTTATTGAACTTGATATGTCTCATAGTGACATTGAAATTAAAGATAATTTAGGGAAAAAGAAAGTGTATTAACTTTATTTCTGAATGAATTTCTAGTACAAGGAACAAGGAAATATATAGGAGAAAATCTCCCATAAATAAGGAAAGAAAATAATAATCCCTTTGATCAAGGGATATATAATAAAGACAGCTAATCAACCAGATTTAATCATTGACTAAATCTGTTTATTTCAGCTAATTAATTCCTAAAAATCAGAAAATTAATTCCTAAAAATCAGAACATTAATTCCTAAAAATCAGAACACTGATTCCTAAAAATCAGATCATTAAATGTAGAATTTCCACACTCCCCCTCAAGCTGGGGAGTAAATGTCAATCATTCCCAGCTTGGATATCAGTAATTCGAATTTAATTCTTGGAAGACCTTTTGTAAGAACATCAGCTATTTGAAGATTGGTTGGAGTATGGTTGAGACTAAGTATGCCACCCTCAATCTTCTCCTTGATAAAATGCCGATCCAGCTCCACATACTTAGTTCTGTCATGATGGACTGGATTTTTAGCAATACTTATTGCAGCTATGTTATCACAAAATACCTTCATTGAAGTGTTTGTAACTCTCAATTCTTCAAGTATTCTCTTCAGCCACATTCCTTCGCAGATTCCTTGTGCTAAGGCTCGAAATTCTGCTTCAGCACTATTTCTTGCTACCACTGTCTGCTTTTTACTCCTCCATGTGACTAAATTTTCCCAAACGTAGGTACAATAGCCAGTTGTAGATCTTTAATCAGTTATGCTTCCAGCCCAATCAGCATCAGTGAAAACCTCAATCTCTTTGGTGGTATTTTTCTTAAAAAACAACCCTTTTCCTGGTGACATTTTGAGATACCTAAGAATTCTATTTACTGCCTCTTGGTGAACTTCTTTCGAATCATTCATAAACTGACTTACAAAGCTAACAGCGAACCCAATGTCAGGTCTAGTATGGGAGAGGTAAATGAGTTTCCCCACTAGGCGTTGGTACCCTCCTTTGTTAATGGGTGGACTCTCTTCTTCTAAGCATGCTTTGTAACCAGGTTCCATAGGCGTGTCAGTTGGCTTACACCCTAACATACCTGTCTCCTTGAGTAGGTCCAAGACATACTTTTGTTAAGAAACAACAATCCTTGCTTTTGATCTAGCGACCTCCATTCCTAGAAAGTATTTGAGATATCCTAGGTCTTTAATTTCAAATTCTTTAGCGAGTCCCTTCTTTAGATTCTCAATTTCTTCATGAAAATCTTCGGTAATAATTATATCATCCACATACACAATAAGAATAGAAATCCTCCCATTTGTAGAGTGTTTGACAAACATGGTATGATCGGCTTGCGCCTGTATGTACCCATGTTGCTTGACTGCTCTTGTGACTCTGTCAAACCAAGCCCTTGGTGATTGTTTGAGTCCATAAAGTGATTTTTGAAGTTTGCACACTTTGTGGACGTTGTTCTTGGTCTCAAATCCAGGTGGAATCTCCATATATACTTCTTCCTCTAGGTCTCCATTTAAAAATGCATTCTTGACATCCATCTGATGCAGGGGCCAGTCAAGATTAGCAGCTAGTGAGAGTAGAACACGAACGGTATTTAACTTAGCAACCGGGGAGAAGGTTTCTTGGTAGTCAATACCGTAAGTTTGAGTAAATCCTTTTGCTACCAATCTGGCTTTATACCGATCTATACTTCCATCTGGTTTGTATTTGACGTTGAAGACCCATTTACATCCCACTGGTCGTTTTCCTTGTGGTAATTCAGAGAGTTCCCATGTGCCATTCTTCGTAAGGGCTCTAATCTCTTCTTCAATAGCTGCCCTCCACTCAAGCTTACCTAGAGCTTCTTGAACATTTCTAGGTATTTCAACAGTAGACATATTAGTAACAAAGGCACGATATTGAGAGGACAATCCCTTATATGAAACAAACCGATGTATAGGATGTTGAGTGCATGATCTTACTCCTTTCCTTAATGCAATAGCGATGTCTAAGTCATTATTAGTGTGAAAGTTATGAGTTGTGTTACCTGGAAGTTCTGAACTTGGAATAGTCGGATTGGACTCTTGAGTTTGCTCAGAAAATGTTGGGGACTCCTCTTCTAGGACCTTTTTCCTCCTTGAATAAACACGTAACTTTTTGTTGGTAGTAGTATGATTGTGGATTTCTAGAGTGAGTGTATTGGGAAACATTTCTGAATTTTTCGGTGTGAGAATAGGCAGGGTAGACTCAGTTTCCAACTTATTTTGTAGGCTCAGATTAACCGTTGGAACATTAGTGAAATGAGTAAAGGCAGGCTCGGGTATTGTGACATCAGGCAGCCAAAAACCACATTCATTTGTGTTTGAGTTCTCCCCCTGAATGTGGGTTTTATGATAATAGGGTTGATTCTCAAAGAAAGTAACATCCATAGTGATATAGGTTTTCTTGGTAACAGGAGAGTAACATTTATACCCTTTTTGAGTGGAGGAATATCCTAGAAACAAACATTTTATGGCTCTAGGATCAAGTTTGCTAGGGTTAGGTTGGTGGTTATGGACAAAAGCAGTGCACCCGAATATTTTTAGTGGAAGGAAGGAGAATATTCGAAGCTGAGGATAGGATTGGCAAAGTGTTTGCCATCGTGTTTGAAAATGAATAACTCTAGATGGCATTCTATTGATGAGATATGTAGCTGTGAGGACGGCCTCCCCCCAAAAATAACTTGGGACATTCATGGTGTACATAATGGATCGGGCCACCTCCAAGAGGTGTCTGTTCTTTCGTTCTGCAACCCCATTTTGTTGGGGTGTATTCACGCAAGAACTCTGGTGGATTATTCCGTGGGTTGAAAAGTAATCTTCTAGGATTGAATTGAAATAATCTGTGGCATTGTCAGTCCTAAGGATATTGATTTTAGCTTGAAACTGATTTTGGACCATACTAAAGAAATTTTTCAAGATGATACCTGCATCTGATTTTTGTCTCACTAAATACACTCACGTCACTCTTGTATGATCATCAATGAAAGAGATAAACCACTTAAATCCAGAAATGTTATTAACCCGAGAAGGTCCCCAAATATCACTATGAATGATTGAAAAAGGATGAGATGTTTTATAACCTTGGATTGGATAATTGTTTCTCACATGTTTTGAAATTTGACATGCCTCACATTGAAAATGTTTGGTGGTTTTATCATTGAATAAATTGGGAAACAACATTTTCAGATAAAGAAAATTAGGATGTCCTAATCTATAATGCCACAACATAATAGCATTTTCGTTATTGGACAAACCAAGAAATGACACACTACTAGCAGATAGAGTTTGTTCATCAGGATTACTATGAGTCTTGAGAAGATAGAGTCCACCACACTCCTTAGCATTGCCAATCGTCCTCCCCGATTCCAAGTCCTGAAATTCACAATGAGTAGAGAAAAATTTAGTAACACAGTTCATATCCCTTGTAAGTTTACTAATAGACAATAGGCTGCAAGATAATTTGGGAACCAACAAGACAGATTTTAAGGTTAGATTATCGGAAATGACCACTGAACCCATTCCTTCCACCTTGGATAGAGACCCCATCAGCTATTCTTACCATAAAGTCTCCTGAATAGGGTTTGTACGTATGGAAAAGTGAAGCATTACCAGTCATGTGATCCGACGCACCAGAGTCTATTATCCAAGAAGTTGAGGTTTCCATATGTGATTAAAAAGCTACTACAGGATTACCTCTTTGCGCCACCAAACTTGTGCTCGCAATAGGATCATGTTGAGAGGACTGTGGTGCTATTGAAGAGGAACTGAACATTTTTTAAGCAGTTCTAACTGTTCTTTGCTAAACAGATTTGTCTCAGGTGTCGGTTGTGGCGTTTCTCCGGCTGAGGTAAAACCACAACTTTCTGCTGCTCCCTTTGGCTTCCAATCTGGAGGTTTGCCATGGAGTTTCCAACACTTTTCATGGGTATGACCAGGTCGATTGCAGTGATCACACCAAGGTCGTTCACCTCGCTTGTTCATGCATGGATCATGATTGGATTTCCCATTCGAAGTAAAATTCCTAGATACCAAGGCAGATCCTTCTGAGTTAGATGTGAGAGGAGAAGGATCATCACATATCATCACCTTACGACTTCCCTCTTCACGTCGTACTTCAGCAAATGCTTCCTCTGTTGAAGGAAAAGGATCTTGAGCTACCACACGACCACGAACTTCATCAAGATTCCGATTTAGCCCGGCCAGAAAATCATACACCCGTTCATTTTCAAGCTTGCGCCGTTGTTTAACAAAACACTCAGCACAACATGAGTCATCATCTTTGAATAGGTCAAGTTCTTGCCATAAATCTTGGAGATCAGAAAAGTACTGAGTAACTGAACTTGTACCTAGCTATAAAGCTTTTAGTTTTAACCGGAGTTCAAATATTTGGGAATCATTGCCAAGATCTGAATACATTCTGCGGGCTGCATCCCAGACTTCTTTAGCCGTTTTAAAGAACAAATAGCGACGACTAATCTTGGGCTCCATGGAGTTGATAAGCCATACGAGAGCAATAGAGTTTTCAGCCATCCAAGTATTGTAGGTGGGATTATTTGGTGAGGGAGCAGCAAGCTCACTTGTGATGTAACCAAGTTTGCCTCAACCATAGATAACAATTTTAATAGATTGTGCCCACTGTAGATAGTTTTTTTCATCCAACTTGTGGGCTGTGATATGAAGAGAAGAAAGATCACCACCGGAAAGAGTGGTGGAGAAAGAGTGAGGTGTCTCATGGGACTGGCCGAAAGTTGGGGATATAGGATTATCTCCTGTCATGGCAGCACCATATTTCACTATTTTTGGGAGAAGAAATCAGATTTCCCGCTCTGATACCATAAAGATAATTTAGGAAAAAAGAAAGTGTATTAACTTTATTTCTGAATGAATTTCTAGTACAAGGAACAAGGAAATATATAGGAGAAAATCCCCCATAAATAAGGAAAGAAAATAATAATCCCTTTGATCAAGGGATATATAATAAAGACAGCTAATCAACCAGATTTAGTCATTAAATGTAGAATTTTCACATAAATACGTTCGAAGGAAAGAGTGGTATGGTTATTTTCTGCAAATATCTTCTTTTTTTTTTTTTTTTTTTGGGGGGGTGGGGGGGTGTGGGGTATCTTCTTTTTTTTTTTTTTTTTTTTTTTTGTGGGGGGTGGGGGGGGGGGTGGTGTATATGTTTTCAACTTCGCACATGATGCAGATGATATTCATCTTGTCTTTTTCTATTCTCTATGTAGGTTTCCAACAGCATTTAGAGCAGTTGAAGACCATAAAACTCAGTCACTCCAGAAAGCTGACCAGAACCCCAGATTTCACGGTAGTTCCAAACCTTATTCTTGAAGGTTGTACAAATTTATATCAGCTACAGCCTTCTATTGGCAACCTCGAAAGGCTTACTGTACTAAATCTTATAGACAGCATAAACCTACAAAGCCTTCCGAGATTAGTATCTGGATGGAGATTGCTTAAAGTTATCTTGCTCCTTGGCTGCTCAAAAGTTGAGAAAATGCCGGAGAATTTGGGGGGTTTTGAAAGTTTGGAGGAGCTTGATGCTGGTAAAACTGCCATAACAGTGGTCCCTTCATCCATTGCAACTTTAAAGAACCTTAAAAATTTATCATTTCGAGGATGTAAGGGACAAACGCACGAACTATGGAATTGGTTCAGTTCCTTGTTTCCTGCTGCAGGCTCAGGTTCCATAAGTTTTCCTTTATCTTCCCTGGCAGGTTTATTGTCTTTGACAAAACTTGATTTGAGCTACTGTGATCTTTCTGAAGAAAAAATCCCAAGTGATGTTGGCCACTTATCTACATTGAGAGAATTAAATCTTAGTGGGAACAATTTTATCACCTGCAGGCATTAATCAACTTTCTGACCTGCGGATTCTGGAATTGGCAGATTGCCAGAAGCTTCAAATTTTGACAGAACTTCCTGCTGGTATAGAGAAACTAAAGAACTTATAACTGCTTTTCACTGAGAACATTGAGTGGACCATCTGAATTACTTGTGTCAGATGGTCGTGAATTTTCCCTTCAAAATTGCTTCAGACTGGTTGAAAATCAAGGCGAAAATGATGTGGCTCTTTCATTGCTAAAACATCATCTTTTCTTTGTAGCAAAGTTCCGGATTCTAGAGATCCTGTTAAAGTTCACCAAATTCGTTGAGAGCCAACAAGCCAACCATGTATTCACTGCAAAGCTATACAGTTATGCACTGTGGTGGTGTAGTATCCTCTTTAAGGTCTCTCTCTCTCTCTCTCTCTCTCTCTGTGTGTACGCGAGCGCGCGCGCGTGTGTTAACACTGAGATCCTAATGTTACAGGATCTTTCAGTTTTCCCCAAAACCATGCCAAGACTAGCCGTCTTTGTACCAGCAAATGGAATTCCGGATTGGTTCACATGTCAGACTACAGGCGCTTCAATAACCAGTCGATTGCCTCCAAATTGTTGTGATGATATTACATTCTTAGGATTGGCTGTCTGTGCTACTTTAGGAGTGAAAAAGTATCATGGACAGACAGAAATAAATGATGACCAGTGGCCTCCAGGATATTGGCAATATATTGAAGACAGCGATCCAATTAGTTCGAATCCTGATTACAAATGTAAGTTCTATTTACTTTCAGGTGATCAAAAAAAGTGCATGATTTTTGGCCAAAAGTGTTACTTAAAGGGAGACACATCCACTCTGTCGAATCATCTCTGGCTTTTCTTCATACCATTCAAAGTACATTTCCAGAGGAATTGGAGTTATGTTCAGGCTTACTTTAGACTTGAGGGTTCAGGTCTCCCGTTCCAAAGATGTGGATTTCGTTTTGTATATCTGCAAGATGTTGAGTTAATTCAAACAATGTTCCAAGGCCTAGGTGCTTCTCAGTTGGAAGAATTGAAAAATGAATTTGGCCAATTTGTACAGAAAGCAGCCTGTTGTCTAACCATGAATGATCAAAGCCATAGCCATAATGTTCACTTCAATCACAATGATAAAGCAGGGCCTAGTGGAAGTGGCTCTGCTGCAGATGATGAGGTCGGAGTTGGATGTAATGGCCCCTGTGGTGTACCAGAAGAGATAAAATCATATGTGGTTAGTGATTGCCGTCCGATTGAACTCAAGTGAAAGCACATCCAAGATTAAAATGTGCTCCAATCTTTTCCTAGTTGATTATCCTGGACTTTATTTTGTACCATTTGATATATGGTTTTATGGGACATTCATAGCAGCCTCATCGGATTACAAGGTTTCTACTTATTGTGGAGAATAATCCACTGACAAGTGACGGGCCCAACGTGATGCTCATTCAGCTTTTAGCATCTGTTCAATTTTTCCATGTTTTCATATTCCTGCTTGCTTGATCTGCTGGTATTGTGCCATTTAGAATTTGGTTGTCAATTTAAATGGTAATGTTAATTATCTGTAAATTAGGAAGAGTTCAAAACAAGTCCTAGCTTGAATGTTGGGTTTGTAATAAAATGAGTCGTTTTGTGTTGTATTCCCTTTATAAATAATTCTGTGCAAAGTATTTCGTATTAAGCTTTATTTAAACGAGCAAAACTATTGACACAAGTCAGTGAAAACATGCAACGGTTAAGATTTGTTTAAACTTATTTCATCTTTGTTTTAACATGCAAAACTCAAAGGCTACAACTACAAGAACTACCATTACTTTGCTGTTATTGACTTTTTCGATGACGGCTTCACGCTTTGTCCAAAAAACTTTCTTTTTGTCCCACTAAAATTAGATTAAATAGATTAAAATTCAAAATTAACCTAAGGAGAAATTGATTTCGATAAGAGTACAAGTTGTTTCTAAAAGACAATAATGAAAATTATAAAAGTTATACGTTCATTTCGAAAAATCGTTAAAGGATATCAAATCACAGAATAAATTGTGGATGGCATTGGAGAGCAATTTTTAGAAGACATTAGAATTTAAGCCAAAGAAGATTAACTCGAAGAAGAGACCCGAAAAGTAATGAATGTCTTTTCACGATTAGTTAGGAAAGACATGTCATGAGACAAAAGACTTCAATCTGTTCTTCAGTCTATTAGCCCAATTCTGTACCTAAAAAGATAAATCTTTTAGACCAAAGCCTACGAGCTTATTATCTTTAAGATTTATCTCATGCAATTGAAAAAAAAAATGTAATGGGAAATGGTTCATCATCAATGACGATAAATGTTTACATTATGTATTATTTGTGTAAGAATTTGGTAGCACAATTTTTTGATAAAATGTTAGCATTGGCCTCCTCTCTTACAATCACTAAATTGCCATAGTTAACGGGACACCAACGAGGACTTTTGATGTGGTTACTCTAATATTTAAGCCAGTGACTATAGAGGATCTATACTATGTGGAGTTTCCGCTAAGAGTGTTTATATAGTGGACATGTCTCAACCCATATGAGCACAACTAAGTTAACGGTTAATAACTATTCCTTAACCAGTGGTAAATTAGTTTAATTGAAAAGCTACAATAGTGGATGATGCCTACCTTCTGAAGTATAGAGATTCAAGTGATGAAGCTCTTATTATGCTATCTGTCATTTGACATTACCATATATTCCCTTCTGGTACACAAGACTGCAAAATATTTACATTTTTTTTGTTCGGCTGAGCCAACTGAGTCGGGGTAATTGATCTTGGACAGGATCCTTGTCATGGGCTAAGCCTATTGGCTTAGTTATCAATGCCTTACCTTGTGGCGGGGCTTTGTATTGAAGGGCTTGGTAAACATTGTAGGTTGGCTTGGGTCTTATGTTTTTGGTCGAAATTGTGTATTAAACATCTGCGTGTTGTTATTTTAACCCCTCTAAAACTTATTTAAACTTCTATATAAATATAACTTATTAAAAATTATATCATATAAATATAGTTTTTATAATATCGAAACTACCATTTCATCTCTATTCTCCGTAACTAAACTAAACTTATAATTTCAGATGCAGAATCTTTCAAAGGATTGGAAAATCTTTCTCAAACATTAATTTGTCGGGTCCGCCTTGAAATGATTTTTTAATATACTTTATTATAGGCGATCCTTTTTCAAATTATCGACTTTATAATAAAATTTATTATGAGACTCTAATAAACTCTTGAGTGTTTGCATGAAAACATCTCTTACCAAGCATGCACCTCCTTGATCCAACAGTCATCATGATTTGCAATTATCCTTCAGTGTAGCAAAATCAAAATTTAATTAATTGAAGTACTTTCTACAAATGATTCGGCTATTGCAATTAGAAGATTTATACAAAGTGATTTATATAATGGGGAACTTAATCTATCAACATCACCAATCCATGGTGATTGGTATTGAGGATCTCTGTTTTAGTTTTAGTCTCGGTTTCAATTTCAATATTTTAAAAATATATATATAATATAACAAAACCTCCAAACTTGTCAACGACTCCAAATTATTATTTTTTTAAGGAGTCCTTGGTACTTTATAATTTAGATATAATTTAAATTTAAGTAGAAATAGAAGCTTAGAAAGAGGTTCGGGGCACCGAAAACAACACTCATAGACATTTACAAATGAGTTTTGCTATTTTGTGAGCCCTCCCAAGGTCCTTATAGGCCCATTTAATTGTCAATTAACATTAAAAGAATTTTTTTAGAAAAAAATAATTTACAAATAAGCGATAAATGATTTTATTATTTTAAAAAAAAAAGAAAAAAATTTTACCCGTAACAAACAAAACCATGGCACATGAAATCATGTCCATGATCTGATTTTGCCTAATATATAACCCGAGTTCCATGACAAGAAATTTTTGTCAACCTTGGCCAAATGTGAATTTCAAACAATCTTGATGGTATCATCTTCACTGTTAAAATTTCGTATCAGATAGCTGAAAAAGTTTGACAACCTGATTTCCCATCTTCGTTTTCCATTTGTTTGAGCACCTTTAAGGCACCATCTGTGTCTTTCTAAACAACATTTAACCATGTCGTAATTCAAAAAAAAAAACGAGAAAATAAAAACTTTATCAGAAAAACAAAAGAGCAAGAGCATAAATTGAAAATGAAGAAGTCACCTTCATGAAATACCTGGCAATTATAGCATTGCACATGCTGGCAGTTGGCGTCAAATTCATTTCTTCGAAATTACTAAGAAATGCATATGCACCATCAAACTCCATTGGAAAATAGGGAAAAAAGAAAAAGTCAACATTAACCACAAGAAACAAAAGTTTAGCACAAGGCAGTGTAAACCCAAATATAATACTTAATAATAACAACATATAAGACAAGCTACATATGAGTGTCAACTTACATCTTTCATTTTCACACTAAAACTTATCGTGGTTTGGAAAGTCTCTGTATTCGGCTTTCAAGTCATAGTGCCATATCATCGTATAGACTCGCCGAACTTAAAATTAACAAAGGGAAAAAGAAGAGAAAGGAAGAAACTAAGAAAAATAAGCAAATGCAACAGAAAAGGATGCCAAACTACAGTAAGGATTTACCATGCATTAAAATAATTGAGCTAACATCTACTAGAACCCTAGTTCAATGCTCAATTAATCTCCTTTGATTCCAACTCCTTTCACTGCATCTTCACATCAACGTGGTTCATGAGCAGAGATTAGTGTTTCAAGAATAACCAAACCAATAAGCCAATTATGCCAAACAAACTGAATGCATTTTTATTGTGAGTTTACTTATTTTCTAATTATTTATTATTTTTGACTGACAATGTATAGCAAAATGATTGTTTGTGTATGGAATAATGGGTGATAATTAAAACGTTCCCAAATCAGAGAAGAACAAATCACAAAAGATATTGTTTGGCATGAAATTGTTATTAGTCCTTCATCATTATACGTCGAGATTATAGAAAATCCTGCAACTATTATCAACAATTTAAGGATACATTATCGTTACATACTAACAGCATTTGTCTAAGATATCGGCATCACAATACAAGAAATATACCCTGGAGAAAATGGGAAGAATTAATGACCGTACATGCCAAATTAAAACCGTAGTTGTGCTCACAAATACGCTATATGGAGTTCAGTGTGCCTATAGATGATGTCATTCCCAATTCAAACATCTGGTCATCAACTATATCAAGAGCTGCATGCACCTTTGGGATAAATCAACATATCAATTCTTTTACATTTTGCTTCCAAGTAAATAGCAATAAAAATTCAAAAACTATATATATATTAATTGGAATGGAGTCTCCTCCTTAAGGAATTTCATTCACTACCTTAGTAAATCACAACAATATTCAATGAGATTCTCGTATGCAGCCGATGACGGTGTGATCTCCAGCTTCGCATGCATATCTTTGAATTTTGAAAGAGTGTCCTCAACCTTAAATTGCATCGATAGATAACATGTTAAAAAAGAAAAGGTTATCTAATGAAAACCTTTAGAGGACATTAAAACTTTTTCAGCCTAAAAATCAAGAAGCTGAATCCGTAAAAGTAAATACAAGCGATACAATAAATGTCATAGAAAAAAATTTGTCATCAGACTCCCAAGCACCCAAACTGCAAACAAAAAAAGGAAAATTTATTAATTAAATAAATTTCGGAAATAAAGACCATCAAGAAAAGAAGGCCAATATTGATCTCATTTAACAATTGATAGATAAATAAATACAAACCCCTGACATATCACTTCAAATCCTTAAGAGAAGACAATTGATTTAATGGCGTTGGCCAACTTCATTAACAGAATTCTAGCTTCTTCAAACATTCCCCAGATAAATTAAGCAACTCTTTCGAGCTTTGAGATGAATAAGACGCGTACTACGACAACAGCCAAAAATAATAATAAAAAGACAAAAATAAGATAACTATTTAATAACAAAAACTCAGGACCTAGCTCTTTAAAGCAGCAAAATAGGATCCTCCCATAATTTGCACCTCATAAGGTACAAACTGCACACAAGGTAGAGTCTAGAAAAATTATCTTATTACAAAGTGTCACCTATACAAAACTAGCACAAAATCATTAACTATCTATGTATTCCGGTGCTACTACTCCAGCATGATTTAGCTCAGAGTCAGTCTACCATCATCCATTCAGAACCTATGCAGTAATTAAGTTTAAAGTGCCACATAAAGTAAAATGAAGTATCCAAAAGCATCAAACTTTACAAGCAAAGTTAGGGTTGCCTCATAAAATCATGTACTCTAGAGCATAACAAGTTACTCACCGATAAATTCGGTATGCTAGTGGTGTAGCTAAAGATGATATCTGACACATTCTCTTCTCCAAGATTTTCAATTTTACCTAGCATGGATAGCATCATACTATTAAAAACAAATTTTCATTAGATCCTACGCATTCTCCATCTGCAGATTCCAAAAGACAAAAGAAAGTTCCAAAATTCATTTCGAATCGTGTCATTCAGGATATTGTTACAAATTAACTTAAAAGCTTTAGGATTGCTAAGTATTTAAAAATAATAATAAAAATATATACAGATGATGAACCAATTTTAGAACATATATTTTATAATATTAAATATGAATAATATCTCTACTAAGTACAATGAACAATCAAAATTTGCATTTCATTGCAATTTTAAGATCATCACTAGTATCTCTATAAGGATAAATGACATAAACAATTAAAAGATCCCAAGCGAGCGCACTTAAAAGAAGTTTAAATGGTTAAATTATATCACCTAATCTCAATGCTCACAGCAACAATGGTTCTTTTAGTTTGTTTGAGATGTTGACGTATACTTTTTCTACGTGATAGAGCCATTTTGATAATCTCCAGTTAAGTGCATTGCATAATTGAGGTCATTTAGGCTCTAGTTCTGTGTCAATAGGGCCTTAACCATAATAACAAGTTTCTATACGAAGGAAAATCATGAAAATATTCCATTAACATACCAGATCTTTTGATTGCCAAAAGGTACTTCTCAGCCGCGGAGTCCAATAATTGCCTTCCCGAATATTTAAAAAGTACTTGCCACATGGTCCAATGATGAAAATTTTGTTATATCTAAAGTCTCCAGCACTTGAAAAAGGTCACTCTTTCTGTCACTTTCAAGAAATGCTAATAAGTAGTTCTCTGAAATGAAATGCAAAGGTGGAATTTTGTAAGTGTAATTTGTAGAGTGCTTTAAAAAGCAATATCAGAAATATTAGTCTACCTATCACAGCTAGCGAGAACGGGAGTAAAAATGAAAAAGAAATCCCATGGAAGAAGAAAGCTAAGAGTACAAATTCATATTGAAGCACATGCCTTGAAAATTGAAATAGTCTCCCTTATCATCAGTTGCAATGAGATTACAAAGTTTCTGAATCTTCTCTTCATCGTTGACTCTAGTAACATCAACATCTCATCATAGTAGCCTACTCTTCGATTCAAACTGGAATATCTATTCATGGCTTGAAGGAAAAAAATATTGGAATGCTACCACCAATTAAATACTTGAAAATTGAACCATAAATTTCCTCTTCTAGCCGAGAGCCCTTGTATTTCATAAGATCTAAAAGGTTAAAAGCAGTGCAAATTTTTTCCACTGCTACATCTTTATCATCACTATCCCTTGCCTCTCTACGCAAATCCCTATTAGCGAATTGCATTCCTTCATGCCAAGTTCTCGCACGGTAGACAATTGAGTCCCCAGTTCATGAGCAATTTCTGTAAGTAGCTTGGATTCGGAAATTCTTTTTTGTTTCTTTTGACGTCTCCTTTCACGTCTCCTTTGGTCAGATCTGATAGAAAACCACTGATTCTCCCATACATCTTTTACAGGGTTCTTTTCATCGATAGTCGCTTCTGCAAAGTGCATAAAATCATAAACATAGTTTAACACTAAAAATAATAAAACATAAAATCATATTTCAAGAAAACCATAATATTTAAAACACATAGTTTAAGACTATAAATTTGACAAATTCACATACAAAATAACTCGTAACAGTAGCCAATCAATCCAAATTGTAGCAGAATTTTTAAATACAAAATTCCCAGAATAGAAAACTCATGAAAATTTTTCTTATCCATAATAGCATTTAAAGTTTTAAACCACAACAGATAGGTTCAATATTTTCCAAAAAATTGGGAAGTTACCTATGACTCAATTATTTTAAATAATATCTCATTTCTTTTTATACATTTTTTTCAATAATCAAATAAAATTTCAAACTTCACATCACTTTGATTCATAAATATTAAATATATGTTAAAATTTACACAACATACCATGGATGGAACGTATCTTCAGTACTAGAAGATGGTTCCACGAACACGTTAAATAAAAGAATAATAATAATGGAAAAAAAACAACAAACACTTTATTTTATTGAAAGAAGAAAGATTTTTTAGCGAAAAACCAGGACATTCTGCTGAGTGTTCAACCATCCGACAAAACAACATAAAAACATAAAACCAAAATTTCCATATGACACATTAGACAAACATTAGAACATGAAAAATTGAAAAAAGAAAATGGCCAAAGCATTGATCCATTTCAGGTTGGTACAACAGAAACCAACAAAATAATTAAAAAATAAATAAATGAATAACTTCCTTGACAAAACAAAATGTTATTGGAAACAAACAAATACCAGAACCAGAATTTGAGTCTTCTTTCAACTTGAAGGAGGGGAAGGAAGAATTTCTGGGTGTTGGAGAGTCGTCTCACAAGTTAAGAATGAAAGTAGCTAAGGGGTCGAGATATGATACGGAGTGCTTCAAGGAGCCGTGTGGGGTAGCAGGTGTCGTTAGAGAACAAGGTTTAGAATTTGTAGTGGTTTTGAGGGATGAGCGACAGAGAGAGGATAGAATTTCGACTTTGGACGCTAGCATGGCATTTTATTCAGAGAAATTAAAATGTGATTTGTAGCTAAGAGGAACGGATACAATTTTTTCAGAATATATATATTTAATTATTTACCTTGCGTGATGGAATTTTTATAGGAGTCTTAGCACTTGTAATTCTTGTCCAGCAACAATCCTTACAAGTTAACATTGTTTCCTTTTTGAGAGATAATTTTTCTGATTCTGATGATTTTATTCCCTTTCTCGCATTTCAAGTATCCTGTCTTTGAAGACTTATTATGATAATGTTAATACAAAATAGGAAGGTGTTTTGTAAGAGTTTGCTTCGTTTAAAATAAGAAAGTACCCAGTCTAAGAGAATAAGAAAAACTTTATATAAAGAGAGCGCCGTAGGGTTTCATATTAAGAGGAGACGGAATAAGATTTGGTTCAGGTGAATGGGAGAAATAGTGTTTCGAAATGATACACATTGCTTTGGTTGCTGTAAGACAAAGCTGGCTATTTCTTTTTGTGAAATAATGAAAATAATAATAAATTAACTGTGAGCCTTTTAATTTTGAATCTAAAAATTCTTCATTACGTTCCTGTTTTAACATGCTGCAAAGCCTAATTTATTAATTTTTTATCGAATTCATAAAAAATTATATCTATAACTGTTAGTGATTGACCAAAATAGAATTATAATTAGTTCCTTAGTTGTAATTTGTACCCAGAGACTCTATCAAAGATATGCATATACTGTGGTCTAATTTTTGAGAAGAAATAAGCATCCCACTAATTGCTAGCATTTGATTATACATTTGTTGTCTTCAACTCGCAAGATCTAATGATATATAGAAAATAATGCAAATAAAGTAATAAAGATGCAGATAAGTTCTTAATACCTTAGGATCAAATGTTCAAATAGATCATAAACATTGGTAATTCTTATCATTTGAACATTTTAGTTTAACACAAGGGACAAAATTTTCTATCGTTCCTCTCTATTTTAATTCTAAAAGTTCTTATGAGTCTCAAGTTTATGAATTACTAGCAAGATTAATTAAGTTTGATTAAGAATAAAATACCACTAATCATGAACAACAGAAAAACAAAATAATAATGAAAGCAAAAACACACAAGTTAATTAATTGCATGCTTCAGCTAAGAGCCCTCTTAGCCTGCATCCATGGATATCCTTTCTAAGCTAGGAGCAAATCCACTAAATCAATCACAAAATTGGATTACAAACATAACTTGCAAAACAAAATCAAATAGAAACTTCCTTTCTAGTTTGATGATGTTGTTGACAATCTTCTTGTATTGACTTGAGTCTTGCTCAGCTAAACATAGCTGGAAATGAGTTAGGCTACCCTTAACTGTGCTACTGAGACTCCCTCTCAACTGAAGCTCAAACCATTTGAGCTTTCAACCCAAGAGACTTCATCTTTGATGAGCTAGCTTAAATCCCTCAAGCTTTCTAAAGAACAATGAAGATGATAAACAAGGATCCGGTCAACAACTCTTTGAATATTTTAGCTTCTTTAGGTATGGAGGGCTCAAGAAAAAAATACTCAAAAAAGAGTGATATATATATCACTGGCCTTATCCACTTGATGTGTAGCGAGAGATAATAATTGATGGTTGAGATGTTGTTGACGTGTACATTAAAGAGTTATGACACCAAAGCTCATATGTGGGCACAAGAGAGAACCAAATACACAAAGCACAATAACATGTGAAAACAAACTTAAGGCTAACAAACAGTGACAAACATTTGAGTTCATAATTTCCAACACATGCTTCCCTAACAAATTTAATGGTGTGTATTATATATACATTAAGCCCTTAAATAAAAAAAAAAAAAAAGAATGACTGAGAAGTTTTCTTCAAGTTAAAGGTTTCAAATGAGAGCTAGACAAATAAAAGAGAAGTCTATAATATATAATTAAAATGGAAGTCGTTTCATGCTTGCGCATGAGGGTTGCAATGGCCAGGAGAGCCTACTAGGATGTTAGTGCAGTGTCAAACCTTCAAGCTATGTTGTAAGACGAATAAAGAGTACTCTTCCAATAAATTTTGATTTGGGTTATTGTCACAAACCTCCCATACCTTTGGACTTATTTCATCAATATGGACTGTTTGCATTTTGTCATAAATTTAGTCCCTGTATTTTCAAAAAGTTATCACAGACCTTTCTTATGTTAATTCCCCCATTAAGTTTTTGTAAATATGATGGAATTAAAGGGTAATGCAATCATTTCACCCAACACACTCAGCAGTATAAAAAAAGTCAAAAAATAATTTAATGCCTAAAGACCGCACCCCACCCTACTTTCTTTGTCGATTTTGCTCAACCCTCACATATAACACTGCCTTTCTCTCTCGACTATTTTCCTTTCCGCGTCCTAAACGTGACCTTCTAGCTACCTTCCACTTCAAGAAATGCCATTGAAAACAGTTGAAGGCATCATCTAGGGTGACAGGTAAGCAAACGCTATCTTCTGTTTTGGTGTGTATAACATGCAGGAAGTCTTGTTTTGGTGTGTTAATGGGTTTTTTTTAACTTTTTTTGGAATTTTTATGAAAATTGAACTATTATATATGATTTGGTAGTGTAGTATTTGGTTTTGATATTCTATTCTTTGATTATGCTCTTGCAAACAAAACCCTAGGAATGTCCTGTGACAAAAATTGGGGCTTTTCTGTTTCTTTTGTTTATGATGGTCATTTATGTATTCAACAATAAATTGTTGCTTTAATATGTTAATATGACTAAGTTTTATGACATGCACGCTATGCAAAGTCTATCTGCATGCATGGAGCCTGACATATCCCTTATGTAAATGCTATCTGTAGTTTGAAGTTGAGTCGAATAGATGCAATAGTTGGCTAATTGTAATCTATAATTCAAAATGATGCATGGATTATGTATTAGATGATTGTGTTTTGAACTATATTCTTTTGCTTGTTTTCCTATGTTTTTTTTTTTTATAATGTCTGTTGATGCGTAAGGTCAGTGGGATGGTTGAATTTTACTTAATATATAAGGATTTGGGTCGTAGGATTCCAATCGGGTATATAAACCCTAATAGGATATTCTAGGATAGGGTTATTCCAAGCAGCTTGTCACTACTATGATGTTGGGGATCATCCAGATAGGTAAGTGAAGTTGACAGTGTGTTTACCCTGGAGTGGTGAGGATGTGGTTATTGATATTGATGCAAAGTTTTTAGAAGTATTTAAACTGTATGAAACTAGGGGGATTTTTACTACAGCAATCTCTATAGAGATTATTCGAAATGTCTTGGATCCAATGCACCCTGAAAACAAAGTTCAAAATGACCCTAGGTGCCTCAAGAACCTTAATTGATTGATAGGTAGATTGAAAATGAATAATGAGTATGAAATAGTTAGCTTAGATGGATATGAGTTTGGGAGGCCTAATAGGGGTGGGTAAATGACCCTGAAGCCAATTCGTATTTGCATATTGAGCTTAATCTTTCAACGGATTCAAATTAGATTATTGGCTTGATAGTGATGCTGAATTTCAGCATGATGACAGTGGCTTAGAAAATAGTTTTAAAGAGGACTACTCTAGCGATGACTTGTCACATTATCAATCTAATGGAGAAAAGTTTGAAAAAATTATGAGTAGCTCAGGTGATGAAGTGTCTAGTGCTATGATGGCTAAGGTTCATAAGAAAAACATGTACAAGCCTGGGTTAGAGGCAGACCTTCGAAAATCACCAACATTTTAGGGATGTCCTTAGGGAATATGCTATTCAAAAGGGTACTTAGCTTAAAAGGTTGAAAAATGAGAAAGAGAGAGTGACCGTTGGGTGTGCTTTTAAAGGCTGCATTTAGAGGATTCATGCCTCCACCATATAGGACTTAATTACATATAAAATAAAGTCCTTGTACCCTGACCATGAATGTGAGAAACAAAATGATACCTTTAAATGCACTTATATTTGGATAGCTAATAAGTATGAAGAGCATTTTAAGGATAACCCTAACCTAACAATTGAATGGCTAGAAAAAGATCTAAAAAAAATGTTTGGAATTCAGTTAGCAAAACAAAAATTGTATAGGGCAAGAGTTAAGGCTTTTGAATTGGTAGGTGAGCACCATCAGAAGGCCCTTAATCTGCTACATAAATATGCAAACGTAGTGCAAATCACAAATCCTAAATCCACAGTGTGTGTGAGGGCTTATGCAGAATTGATTTCTGTAGCCCTTAAATTTCAAGCGTTCTTTCTTAGCTTTCCTGCTCAAAGGTTGGGTTTTATAATAGACGGTGGTCATTTAAAAGGGCCAATGGGAGGGGTTTTATTGGTTGCTGTAGGGATAGATGCTAATAGTGGAATGTATAC
Source organism: Boswellia sacra (assembly GCA_013180625.2). Classification (NCBI taxonomy): domain Eukaryota; kingdom Viridiplantae; phylum Streptophyta; class Magnoliopsida; order Sapindales; family Burseraceae; genus Boswellia; species Boswellia sacra. The sequence goes on from SNVD02001637.1 coordinate 345,240, forward strand.
TTTAGCAATGGGCATATGTGAGGTTGAATGTAATTCATCTTGGAATTGGTTCCTTTATCTTCTAGGGCAACATATAGGAGGGGTAAACGGGGCTGGTTTGCCTATGACTTTATGAGCGATAGACAAAAGCGAATACTTAATGCTTTGTTTGAATAGTGGCCTTATGCATCAAATAGATACTATGCAAAACATTTGTAATTTCAAGAGAGGAACATATAGGTCCAGGATTGCAGCCTTTGTTTTGGAGGGCTTCCAAGGCTACTAATATCAATGCCCATCATACAGCCATGGAAGAGATCAAACAAATTGATCAATCAGCCTATGAATACCTAGCCAAAACCTTTGCACAGAACTGGAGCAGATATACTTTTGATGAGAGAGTGAAGGTTGATCATATGGCAAATAACATCATAGAAAGTTTCAACTCATGGATCAACCGACACCGCCATCAAACATATCTTATAATGCTTGAGGATATTAGGAGAAAAATAATGAAAAAGATGCAAAAGAAGTAAGTCCACTGTTTTTTTTTTTTAATCTTTTTACATTGGATGGATAAATTTGTACTTATTTATTTTCAATCTTTTTTTCGATTTACAGGTTTCAAGAATGTACTAGCTGACACACAGATGTGTGGCCCACCATTAAAAAAATTATTAACAAGCGGGTTAAATGGACAAACCACATGGAAGTCATGTGGTGTAGAAATTTGGAATTTGAGGTGGTGATTTAAAGGAAAGACTTTTTTGTGAGATTTAATGAAGAATTCTATTCAAGTGGCATGTTTCAAGTAGGTAACTGACTTTATGCACAATTTATTTTCATAGTTGTTTTTCTATTTAAAGTAATTAATCTTACTCAAATGTAATTTTTTTAGGTTTCTGGTATGCCTTGCACACATGCAATTGCAAGTGCAAGGGAAAGAAAGATTGATGTGCACCAGTTCGTAAACAAGCTGCTACTATGAGAAAGGTATATAACAGCTTCTAATCACCATATAAGACCAATCCCTGATCAATCTGAGTAGTCAAAAGTGCCATGCACTGAGTTACAAACTCCTAAACTGAGGACAAAAGCTGAGAGACCTAGAAAAGCCAAAAGAAGAGCACCAAATGAGGATATACCTCCATCTAAATTGTTTGACTAGCACGAATTGTGGTGGTTACAACCACAACAAGAGAAGCCGCAAAAACCCTTATAACACAAATGCTAAGAAGGTTTCTCTTTTGCCTTACTCTTTAATTAATTATTTTATGAATTTCTAACATGAATAGTTGGTTAATCATCCTTTGTGGGTTGTGTTTAAAGGAAAGAAAAACAAGGTTGGGTCATCTTCACAAGCAACAACTCAATCTCAGCAAGCTGGAGCATTATCTCAGTCCCAATCCCACAAGAAAGCTGCAACCAAACAACCATCTATGACAAGGAAGTAGAAAGTAATATGTTAGGATTGTTATATATTTGTGAGGTTTAGGTATTTATTCTAACTTGATTGATTTTTCAATCCAGAAATAGCGCAATTTCATCTCGGTTTCTGCTTGTTGTGGTCCATCTGACAAGGATTCATCGCTTAGCATTGGTGCTGTTGACTTAATTTTCTTTTCCTCTTGTCAGATGGTTTCTTCACCAATTTAACCTTTTCCTTTTCTTTCAATCCCTTTGCTGTTGTATTGAACTTCTTTTTCTTGTTATTTTTCTCTGCTATTACGCCTGTCTCAACAATAATTTGTTCATATGGATATTCTGCAGGTATTGGCTTAGTTGCTTCAGGCAGAGGTGCATCAATTTCTTGTATGTGTTCTATAGACTTCTTAGGAACCACATTGTCAGTTTCCATAGGCTGTGGTTCTTCTGCAGCACCAGGTTGTCTTGCAAGCTTGGCCTCCAAAACAGATTGTTTTGCTTTGATATCTTTAAGATCCTGAACAATATCATTCAAGATAGAATTTATCACAGCAAGGTGTTCTTCTACATTGCCCATCGGATGTTTCCAGACTCTCTTGGGTTTTGGTTCTAGTGCAAGGAGATCAAATTTGTCATGTAACCCATATAAAAATCCTTTAGTGATTGACTTGGTCAGAATTTTAGTGTGTTCTTTAGGACTTATAAAGATACCAAGTAAATAGCCAGATTAATTTGTATGGAGCAATCTAAACAATCAGTCTATATGCTAGCAAGCCAAAATTGATAGGTCTATTGGTGCCCAAATAGAACAAAAATTTCACTCTATCTTCCCTGACTTGGTTTTGGTGTCAAAAGGGAAGCCAGTCAAATTGTGCAATCTTATGCATCACCCTATACTTATTTTTGAGATATTGCTGGTCAATTCCATCCCTCAGTTTCCATTCTATGTCCTATCTACCAGTCAACTCTTTAATCACTACAGCCATATCAAAATTCTGGTCCAACTAATGCAAGCTTCCTATTGGTATGTCAAAGAATGTATTTATGACATTCGATGAGAATTTCACAAACTTTCCTCTACAATATACTTTATGATAATGAAAGCTTTTCGGATCATCAATTGAAGTAGAGATATTGGCATAAAACTCCTGAATTAACGACTTCACAAGGGGTAGGAAATTGTTTGCCGTATGAGTCCAGTATATATACTCAAGAAGCTCACTCAAACCATAGTTGTTGAAGTCTGTCAGCTTCACTAGCCTTTCCATCTGTAATTTCCTTTTTGAAGTGTACTTCAAGAATTTCTACTTGATGGCTGTTGTGAGAAACTTGTTATACTTTGGCTTTACCTTGTCTTTTATCTTCTTGACTGGAACTAATTCATCTTCGCTCATAGTAGGATCAATCAGGATCTCTGCATAAGGATATTATGAAGAAGACGACTGTATACTGTTGTTACTGTTGTAACCAGAGTCGTTTTATGAAGATTAAGAACTGTGGGTTTCTGAAGAATCTAAGGTGGTCGCCATTGTTTGGGTTTCAAGTTCTGCAAGAGTTTCTCAGAGCAGAGAGAGAACAGCAAGACTAGAGAGAAAGTTTTGAAATTGTTGCTGGAGTATGGTATGAACAAGAAATACCTTAACTGATTTCGTAATATACCTGGCTTAATTTTTTAAATTCCCACAAGATTTAATTTAAAACCCTTTTCAAAACTACTTAATAACTGTCATTAATGAATAGGAATTCAAAATTTGATTTTCGTTAGAATAAGGAATTCTAATAGAGTTAGGATTTCTGCCACTGAAACTTTTTTCTCTCAATTCAATATAGCAAACATGACATTTTGACACGTAGACACACAAGATAGGTCAAATTTCAAATTGGCACAAAGAGTATTGTATGATACAAAAAACATAATAGAAAACAGTTAAATTTAACATAACAAAAATATCTGAACATCGTCTGAATCATTCTAAAAAAGCATATTTCAGAGCTATTAATTGTTTTCATATGAAAGCTATTTTTCATCTATCTTTTCAATTGATTGAGATGTCAAAAATATTATTTTGACATATTTTAATCACATTGGATTTATAAATACAGTAGCTTTCACACAATATAGAGGTAGCCTTTTTCATTTGAGTGGGTAATCTCAACATATTTCTTAGATACCCTAAGGTTACTCTCAATGATGACTTTCACACATCATATATTGGTAGCCCTCTCTATATTTTTCATTTTAAACCAGTATCTTATCATTCACATAATTTTTATATTACAACTCACACATGCTAAATTAGAAGAAAACTTATGATATTACAGATACAATTGACATAATATTAAGCAGTGTTTATTCAGATAACTGATAGATGCCTAAGGCCTTTCTTAGATTCTCAAATCTTTTTGTATCTAATGCCTTAGTGAACAAGTCGGTAAATTGTTTATCAGTGGAGATGTGTTCAATGTGTATCACCTTAGACTCTATAAGTTCCTTTATAAAATGGTATCTTATGTCAATTTGTTTTGTTCTAGAATGTTGAACAAGATTTTTGGAAATATCTATAGTACTAGTATTATCACAAAACACAGTTATAGATTTTTATTTAATACCATAATCATTCAACATTTGCTTCATCCACAGTAGATATGTGCAACAACTTCTTGCTGCTATGTATTCAGCTTTAGCAGTAGACAAAGAAAAATAATTTTGTTTTTTGCTGTGCCAAGAAACTAAGTTAGTACCAAAGTAAAAACACCATTTTGATGTATTTTTTCTGTCATCTATATTTCTTGCTTAATCAGTATCACTAAATCCTGCAAGATAATCATTTGTATCTTTAGAAAATCATATACCATAATCATGAGTTCCATGTACATACCTGATGATTCTCTTAGCTACTGCCAGATGTGATTCTTTGGGAGTTGCTTGAAATATTACACATAGTCCTACACTAAAGCACAAGTCTGGTCTACTTGCTATGAGATATAACAAACTGCCAATGATACTTCTATACAAACTTGCATCAACATTTTTTCCTACATTATCTTTTGAAAGTTTCAGGTTAGTACTGATAGGAGTTTTCATTGGTTTTGAATTCTCAAGCCCAAATTTCTTCAAAAGATTTTTAGCATATTTTGATTGAGATATGAATATCCCATCATTCATTTTCTTAACCTACAATCCAAGGAAGAAATTTAATTCTCCTACCATGCTTATCTCAAATTCTTCCTGTATCAACTTAACAAACTCATTAGTTTTACTTTTGTTAGTTGATCCGAAAATAATGTCATCAACATATATTTGAGCAATAATAAAATAGTTAGATGCATGTTTGATAAATAATGTTTTATCATTGCTACCTCTTCTATAACCTCTGTTGATCAAAAAATTTGTCAACCTTTCATACCAAGCTTTAGGAGCTTGTTTCAATCCATACAAAACTTTATGCAATCTATACACAAAATCTAAATGTTTAGGATCTTCAAAACCCTTAGGCTGTTCAACAAAGACTTCTTCATTAAGATAGCCATTTAAAAATATTGTTTTAACATCCATTTGAAACAGTCTAAAATCAAGCAAACAGGCAATTGCAAGCAGTAATCTGATTAATTCAAGTCTAGCTACTGGCACAAATGTTTTATCAAAGTCTATGCCTTCTACTTGAGTGTAACCTTGTGCTACTAGCCTAGTCTTTTTTCTTACTACTTGACCACTTTCATCAGTTTTATTTTCGAATATCTATTTAGTTCTAATGACATTAGCAGTTTTAGGTCTAGGAACTAATTTTCATATTCATTCCTTTTAAACTGATTAAGTTCATCTTGCATTTTCTAAATCCAAATATCTTCTTTTAAAGCTTCTTGCACATTTTTTGGTTCAACTAATGAAAAATAAAATGCAAACCTTATCTGATTTCTTATCTTGCTCCTGGTTTTCATCATGTCATCTGGTGTTTCTATGATAGAGCTGGTTGGATGTACCTTCTGAACCCAAGTGGGTGGATCTTTTCTTTCATCTTCATTTCAGATTGAGTCATTGTTTAGATCTGAGTTGTCAGTTTTCGTTGTTGTGTCCGATATAATAGTAGTTATTTTCTCTTTCATAACTGAATCATCTTTCTTACTGTTGCTGTCAGAATCTGATTTTTTTTTGTATCTTCTGTAAAGCTGCTTATGTTTTCTTCCTGTGAGTATTTTACATAATCATCTAGATCATCAAAGACTACGTTTGTAGATTCTATGACTGCTTTAGTTCGAAGATTGTAAACCAAAAATGCTTTGCTATTTTGTGCATATACTATAAAAACTCCTTCATCGCTTCTTAGATCTAATTTTTCTAACAGTTTTCTGTCATTTGAGATGTAACACCTGCATCCAAAAACATGAAAATATTTCAAATTAGGTTTTCTACCTTTTAAAATTTCATAAGGTGTTTGGTTAGTGCCAAGTCTTAGAAAAACTCTATTTGAAATGTAACAAGCAGTGCTTATTGCTTCAGCCCATAGCCTTTTGGTCAACTTCTTGATATTCAGCATCACTTTAGCCATCTCTTGAAGAGTTCTATTCTTCCTTTCCACAATGTCGTTCTGTTCAGGGTTTTTAGGAGCTGAAAATTCATTATCAATACCATGATATTTGCAAAAATCAGCATAGCTAATATTTTCAAACTCCTTGCTATGATCACTTCTTATTCTCACTATCCTGTCAATGTTCATGTTTTGCTCATTTTCAAGCTTAACACAAAGATTCCTGAAAGCTTCAAAAGTGTCAAATTTTTCTTTTATAAAATCAACCCAAGTATATCTAGAAAAATCATCCATACAAACAAATATGTATCTCTTACTTGGAATGCTTTCAATTTGCATAGGACCCATAAGATCCATGTGAAGCAAATCAAGTATCTTGGATGTGCTAAGATGTGGATTGGATTTGTGTGAACTTCTAATTTGTTTTTCCATTTGACATGGTCCATAAATTTCATTTACATTGTCATCAAATTTAGGAACTCCTTTTATAGCACTTAACTTAGTCAATCTAACCAAGTCTTTGCAATTTAGGTAACCTAATTTTTGATGCCACAATTCCAAATCTAAAATCTTAGCTTTAAATGCAATTTTTACCAAATAGCAATTATCCAAAGATCTATTTCCTTCTAAAATGCATTTACCAAAGTTATCTAAGACCATACATTTATTATGTGTGAAATTAACAATATATTTATCATCACATATTTGACTAATACTAATTAGATTAGCTTTCAAACCTTCAACCAGCAACATATTTTGGAATTTGGGTAGGCCTTTGACATTTAAAGTGTCTTTGCTAATGATCTTACTCTTTGCTCCATCTCCATAAGTGACATTTCCTTCCCTACTTGCTTTAAAATTTTTTAAAAATTGTTTATTTCCAGTCACATGCCTGGAACAGTCACTATCAAAGTATCACAAATCATTAGAAGACTGTTTAAGAGCAGCAAGAGCAACATGACATACTGTCTTGTCTTTTTAACCTACTGCAGTTGTGACTTTAGTAATAGTTTAAACTGTTTTGATCTTTTATGTAAAAGATTTAATAATTTAAAGCATTTAGGCCTAATGTGTCCCTTTTTACCACAAAAATAACAAATTGGAATGAATTTTCTTACCTTTTCAAGGCTGGATTTGAAAGAACTCGGAGAAGAAACAAATGTTTCATTGCTTTTTCAGCTAAGACTAGATCTTATTGAGTTAGGTTCAAAATTTTTACCTGATGTTGAAGCTTTCACAAACACTATTTTTTATGAAGATACAACATTACCTTCCATGTATCCCAATCCATATTTGTTGAAGTTGTCTCTCCTAAGACTCAAGACCTGATCAAGTTTAGCTAACCCAATTCTGAGTTGATCAACACATCTTTTGTTTTCAATCAGCTCTATTGTGATTTTCTCAACATGTGCTGTTTTGTTTAACAAAGCAATCTCCAGTTCTGTGATACGATTTTCAGCAGAAGATTTTTCACATTTCAGCACTTCAATCTCCTTCTTCAAGGTTTTGATTTCTTCCTTCTGATTCAGTCATTCACCATAGAGTGCATTATAAGTCTCTTGTAACTCGTCATAGTATTCTGGACCATCTTTTTCATCTGAATGATCAACATTGGTTCTATGTATTTTGTTATGTCAGTCATAACAGCTTTCCCTTTATCAACTGCAGATGCTATGAATACAATAAAGTTACTCATGCATTCTTGATCTTCTAGATCAAATTCAGATTCATCACTCCAGGTAGCTGTCAAGCCTTTGTTTTTCTTCTTGAGATTAGCACATTCAGATTGAATATACCCATAACCAAAATATTCATAACACTGTATCTGTCCTTTCTTATCAGGTTGCTTCAATTTCTTCTTGTCATTCTCCTTGTTAAATTTCCTAAACTTGTCTTCATTTGAGTTTGATGGCTTTCTTTGATTCTTTTTCCTAAAATTCTTTTTCATGAACTTAACATAATTCTTTGTTAGAAAAGCAATCTATTTAGAATCAGTTTCATTAAGTTCATCATTACTTTTATCATTAGATTTTTCAGTTTTAACATTGAATGCAATGCTTTTTTCTTTTTGTTTCCTCGTACTCTGATTAATTTTAACGTTTGGAGAATACCAAACAGTTTATCAACCCTCATCTCATCAATGTTTTAAACTTCCTCAATGGCTGAAATTTTAGGTTGGAATTTATCTGGAACAAATCTAATTATTTTGCTAATAATTTTTGCATCAGTGAAAGTTTTTCCAAGCATGTATGTAGAATTTGTGATATGACATATCTTAGAGTAAAACTAAGAAATTGACTCATCCTCAAACATTGTCAAATTTTCAAATTAGGAATTCAGTTGCATCAATTTAGATCTTTTAACATATGCGGTACCTTCATGTTTTATCTGAAGTACGTCTCAAGCTTCTTTGGCCACTTTGCACCTAGAAATCGTCCGAAATTGTTCAAGTTCACTGCAGCAAAAATTGCATTGAGAGCCTTTAAGTTCCAACTTTAACGTCTGTATTCTTCATCAGTCCATTCCTCCTCAGATTTGAGTTCAGAATCACCAAAAGCATTCAACTTTGTTGGCGGTGTCCATCCTTTAAGCACACTGGTCCATGCCCTGTCATCAAGAGATTTAATATACATCATCATTCTTACCTTCTAATATGGATAATTACCATCATCAAGAATAGGTGGTTGTGTTCCGGATCCTCCATTGCGAATAAACTCTATCCTTCCAGACCAACGTGATCGTTTCTTCACTTCCCTATCAATGAACCTGCTTTGATACTAATTGTAAGTTCTGAAAGTATACAGTTATAAGAATTATAACAATAAACTGTAATGTAAATCAGCACAAGAGGATTTTACGTGGTTCGATTATAAAACCTACATCCACGGATAGCTATAGAACTATAATTCAATAAGTTTTTGTTTGTATAATCTTTAGGATCGTTTACAGTACTGACTCACTATCACACATTGACCTAATCTTTATAAAATAAAATCTCACCAAGATCTTAAACTCTAGTCACATTGTTCACTCTCTGTTGCAGATAACTTAACAACACATTGTTAAGTATATAATAACCATGACGTCTGACACTGAATTACATAAATACTTAACTCGCAAGTTCTCTCAAGTGTATACTAATTCAGACAAACCTAATCAAATATTCATGCATGATTATAACCTTTCATACATGAATAAAACACTCATAAAATCAAATTAATGAAGCATTCCAATTTGCGTTGAAGCTCTCCTCTCAATTTCAGGAATGCTGTGACATAGACTCACACAACCAACTAACATACATATGTTATGAAAACATAACGTTATATATAGTGGGAAGTCTGAACGAAATCTTCTTAGATTCCTGCAAACATCCTAATCAAACTCTTATTAGGATTAAGATAAATATAATAGAAACTGATATAAATATAACTCTTAAAGGGATTAGGACACAAATAAATATTCTCGTATTCATACTAAAATACATTAAATAATATCCTATTCTAAGAGGATATCTTATTATAAATCAAATACTTCCTAAAATATACTTCTAGAAACTATAAAATAAGGAACAATATAATATTCTTGTTTTGTCACAAGTTGAACAAAAATAATTTATGCATGGCACATGCATATTGAAACCAACAATTACTATATATATATATATATATATATATATAGAGAGAGAGAGAGAGAGAGAGAGAGAGAGAGAGAGAGAGAGAGACAAAATCACAAAAAAAAAAAAAAAACACAACATTGCCTAACTTGGAAGTTAAACAAATTTTTTTTGCTTTTAACTTTCGGTTTTACCAATATTCGGATCTCCTGTAGTGATGATTTCGACGGAGATATTTGAGCAAGAATGACAATGTGCCGCACAATTAGATAATATGACTCAGCAATTGTGATACATGTTTACAACTGAGCAAAATCAGTACGTTATTGGTATCATGGAACCCCACTCCAGTTTCGATTCTTTATGTTGTCTTGATCTGTCTACTGTTATTTCATGGTTGTTTCTAAGAGCTTGAAATTTTTAGTGAAATGTTGTGTACTAGTCCATATATATGTGGTGACTAAATTTTATTTTATTTTATTTTATTTATATTCTAATTATAGACAAGATCCATATTTTAAGGTGTTGTAGATTTTTTAATTATTTTTTAACTTATTAATAATGAGATAGGGTTTGCGGTGGAGTTATTATATTAATAGATTAACAAATTAATTATATTAAAGATGATTGCGCGCGGTGGTCCATGAAGTTATTTATTTATATTTAATTTATTTGTATACAAATATTATAAGGCCTAACGTAATGTTTCTTTTTTTTTTTCAAAAAAAAGGGCCGGGCTGCACACATTATCCTCCGCCCATGCCTCTAGATCTTATTAGTTAATTACTGTTTTCTTTTTTTATTTCAAAGGTGGTCATATAAATGCTCCGTCGTGCTGGTGAATAGATTGTTAATTTCATAAAAGAGATTGGCCGAATTGTTGTGCCCATTTCTTATAATGTGAATCCAATCCAACTGAGGTGTGTAAATTATTAATTCACAGGAAGCCAGCTTTCTTGAAGGCCTTTGATGACTTAACAAACTTTTGGAGCTGAGAGACTGCAGAGATGGGGGAGGAGAGTCGATAATTTTTCATTTTACAAGATACATTAGTTAATGTGTTCCATTATACCAGCAGATGTGACAATTAAATTGAGTGTGATTCTCTAACTAATGAGCTGGAACATCAAATAATTATTAATTGAACAGAATAAATTCATAGTTACAAATTAAACATGAGCAATTATGCAAACGCACACAAGTTGTCTGATTTTACAGTATTACAGTTCATGTCATAAATTTTCCCTACCAATCCATGCTTACCAACAAAGTCAAACCACTCATTCCACTACTAAATATTTCAACGAAAACTCTTCAATGGTACAAAAACTTCCATTAATTTCGGCTAATAGTGGACCACATGATCCCTGTAGCTTGCCCACTTAGTCAGCATTCAACACCGATCCTGCACGACATAATTTCTATCTCATTGTCTCGAAGATGCCTTGGAGAATGTCACCACTTGCACAGTTGCGCTCCATTGTACTTAGACAACCATTGACTTGAACAATAATAAAGAGTAACTCACTCACACTTGGCACTGGGTAACACTTCAAAAACGAGTTTTGAGCTTCAAATAAATCAGCATTTGACTTTTTTAAAGTAGAAATTATGCAAAAAACCAAAGGGCTCTAGAAAGCAAATTCTGGTACGTAATTGAAAGTTGGGCCCGTTAAGGGGTTTAACGCGCAATGTAATGGAGCTGTCTTATGTCACTTATAGTAAGGTCTCAAAGTCAATGCAAACTCATTTCAAAGGACTTGCATGGCACGGATTTGAAGATAAATGGGATCTCGAGATCCAGGAAATTTAGTGCATTCACATTCTAATTGTGCACCTTAAAATTTAATTTCTTTTTTCTTCTAGACTATTTTTTAGAGCCCCTTGCGCCGCCAGGAAAATAAGAATATAAACTAAAATGGAAAAAAAAAAAGTCAAAATGATGCAAATTAAAATGAAAATGAATAATAAGATAGTATATAAATAATTCAACACATAAAATTAATCCATATAATCAAATTTATTTATTATATTGCAACATAATATTATTGAACAGATGAGTATTATTGAAATAATTATTATAATTTGTATTTAAGGATATATAAATATATAAAATTTGTGGATAAAGAATTACCTTTGAAAAAAAAATATGGCTTTCATCTTTAATTGACCATGCTCTATAAGAGATTGCCTTCATACATACATATCAAATCGACGCAAAGCCAAACTTGGAAAAGCGAAAACGCTAGCTAAGCAAAGTTGGTGATCGTTTTCAATGATGTCTTTCAAGAGCAATGCCGAAGCCTCTTCTTCTTCTTCGTCTCCGCCACGTCCATGGTGGACATATGATGTTTTTGTTAGCTTCAGAGGAGAAGACACCCGCAAGAACTTCACTGATCATCTCTGCAGAGCTTTGGACCAAAAAGGGATCATTTTCTTCAGAGATGATGAAAAACTTGAGAGAGGCAAACCCATTTCACCAGAGCTCCTTAAAGCAATTGAAGAATCAAGATTTTCCATCATTGTTTTCTCAAGAAACTACGCTACGTCCTCCTGGTGCTTGGACGAGCTTGTGAAGATTGTGGAATGCATGAAAGAGATTGGACAAACAGTTGTGCCCATTTTCTATGATGTGAATCCAAGTGAGGTGAGGAAACAGACAGGGAGCTTTGGGGAGGCCTTTGATAAACATGAAAAAGCTTTCGGAGCTGAGAAATTGCAGAAATGGAGGGCAGCTTTGACTGAAGTGGCTAATCTATCTGGGTGGGATTTGCAGGATAGGTATGTTTTCTATCTTTCTATCATTCTTGCTCTTACATTACTGCAAAAGTTTAAGCTATAACAGATGGTAGAAATATTGAAGACTTGATATCGTTGGATAAATCTTGACTAATAATTCCCTTTTTTTTAAGAAAAAGTATTGTATCCTTATCCAAGCTAGAACGATCTGAAACTTTTTCTATTTAATACATGCTAATTTATTTTTTTATTTATATATTTTTTAAAATTATCTCCACATAGTCTGCAGGTGTTAATCTAAATCAGTATTTAGCATTTATTTCAATGTATATGATCATTAATAATTTGTGCAAATTATGAATATCTAATGCAATATATACTATATAAACCTTGTAATGAATTGAGAATTTATATTATTATAGAATATTATGAATGACAACTTATCTTTGCAGGCATGAGGCAACGTTTATCAAAGAGGTTGTTGAAGCAATCTGGACTAAATTGAGCAACTCATTCTCAAGTGTTGCAAAGGGATTGGTTGGAATGGATTCTCGTTTGAGGGAAATGAATGCGTGTTTGGGTATTGGCTTGAATGATGTTCGCATTATAGGGATATGTGGGATGGGAGGAATTGGTAAATCAACTATCGCTAAGGTTATCTACGACATGTTCTCCTATCAATTTGAAGGTAGTTGCTTCATTAGAAATATAAGAGATGGTTTTGAAAAATTTGGTTTAATTGCTTTACAAGAGCAACTTCTTTGTCAAACCCTTAGAGAAAAAAATATGAATATATTGGATGTTCAAAGAGGAATTTATAACAGGCTGCGAAATAAAAGGGTTTTAGTCATTCTTGATGATGTAGACAAATTAGAACAATTAGAAATGTTGGCCGGTGATCGTGAATGGTTTGGTCCAGGAAGTAGAATTATTGTGACCACTAGGGATGAACATTTACTAATTGCTCATTGTGTAGATATAATTTACAAAGCCACGTGTTTGGATACAGCAGAAGCTCTACAACTTTTTAGCTTGAAAGCCTTTAAGCAAAACCATCCTGCAAAAGACTATCTGGATTTGTCCAAAAACATTGTAAGTTATACTAATGGTCTTCCATTAGCTCTAGTAGTTTTGGGTTCTTATCTATGTGGTAGAAGTGTAAATGAGTGGAGAAGTGCACTGAAAAGGCTTCAAGAATATCCTAAAAGGGAAATTTTGGATGTTCTCAAAATAAGTTATGATGGTCTAGAGGAAATAGAGAAAAACATTTTCCTAGATATTTCTTGTTTCTTTCATTCAAAGAATGCAAATCGAGTAACCGAAATATTGGAGGCCTTTGATTTTTATCCAGAAATAGGAGTCAGAGTTTTGATTGATAAGTCTCTCATATCAATTCAAGACTCCGGGAACAATTTATATGTCCACAGCTTGCTAAGAGAAATGGCTATGGCAATTGTTCACCAAGAATCTCCAAAAGAACCTGGCAAGCGTAGTAGGTTATGGCTCTACGATGATATTCGTCATGTACTTACGAAGAAAACGGTAAGTCTTGGGTTATATATATATAGAATACTTCAACTTAAATTTATGACTATCCATCTTATCTGATCAATGGTTTAGATAGTTGATAAGTTGACATCTTTAAATGCAAACTTTTTCCTTTTAAATCTCATTAAGTAGGAGTTTTTGTCTCATCACCCATCTAATAAATCTCGTTACATGGGTAAACAATTAGTAACAATTATGTGCTGAGCTTTTTACCTATCCTAACTAAGACTTCTTCAGTAAAAGAATCCACATTTTGTTTTCCTTCTTATATCCTTCGTGCTTGAATTATATAGGGAACAGAAGCAGTTGAAGTTATATACCGAAACTCATCAGAATCGAAAGAGATTTCTGTGGATGCTGATGCATTCTTAGGAATGAATAATTTGAGACTGCTTAAAATCCATGATGTGAATCTTCCTAGAGGGCTTGATTTTCTTCCTGATGAATTGCGGATTTTCAAGTGGCATGGATACCCACTAAAGTCATTGCCATCAGGTTTCAAAGCAGAGAAACTTGTTAAACTCGATATGTCCCATAGCAGTATTGAACTACTATGGAAGGAAACATTGGTATAGTTATTAATTTAATTGATATTCCAAAGATCATATTTCTCTGAATATTTTTCTGAGTTTAAGGATGATGTTTACTTGAATTTTGTCTGTGTCTATTCCCTTGTTTGTTTCTAACAGCATTTTGATAAGTTGAAGATCATCAAACTCAGCCACTCCAAAAAACTGTCCAGAACCCCAGATTTCAGGGGAGTTCCAAGCCTTGAGAGGCTTGTTCTTGAAGGTTGTACAAGCTTGTATGAGGTTCATCCTTCCATTGGTGACCTCGAAAAGCTTATCATATTAAATCTTAAAGACTGCAGAAACCTACGAAGTCTTCCGAGAATAATCTCGGGTTGGAGATCCCTTAAGGTTCTCTTGCTCCTTGGCTGCTCCAAAATTGACAAATTGCCAGAAAACTTGGGGGATTTTGAATGCTTGGAGGAGCTTGATGCTGGTAAAACTGCTATAACAGAGGCACCTTCATCAATTGTAGCGTTGAAGAACCTTGAAAAGCTATCATTTCAAGGATGCAAGGGACAGATGCACAAAAGATGGAATTGGTTCCGGTTCTTGTTGCCAGGTTCAGGCCCAAGTTCCGTAAGCTTTTCATTACCTTCCCAGCTTGTAGGTTTAATGTCTTTGGCAGAACTTGATTTAAGTTACTGTAATCTCTCCGAAGAAACAACCCCGAGTGATATTGGTAACTTATCTACATTGACAAAATTGAATCTCAGCGGGAATGATTTTGTCAGCTTACCTGCAAGCATTAACCAACTATCTAAGCTGACAACTCTGCAATTGGCAGATTGCCAGAAGCTTCAAAGTTTGACAGAGGTTCCTTCAAGTATAGAAAAACTGATCACATACAACTGCTCATCACTGAATGCAGTGAATGGTCCATTGGGATTACGCAAGTCAAAACATCGGGAATTTTCCCTTCAAAATTGTTTCAGGTTGTTAGAGGATCAAGGCAACAATGATGTCGCGCTTTCATTGCTAAAACATCATCTTTTCTTGTTAGCCAAAATCCGGTTGCAAAGCATCTATTTGATGTTCCTCAACTCCATTAATGTGATCAACCAACTGATCATCAACAATCCACAAATGGCAATGCTCGCCACTTTTCTCCGCTCAGTCATGGGAACCTTTTTTCAGGTATCTATTGCTTTTAGTAGTTTTTAGGTCAAATGGCTACTTAATAGAGTTAAATATCGTGTTAAAATCCCTCAAATGTCACATATGTTTGATTTTTGCTCAGATATAAATGTCAGATATTCTTAATATAAAAACTTATGTTTTTGGGTCAAATGATTACTTAACAGCTTTGTAATTTTAATGTTACAGGATGTTTCTGAACCGCTTTCAGTCCTGCCGAGACTAGTACTTTTTCTACCTGGAAGAGGAATTCCAGACTGGTTCCCATATCAGAGTTCTTTCACAACATTACGCATTCAGTTGCCACCAAATTGGTACAATGATCATACTTTCTTAGGATTAGCTGTTTGTGCTAGTTTAGAAATCCAAGAGGACAATAATCAGGAGCAAAGAAACCAATGGCTTCCAGAAGTCTTAAAATATGTCCGAACTACTTCAGATTGTGATTACAAGTGTAAGTTCTACTTGTTCTCTGGTGATAGAAATTGCTTAATCCTTGGCAAAGAATGCCCCATGAATGGAGACAAATTGGCTTTGTCAAATCATCTTTGGCTTTTCTTCATCCCATTTGATTAATACTTTCAGAAGAGGAATTGGAGCCACGTTGAGGCTTACTTCAGGATTGACGGTTCAGGTCTTGAGTTCAAGAAATGTGGGGTTCGCATAGTTCACTTAGATGACATAGAGTTCGTTCAAGAGATGTTCGTCCATTGCCAAAACATGCCTCGGTTGGGAGACTTGACCAAACTACTTACCCTTTCTGGATATCCAGCGGCTACTGGAAATGGATCTTTCCAGGAGCAAACACAGGGCATTCAGTTTAGAGAGTATTCAGTTGATACAAGGGTTGAACTGAAGCGCTAATGCATCCAAGGATAGTGTATCAAAACATCTTTAAAAGTTTAGGAGGGGATCATAATAGATAGTGGTTTCTCTCTTTTGTTGAATCTTTTTCAAGGTTCGATAGATAATTTGATAAGTCAATGATTTTTTTTCGTGTTTCAAAATATGGTTAACTAATATGTTAACTAATCGATTATGATAAATTGGATCGGATTTAATAGTTTTTTCTTCGATAGTACCTCGATGTGAAATGAGCTCAAAAGGGTTTAAGAATCATTTTTCTTTCTATAAAAACTAAAATTGATCGTGGTTCATTTATTACATAGTTTATGAGAATTTCTCAAAAAGAGGCGTCTATCATTTAATTTTTAACATTGACGTTTCAAATTTTCTGATAATTTCATATGTTTGCTGTTCTCACTTTATTTCTTTGGAACTTGCTTGATATATGTTGTGAACAATGTTTTGATCTCTCATGAGTGTTTACATTTGTTAAAAGGTGTTGATTCGATTGTAAGTTTGTAGCTTCCAAAACGTTAAACTTGATGACCATATGTACAATGTAGATGTCGTAAATGGTAATTTCATCTTATAAATAACGTAGAATTTTTTTAATATATTCTTTTCATTTATTAAATATTATAATTATAGAAGCAAGATCGGACCTACGTTTGGGCTTGATAGTACCCAAACCTCTCCAGCCCATAAAGTAGGTTCTTTTAAGTGTTATAAAAAATATTCATATTAGTATAGAGATTTTAAAATTTTGTATAAAAAATTAGTGTTATAAAATTTTTCATCAAAATTTAAGAAACTATAATGAATTCTTAAAAATTATATTTTAAGATTATAATTAGTTCTTTTGACTTTTTTTCATATATATTATTTAAGTAAGATATTTATTCATCTTTATCTTCTTGACATATAAATATATATTACTTCATTTTCAAAATTTGTATAATTTATACTTGATCAATGATGGTAACCTTAAATATTTATCAATTAATATATTTTTTATATTTATATTTAGAATATTATATAGTTTAATAATTTGGCTCCTGCCACTGTGAATAAGTTCTTTGTGCAGATAATGGACTGACCGAAAAGGACTTTTGAGAAAGAACATGTGAGAGACAAAGGCAAGGCCTCACTAATGGAAATTGGGCCGAAAAGGGATAGCGTATAGCCCAGTCCAGTTTTACGGGAAAAAGTACGTTATAATATTATTAGCGTTTATACTCAATCATATTGTACATATTAGATTGTAAATCCATTAACAAAAATTTATCATATTAATTAGACTCTGTAAAAGCTTCTTATAATTTTTTCAATATCTTTGAGATTATGATGAGTTGACATATTAGTGACCTATATTATCTTGTTGAATCAGTGATAATTATTAGATATAAATAAAAAATAATGATTGGTCGTCTCTTGTAATGATTATTATCAATTTAATAAAAGTACTGAACCAATAATATAAATAATACTCAAAACTAAAGGACAAGTTCACAGAATAAGAAACAATCTGCATATGAAAATGGCTAAAAAAAGGAATGGCTAGAGATTGTCCAGGTAGCTACACTTTAGTGCAAATCAATAAGGTTTCCATAAGCTTCTAATATTGCAAGATACCCCAATTATGTTATTATTAACATTACTTTAACCACAATTATTAAAGATTGCAAAAAGATGTGATAGTTCAAGTTGTGCCCAACAACGAGAGAATTGGGATCAATTTAACCTGCCTTATAATTAATTTTTTCTTTAGCATTTATCAATTGAGGCTTTTTTCCCCCCTTCAAAAGCCCTGATTTTGAATTTTGATTTCTGCAAAGTTTCTATTTTAATTCTATCTATTTTTTACTATTTAGAGAGAACCTATCTGGCTATCACAGAGAAAGCAATGTCTTGTTTTGTCATGGTCGTGAACATGGATTATAATATAATTAAGTAGCCAGTTAATAAGAAATTTTAGCCAATAATTTCCACTCATTAATTTTTTAATGGGGAATTAGCTTAGAAAAGCGAGTTGGTAGCCTCTAGAATTTACTTGAACAAACCAACCAAATTGATCCACTGTTAATGCAATTGTGGTCCTAGAATCTGAAGCTCAAATCAATGTTGGGATTTCGACACTTGTATTGGTAGTATCTTTTTAATAAATTGAAAGGTCCCAAAATTAATAAAAGTTTAATCAACTTTCACGGTTCATTTTCAACATAATTGGTTCTTTGGCCGAAAGGGTTAAGTACTTTTTATACGTGTGATAAGTTGGTGTTGGTGTTGGTGTTGGGTTGGGACCAATTTATGGTTTGTGGCAATCCACATGTTTAATTACTTTGCTTTCTCTTAAAATATCACAAGGAAAAGAGACACACAAATACGTAATATGCTATTCACATGAATTACAAAAAGATTCGTATTTTAAAAACACCAAATTTGAAAGAGTCAATCGGTACATTATAAATATTATTAAATAAGTAACATTATTATATATAAAATTGTTTCAATTTTTTATATTAATGAATGTTCGCGATCGATCTCGATGATGATTCAAAGATTAGATTAATATATGCTTCTTGATATGATTTTATATTCATGAATATTACGTGGTTACATAATCACCAATACTATTAAATTAATCGTTTCACTTTTTAGATATAAGATTAAATTAATTACCACCCATTGATTATTGATTTTTATTAAGTTTTGTGATAGGAATTGTTTACAAATCAAACTTATATATCAAGTATTTATTATAATGTATCCAGTTATGACATTAATTAGGAGCTTCGTAAGACAAACTAAAGAAGTTATAACGAGTTTGTCTAAGTAACTCAAAATAAAAAATAAAAATGGAAATGATTTATCATATTTTGTACATAATTAAGAAACTTGATAGGTCTATAAATTAGAGTGCAATTAATTGTAGAGATAAATTTAAAGAAAAAAAAATTCCGATAGGTTGCAGCCGCCACTAGTCTCTTTGTGGCTCCATCAATGATTGTATATGAAAATAAAAAGTATTATTATTTTTTAAAATTATTACATTTAAGTTTTTACAAACTATTAAACCAATTATTTTCAAACACCAATTTATCTCATGAATGAAAATAGTAGAAAATCAAAAAATATTAAAAAAAACTGGACATATTGACATAGGCTAGATATCAAGTCTAGAAGTGTACGGACAAGGCTTCCATATTATAATAGATTAAAACTTCCAAGATGCTCCCACAATCTCTCCTTAATTTTTTTGCCCTTTTTTTTGGAGAAAATGAGATGAATCTTTAGATTTAGATTTTAGATCCGCAATTTAATCGAACCAACAACTTTATGAAGAAAATAGCATGGGACAAAATTAGAAAAACAGACGTGATATATGGGGCCGCGGCTAGGCCAACAAGAAGAGAGGGATCTTAACTTTTTTTTTAATTTGTTTTAATTATTATTTTAATAAAGATATTCTATGACACTTGTCAAGTGAAGCCTTAAATAAATCCAAAGCCCGGCTAGATAATTAATAAGGAATAAATTTTGTTCTTTGGGTTTTGAATTTATCAATATTTCTAAGAAACTAAAGTGTGATGAGATCATCCCGGTTTCGATAGCATCGTCAATAATTCTTCTGGTAAGTTGAAAGCATGTCTAATCCTTCCGGAAAATTATCTCAATATTTCTTTCAAGATGTGAGGTTGATGGTGACATCCACTTTCCCTGAATCATATTAAGAGATTTTATTTTAGATGAAAATGTTTTATTAAAAATTCACATTATTACATTTTCAAAGCTTATGTTTTTAATATAACTTAAATTATACCGTCCAAGATGGTATAATGTTGTGTATTAAAATCTAATTTATTTATTTTAATTATTGATATGTCACATGAGACTTACTAACTCAATAATATCATGCCATTTTTAATTATTCAATTATAGTGTATTTGATGTAGGAAAGGAATATTTCAATTTATAATTATTGAGGTTATATTTATCATTTACTTGTTTTAGGATTTAATTGAATTAGAAATTTATTATTTAGAGACTTTGACTCAATTAAGGATTTTGACTTTTTCTAATTTGACTCAAATTCTAATATGTTCAGATTTGTATGTCTTATATGTCATTATGATTAAACTAGTATAAATTAAGTACCTTAGTTATTTGAATTTTTAGGCTTACTGATGAATTGATTATTGAGAGTAAAAAGTTGTTTTCTTAGTTGGTGTATGTTTTCTTGTTTATTTTCTCCTTGTGTTCTTTCTCGAGTTTTTGTTTGAATTTCGTGACGGTTCTACGCCAGTATTACATAAGAGTATATGATTTAAGTTATAAGAAATTGGTGTACAATACTAGATCACTTCTTATTATGTTCTTTAAAAATTTTTTTTTCTTTAAATAAATTTGAATTTCAATATCTAATTTGGTCTCAACATTATGCTAAAATTTATTTGATTGAAAGGGTTTATATTGGAATCCTATCAAAATTCTATTAATTCAATTGGCCATATTTAATCAAAGATTGAAAATCCTTGCTATATATAATTGTAAAAAGATTGATGGTGAGATAATTTATTTAGAATATTTTTAGTCAATGGATGTCTATCTATTTTGATGATTCCAAAACCAACTAAAATTCCTTTTTATTCAACCCACCAAAATTTTGTTTTTGACTAATTAGAGGTCATTTTCTTAGCCCATATTAAGATTCTCTTTGTTTTTGTCTTTGTTCAAGTGAAAGTGATGGTTGAAATTAAGAGTACTACAATCTATGGTACTAAAAATTTACTGAAAGATAAAAATAAAAAATAAATTAAAAAATATTTCATAAATGAAGTGAGACTCGTATTTCTAATAATTTTATGTCAAGTCAGTTTATATGGATTATGTTCTATAACTTAGTGATATATGTAGAACTACTGTAGTTGAAGTCCTATCTAAACTAATCTATTCCAATAATACTCCTATCCACTATACAATATTAAAGTAATTAATTTTCCATAAAATAGAACAAACACTAAAAATCAATTGAAAAATAGGATGAAACCTAATTAGGAGCTAGAATGTATGAGATTTTATGTTAAATGTATCGAATAATTCTTTTTCTTGATTTTGCGGTTGGATTGGTTCGTTTCATTGAATTGAATATGGGATAATTAATAAGTACCCTTGAGCTTTCATTCAATTTCAAACAAATAATGACTATATATTTTTATTTAATCACACCCTCAAAGTTGTCTTCAAATCATCATTTTTACCTCTCAAATTATTATTTTTAAAGGTGTGATTGATTAAAAATGAACTATTTTAAATGTGTAATTAATGAAAAACGTATAATTATTTTTCGCTTGAAATTAAATCAAAACACGGGGTACTTAAGAGTATTGTTCTAATTGAAAATCATATTCAACCCAATTCCATCAATCAACCGCAGGCGGGATCAGTTTATTTTCTTTGGATTTCGTTCAAATTTTAGATAATCAGATCAATCTAATTCTATCAATTAATTATGATCAATCAAAATTAGATTGTTTAGTCAATTTGATGATATTGGAGTAGATTTTTAACACCCGGTTACTCTATGTGGTATTTAATTTTCAAAATAATAAGAATTAAATGTCTAATGGATTGAAAAGTTAAAATTTTATAGTATGGTTAGAACTTACATTACAATTTGAAAATGTGTACAGTAATCCTAACTTCTTATATATATTTCTTTTTCTCCCTTCTCATCTAGCGGAAAAGGCTACAACAGAAGTACTCCAACAGCATTAAAAACCATTAGACCAGCACTCATAAAACGACGTAGTGTTAATCCAACGGTTGTCAATTTTTGATGGAAGTTACTGGATCGGTGCAGCGTCCATGAAGCATTAGATTATTAAAATTCACGTGGGTCAACAAAAATAACCGATGAAGACGATCTTGATTCAGTCCAATCGGACGGTGCAGATCTTTCATCAGCACCCTCATTTGCATGATCGTTATCAAGTTTCTTAATGCACCACAGATCAGCCCATGAGAATTTCCTCCAATGAGGAATGGCGTCTCTTACTGGGTCCCTCGGGCCTACTTCAGCCACCACAGCCCCACATTCCCCATCATCTCTAGCCAAGTTGTGAGCAAAAGCACAGAGAGATCTCATCAGGCTGGGTCCATTTTTGCCTTCCATGTGCAGCCCATACAAGAGACACACTCCAAATTGCCTAAATACATCAGGAAATGAAGGTAGCCTTAGCCATGGCATCCACGCATCAAGCAACCTTGAACCAACACAGCAAGCATATGCCAATGCAGACACACCCTTCACCTGCAATTTGAACACTTCCTTAGTGTTCCACACACTTAAAATGGCAAAACTCGGAGGAAGATTGCCGGTTCCCGGATCCCATCTAGGGAGATACTTTTTCGGCACGGCCATGAAGGTGCCCAAATTGAGTTTGCTAGACAAAATCAGGTCAATATCCTTGGGAAAAAATTCAGAATTGGCAAAAATGCGACGATAAATCGACTCAACTAGTTGTTCGGGGAGTCGAACAATCGATACACCCGAACCTAACGGTTTGTAGTGAGCATGAACCGGTTGCACCAACATGGTTGGCGTACGGAACTTAATGTATGAACATTTTTTGGTGAATAAATTGACTGAAGGCTCATTGGTACAGTCTGTGGCCATATATGAATACTCAGCTCCCTTTGCTTTGCACCATTCTTCTAGTTTCTGGACAAGTTTTGTGCCAATGCTAAGCCTCCTGTGCACATAATGCAAAGTTAGAGAATAGTGAGAATGTTTGTTGCAGACAAATTAAAAGAAATTGAAATCAATGTTGGTCGAAGGTAGGTGGAGACTGGGTCACATTAATCAAAGCACAAATAAAATGAGAGCATATGGTGACAAGATTAAAGAAATAAAATATTCTGGTTCACTTTCTGAAGTGGGGTGTAATGAGTTTCTATAAAGTAAAGAACATTTTAGAAGATTATATAATAATGGGAGCATAGTAACAAATTAATTTAAAAAGGAAGAGAACTGTTAATCATCCAGAGTCACATCCAATGGTGGCTTCTCTCTGGGATGATAATGACGTATATGTGTATATTGAATGATTCTCTCTTATTCAAATCTACTTAAAGAACATTGTACGGCACATTAATTTTTTTTTTAATTAAATTCTATGAACATAAACATAAACCCTCTTAGAAAGAGATTAAATTTATCAACTTTTTATCTTTTAATAATTATTTACTTGAAAAATATTTTTAATCCAAATCCTATACCAGAAGAAACATAAATATTCAATTTTTTTTTACGATTGAGAACATTCAAAACCCAAGGCTATACAAACTTTTATTTATTTTTCCCCTAAACATAAAGGAAAGATTCTTATATACAAATACAAACAAACGAGATGTAGTCTTGAAAATGAAATTAAAGATATAAAATTTATTGATGTATATAGAAATATAATCAGAAGTGCATATATTGAGAGCACAAAAATTATTTCAATAAAATTAAACGTGATCGTAGAAATAAACAAGAATAGGAGGAGGAGACAAGGTATGAAGAGATATTAATTTTGTAGGAAAGCAAAGTAAAGAATAGTGGAAACAAGTGTCAAGGTGAGGCTAGTTGGCTTGCTTTAGCTGCTTGCCTTGATACGAGGAACAATTGTTCTCTTTTTTATGGAATCTAATCGTTCTTTTTGTGGGGTGGTGGGCATTGAATTGGGATTAGAACCAAAACAAAAGCTAGCCCAGCACACACATGAAACTCAATGAATGCATGCTTCATATTCTGTTTAATTCTCTGAGTGGGAGAGAGATAGAAAGATTGCAAAAGAGAGGAAAAAAAAAGCTGAAAAGTCAGTCTCTTTATCTGCTTTCAGGTGATAATTATTGCCATGCACGGCGAAATTTGTCAATTACAAATCATGGCCTGGCATTATGGACGGATGGACACTGAAACAACAGAAGGATATGAATGCAAAAAACCAGTTCAACAAAAAATCATTGATGGCAGAAATCACGAAGAGGTAATCAGAATCTCATGTATATGTAATAAACAAGAAACAACAAAAGCAATATTAAAACAAACCTGTGTGATGGGGAGACTCTTAGCCCCAGAAGATAGGCTAACTTTACAAAACCTGAAGCTCCTCTATTCACCATCTTCACACATCCTCTTATCACCCCCACAACCTCCCTCTCTTCCCCATACTCTGCAACCTGTTCACAACACAACACCAGAAAATCAGCTTTAGAGAAATCAATCATATCATAGCTAAGAACACAAGTTAAAGAATTAAAAAGTTGAGTCTCCCTCAAGAGTATATAGTAGTAGTAGGATAATTTACCAGGACAACATGGGATGGAAATTGGCGAACGCGACAAAGAGGGTCACCCATGAGGTCAGTGACAAGAGTAGGCTTCCCTCTCTGTACTATCTCACACTTCCTCTCAAGCTCTTCAACTGCCAACTTATCATTCACTTCATTATATTCTCTCACCACCACCACCAAACTCTCCTTAGAAGTACTTTCTGCAGCAATCTTCATTGGCATGGTATGCAATTAATAATGAAACTTAAAATGATGAGAACAGTCACACTAGCAGGATAGCCAAGCTGCTAATTGACGATGAATTGGTAATGCGATTGTCTTCTTGGGTTGTGTTTTCACTTGGCCCTATATATAACAAGTGGGAAAAGGTAGTTGACATATACGATGATTCATGTGGCAGCTTCACCAGTTTTAGTGGGTTGCTTTTTGATGCCACAATGTCACAGTAGAATTATAGTTAATCACATTCTTGTCTAGGAGTGTAGTAGTACTGTGCATGTAGCCACAAGATGTATATACTCTCCTTTAATTAATTGGAATATAATTTTATTTATAATGGATAAGAGAATGGTTACAATTATTGCTTCATAAGCTACATAATTAATTAATCCTTTTTTATATGCTATTCCAGTATATCAGATGATGATTAATTATGTTATGACAAGTATATAATGATTGGGATTATTATTAATTATACATAGTGGCTTTGGCGGCTTGATTATCTCATTATATTCTTAGTCTTTTTCCACATCTTAGGATATTCTCTTTACTTTGTTCCAACGCCCCTCAAGCCTTATCCCCCTCCATATACGTTATGTTTGTATTTACTTGTAAACCAAAGATGATATTCATAATTATAATATCATGAAAGAACAAATTAAACAGAAAAATATCTACAACTTTTTCTAACTTCTGTTTTTACCTTATTTGTGTTACTTTGAATGGAAATGCAATTTTACAAATTTGTTTTTCATGACCTGAAAGATGATTTTGGGTTTAAACTTATAATTAGCTAGTGAATGTAGGTACCATAGTGCGTAAAGATGGATTATGAAGAGAGTTTATGTAGAATTTAAATATAAACATAAAAGGTTTAAGAAAATACATTTGATTGAAAAATATTTCAAGAATTTTATTTTAGA
The DNA here is from genome assembly GCA_013180625.2 of Boswellia sacra. NCBI lineage: Eukaryota > Viridiplantae > Streptophyta > Magnoliopsida > Sapindales > Burseraceae > Boswellia > Boswellia sacra. The sequence continues at coordinate 371,106 of SNVD02001637.1, forward strand.
TATAACTCTAAAAATTAGTGTAAAAAGAAAATGAAAAAAGTTTGCGTGTATATATATTGAGATCTAACTATGATTTTTCGATGGTGTATTAAATTTTGAAACTTCTTTTGAAAGAACAAGCCAAATGGATAGGTAAATGGGAACCAAAATATTTGAGTCCAGAAGGGTTAGATTTTCCTTATAATATTTGTTTGCTGATCTCACCAATTATTGGTGGAGGTGGCGAGAACCATGCGTAACACAATGCTTTTGGCTAGCATGTGGATGATCTTATGACTCTTATGATCACCATCATCAGATCATCATAACCATAGATTTTATCTTGATCTTACCAAAAGAAATTACATAAACAAAATGCATGCCATAGCTCTTTTCATTTCACTTTATCGAAATCATAATACAATCATAAGCTAATTGTTAATTTTTTATTTGTTTAATACCCTCACTCTACTATTATCTTTACTAAATAATCCTTTCGATTTTAACGATGTATCTTGTACAAAACTGGTATTAATATGGTCTAATTTAATCTCATCTAATTATTTCAATCCAATCCGATTTGATATCGCGATGCAAAGTTTTAATGTCCGACAATACTGAGTTCTAAATTATGGGTCTTGCTGGCTCCATTTCCTTGTAGATAAACTTTGCCCGCTTGTTTTGAAGCATGATGAGGAAAGATGATCATCAAAGCCAGAGTGCCTGGACAGACCTATTCTGGGTAACGTTTATCCAACCCAAGCCAATTAAGAGCACCTGGACACTCCTGTTCTGGGTAAAGTTTATCCAACCTGGTTGATTCGGCTCCTTTTTATTGGTGAATACTATAATGGTTGCAACCAAGTAGTGTAAGATATAGAAGAAGACTTGTCCACATTCATAAATTTGAGAGTGGGCAAATATCTATCTATAATGTGACAGTGAATAGCTAATAAAAATATTGTTAGTATTTTGTCCTGAGGCACAAATAAAATTATGAAACCTTAAAAATTTTTAGTTTAATCATTGTAAAATATGAATATTTTGACTCTTTATCCATAGAATTATTGAGCAGATCATATGCATTGGTAATTGGAATCATGATGAATCACTTGGAGAAGTCCACTAATATTCCTAGCTAGAATTCATTATATATAATATGTAGGCTCAGGCCGAATGTGGGAAGAAAAATTATATTAAATTAATCTTAAGCAATGAATTTGTATATGTAAACTTTGAAACAATAATGCATTTTGATCTGAAATTAAACAAAACGTAAAGTTGTACTTTCAGTTCTCCACAAATGATAGCAAGTCATCTACCAATTATCTTCATGCCACATTCAATTAAATAAGGAACTTCAATAATTATAACTATACATTCAAAAACTTTGATTTTTATATTTAAGATTTTATTGATTTTAATTAATTTATAAGTACATAAATGATGTGATATCTCTATTTTATTTTAAACCTTTTTTAGTATAAAGTTTAAGATTTTAGAGAATCATATAGATTTACAATACCCTTCTCAAATTTTCAATATGTACGTATGAGATTGATTATCAAGCTAGTATTGCCTTGATAATTACTTGGTGGCGGCGTTCTAGTATATTTCTAGATTTTTATGATAATATGCTATTTTTAAATATATATTATTATAATGTCGTAATAAACAAATATCAATTTGTATAAGTGAATTTAATTATTAAAAAAAAGATGATCTTCTTGATGCTTCTTTGTCTAAAGTGCTTTGACTTGGTCTAAGATTTTCATTCAAGTAAAGAATCAAGCAAGATTATTGTTAATGAAGAAAATTAAGCATATTCTTGTTCATCAGCATTGTGGTTGTTAAGAATACTTGTATATCTTGGGAAAATTTGATTCGATTACATGCTCTTCTTTCAATCTACCTTTTATGGATTTCTCCCATTTTTTTTCTATCTATAAACCCTCTAAAGTTACTACCTACAATATCTACAAAATCTTGAATGTATGCTATATAAATATGAAAGATTTAGCATATGGGCTAAAATTAAATCTTTTATTAATCAGAGAAAAGTTTATTTGTATCTACAAATTACGTCAGTATTTAGAGATAGTGCATCAACCGTTCATGCTTTGCGACAAGTAAGATTATTTTTCTTGTAATAATTTCTTCTACATGTTAATATTTAGTTAGATAAACTCACAAAATAATTCAACAAAGAAAAATATTTTTTTTTTGATAGAGTCACGGAGAGAAATTATTATTAAAATATAAGAATTTTTATAGTATCTTATTTTGTTAATAGTCACAATTAAAGCTACAGAATTTATGCTTTCTATTAACTTTCTACAATAATAAAAGAAAAAGGCAAGCAATATTTCCATCCAATTATTAAAAATTGTGTAAGTATTTAGTTTTAAGGTTATTTTACCTGTGATGAAGAGTCATCAGAAATATATTTCACGAAGTTTATAAAATGAATATCAAACAAAAATATTCCTTACCATGAGAATGTAGAAAATGTTATCGATTATTTTAATCCAAGACATTAAAAGGAAAAAAGAAATCTATGAAAACTTTGCTAAAACTCTTTTGCAAAATTACTTTATAAAATACAATTTCATGGTTCATGCTTTCACTTCTTAAAGGACTGATTATGGAAACACATACGTAAGAATGGAATACAATAAGATTTTTTAAAACAGGAAAGTGGCTAGAACAATAGCATTTTTACCATTCTCTCAAGTATAGATTCTTAGACTATATTTTTATATATCTTTACACACCAAGACATTCAACATTCCCTTTTTATAATTCTTGTGGTTTGCTTTCTCAATTGTTTGTTGAATAGTTCATTATATAAAAATAGAATTGGATGACTATTGACTTTATCCCCTTAAAGTGTGCAAATCTAGGAACCAATTGGTTTAGATTTCGAAATAATTTACAATAATATATCAATTTATTTTTAGAGACAACTTGCATTTTATTCCATAAGAAACTTTAAAAATAACTCTTTGTTGACTTCATATTTAACATTCTATTTAGCAAAATCATTTTCATGAAATGTTAAAGCAGTCCTAGATTATGTGAACAAAATTCAGCTAATTAAGATCATTATTTTTGTATTTTCAGTATTTCTCAAAATCATTTGCAAACGTGTGGATATTTTTCACAGATTAATTATATATACTGTAAAATTCGACTTCAATCGAGCAAATATTGTCTGCCTTGGATTTTACACAAGTAAATATTGATTGCAAGTTGGTTATAATATTGGAGTAATAGTTTGAACCCTATGAAATAAATATTGTATATTTCAGACTTAGATTGTCCTTCATTCTGTTAAATTTACTTTAAACTTCATATATGCATCTTTCATTTAAAACATGTATACGTCTATTTAGTCGAGGAAAATAAACGTTATAAACTAGAACATATATTCATTCTTTTGTTAAATTATGTATTTTGTTTATTCTCTTAAATTTTAATGTCAAATCCATATTTGTTGTTTTGAGTTTTAAAATATATGTTATATAACTTTAAAATACCTACAACTGCAAAGACACATTTCTGGATCTGAATTTCGAAAACACCAAAATTAATTCCTTCTTCTTCTTCTTTTTTTGAAAATTTGTATTTCACAATTTTAAACTCATGATCACACCAAACCGTCGTAATTGCATTAATTAACAATTTTATCTAGATTGCAAATCCCACAAGTGGCAGGATAGCTTCCACCTACAAAAGCATTATAAAAAAATAGCCTAATTAACTAATTAATTTTGCTTTTTAATTAGAATAATAAACATTAGAAGGTACAAAAGGGCTGCATATTGCAAGGTTGCTACCCCTCAAAAAGCAAACCTTGCACAATAGAGGCAGACATCTTGCAACTTGTGATGTCTATGTTGTGTTAATATAAACTGCATTTCATTAACATAATAAAATAGTTCACAATCTGGTGGAAAAGCAAGCAATTTTAATTATCTTACTTAGTACATAAATAAAAAAATGGAAAAAGTAGATAGCTTTAATCTCTTGGCACTTGGCATCACATGGGCTTTGGTGGTCCATTTCTTGAACAACATGTGGTCCCTTTGTGTGTATATATATATTACTAATGTAATTACTAAATAACTAATCTCACTAATCTAGCTAGTTTATGATACACATAAATGTTTGCGACAACGAATAACTATTTAATTACCTTACATTAAACATCTTTTGTTGGAAGAGTAAAAGCCTCTTTAATTAATTTATAACAACTATGTTATTCTAGTGTCTTAAAAGCAATCTACTTTTAGAGGATTATAAATTATGGATATAAATAAAAAAAAATTCAGTGGATGGTTTTGGATGGTCGAATTCAAGGATTATTTAAAGTAATAAAAATATAAAAAGAGCTACCAACGCAAAATGAAGCCCTTTTACTGGTTAATCATCCTCTATCTATTTTATATGCCTCCAATTCTTTGTTTAAATATATTTTATCCTACTTTAGCTAATAATTGAAGTTTTTAATATAGGAGTGAGAGTGATTTAACACCACTCTAATAATTCTATGACTAAAAGAAATGAAGAAACCCCACAAAAATTAACTAAAACAAGCCTCATGTTTAGTTTGATTATTGCGTCTAATCGACCTTTAAGAAGAGATTATATATATATATATCGCCTTCTTTCTTTATTTACGAGACATCTAGAATTAGCGTCAGACTATATACATATATGTATATGTACACACCTTAATGATGATAGAATATAATTTAACAATAATTTAATATAATTAACATCACAATAAACTTGTATGATAATAAGATTTATAATATAGAACATTGCACTTATAATGTGTTATGTACAAATATTATTTCAATATGAATAAATTCTACTTTAGACAACGACAAATACCTATTGACATGGAGACAATATATGTAAAATTATGTCTATTAAATCCTTTAAAATTAGGGACAAATTGAATCACATATGTTAGTGGTACAACGTACGTACGCAACATAGAAGATTATATATATCTTCGCAAATTTTAATAAATTAATTGTAGGTTGATGTAGATGACAACACATCAAACATAATCTTTCTTGATTATTAATTGGAGAATATTAATCTTGAGACTAACCCAGATCCTGTTCAAAGTATCAAATTTGGCTGCTTTGATATGAATAACAGATTCGAATTTATTAATTAAACTATTTGTAAAGAAAAAGTGTTTCTTATTATAAAATAAAATATTAATCTCCAAACATGATAACAATCCTATGAACCATATTGATTTCAATATAATAAATATTACTATATATTTCATGCTTTTCTAGACCATTGATTTAAACCATTCGATGCTTCTTACTTGATAACTATTTTTGAAAGGAAATTAAGCAAATATTAGAACATTTAATAAGTGTTAGTATCCTTATGAAGTTCAAATAATTTATTCATGATTTTTCTTAATTAGAATATTCTTCAATGCGTTCATGCTAAGATTTTGAGATGTTTTTGTATTATTTAAATTAATAGACATTTGTATAAGCTTAATTTTCATTGTTAATTAAGGCATCTTTCAGCTGTACTTGGCTAAGATTATCCTGTCTCTTAACCTTAATAATTAATTATGGCAAGAACAATCAAATGTTTAATTGTCACACCTTAAATAATAATCCAAATACTCATAACATGATGTGAAATGCTATTATTCTTAAAGTGTTTTTGGGACACATAATAAGGAAAGATTTAGACAAAGAATAATATAGAACTTTTTAAAATATCATTTGCTATTATATTTGATTATCTTGTCATTTTTATTTTTCTCATTAGCTTTCATTGAATACTAATTCATTTTTTAATCAAACTTTAAAAAGGTGAGAAAATTTTAATTTCTTATATAAAATATACCCATAGACTAATTATATGAGAACATTTCAGATCGATTCTAAAATATGCAATAACAGTTTAACAGTAGTATCTTTAATTTTCTTAAACAAAATATAGAGTTTTAAATTATCAAATCTTATCAAGTTATTTTATCCTTTCGTTAGTAAATGATTTGACAAAATCTGTTAATAAAATATTTTTTAATGATTTTTTAAAAAGTTAGACGTCTTTCGTTTCTTAATATTGGGGCAAAACATGAGATTATTTAATAAAATTAATTATTTTGGAATTCATCTAGCATTTTAAAACCAAGTTCCGAAATGAATTTCACAGGCCCATTAAAGCAGTATTTGGACACATGAAATCACAATGTAACCAAGCCCATGTAAACTTACATACTTGGGCCTATGTCAGCCCATAAAATTTGGGCCCATTTCTAAACTCCCCAGCCGCAACAACCTTAGACAGGGAAAAAAGACTCCGGGAGCGAAACTTTCCCGAGAAAATCAGTGGGAAAAAGAGAAGGAAAAAGGAAACCAAGCTGAGACAAAAATGGGGATAGTGGCAGCCATAGGAGTGTTATTGCCATTCCCATTCTACTACTGGCTGTGGACATCTCCACAGTCATGGGTAGACTTATGTGGGAAAGGTCGAGACCCATCAAAAGTGATGGCCTACGTCTCTCATTTCTTGAAGCTCTTGCAGTTCATCGCTCTGTATTCAGTTTTATCTCTCTCTTGGCCTCCTCCTTTCTACTTCTACCCACTTTTTGCCTTTGGCCAGTTCCTCAACTTCAGGTTAGATTTTTATTTTTTATTTTTAATCGAAATGGAATCTTTGAACATATCTAGAATGATTGCTTTGCCTTCTTTTTTTTTTTTTTTCTCTTTTTTTCTAAAATAGTTTGCTGACAAGTGTGTAACTTTAGCTTAAAGTTTGCAACTTAAAGGTAGCAGGGTTTTATTATCCTGAACATGGTTTTGTCTACTTCTATTTTGACTAAACTTTAGGTGTCCTTTTGTGTTTGTATGGTGGTAAATTTGTTCTCTTTATTGCTCTAACTTTGCTAAAAGTTGCCTATTGGTTCATGGGCTTTTTGAGTGGGATCTTACTGGAGCTGTGGTACTTGTATTTTAAGATTTGTTTGATATCTGTTTGATTATGTTATGAACAGCAAAACAGTTTAAGATTTGTTATGTGTTAAATTCCATTAAATATTCTCTTATCAACTATGTGTGGTACTTATTGTACTTGCTATTAACTACTTTCGTTTGTGGACTTTGCTTTGTGCTATTGCTCAAAGTTTTGGCATTCATTTGTTATTTCAAGAGCTAATATTGTAAAGTTGTATATGTACAATATGTCCTGGAAATATTATAAATTTTCTATTGCGACTTCTTGCTTTTTTCTTGTAGCCGCAGAACTTTTCAGTTTAGTTTTAGGCTTGCAGTACAAACTCTTGAGCTGTTTGTGGTTGTAGTAATCTGTTCAGTTAGGAGCTTACTAATCAATTTTAGTTATGCTCTTTGTCAAATTTATTGGCTTTTTCCTCAACATTTTCTTTGGTTAATCATTTTATTGATGTCTTTGTATACTTTGAAATAATGACTGATGCATCCTACGAAGTATGAACATGCTTTTAGGCACCTACAAAGAGTGTTTTGTTGCTTTGATGTCTCAATCACCGATACTTGTCTGCACTTGTTAGTTTTTATTGTTCTCAGTCAAAGGTGATGAGGTAGAAACCGTAGAAATCATATCATATTCATAAGTTGAAATGAAAGGGGTGCAATTGACAAAGAACTTGCACTTATAGTGTTAAAAATACCTTAAATGTGGAATATGGTAGCTTGGCTTTGGGGTCAACCACGCATTATTTTGTTGAGGATTCATTTGATAATGGTTGGTGAGGGAGGCAGGATTTGATAAAGGAGTGATAAGGAGGAAAACAGAATAATGGAGAGAGCAGAGCTTCAGTGGAAGAACCTGCTACTCATGGTTCTGTAACTAGGAGAGCAGATGAGTTCTGGTGGCAGAATTCCAAAACCTTTTACACAGATCTGCATCAATGTTTTTAAATCTTGATTGATTAGAAAGGAGTGCACTATGCTGAGGGGTTAGGTAGGATTTATGCGTTCAAAGCCCTTGTATTCGCTGAGTGGAGGAAACGTCACTTATGAGCCGTGTGATAGGGAAAGTGAAGAATTGTAGAGGTATGAGCCTTACTATCGCAGCAGTTAGAATCATCTCTGACAAGCTTGAGAAAGCTTATTTTTGGCGTTGAAATAACTTTTAAGTTTGAACGGTATGGCAAAGCAGGATTGCATCACATATGTTACCGTTGGCTGCCGCTTTGTGGTTATTTTGTTTTGAGTCTATATATATTGCACTATCTTTTATCACTTAATATGCTTGTGATACTAAAGAGCTATATATGCAGGGTATATCAGTTACTTGGCGAATCAGGCACATATTATGGCGTACGCTTTGGGAAGAACATTCCCTGGGTAACAGAGTTCCCATTTGGGTTTATAAAAGATCCTCAATATGTGGGGAGCATTTTAAGCCTTCTTGCTTGCCTGTCCTGGGTCCCGATTCAATACATTTTGTTATGGATTCTAGGTTATTTATTTATGATACATTTGGAATCGAAGGAAGACCTGGCTACTCGTGCAAAGCCGCTTTCTTGATTGCATAGCTGCAGTAAACTGACTGGTGAAAGCTTCATTGGGCATAAATTTGGCCCATAATGCTCATTTGACATTTTTGTTTCAAGTATGATATTTCTTGATCTTCTAACTGTTCTCTTTTCCAGTTTGTTTTTTAGTTACAAATTTTTATTTTAAGTTGGTTGTTTGTAGTGACAATAAGTAATTCATCCTGCTTGCTAACAACTTTGCAATAATTTCTCCTTTCGTTATTTAGTTGAAGATTTCATTGAAGTGAAAATATGGTGAATCTATTCATGTTTTTTCAACTTATTAGAATTTGTTCACATTTATCGAATTATTATAGAAAAATAATATATAAGATAGAGAAGAAAAGCATGAACAGGCAGTTTCTGGCCTGACTTCGTATGCATATTATTACCTTTGTTTACTGCCATTCAAACCATGAGGAATGCAAGCTGCAATGAGTTAATGAGTGATCTTGAAGTCTTTGATCGTTTGCTTTCTTAGTTTATAGTTGGATTTTGGGCACATGAATGCATGATCAAAGAAGGCTAATATCTATTTTCTGGTCTCCCTTGCAAACCAGAGCATAATAAATTGCCACTTCGGTTGGCCCTGCGAGTGGATTAATCTTAGAGAAGGCTGATAAAAGTTCCAAAAACTATAAAGGTAAGTTTTGAATTTAAAGTGTATTGTGAAATGAAAATCATTTGGGCTTTTCACGTGCAGTTGCTAGTTTGATAGCTGCTTTATTTGTGGCTCTCACTTCAGCTGAGTCGTTAGTCAGGTTAGCAAGCTAACTAAAGCGAATGAAACCATAGAATGAAAGTGAAAATATTAGAATTCAGAATGAATCACATTCCAGCAAGCTACCATTTCCTCCACATTTTCTCTTTCTTTCTCACGTGGAATAACAAAGTGATCTAATTCCTCTGTTTCATGACACATATAGTTCACTTTTGGCAGATTGTAATAGGTCTTGATCAGCATTATACAAACTGAAGCCAACTAAAAAGGCAGACAAGTTGTGCCAAAACATTAAACATATAACAGTATAATACTCTCAGTTTCCTTATTAAGTTCTTCATTATTGATAATGAGAAAGGAAACATCTTGCCTACCTACAGTACGTGATGTTGATGTGCGAGATAGGCAAAAATATCCATTAGTTGGGTGTGTATATGGTACAACGACCGGATGTATCGATAATGTAATTTTTAAATTTATATAAAAATTATAAATAAATACATAAAATTTATAAATAAATATACAAAAATTATAAATAAATAGACATAAAAACTATAAATATAATTTTTATATACTTATTTATAAATTTTATAAATATATTTATGACTTTTATATATTTATTTAAAAAAATTATAAATAAACATATAAAAATTATATTTATAATTTTTATACATTGATTTATAATTTTTATATATTAATTTATAATTTTTACGTAAATTTAAAATTTCATATATTGATACATTAAAAGAACTGTAGCATAACCCGTCAATTGGTGAATAAGATCTAATTTCTTAAAATTTTTAATTGATAGGTCGAGTAAAAAGGACTATCACTTTAATAAAGTAAAGCGACCTTCTTGTCAACAGTAGCGAAGCTACATACCGGCCTCAGCCAAGCCTGCATGGTGCCTTGCTATGGATTATAGTTGCTTGAATTAAATGCGCATCTAAAGGTAATTCTCTTTCATAGGCTACGGACCCCCTAAATATCAAATTTTATGTGATAGCCAAGTCATTGATTTAGATTGACATAATTTGTAGTTCGATATTTAAATGGCTCATAAATTGTTCATTATTTTATATTTAAAAATCCTCCAGTTTTAATTTTTATTTGCTGTCTTTTACTTTAATTTGTAAAATATGAACATGATACATTGGATTAATTTTCTCTCATTCTTCTTATCTTTGTAAGTACTTGTTTAATCTAATTTGCGAAACTTATATTAATTTAAGTTGATTCTTCTAAAGAAAATAATATAAATACTTTTTTTAATGCAAGTTATGTGTAAAGTGGAAATGAGAAATTGGTTATATTTGAAATTTGATAATGTTTCATTTTATTAAATTTTTTAAAGGAAAGAACTATTTTAACACAAATTTTTGACATAATTTTATAGTCATTGATTTCATAAAATTTAATAATTAAGATTTAAAGTCAACAAGTTACATTTAATATTGTCAACTCATCAATCATCTCAACCATTAGATTTTATAGATCAATAACTAAAAAATTATATCTAAGTTTGTGTCAAAAATTTTCTGTTAAAATACCCTCTTCCTCATTTTAAAGAATTGACTTCAATTAAAAGTTGAATTACAAGTAATTGTGTTTTCATTTTAATTACCTCACAATAAAAAAATTACAAATTTATTTTATTAAACTAAAAAATTATTTTAGAATCCAGGCTCCCAAAAATAAGATCTTGAGTCTATATCCCGGCTACTGCTAGTCAAGGTTGTAATTATTAAGTCAAGTCAAAAGGAAGAGTTGTTTTGAGAAAAATTGCACCAACAGAAGCATAGCCCTCCAGCTTCACGTTGTGTTTGATGTCAAAAGAAGATGCCCATTAATTCCCACAAATCATTCACTATTTCACGACTTTGGAAATAGTGAATGATTTGTGGGAATTAGCGGAAAATTCCTGAAAAAAAAAAAAAAAGACATTTTTCAAGTTAGTTAAGTATGATCTCCATTGTCTCTTGCTTTATTTCTAATCGTCCATCCTACTTGTGAGATGACCGTATAATTTGGGTTTGTGAACTTGTATAATAATTTCCCTTTTTTCTATGCATTACGGCTTTCCTCCTTTTCCATTTTTTACTATTTTCAAGCAAAAAATCTGCGCAACACAGTGAGCCATTAAAGGTCTATTTGGTTATAATTTAAAAATTAAAAAAATTATTTTTAAATATTCTTAAAAATAAAAAATATAATATTTATTGAGTAATATAATTTATAATAAAAAGAAAAAACTTATTTAAAAAATAAAGAAAAGACAAATTAAATAAAGTGAGATAAAAGAGAAGAGAGAAAACAATTTTTTTCTGTTTTCATTTTCATTGAAAATAATATTTTATATGTGTTATTCTTAAATTTTAAGTTTTCTTTATTTTGAAACTAAAATAATTGAAGGAACAATTTCTCCACAAAGTCTCCTTTTTCCAAACCAAAATGAAAACGACTATAATAGTCATAACACAAAGACGAACGTGTCTTAAAATATTATTCTCCGCTGAGATTAATTATTAAAATTTCTTAGATTTTTGTGAATAATATTACACTATTACTAAAAATGCGTTGATCCAGGACGTCTAATTACAACTACACGCTTGGGAAAAGAACTAGTGCGCTTGCTCTTCAAGGAAAAGGCAGAAAAAATAAAAGCTGAGGCGTGCAATTATGACAGAAACTACAAATCAAATGGTATGAAACTTCCTGAAAAGATATTGAGAAACGCCAAAATTAGGGATGTCAATATCATTTTCCGTCAAAAGTAATAATGACTTTTGTCAGACAGCATGGACTCGTCTGGACGCAATTAATCTAAGTCAAGTAAAAAAGAAATTGGAGAAACGGGTCTCATAGAAGTAGTGAATTCCACTTTACGTTTCGTGGGATCGCATATAGTGCAACATCCACATGGATTCAGCTACTTATTATGCCTCGCGCTATATGGATACGATTTTACATTAAATTTGCATTGAAACATATCAAAGAATATGATTTTTGAATAAGTGTTGTTACCATATATATTCTATCATATATATTATTAACATATATATATATATATATATATATATATATGATTGATATGATTCTCCTTTAATTTAAGTATGTAATTAAATAATCAATCATCATTATTGAGATTATTTTCTTTCCTTGTATATATGATTTACTGCTAATTTGTAATTGTATCAAGCTTATAAATTGGCTGGTCATAGTACCTTGTAATTCATTCAGATCAATATATTTTCCTTCATTATATTCAATATGGTATCAGAGCCATGTCTTTAATTTTTTACTATAGCCAATTTGTTCAAATTCTTCAAGAAAAGTCAGGCCATTAGCACAAGTTGCATTCATATGGTTCATTCACGGGTTTGTTAACAAGCCATCAAGTCAAATCACATACCAAAACCCCTTCTTGATTTTATCTCCTAGTGCTGTCCAATATCTACACGACCAAATTATCATCTCAGGTCAAACTATTTCTTCACATTAAAATCTCTCTTTTAAGATTTATTTTGTAATGGAGAAGTTAGATATTGCCCAACCAATTCAAGTTCTTCTTGATGGTCACAATTATACTATATGGTCCTAGTCTATGTGTAGCTTTCTTAAAGGTCGAAAATCATGGCGATATATCACTGGAGAGTTTCTTGAGCCAATCCAACAAAAAGACGAATCAGATGAAAAATTCATTGAACGACAAGAGAATTGGGATGAAAAAAATCACCAGATTATTACATGGTTTAGAAATACATCTATACCATCCATCAATCTTCAATTTGGTCGTTTTCATACAGCCAAATCTTTGTGGGATTTTTTGTCAATTAGATATAGCACAACAGATTTGGCTCATTAGTATCAACTTCTACGCAATCTTCATCAATTACGTCAATCTTCAGGTCAATCAATCCATGAATTTCTTTCTCAAATGCAGTATCTTTGGGATCAATTGACACTATCAGAACCTTTATGGTCATGTTCTCAAGATGCAACAAAGTTTTCGACTTACAAAGATCATCAACGTTTGATACAGTTTCTCATGGCACTTAATGACACGTTTGAACCAGTTCGTGCATCATTGCTCTATCGCCAACCTCTACCTTCTCTTGACAGTGCTGTCACTGAACTTCTCTCTGAAGAGACTCGTTTGAATACTCTTCAGACTCAAAATACATACACTGTCATGGTTACTCAATCCTCAGTTTTCTAGGAATGCAAATATTGTCATGAGACTGGACATTTTATTCGTGAATGTCCTACCCGCATTTGTCGCTATTGTCGTAAGATCGGGTCAGGACACTTTGCCGAAGATTGTCCTAAAGCTCCTCCTAAGCAGAGTCGTCAATTCAAACAGAAAGGTAACCCCAAGAGTAAGTCTCAATTCTCTGTTATTGCTGCTGAAGACAATAATCAGGGTTCCAGTACTAGTTCCTCTTCCCAAACCTTTTCTGTTAGTGATCTTGAGTCCATTCTTCAACAAGTTCTTTTCAAGTCCGGTAATTCCTCAATTTCTGCATTAACTACTAACTCAGGTAATCCATCATGGTACTTTGATTCTGCTTGCTGCAATCATATGACTTCAGATTCTAATATATTTTCTTCCAAATATTGTTATTCTAACATGCCAGTTCTTCATACTACTGATGGTTCTTCAATGCATGTTAGCCATGTCGTTCATATTTCTACTTCTACTTTAGAGTTACCAAATACTTTCTACATTCCAAACCTCACATTAAATCTTCTATCTGTGGGTCAATTATGTGAACTTGGTCTTAATGTTACTTTTTCTTCTTCTGGTTGTTGTGTTCAGGATCCACAGACGGGCAAGGTTCTTGGGACAGGCCGTAGAGTGGGTCGTCTATTTGAGCTCATGAATCTTCATCTTCCTTCATCAATATCAAGTAAATCCAATATAGCATCCACTACAACAAAGTCATCATTAACTCTTTGGCATTCACGTCTTGGTCATGTCTCCCTTGGTCGTTTACAACTTTTAAAATCTAGTAGTTTGTTAGGTACAGTTTATGATGAAAATATTGATTGTTTGTCATGTCAACTTGCTAAACAAACTGGTTTACCTTTTAATAATAGTGAATATATTTTGGTTGCTCCATTTGATCTTATTCATTCTGATATTTGGGAACCTTCACCAAATCTTATTATGGGTGGTTCAAAATATTTTGTTATTTTTATTGATGACTATTCTACATGGTTATATCTCATGAAAAATAGGTTTGAATTACCTACCATCTATCGCGACTTTGTTAAAATGGTCAAAACTCAATTTTCTCGATCAATCAAAATTTTTCGTGCTGATAATGCCATGGAGTATAGGGATTCCAAATTTCAAATGTTTCTTCGAGAAAACAGAACTGTTTCTCATTTTTCTTGTCCTTATACATCTTAGCAAAATGGTCGAGCCGAAAGAAAACATAGGCATATAGTGGAACCTGTTGGTGCCCTCTTAATTTTTGTCTCATGTCCAGAACATTTTTGGGGTGAAGCTGCACTAACAGCTGTTTATACAATCAATCGTATACCTTCTCCTATCATTGGTAATGTTTCACCCTATGAACGTCTTTTCGGTAATCCTCCTGATTATAATATTTTTAAGGTCTTTGGTGGTGTTTGTTTTGTCCTTCTTCAACCTCATGAACGCACCAAGTTAGAGCCTCGAGCTCGTCTTTGTTGTTTCTTGGGCTATGGTATTGAACATAAAGGTTACAGATGTTGGGATCCTGTCTCCAAACGTCTTCGTATTTCTCGTCATGTTATTTTTTGGAAGCATAAAATGTTCTCCTCGATGTCCAAATTTGAAGTCCCTTATATTTCTGAATCTCGTTTCTTCAATGATCATTTTGTTTCATTGTTCCCTGTTGACATTGATAAGGGTTTGATTTCTGAGCCTCATTCATATGCACCTGATACTTCCACGTTGCCTACCGATGAATCTGTTATGTCTCATGGATCTGATGTACAACCTGATCAATTTGACTCTTCTCCTATCCTTCGTCGTTCTACTCGGGTAAGAGAAATTCCAGTTAAACTTAGAGATTATCATTGTTTTTCTACCATTCTTTCCTTATATGAACTCCAATCTTATTGTGAAGCTAGTATTAACCTTGATTGGTAGAAAGCAATGGCAGAGGAATTACAGGCTCTTGAAAAAACTCATACATGGGACTTAGTAGATCCTCCTTCTAACAAATCTATGATTGGTTGCAAATGGGTGTACAAAATCAAGACAAAATCTGATGGCTCTATTGAACGTCACAAAGCTTGTCTTGTTGCTAAAGGGTATACTCAAGAATATGGAATTGATTATAAGGAGACATTTGCTCCAGTTGCTCGACTTACCTCTGTTAGAAGTCTTCTCCCAGTTGCTGCTATTCATGGAGTCTTTTTGAGATGGATGTTAAAAATGCATTCCTCAATGGCGATCTTGCTGAGGATGTTTATATGCAGCCACCTCCAAGATACCCACATCCTCCAAACAAAGTTTGCAAGCTTCGTCGTGCTCTATATGGTCTCAAACAAGCACCTCGAGCTTGGTTTGCCAAATTTAGTTCTATTGTTGAAAAATTTGGCTTTACTTCTAGTTCTCATGATTCTGCCCTTTTTGTATGCAAGACCTCAAAAGGAAGCATTCTTCTTGTTCTTTATGTGGATGACATGATCATTACAGGGGATGATATTACTGGTATTTCAGAACTCAAGCATTTTCTTAGTCAACACTTTGAGATGAAAGATCTCGGTGATCTTAACTATTTTCTTGGTTTAGAGGTTACTTTTGATAATGACGGGTATTATCTCTCTCAAGCCAAATATGCCTCTAAACTACTTGCTCGAGCTCGGTTAAGTGATAATAGAACGGTTTCCACTTCGTTAGAGTCTAATGTTAAACTCAATTCTTGGGATGGGACGCCTCTTGATGATCCAACTCTTTATCGACAACTAGTGGGCAGTCTTGTCTATCTCACTGTTACTAGACCTGATATTGCCTATGCTGTCCATATTGTTAGCCAATTTCTATTGGCTCCTCGATCCACACATTTCGCAGTTGTTGTTCACATTCTTCGATATATCAAGGGTACTTTGTTTCATGGACTTCATTTTTTAGCTCATTCTAAACCTCAATTGACTGCCTATTCTGATGCTGATTGGGCTGGTGACCATACTGATCGACGATCAACTACAGGCTTTTGCTTTTTCTTAGGAGACTCTCTTATTTCTTGGCGAAGTAAGAAACAAACTGTTATAGCACGATCTAGTACTGAGGCTGAATATCGTGCTATTGCTGATACTACACAAGAGCTTCTATGGCTTCGTTGGTTACTTGAAGATATGGGAATCACTCATACTCATGTTACGTCACTTTATTGTGACAATCGTAGTGCCATTCAAATTGCTCACAATGATGTTTTTCACGAGCGCACCAAGCATATAGAGATTGATTGTCATTTCATACGACAACATACTATCCGTGGTACTATCCAACTCAGTTCAATCTCTTCTGTTGATCAACCAGCTGATATTTTTACGAAAAGTCATCCTTCAGGACGGTTTCATGAGTTGATTTCCAAACTCAAGTTAGCTTCTATATCACTAACTTGAGTTTGAGGGGGGATGTTACCATATATACATGATTCTATCATATATATACCATATATATATGATTCTATCATATATATTGTTAACATATATATATGATTCTATCATATATATGATTGATATGATTCTCCTTTAATTTAGGCATATAATTAGATAATCAATCATCATTATTGAGATTATTTTCTTTCTTTGTATATATGATTTACTGCTATATTTGTAATTGTATCAAGCCTATAAATTGACTGGTCATAGTACCTTGTAATTCATTCAGATCAATATATTTTCCTTCATTATATTCAATAAGTGTTATGATGATTTAGAATTCTTGTATCAAAAAGGATTCAATAGTGCAAAGAATAAACGTAGTGTTCTAGAAAGTTTTTAGAAGGTTCTATAACGTTCTGAAACATTCCAAAAAGATCCGAAAGGAGTCGAAAGGCGTAAGAAGCATGCGTAAGACTCTAGAAGGCCCTAAAAGATTCTGGAAGGTCATAGAAAGATGTGAAATCTTATGGAAAGTTCCGAAAGCAAGTAAAAATATCTAGTGTCTAAGACTTTCTAAAGATATCTAAGTTAGTATACAGTAGTCTAGTGTGATGTAGGCATATGTGGATGTAACTAGAATTACTTGGGTAATAAGTAAGACCTTGTAAATATCTTAGGATAGTTCTAGATCACTAATAGGGTAATGACATGTGGCGGAATGTTACCCATACATTAAAGAGGTGTTTGCCTATAAATAGGGATGAGCCCTCATTTGTAAATTAAGTCATGTCAAGTCATGCTAAGTCATGCTAGACTCAATTGTTCAAGGGTCTTGCAAGCTTTGTAAACTATCTAGTGTATAATGAATATTTCCTCACCCAAATCTCTTGTGTCCTTGTTCTATTTCGTTTGAACCTCTCTTTTAGCAGTTTAAGGCTTATTCGGTGTACTTTGGGTTATGTTTGTGCCTAAGGCCGCACGGTTTTCACTTATAAAACAATAAGGTCGTGACAGTTGGTATTAGAGCTGAGGTTTGGACGAGGTTTAGTTGAGGTTCATTGTGTGGGGTGTTAAGAACAAGTTTAAGGTAGAGACGATTGCAGGGATTCTAGTTGTGAGTGAGGAAACTAGGGGGCGTGGGAAAGCTCCCACTAGAGGGAAAAAGACTCATGGCCAGGAGAAGTCTTATGACATGATGAGCGCTATGGAGACCCGGATGGTCAAGGTGGAGCTAGCCATGGCTGATACGAGGGAAAGGCTAGATAGGCTAGAGCAAGGGGTGGAACAAGGCATGAAGCAGCTCTATGACAATAGGTTGAGGGAGGGGAATTAGAGTCATTGTTAACTAATTGTATTATTATTCCTTACTTGCATAAAGCATGATCCTGAGTGGTAAAAGAGTCATTCTTGGGACATATTCAAGTTAAGAATTGAGCAAAATTTGGCATATTGGTAAAAAATGGACACATATTTTTGTGCTTCCACTCACAAAGGATTCGCATGAGAGGGTGATGGCATTGCGTTGGTTTAGGGAGGGGAATTAGAGTCTTTCCCGGCTAATTATATTATTGTTCTTGACTCTTATAAAGCGCGATCCTGAGTGATAGAATATGCTCTCTCGAGACATATTTAGGTTGGAAACTATACAAAATTTGGTGCATCAGTCGAACATGATCATGTATTTTCGCTCTTTCACTCGCGGAAGAATCGTATGAGAAGATGATGACATGGTGGTGAGTTAGGGAAAGGGAATCAGAGTTATTTTTGAGTAATTGTATTGTTCTTCCTGACTCACATAAAGCATGATCTCGAGTGATAAAAAAAATTCCTGAGAATATACAAGTTGGGAATCATGTAGAATTTGGTGTATGGCTGAAAAAATAGACACATATTTTTCTGGTTTCACTCGCGGAGGATTCAGTTGAGAGGATAATGGCATGACAACAGGTAGGGGGAAGGGAATCAAAGTCATTCTTGACTAATTATATTGTTGTTCTTGACTCGTATAAAACGCGATCTCAACTGAAAAAAAAAAAGGTGTTCTTGAGACATATACAAGTTGGAAATTTTTGCAAAATTTGGCACATTGGTTGAAAACGGACACGTATTTTTGTGCTTTCACTCATGAAGGATTCACATGAAAGGATGAAGGCATAGCGGTAGGTCTAAGGAGGGGAATCAGAGTCATTCCTAGCTAATTGTATTATTGTTCTTAACTCTTCTAAAGTATGATCCCGAGTGGTAAAAGAGGCATTCTTAAGACGTATATAAGTTGGGAACTATACAAAATTTGTCATATTAGTGTGCTATTCCACTTGTGGAGGATTTATACGAGAGGATAATGAAGTGATAGTGAGTTAAGGGAGGGGAATCATAGTCATTACTAACTAATTGTATTGTTGTTTTTGACTCGTATTTACCACAATCTCGAGCGGTAAAAGAAGCATTCTTAAAACAGATACAAGTTGAAAACTAGTGTTAGTCGAATCAAACACATATTCTTGCGCTTCACTCACCAAGGAATCGTATGGGAGGATGACAGTGTGGTGGTGAGTTGAGGGAGGGGAATCAGAGTCATTCCCGACTAATTATATTGTTGTTCCCAACTCATATAAAGTGCTATCTTGAGTGGTAAAAGAGATGCTCCCAAGACATATGCAAGTTCAGAACCGTGCAAAATTTGGCGTATTGGTGGAAAAAGGACATGTATTTTTGCACTTCCACTCATGAAGGATTCGTATGAGAGGATGAAGGCATGGCGGTGGTTAGGGGAGGGGAATCGGAGTTGTTGCTAACAAATTGTATTGTTATTCCTGACTCCTATAAAGCAAGATCTCGACTACAAAAATAAGTGTTCCTGTGACATATACAAGGCATAAAGCATGGGGATTTTGTCATTTTGAGCATATCAAGACATGTTTTTATCACTGACAACCATATTTGATATGCATGAGAGGATGATGACATATTCGTGGGTCGGGGAAGTAGAAATAGAGTTGTCTCAAAAAGTGTGATCATTCCTTACTTGAATAAAGTGGGATCCCGAGTTGTAAAAGAGGCGCTCCTGACAGAAATTTTAACATTATAAACATTTTAAATAAATACTAACACCCTAAATTAATTATTTAAATATTCTCAATATTTTTCATAAAAATTTTCCGTCTTTGTAGGCTAATTATATAATTATATAAAACGGGAATGGAATTGCATGTTTAACTAGAAAATTAAAATTATGTGTAATTGGCTTAAATAAATAAAGTAAATTGCATTTAATATCTTATCTAACTACCCAAAATTACATAATGCATTTAATATATCTATTTTTTGTTTTTTTTCCTTACTATGAACAAAAAATTTAAGTGAAATTTTTTTTATGTAATTACCGTAAAATACTCGCCTGATATATTAGAGAATACATATTGTGGTGAAAAGTTTTATTTTTGTTTTGCTGCATAATTGTTTCTACCATTTTTATTTGTAATTTTAATGAATAGAAATAATTAAAAATATATTAAAAAATGAAGAAATAGTTAAGCATGTTATTGTATCGTCATAGTGTAAATAGTATAGGTTGTAGGCAACCTGCTAAAGCAAGTGAATTGCATTGATTGACTGCCAAATGGCAAAGAAATAGCATATCAACGCCACAATCACAAGCGCTAATGGTAAGTAGGTGGATGGACCATTTTAGCTTCAAGATGGATGTGGCTGGTAATTTACTACAGCGGTTTATAGTATGGAACACATACTTGATCGAAGGTGAAGATTTGTGAAGTATTGTGGCTCAACTTGTGCAGACAGCAGAGTGGCACAGGCATGCAGATAAAGCCGCGTGCTAAAATGCAATATCAAACATTGTAGGCAAAGACTTCATGCAGGCGCACAAGATGTTCTGCGCAGGGGCACAAAATCTGGGTTTGGAACTGTATTGAGGTAGAGACTTTATGCTAGAATGCAACTGCGATTTTCCTAGTCTTATTAAGACACTTGGCACTTATGTTATTGGCCCACATAACTTGGTATTTAAAAAAGGGAAGTGTTTCCAGTGTAATAGGATAAGAGGGAAGAGAGGCAAAATAAAGAGATAGGGTTTAGAGTGATTGAGGATTTCTTAGAGAGAAAGTTAACCTAAATTGTACCAGATGTCCTTGTAAAATCTCTTATACTCTCTTGATTTTTACCATAGTGAATTGCTCATCACTAGCAACTAGATGTAGGATCACTTTTGATCTGAACCAGTATCAATCCTTGTGTCTTTCTTGTTGTTTTCTTTATTTTTTTTTGCTTGGGTGTGTGCTTGAAACTCCTAGTTTAATTCCGCATTAAACTACTTGTGAGTGTGTGCGCCTCTCATCTTCACAACAGTTACTTGCTGTATAATGGTTACCTTAAAGCCTTTGATGTTTTGCTTCTTAGTTTATAGTTGGATTTTGGGCACAAGAATACATGATCAAAGAAGGCTTCTATATATTTTCTGGTCTCCAATTAAAACCAGAACTTAAATAAATTGCCACTTCGGTGGTGCTCTAAATGGATTAATCTCTTTTAGGTGAGAGCATATGTGCTAGTGCACTATCATATCTATAATTTCAATATACAATTGAAAGTAAATTGAAACAAAATAAAATGATAAGGAAAGAAAAAAAAAAACAAATCAACTTGAGTTTGGCTAGATGTAGAGATACATAAAAATTTGCATTGCCTTAACAATATCCCAATCTCAAAATCTACCAACTTCCTATCTTGGATGAGATAAAGGTGCATTTATTTATTAACTTCCTTGTTAGACATGCATAGTCTTCCCTTCAACTTAGAGCAAAACAATGCAATGCTAGGAAATTGGCACCAAGGAGACAAATAAGGGATCAAACTCTCATTTTCAAGTCTCAAAAAATGTTATGACACTTCATGGTTCCATTTCTATACATGGCAACATAGGCCATGTTCAGGAGTTGGGACTGCACTGGACTGGATTGAGCTGAATTAATATTAGATTTAGGATTGAACTAGATTGGACTATATAGTAGTGTCTTATATTGGGTGCAATATAATACTGTCTAATGTTTGGATCAATATGGGACTGGATTGTTAACAAAGATAATAATTTTTAAGAAAATAATTTTAAAAAATAAATTAGTTTAATTTTCATTCATATTGAATTTGAATAAAAATTACAAATTTGATATTTCTATTAAATAATAATATAAAATATTTTTAACTAAAATTAATTATTATACAAATTGAAATATATTAAATATTATAATTTATTAACATTTGGTATTTAAGTATTATTAGATTATATTTTTATATTATTAAATTAATATTTATTTTTATATTCATGTTATATTATTATTTCATCATTTTTACAGGTAAACAATTAAAACTGATTTTATTACATATTTAAATATAATTAAACATTATTACATTCTATTATTTAATTTAGTTTTAATTTTAGTTAAAAATTAAAAAGTTGTCCTAACTTGGGACTATAAGTCCCATTTCGCAAGGTGGGACTGATAGTCCCATTAAATTGGCCTTGTAAGGAGGGTGTGGGGACTAACTTGGACTATCAATCCAATCCCACGTTTGCATCAAACATGGGGATAGCACTAAGATTAGTCCAATCCCATGCCTAGTGTTCTCCCAAATGCGCCCATAATGTATAGTTTCATAAACCAAAACATGTAAGGAGATGATGTAAGGGAGCAAAGTACATCCAAGCTTAGAAATATGGACAAGTGAGTTCAAGC
Source organism: Boswellia sacra (assembly GCA_013180625.2). Lineage (NCBI taxonomy): Eukaryota > Viridiplantae > Streptophyta > Magnoliopsida > Sapindales > Burseraceae > Boswellia > Boswellia sacra. Next base: position 393,733 of record SNVD02001637.1, read on the forward strand.
ATTGAACGGAAGAATACTAAAGGGTTCGTGAAATAAATTTTATGAAACATCAAAGAAGAGAAGATTTAATGATTTTAGCAGGTTTATGAAGATTTTCATTGCCAAGAAAAGATTTTATATACTTCGTTAAGTTTGTTAGTTTGTTACTTTTCTAAAAACTTAAGATTTTTTTTTTATTATTTTTCTCAAATAACATGGAGGTGATTCAAATTTACCACTGATGAGTCAGGACGACTCTTATGCAATGTTAATTTTGCTACTTTTCTAAAAATTTAAGATCATAGATTTGGGCATAATATGACAGTACTCTCTAATATACTTAGCCAAATCTTAGAGAAGGCTAATGAATTTTCCAAACTGTAAAGGAAAGTAGTGAATTTATAATTTATTGCGAAATGAAAATCATTTAGGCTTTTCACATGCAGTTGTTAGTTCGATAGCTACTGTATTTATTTCAGTTGAGTCATTAATCAACGTAGCAAGCTAATTAAAGTAGATGAAACTATAGAATGGAAGTGAAAATGTTAGAATTCAGAATGTTTCACATGTTCTCATAATATATATTACAACCATCTTCTAATTTGCTCGCATCATCTCTTATTATTTCCTCCACACTTTCTCTTTCTTTCTCGCATGGGATCTAATTCCCTTGTTTCATGATACATCAACACTTAAAGTTTAGTTTGGCAGATTGTAATAGGTCTTGATCAACATTATACAAACTTAAGCCAACTAAGAAGGCAAATAATTTGTGCCAAACATATAACAGTATAATACACTCACTTTCCTTTTTAAAATTCTTCATAGTTGATAATAAGAAAGGAAATATATCTCACTTACCTTATAGGATTACACGTCTCACCTAGTCCATTAAGGCCAATGATAAACGAGTAGCACACTTTCTTAATAACAAAGGGCTTAGGTAGGGGTAGGAATATGGGTTCGTGGGTCGTGTTCATGTCGTGTCGAGCTGTGACACGATAAAGATTCGCCTAATCCAAACACAACCCATTTATTATTTGTGTCAAGGAGACCTAACTCGAACATAACCCCATTATTAAACGGGTCATTTTCGTGTTAGACATGAATATGACATCTTTAACACAATTATGACACGTTTAAATATTTGACATGCTTATAACACATTTTACAGACATAATTACGACACGTTTAAATGATTAACATGATTACGACACGATTAAGCATTACAATTTTCAAACTATTTTAGTATTTTTAAATTTAAAAGTAATAATAAGAAAATATTCAAAATTCATTCTGAAAATTTTGGAAGTATGCAGTTATAAGAAATATAACAATAAACTGTAAAGTAAACCAGCACAGGAGAACTTTTACGTGGTTTGGTTATAAAACATACATCCACGGACAGTTATAGAGCTACAATTCATTAAGTTCTTGTTTGTACAATCTTTAAGACCTTTTATAGTGCTGACTCACTTTCACACACTAACCTAATCTTTGTAAAATAAAATCTCGCCAAGATCTTAAACTCTAGTGACATTGTCCACTCTCTGTCACAGATAACTTAACAACACGCTGTTAAGTTATACATAACAACCAATGTTTGATGCTGAATTACATAAACACTTAACCCGCAAGTTATCTCAAGTGTCTACTAACTCACACAAACCTAATCAACAACTCATGTATGATTTCTATCTTTCATACATGAAACAAAGACTCAAAGAATCAAATCAATAAAGACATTTCAATTTGCATTGAAGCTCTTCTCTCAAATCTTGAAATGCCGAAACAAAGAACACTCCCAACCAATGTGTATTTCCGCCAGCCTAGTTATGTAAAAATAACTTAGTATATATAGTGGGAGGTCTAGATGAAATCTCTTAGAAATCTAGTAAAAATCTAAATCAAAATCACATTAGGAATAGGAGAAATAAAATAGGAAGGAATATAATTGAAACTCCTAAAGGAATTAGGACAAATAAATATTCTCCTATTCTAAGTAGGATCCAAGATACTATATCCTAATCTGAAAAGATATTTATTATAAATCAAATAGTTCCTAAAATATAATTCTGAAAACATTAAATAATAATCAAAGTAATATTCTTGTTTTATCACAAGTTAAACAAAATATATCACGTGTATGGCATATGCATATGCAGTAGACTTTGACACCAATAATCTTTCCCTGTTTGGCAACTTGTGATGAAAATACTAAACTGTTTCTGATCAAAGAAAATCATATATGATAAGTTAGACATAACCATAAGCTATCAGGAAATAGCAAACAAAAAATATCATGTGTAAAGAAATAACAAGTGTGCTGTTACAAATCTCATAACAGAACATTGTCAGAATAAGTATATCCTGCAATTTCAACACAAAGTGAAGTTTGTCACATTGATCAATCAACATTGTAATTAATTCATGATTAGAGCAATCATATCAACAATGCAATCAGATCATGATCAGAGCAAAAACGTCTGAGCAAAAACATTCATCAAAGCAGGATAACACAAAACATAGTAAAAACACAAATCATCAAAATAGTTCAAATGCACACACAAAGCAAGCATTAGCAAATATAAACAAAATAGAAGTTAAACACAGTTATATCAGAAATAACAAAAATATCATAAAAAGATTGGAAAAACTCCTTCTGTCCCCCTTGATTTCAACACAAGTGCCAAAAGCACTTAACGAAGTCTTGGAGACTTTCGAACAAGTGGAGAAGAGGAATTGCCAGGCCGCTTCTTGTATCTGCTAGCCTTCATTTTAAGTCGTTTCCCAGTTGAGATAGGTATAGGCTGCTAAGAAGGTTTAAGAATAGGCTGCTCTTCAGCTGTCTCAGAGGAAGTGGCAGTAACTTCAGCCATAATCTTACAAATCTCATTGTCAAGTCTTTCTGCACTAGTTTCTATTGTCTGCAACTCAATAGCAGGTTGTTAAGAAGGAACCAATAACTCTTTTGCAAGAGTAGGTGGTGGATATGTGGCTGGTGCAGTTGTTTCTTCAGTAGGAGGAGGTGCCTGAGTTTGCTCTGCCTCTGGTGTGGTGTCTATGATATGTAGGGGTTCCCCTGTGGATGGTGGAGAAACATGATGCTCTACTTCAGGGACTGGAGAAACTTGGATTCATTCTCAACAAGTGGTAAAGGCAATTTCATCTCGGATTCTGCTTGTGCTGATTCATCTGACAAAGATTCATCTCTCAGTTCAGGAGCTATTAATTCAATTTTCTACTTCTTCTTGTCAGATGGTTTCCTCACCATTTCAACTTTCTTCTTTCTTCTCAATTTTCTTCCCTTAGCAGTTAACTTGACTTTGTTTTGCTTCTACTGTTGTTTTGCTGTTATGTCTATCTCAATAGTGGGCTGTGCAACTTGTTCTGCTTCAGCCATTTGCTCAGTTTCAATAGGCATTGGAGCACTAATAACTTGTGTGTGCTCAGTTGACTTCGCAGGATCCACATGTTCAGTCTCCATTGGTTGTGGCTCTTCTGTTGTACCCTATTGCCTTGCAAACTTTGCCTCAAAAACATTCTGTTTTGCTTTGATGTCTTTCAAATTCGTTCGAGTCCAGTATATAGACTCAAGCATCTCACTCAGGCCATAGCTGTTGAAGTCTGTCAACTTCACATGCCTTTCCATCTGTAACTTCCTCTGTGAAGTGTACTTCATGAACTTCTGTTTGATGGCTTCTGCAAGGAACTTGTTAAACTTTGTTTTACTTTGTCTTTTATCTTTCTCACGGGAACTTGCTCATTCTCACTCATGACTGGATCAACAGTGATCTCTGTATGTGCTTGTTGTGTTGGAGAGGATGGTACACTGTTGCTTCTGTTGTAACTGGAGTTACTATAAGAAGATGAAGAACTGGTAGATTTTGTCAAACCAGACGAGGTAGACATTGTTCGGGTTTATAGGCTACAACAAAGTTCTCAAACTAGAAAGAAAAAGCAAGACGAGGGATAGTGGAGAAATTGTAGTTGGAGTGTGGTATGAATAGGAGAAGCCCAAAACCAATTCGTAATATGCTAGGCCAAAATTTAAAGAAATTTTGTTCTTAACAAAATTTAATATTAACTCTATTTCCAAAACCGTTTTAATAACTGTCATTAATGGACAGAAATTCAAATTTTGATTTCCATTTGAATAAGGAATTCCAATAGAATTAGGATTCTTGCCACTGAAACTTCTCCCCCTCAATTCAATAATGATGACTTGACATTTTTGATACATGGACACACAAGAAGATCAAATTATGGATTGGCGCAAAAGAGTATCGTATGTTATGAAAAAGATAAAAAAAACAGTTAACAATAACATAACAATAATATCTGAATATCATATGAATCATTCCGAGAAAGCATATTTCAGAGCTGTTTATTTACTTTTAATTATTTTATCATTTAATCCAATTGAGTGATCAACTTGAGCATGCTTCTTATACACACAAAAGTTAGTCTCAACGTAAAATTTCTAAATAAATATAGTAGCTTTCACACATGTATAGAGGTAGCCCTTTTCTATTTGAGTGGGTGATCTCAACATATTTCCTAGATACAATGAGATTACTTTTAATGGATGGCTTTCACACATCATATACTGGTAGCCCTCTCTGTATTTTTCATTTTAAATTAGTATCTAATCATTTACATAAATTTTATCTAACAGCTCACACATGCTTAATTAGAAGAAAAATTATGATATTGTAGATACAAATAACATAACAGGAAACAGTGTTTATTCAGATAACTGACATATGCCTAAGGCGTTTCTTAGATTTTCAAATCTTGTTGTATCCAATGCCTTAGTGAACAAGTAAGCCAATTATCTATCAGTGGAGATGTGTTCAATGTGTATCACTTTAGACTCTACTAGTTCCCTTATAAAATGGTATCTTATGTCAATGTGTTTTATTCTAGAATGCTGAACATGATTTTTGAAAATATTTATAGCATTAGTATTATCACAAAACATAGTTATAGGCTTTTGCTCAATACCATAATCACTCAACATTTGCTTCATCCATAATAGTTGTGTGCAACAACTCCCTGCTGCGATGTATTCGGCTTCAGTAGTAGATAAAGAAATAGAATTCTTCTTTTTGTTGTGCTATGAAACCAAGTTAATACCAAGATAAAAACAACCTCCTGAAGTACTTTTTCTATCATCTGCATTTTCTGCCCAATCAGCATCACTAAACCCTGTAAGATAATCATTTGTATCTTTAGAAAACCATATTCCATAATCATATGTTCTATGCACATACCTGATGATTCTCTTAGCTGCTGCAAGATGTGATTCTTTGGGATTTGCTTGAAATCTTACACAAAGTCCTACACTAACGCATAAGTCTAGTCTACTTGCTGTGAGTTATAATAGGCTGTCAATAATGCTTCTGTACAAACTTGCATCAACATCTTTTCCTGCATTATCTTTTGAAAGTTTAAGGTCAATACTGATAGGATTTTTCATTGGTTTTGAATTTTCAAGCCCAAATTTCTTTACAAGATTTTTAGTATATTTTGATTGAGATATGAATATCTCATCATTCATTTGCTTAACCTAAAGTCCAAGAAAGAAATTTAATTCTTCTACCATGCTCATCTCAAACTCTTCCTGCATCAACTTATAAACTCATTAGTTTTGTTTTTGTTAGTTGATCTGAAAACAATATCATCAACATATATTTTAGCAACAATAAAATAGTTAGATGCATGTTTGATAAATAAAGTCTTATCATTGCTGCCTCTTTTATAACCCCTGTTGATCAAAAAGTTTGTCAACATTTCATACCAAGCTCCAGGAGCTTGTTTCAAACCATACAAAGCTTTGTGCAATCTGTAAACAAAATTAGGATGATTAGGATCTTCAAAACCCTTAAGCTGTTCAACAAAAACTTCTTCATTGAGATACCCATAATGTTGTTTTAACATCCATTTGATATAATTTAAAGTCAACCAAACAAGCAATTACAAGTAGTAATCTGATTAACTTAAGTCTAGCTACTGGTGCAAATGTTTCATCAAAGTCTATGCCAATACTTGTGTGTAACCAACCTTGTAACTAGCCTAGCTTTGTTTCTTACTACTTGACCACTTTCATCAGTTTTATTTTTGAATATCCATTTAGTTCCAATGACATTTGCATTTTCTGGCCTAGGAACTAATTCTCATACTTCATTCCTTTTAAACTGATTAAGTTCATCTTGCTTAACTCGAATCCAAAAATCTTCTTTTAAGGCTTCTTTCACATTTTTTGGTTCAACTAAAGACACATAACATGCAAACCTTACCTGATTTCTTACCTTGCACTGAGTTTTCATCATGCTCTCTGGTTTTCTAATGATAGAACTTGTTGGATGTGCCTTCTGAATCCATGTGGGTGGATCTTTCTTTTTATCTTCATTCCTGATTGAATTTCTATTTAAATCTGAGTTGTCAGTTGTTGTTGTTACGTCGGGTGTAACAACAGCTGTTTTCTCTTTCATAACAGAATCATATTTATTACTGTTGCTGTTTGAATATGATTTCTCTTATCTTCTATGAAGCTGGTTATGCTTTCCTCTTGTGAGTATTTTGCATAATCATCCAGATCATCAAATACTACGTTTGTAAATTCCATGACTGCCTCTATTCTCAAATTGTAAACTCGAAATGCTTTGCTGTTTTGAGCATATCCCACGAAGACTCCTTCTTCACTTCTAGGATCCAATTTTTGTAACTACTATCTGTCATTTAAGATGTAACACTTGCATCCAAAGACATGAAAATATTTCAAATTAGGTTTTTTACCTTTCAAAATTTTATAAGGTGTCTGGTTAGTGCCAATTCTTAGAAAAACTCTATTTAACATATAGCAAGTAGTGCTTATTGCTTCAGCCCATAGCCTCTTGGTCAACTTTTTACTATTGAGCATCACTCTAGCAATCTCTTGAAGAGTTCTATTCTTCCTTTCCATAATTTCATTCTGTTTAGGTGTTTTAGGAGCTGAAAATTCATGATCAATTCCATGATATTTGCAAAAGTCAGCAAAGTTAACATTTTCAAATTCCTTGCCATGATCACTTCTTATTCTCACAATCCTGTGAATGTTCCTATTTTGCTCATTTTCAAGCTTAACACAAAGATTCCTGAAAGCCTCAAAATTGTCATATTTTTCTTAAATGAAATCAACCCAACACTACAAGAATTTTTGTTATATTTGACACTCTTATAATTTTTTATTTGACGGTTTTATTAAAAAGAGCCACTTATAACGTGCGATTGAAAGTCAAACCTATTTTCTTAACATATTTGACATATTTTATCTTTACTTTTAACTATATATTTGTCACATTCGTAAATGAGTAACAAATATAAATAAATTAATAAAACCTACCTAATCAATGTTTTTCACACTTTCTCCTCTCCGCTTACACTTTCTCTTTTACCCTAGCCGCACCTCTCTTTCGCTTTGCCTCCTTCCTAGCTGCTGCCGCTCTTTAGAAACCCTAAAAGCGTTGAGTCACCGATTTGACTCAATGGTCGAGTTATCCGAGCGCAGAGAAAAGGAGCAGGCTCCGTCTTCAAGTCCCACACCTACCACCGAAAGGGTCCGGCTCGGTTTCGTTCACTCGATTTCGGGGAACGAAACGGTTACTTGAAGGGTGTGGTGACGGAGATCATCCACGATCCGGGTCGAGGCGCGCTTTAGCTCGGGTAACGTTCCGACACCCGTTTCGTTACCATCATCAGAAGGAGCTATTCGTGGCAACGGAAGGGATGTACACAGGGCAGTTCGTGTACTGCGGAAAGAAGGCGAATCTGGTGGTGGGAAACGTGCTGCCATTAGGTTCTATCCTTAAAGGTGCAGTAGTGTGTAACGTGAAGCATCATGTGGGTGATCGTGAAAGGAGCACGGAAAAAGCGTGGACGCTACCAAGAGTAAGATTGCTTTCGACAATTTCAAGATAAAAAAAAGTTGATGATTGGGTCAATTTTCCTCGGTTATCTTTTTTCCTACAGTATCCGAGAAAATTTCTTCTCTGAGCAGCATCTGTTCACGCTCCTCTATTCTGGCAATATACAAATATAAATCAATAAATCATCTCTCTACCAGAGCGGTTCGTACTGTGCCGAAGCCTAATCCTAAATTCTAACAAAAAACACTTTTGCCGAGTGTGAGAGATGGAGAAAGCACTCAACAGATAGAAAATTCTGCTCCAACATTTGCAACCAATTTCTTCTTCTGCTTCTTCTTCACAAACGAATGAATCTGCAGCTTCTCCTCTTCATGTAAGCTTACTTGAATTCTTTGATTTTTCTATGATTAAAGTCAACTAGTGATTAGTTTATGTCGATCAAGCTTAATGATTTTTTTTTTGGTATAAAAGGCTTCGATTTGTGCGGCAGGTGACAGTGCTGCGTATCGTAGAAAGGCTGCGTTTGGAGATGATGTAGTCATCGTGGCGTAAGTTGGAATATTGACCTGTTGATGAATGATGTTTATTTTTATTTTTATTTTTTGGTTTGAATCGTGTAAATCTAATTCTGCCAGCAGATAGTATTATAATTTATTTGCACAAATATGATCTTACACAGTGCATATCGTACTGTTATTTGCAAGGCAAAGCGTGGAGGCTTCAAGGATACACATGCTGATGACCTTCTCGCTTCTGTTCTTAGGGTATAATTGATGCCTTTATTTAAGTTTTACAACCATTTCAGTTTTTTTTTCTCTTTTTTAAATATCATATGGTAAATTAACTGTGCAGGCATTGCTAGAGAAAACCAAGTTGAACCCTACTGAAGTCGGGGATATAGTTGTTGGTACAGTTTTGGCGTCTGGTTCGCAAAGAGCCGCTGAGTGTAGGATGGCAGCGTTCTATGCTGGTTTCCCTGGTATGTATGCTCTTCATTATATTATACCTTCAATATTTCTGTCATTGTTTGCACACAAGATGGAATAGTGGTTAAACTTTCATTTGATTTATATACTTGAAATATAAACTTCTGTACCATTTGCTATGCAATTTTGACCTATGAGACGGAGCCATTACCCAAATCATATGGCTGAAGAGTTATTTTCCTGAACAATTCATGAGGTTTGCTTAAATTCCATGTGGTTAGTCAAGTTTCAATTTTTAATGACAAAGTATTTTAGTTTCATAATCCACTTTTTTAGGGGTATTTTGTGATCGAACATTCTAATTGTCCGTTACAAATTTTAGTGAATATTAGATGTATTTTGTAAAATTATCCTATAATATAGGAAAAACAAGGAATCTATTATGTCAAGTCTTAAAATGGATGAAGATGCTCAAATATGATTTGAAGATCAAGACAGGATGGTTTCATTGATGCTTAATGTTTATGTGTTTCTCTTTAAATTCGTTTTTGCTCAAGTCGATAATATACTGTTCCAAACAGAGACGGTGCCCGTCAGAACTGTCATCAGGCAGTGTTCATCAGGCTTACAGGCAGTTGCTGATGTTGCTGCTTCTATAAAAGCTGGATTGTATGATATTGGTAAGAATAATTGGAATTTGTTTCTCTCTTATTTTTCCTTCTTGGGCCAGTAAAAATGATTCTAGTTATGCGTTAAATGCCCTTTGACTTTGATCTTACACCTCTTCTACTTAAAATGCAGGCATTGGAGCAGGATTGGATGTTTTCATGTCACTCCTAATATTTTTTGGCATGTTTGCAAACATCAATGACATGGTTTCATGAATCAACCCTTCGTATATGCAGAACTGTTTGTTGTGTCGTATATATGGATTAACCTCTCCTTTTAATCTGCATTATTCTTGTTGCTCATTATCAGTTTTGTGTAGTCCTAAGGGTCCTACTTGTTTTCTGTGTTGCCTTGCTGCACAACTCATACATTCCTTTCTTAACCACAGGTGATCTTTTCCTTTTGTAGTTTTCATGGCCCTCTTTTGTAATGGGATCTATCATTCTTGCGATACTTCTGGTCATGAAGCATTTGGTATGAAATCTTTTCTTTTTCTTTTTGTTTTTTCCTCTTTATTTACTTCTTTTTTGGTGGAAAGAGTACTTTTCTTTCACTAGACATTTGTTGAATGTATAGGGAAAAACAAGGAAGTACTTGAGGTTCCTGCGAGCAGCATGTCCCCTCACAGCAGTCGTTTTGGGTACAACTTTTGTGAAAATATGTCATCCATCTTCCATTTCTTTGGTAAGAAAGACATAAGTCAAGCCTGCTCCAACTTATTGGATATGTATTATTTTCTAAAATGTTGGATTATTTATCAAAGTCACTCATAACTAGAGCTGGTAAGGTCTGTTGGATATTGTTTTAGGTAGGAGATATACCTCAGGGCCTCCATCATTTTCTGTTCCTAAAGCTTTTGGGTATATAAAGTCTTTGATTCCAACTGCACTTCTCATAACTGGTGTAGCTATCTTGGTAAGTGATTATATGTAGAACATTCTGCTTAGAATATGTTACTTTATTTATCTCAGCTGTAGCAAACAATCATTTCATGTTACTTGCTGAAATTTTAGGAATCTGTGGGAATTGCCAAAGCATTGGCTGCAAAGAATGGCTATGAATTGGATTCAAACCAAGAGGTATGTTTTGCAAAGAAAAAAAAGTGTCAATGCCTCGTGGCCTTTCATAGTTTAACAGCCTTGTAAGCATTATTTATCTAAAGCTCATATTTTGGTGGAATCGTTATTTTATTTTTAATTTTAATCTTTTAGATTTTTGATCATCTTTATATGAACTCTATTGCCTATGATAATTTTCATTTGGAATGCTTTGTGGATTGGAAGGTCAGGTTTTGAACAATAGAATATCCAATTAATGTGCAAAATTCTGTCCCTGACGAATTCTCACTTCTCTTCCTTATTAATTTGATATTCACTTTTTATGTATTCATTTTTTTACGTTTAACTGCGAGGCTGTTGTACTATGATTGAAATCAATTGTCCTGATTATTGTTGATCATGTTTGGTGTATTAATCTGCAACCATTGGTTTGTTAGTTTGTTCCCTACGAGTGCACCATCTATACAAACACTACAAGAAAAGTAGGAATAGATGACTGACACTTTATGATAGAACTCGTTATATCATCAAAAAATGACATAATGATGATAGAATTATACTCTATCAGAAACTTTATGATAGACAAGTGATATACTTTTTGTCTATCAATAATTTATGATAAAATAGTGATAGAAATTAGCTCTATCAAGAATTTCATGATAGAAATTTTTTATTGACCATGTCTGACCGAAATATAAAATAATATTTTATTAATTATGAGCAAAAAAAAAATTTGTTAATAAAATATACAGGATAAAACGCACCGTTTTATCCTTAATACAGGAGAAACGAAAATTTTGCGTTTTCCCTCTTTCACTTTCGGCTTCCCTCTTCTATTTGCCCTAGAAATTATTTTTACTCTTCATTCTTTAAGCAACGGCAATTCATCCTCCTCTCTCACCACTGCCTGAAATTTCGCTCTCATGGCCTGCTGACGGCACTCTTACCCTTGAATGGATCCACCATCTAATGTCCACGTTCGATTGGTCTTCCAGAAATCTCCCTCCTTGCGATTTTCCTTCTGTCTTTCCCGTTCATGTGCTTGACACTTTGGTTCTCACGGCTTCCAAGATCCTCCACAAAGAGCCCAATTGTGTTAAAATCGATTCTCTTCAACCCGATTCAACCGTCCTAGTTGTGGGTAATGTTCATGGCCAGTTGCATGACCTCCTTTTTCTCCTTAAAGATGCTGGCTTTCCTTCTGAAAATCGTGTCTTTGTCTTCAATGGTGATTATGTCGACAGAGGAGCTTGGGGTCTTGAAACCTTTTTGCTATTGTTAGCTTGGAAGGTATGATTCAGATCATCATTTTTTATCTTCAATTCAATCACAATTTTATACTTGTAACTTCCGATATGCACTAGATTCAAATACTCCCATTTATCCAAAATTAATTTATTAATTTTAATCTTTTTACTTGCAGCTTTTTCAGTAGTGAATCTTTGTTGGACTCGGCAAATATGCAATTAACTGTACCAACTGTCCGAGGTACCTCAACCAAGCAACAAAGTAAAACTAAAATGGGTTTCATTTTTCTTAAAAAGTAATTTATTCATGTTAACTTACATAATGTCCGGCATTCTGTTTGCTTCATCATCATGCTTTACTGTTCTCCGTTCTTTTTCTTATGGAAACTTAACCTGTTTTCATATCATATATAACCCTATTCAAACCAGATTTTATATGCTTACTCACCCTTTTTGACAGAAAGCTTATCTTAAAGATAGCAACTTATGAGCTTTTGTTTTTTAAAATAATGCTTTGTTAATTCTTGATAGACGGCGAAAGAGAACTTTTGTTAATTCATGCTGATAATAATCTTGGTAATTTAATGTGAAGAAAGCATATGGTGATCTTTGCATTCATTAACAACTAAACTCCATTCATGTGGAAGAGCGGTAACAAGCCAGAAAATGAAATACAAATTGCACGAGAAAGTTAGATATAATCATAATTTATGGTGTGTCCTTATATTCATCCTTGCATACCTTCATATTTTTTGTGGTCCTTTGATCTAGGAAATTTAACAATGTTCTATAAATATGAAATGAAAAGATTTGACTCAACATTGTTGTCCTACAAGCAGTAAATGTCAAAGCAAATGTCTCTATAAATTAGAAGCAAAATTAGTCTGTAGCACGTAGTATGGATAATTCTACAGGAGAGAGAAATTCTGTCTAATCATGCTCAAGTGAATCCAATTTTAATGACTTGAGCAACTAAATCCTTTGCAATATTGTTTCGACTTCTGTATGTTAGGACTCCTATGTTAAGTACTGATTTAAAAGTAAGAAACTTCATTAGGAGTTGTCCTGTGTTTGAGCGAGGTTTGATATACTATTCCTTCAGAATTTAATTCTATTAAAACAGAATGACAGTAGGAATCTAGATATTAACATTTTTTAGGATTTTCCCCTATGGAAGTGAAGTTGATTATTTTGTTCTCAGGTTGGCCATTGCTGTGGCTGATAAGGAGTCACCTTCGCCATTTGCAATGTAAAAGTAAGGCTGGTGGTCTGGGCATGAATTTTTCATGTTCTTCTTCCACGAATCTTACTTATTGATGGGTGACTAATTTTATATTTACTGTTCTTATGAGTGTTCTTGTTGCATTTAGCTTGACGCTAAAACACTCTTACTGCTTTACTTTGTGCTTTTGCAATTTTCATTAATCATGAAACATTCCAATAGACATGCATATATTGGTTCGTGTTTGCTGTTTTGCAGGAAATGCAGGAAATCCTTTCGCACCTTTCTATGCAAATCTTATCCAGCAAGAAAAGGAACAAGGTTAAAGTTTCGCAACACTTTGGGATAAATGGAGTTAATCAAACTGGAGATAAAAATAAAGTCTCCTCATCTGTAAGTGATTATCTTCAGATCACTTAGAAGATTCTGCTTCTGTCTATTTTGTAATTAATTCAGTTTTGTTGTGGTAATGATGTGTTTATGGTGTTCATATTACGGTGAGAACATCTAAGGTATTTATGTTAATTGCTCTGAATGCTTACAGGTGACATTAGTCAAACTCAAAGTGGTGGTCCTACCTTGCCTTGCTGTTTTCTTTATTCACCTGCTTGTACATTTGGTAATTAATATTTGGCACCACTATCACTTTTAATTTTTTCAAATTTTCGCTTTTCAAAATCGTGGTGTTAACTTTCACAATCAACTGGTCGAGTGATACAGTTGCAACTGGCAAGGAATTTTAACATTTTATTTACTGGTCAAGTAATACCAGCTGCAAGGGGAAGAAGGCCTGCTGAAGCTTCCAGTCTGACCATCTGAAAGTAGTTCTGCATCCTTGTCATCTCCAATTACTATTCTCTATTCAAGTGCTCTTCGATTTCTCAGTATAAAAAGAGCGCTAAAACCACACAGCCATCTATTCCAGTGTCGGTTTAGGCTGCTTCCTCTGTTGTACGAGTAAGAGTGCTGCTCTCTCATCCCTGGTCCAGACTACTTGTCCTCTTCCACACTTGACCAGATAAGTTCCACCTTGTCAAATGTTCCACGGTTTTTTTCATGCTTCATTACCGAATTATTTCTGAAAGCTTGGTTTCCTTTATCAACAAATTTTCTCTATTTTAAGCCAATGTACCCACTGGAAAATTATTTTCGATTATTAGTGACTGAATGTTTTATAATTTAGATTAGATCATTGCAGTAAACATGCATAAAAGAAAGTTAAAGGAAGTTTCACATACTAGAATTAGTCATATATATATATATATATATATATTCAGCTTTATAATGGAATAAATCGTCTTATTTCAGCTTTGAATATTGGAATAACATGGTTTAGGTTGGTGCTGCCTGTAATAACTATTTTTCAAAGAAAAGGATCATATATATTGTTTCGTACAACATTTTGTTTAATGTATGAACGTTTAACCTCTGTAGTTTCATACAATAGCTTTTGTTTCCTTTTCTACGTAATTTTAAGTAACTGTTATCTCTAATTCTTCTTTGTAGAGGTTCAGCTTGAGAATATGCTATGGAAACCATTCCTCTTGATGCACCTGTCGGCATCAATATTTGAATTTGTGCAGCATATATATGAGAACAGCAGTCATGTACAGTTGAGGTCGGAATACCTTTCTTCATTGTCAGGTACAAAAATCCTCTTTATTTCTAAAATTCGATTTCCTGTTTTCTTAGAAGTAATATTTTGTTTTGACAGTCCCATCTCAATGGTGACTATTTCTTTTTCCTCTTTTTCTTTATTTTTTGTTTCCATCAAACTCATGAAGACAAATTATATACGGTTCATCACGCAGCATATTATATATATATATATGTGTGTGTGTGTGTGTATATATATATATATGTATTTTTTGATTGACTCGTAAAATATAGTCTTAGCATATGTGACGTTGACCTAACTATTGTTTATGTGTTTTTAGCAAGTCCTGGGTTGAATCATAATATAGGGAATGCCAATTTTGTTATTATTCCGACTTGCTGTACAATTGACGGGAATGGCCAACTTGTGTGAGTTATAGGGCCATGGCAGGGTATCTGGTTGACGTGGTAGCATCTTTGGTTATGTACTCATTCTTGACAGAGAGATGCATCAATTGAAAGAAGAGTAGCTAGTCAAGTCATTGGAACTGTGATCAGGCTGAAGAGCATGGAAGTGAAGAAGTTACATAGTCTGGCCAAAGTCATTGGAAGTTTGGAACTGTGATCACTTGTCTCTAGAGCCATGGTCATGACTTTGTACAAAGGTCCCACCATCGAATTTATAAAGTCGTACGGAGTTAGCCACCATGCAGCCAACAATGACTCCACTGACCAGCACTGGATCACAGGGCCACTCTTTCCCATACCTTGTTATTACTTCTTATGTTTTATAATTAGTCAAATTTTAAGTTGCAATGTGAAATTGTAATTGTTGCAATACATCTAAAACTTGGAGTCTTACTTTAATAGACAATTCTTTTTAGTAATATTCTTGGGTATTTTCATTTGTGTGCGTTGCACAGATTTGAGTTATTGTTGGACTTGGGAGTTTTGTTGGGTGTTTTGCTGAGAATGTGAGGAGTTTTGCTAAGAATGGGAGGAGTTTTGCTGGGTATGGAAAGAGTTTTGGGAGGATTTTGGCTGCTGATATTAGGAGGAGTTTTGCTGGTTTTGGGAAGATTTTTGGGAGGAGTTTGCCTGACAATTTGCTGATGATATAAGGAGGAGTTTTGCTGGGTATGGGAAGAGTTTTGGGAGGATTTTGGCTGCTGATATTAGGAGGAGTTTAGCTGGTTTTGGGAAGATTTTTGGGAGGAGTTTGGCTGACAATTTGCTGATGATATAAGGAGGCGTTTTGCTGGGAATGGGAAGAGTTTTGGGAGGATTTTGGCTGATGATATTAGGAGGAGTTTTGCTGGTTTTGGGAGGAGTTTGGCTGACAATTTTGCTGATGATATTGGGACTTTTGCTGGGTATTAGTTGACAATGAAAGAATATGTATGCTGTTGATATTGCTAACAAAACAGGAGGAATTTTTGTTGGCTTCACTAATCAAATTAATATAAAACATTTGCTCTTGCCTCCTGGTTTGCTGTAATTTGCCTTGTGAACTCCAAATTTAATTTGGTGGGCTGAATTTGTTGTTATTTTGGATTTGAATTATAGTCATAATTTGTTGTTGATAGAATGGTTTAACTTATGTATGGGTAATGGTATTCTTGATCTATGGAATTTGTTCTCTATATTGATATGTGCATGTCATTAATTTACAATGGTTTTAGACTCAATTGGATGTGCACTTTAATTTTAGTTCATATTGAATTTGTACATGAATTTAAATTGCAAGAATGAATAAATTAAATAAAAAATCAATTCTATGCAATTAGATTTAAATATTGTGATAGAAGATTCCAATCATGTATTTTGTCACAAACAACATCAATTACCCGCCAAAAAGTAACAAATAATTTTGGCGCCCAAATTAATTTGCCAAAATTAAATTTGAATCCTATAAAAAAACATTTTTCCTGCCAAAAATTTCAAACTACAAAATAATTTCCCGCCAAAATTTTTTTACCAAGTGTGACAGACGTATGACATATAAAAACTATCATACAATTATAAAATTATTTACCTAGCGTGACATACATATGACAGGTAAAAACTATCACAAAATTAATGATAGACTTTTTTCTATCATGAATGAGTGACAGTGACATAGACGACTTTTTGATTTTCTATCATCCACCCCCGTTTATGACCGTTTGTTTCTGTCATCTATTCCTATTTTTCTTGTAGTGAAAGATTTGGATGTCAAGTTATGCTGTGCACTTCATGTGGTTGGTTAATGTAATAGTTATACGATAAGCTCTTTTTTTTAATTTTTTTTTTGGGGATAAGTGAATTTTGAGTTGTAAAAGAAAAGACAGTTGTCAGTTTGACACAAAAGATATTTGAAATTCCATGTCAGAGAGCATGTCTACTAATTTTTAAACAAAAGAATTCCTAATTTCCTTCATTTGTATTTCTTCGAACAGTTGTTTGGTCTTGGTGTAGCCAATATTGTGGGTTCATTCTTTTCAATATATCCCGCGACAGGTGAGACTTTGCTGAGTTCATAAGAGCAGCGAACATGGTTATATGTATTGCTTCCTTTCTGGTTATTGAAATTTTCATTATATGTCTTTATTGCAATGATGTGCTACTGAACGACTGGTTCTCTTTTAAATATTTCTATTAGGCTCCTTCTCTCGATCAGCTATAAATCACGAAAGTGGAGCAAAGACTGGCTTTTCTGGAATTGTATCAGGAATCATGATGGGTTGTGCTCTTTTATTCATGACGCCATTGTTTAAATACATACCCAAGGCTGGTTTCCATGTTGGTGGTTTTGCTTTTCTGAATGGGAATGCTGTATGAGTGATTGTTTGATAGCATGTTTTTCTTTTATGTTACATTCACTCATCTTATATATTTAAATGTCTTCTGCTTGTTACTTTAATTTGTTTATCAAGGCCTAAGAAATTGAAAATTTAATAAAGTTCAATGTGGAATAGTGCAACTATTTTCTACTTATCATGGCAGTAAGCAGCATATATTGTTGAATGCTAATTGTGGTGTTCTCATCTCCTTACAGTGTGTCCTGGTCGCAATAGTAATCTCTGCCGTAATGGGTATGGTAAGTGTGCTAAAACTGCATGCCTAGAGTTAATTCTACACTATATCTTATGCTTTTCATGGTTAGACTGTAGAATTTACTGTTTTACGATATACAATAAATCAATTCAAATAAGAAGACGTTAATTTGGCCCACCATTGTGATTCTCTGGCCCTTTAGAATCAACTTTTCATTACCTTATGCCCTTCATAGCAACTTAGCCATTGTAAATTGAATTAAGGACATTAATGTAAGTTTCAAAGACTAAAGGTGGATGCACCCCAACTTGGATAGGGCTAAAAGTAGGATTTTGGTATATTTTTGGAGAAAATCATACATAGTATTCAAAATTGACTTTATACAAATCACTGTTAAAGAATGTGTTCTTCTCTATTTCTGTTTCACAGCTTTTGACTCTGGTACATGTGTGTAGTTATAGAGACTTATGATAGAAGAGTGAATTTTATTCATGGCACCAGATAACTAATTTCTTCTGGATGTTTATCATTTCAGGTGGATTATGAGGAGGCTATTTTGCTATGGCGTGTAGATAAGAAAGATTTTCTTCTGTGGACTGTTACTGCCGTTACAACTTTGTTTCTTGGTATTGAGATTGGTGGCCTTGTTGGGGTATGTCATGAATAATATCTAATTGTCTATGTGATATCTATTACAATCTTTATTCTATATTTGTTCAATCTCTTGTAGAACTCTTTTAAGTGCAAATGTTGTCTCATCTGTT
The DNA here is from genome assembly GCA_013180625.2 of Boswellia sacra. Taxonomy (NCBI): domain Eukaryota; kingdom Viridiplantae; phylum Streptophyta; class Magnoliopsida; order Sapindales; family Burseraceae; genus Boswellia; species Boswellia sacra. Next base: position 412,140 of record SNVD02001637.1, read on the forward strand.
CTTAACTTAGCAAGAATGAAAACATCTTTATCTTTTACACCCATAGTTTGACATGAATTTTAATTAGCTAGGAAATATAACCATGAAGGATTAACTCTTAACCTTGTTTTATTAGTCCAAAGTCAAGACTTATCTTAAGTATATTCTTTAGAAATTAACCATAAATGTGGAATTTTTTTTCCTGGAAAAATAAAGTCTCCAGCTAGCTGATAAGTGTCTATTTATATATCATTTTCATATCAATTTGTCCATGTTTCTTTGCTATATTCCTTGGTATTTTTACGTTTTTGTGTGGTTTTGATGTTTGTAGGAGTTTTGGAGCAACTTGCACAAAAATGGAGTAAAACCCTTCATTTTCACCTCTGCTAGTCAACCATTTTCTCGGAGTTGATTGTATCGATATACAATTAACCGGATAACATGCTATATACCATTGAAAAGCTCTCGAAGTCTATTTTCTGGAGAAATTTACGGTTCACGAAATTATGTAGTGTACTGAAAGTTGTGATAAAAATGGTATGAGAAGTGTATATTTGTAATTCCATATATCACTGTAGCATGTTATTAAATACGGGTTACTGTAGCAAGTTACTGTAGCAGAGTATATAAACACATTTTAGGGTTTTATTTTCATAACTTGAAGAGGGGAAAACGTGGGAGGAGGCTGCATCTTCGGATTTCTCTCATTTCTTGGAGTTCTTGAAGGAGATTGAAGGCTTGGAAAGAGGAAGAACTATAAATCCTAATAGATTTCATCAAATTTGCTAAGTTTCCCTTTCCCTCTCATTTTCTGGAATGTCTCCATATTGTATTGTATTTGTATTCTGTCTGAATATGTGTAACTAAATCTGAATTGGTTGAGGGTGATTTCAAAGCCCTTTATATGGATTTTGTGAGTAGATTGTGTAAGAAATTGTTATCCAATTCTCTAATTGAAGTTGCTTGTATTTTCCCATATCTAATACTTATGATTGCTTACTGATTGTATTTGGAATGGCCAACTGAATATAATCTGTTGTTGTCTATTGCTAGATTAGAAATCTTGATCCGTAATTGTCATGAATTTCCAATCATTAGTAGCAAAATTGTGATCAGAGATTGCAATTGGAAAATACAACCTAGGTTAAATAATCCGAACTTGTGTGATTATTGCTTAGATCAACCTATCTTTCTCATCGTAATGCTTCCATTGAATTAAACTTAGAGAGCTTGTTCTAGGTTGTTTAATGGATAGAGATTAAATAAAGAGCTTGTTTTATTTAACAACAAAGTAAGGAAAGATTGGGATAACAGAGCTTGTTGTTATCTACGGTTGATAACTTCAATGCTGTAATTGGATTACAATTCTATGTTAATTCACAAATTCATATCTTGTGGCAGAGAATGAACTCTTAACCAAGTGTCTCTCATTGATTTTTCACTCCATTTAACTTTGCTTTGTGTTATTCTTCATTTGCTTTCGTATTAAGTTTAGTTAATCAATCAACAAAACCCCCCCTGTTTAGTTTATTATTGTTGAAAAATAACAAATTCAATTAGAATCAATCCTCGTGGGAACGATATCTACTTATCACTTTATTACTTGTACGACTAGTATACTTGCTAGTTTCAAACGCATCACTAGCTACAATATTTTCTCAAGTGGATTTGACTTGTAGTAATTTGAATATATCTTTTAATCATGTAGAATTGGATGTGGTAGTCTTCATTGGCAATCAAAATTTTGAGTTACAATTTAATCGTGTGGATAATGTTAGTTTTAGTATTCCATAAATTTGTTGATATGAAATTTTGGCAGGAATGCTAAAATCTTGCTTTAAAAAAAAAGTAGACCAAGATTATTCATTAGTTAATTTTATTTTCAAGTTTTGCTTAAAATTTTCTTTAAACGTGGTCAATCAGTTTTTTAGTTGCTGAATATTCATGTGATTTTGTATTGTATCTTTGAATTTGAATTGAGGAAGCCAGAGAAAGAAGCTTAGAATAATAGAAGTTATTAGTGAATTGTAATTGTAGATAGGATCAAAATATACTCTTTTTCTTTTCATAATTGATTTGTATATAATTCTCCACTTTTAAAAATAGAGAATATAAAAATAAAATAATTACATGACAAAAACATTCTAAAATTTTTTCTTAAATAACTGTTTATTGTTTACATCTTTTAATTTGTCAAAAAGTTAAAAGCAAAGAAGTTTGATTGCTTAACTTTGGCTTAATTTGACCTTTTATTTGGAGAGAGTTATGAACTTCTATTAGTTACAAGTTGATCATGGCAGTACTACCTCAATTTAAGTTTCTAATTCTTTAAGAATAGTTTTGAAAATGAATTTTCTTCATAAAATAAAGTTTTGCTGCATCATTTTAAGTTATCTGATGAAAGTTTATTTCCTCAAGTTTGATGTGTACTTAAGGTTTAGTTTAATTAAGTGAACTGTTCTCTCCCTCAAAGCTCATTTGATTGATTAAATATCATTCTTTACTATGTTGGACTGTACTTTTTTTTTTTAGTTTTACTCTCCCCATTTTCGCTTATATGCAGCATCTTCTATAAACATGTGATCCCCTAACGTCAATGGCTACTATAATTAAGTGCACATGAGCATACTAGTTTGGTTGGAATTTATTACTTTCTTATCGACTAAAGACACTGACACTATTGTCTACACTATTATTCTACTTGCGTTCTGAACCTTCTAACATTGCATCACCCAATTTTGAACTATGATAAGATGTAATAGAAACATTCTTGATATAATAAAAATACCTTAGAATCAGATCTAATTTCTGCCACTTATATAGTAATGAGAGAAAGCTTTAGGGCAAAAACAGAGATGGGAATAGATGGACCTAGAGGACAATAAAGAATTGATATATCACATGGGCCTTGGATGACATCAAACTAGACGTAGTATAGAAAAGATTTCGCTTTCTTTATAACATTGTATAGGCAATTGAAAGCATCTGGTATAGATTGGAGAGAGATGTATCATAGTTTTTTATATATAATTGGTGGCGTTAGGTGAAGTGTTTCTTTGGGAGTGTGTTGATTTATTTATTTATTTTTTTACTCATGATAAGAATGGATGTGATATGAGTTGCATCTATTATGTGAATTCTTTAGGATATTTGTAACTTAATTTGTTGATCTACATGTGATTGATTCTTCAGCTTGTACTTAGCTTAGTTGTTGCATCTAGAATAACCTGTTTTTATGACTTTTAAGTGCTGATGATTTTTCCATATTTAACTTATTCCTCAATTCTTGACAAGTGCTTTTGTATATAATCATTTGTGCAAATGCATAATAGTTCAAGTGCAGCAATGCAATTATAGAGTTTATTAGATTTTGAACATTTTACATTGGTGTTATATGACATGCATCATTTACTTACTGCATTTTTACTTTTAGGATTTGAAAAACTTGAGAGAACAAAGTTGTACTCAACAACTTAATATTTTCAACTATTATCATACGCTAATGATGACCATAACCAATTGTGAGTTTGTTCTAATAACAACTAATCTTTTGAACTCTTAAGATTCTTTTTTTTTTTTTTTAGCACTGCAAGAATTTTTAAAATATTTGTCCATTTATTATACTATGAGCTATACCCTGAATTTGACAATTTGAGACACATAGAGAGAGAGATATTAATGCATGTAGTCATTATTAGATCTGGCCCAAAAAATAACTTCATTTTTTTATTTAAAATAAAGTGACAATATAAAATTAAAATGTGTTCCATGACTTCTATTAGGGAAAAAATCTCATAAAAGCTTATTGATATGTTTTTCCCAACACAATTCTTATTTATTTCTTGATAGTTACATTTTGAAGAAGTTGAAAAGTTGATTTATTTTGAAAATCTATTTAACATAGAAATGCATATTCTATTTTAGGATTTCTTTGCTGAGAATAGGCTTGCTTCTACTCAAGGCAGCCTATACTTCTAAAGGTATTTATGGCAGTCTTGTTCATCTTAAAGGTATTTTTGTCTCTAAATGGAATATGAGTTCATTAAGTTACTATTTTCATTTTTATTGATTTCTAACCTGGACATATTTATGGTAGTATGCAATTGTATTTTGTAAACCATTGATCCATCTCTTTTCTTAAGCTGGTAAGTCACTTGTGCCTATAATGTGAGAGAATTAATAACTATAGCTTTAAGATTGTTTTATGTAAAGTATTTTATTCAATAGATATTTTCATGAAGCACTTGAATTAATATTTGATCCTTAAGGATTGAACTTTGTTTAGATCATTAAAATGATCTCAATTTAACGGTTAAGATTCTTTTTGTTCTTGTTCACAACAAGGCGAGATAGCTACAACGGCTTAAATGCATTGAGTGTAGTAAGGAACTTGTTTCGAAAGGTTGAAACTATTATATGAACCAATACTTGGTAGAGAGGAAAAGGAAAGATTTTGAGAAAATAAAATGATGATTTCAATTGAAAATCTTAGAAAATTGTTAAAGCTTCGTGAGTAGCAGGAGAGTTCAAGTGGTGATCTGGATCCATATCCTAGCAAACCAACTATATAGCATGATAAACATAGTCGACTAACCAGAAAAGTCGAAAAAGTGTAAGGTACAACTACATATTTTCATTTATCGACCTGTGAAAACAGTTAAAAAAATAAACAATTTATAAACAAAACAAAAGGAAGCCACTACAAAGCACAAGCACCTTCACCAATTGTTAAGTAGAAAATATTATCTATTGTATTAGAAAAGATTAAAAGAGTTAATGCTAAGATATAAAACTGGAGCTTGCTGAAACTAGTGAGTTATGACATCCTTTCTTGCAATTTATGTCCTTTCTATTTGTCAAATTATTATGGGTAGGAAAGTTCAGGACTTGTTTTACTTTTGTGTTCAATTATTTCTTTGAACTGAAAGGCCATAAGTTAAGTGTAGTCTTCATTCATGTGGTAAGTCTATTCAAAGTTTCATAATACTTAACCCCTTCATACAATCTTGAATCTCAACCCAATTATCAATTTGTGACTATTTGAGAATTGTAGTTAGACCACATTTTGTTTCTCTTAGTGTAAAAGTTCTCTTTTGTTCTTGTAAATTGCAAGAGAAAGTTGTTAAATACCTGTTTGTAGTTGATAAGATCCTACATTCTATATAAAATCAATGGTTCCTCTATCTGGTTTTTTTTTTTCTTGTCCCATTATAAAAGTCTGGTTCTAAATGCAGTTGAAAAGGATGAGACAAAGGGCTTGGGTATCGGTTGGGAATGGTTAATTTGATTTCAACAAGGATACCCTCTTGATAATGAGTAGATAAAAGGTTCAATATCTTTTTCCTCATTGTATCTCTTTCTTAAAATAATAGGAACAAAGAGTTGATATAATATATTTGTTGACAATGTTTGTGGTTTTGTTTTCTAGATAATTCATGTGGCTCTGTGATTTCATGATCTCAATGATGGGTAGACTTGTAATTTTTATACTCACCTGCTCACCAGCAAAATTCATTTCTTGATTTTGTTTGGATGAGAAATGTTATGAATTATAATTGATTGAAACTGGCCAATAAGTGATCCTGACAATGATTTGCTTTGTGTTATGCTAGTGGTAAGATAATAAAATCTAATAAGCATTAGTAGAAATCTAGTTCAACTTCTTTTGATTGAAATTTATATTTCAAAAGCATTTGAAGAGAAATAAACAATAAAAAATTATTGGCCATCCTTGCCATATTATCACACGATTCCTCGAAGTTCTTCACCAACATCTAATCCTAACCCAACTTATTCAGGCCCCGTGCGTTCTCCGTGGCTAGCTCCTAGTCTGTGACCATTACCCGAAGTATCTTATGATTCTAGTCCAAGCCATGACATGGGACGTGCAACAGCCCCAGTCGCTCCATCACTTGTACCATCTGCGTTATGTAAGTGACTATGCTTGAGTTATATGCATGTGTTGCCTGTTTATTCCTATGCATGCTTTGTTTCATGATCTATGAGTTGCTTTTTCCATATTTTACTGGTATTATGGTGTAGACTTTCCAAATTTTACTGGTGTTAAAAATGATTTGGTTTAGAAGTGATGGTTTAGTTTTAAAATGCATTAGTAAAATATGGTGATATGCTTTCACACAAAGTATCAGTTATACAGAATTCTTATGTCATAATACCATTGCTTATGCTAAGTGGCTCCTTTATACAATCTCTGGTGTTTGGATTGACTCGATATTTGTTTGGTTGGTCAGCCACCAATCTGCCTACCACTTCTTTTTTCCCTGATAATTTACGTAATATTGTATGACTTAGAAATATTGTTTTGTTGTCGTTGATGTTATGATACTATGATGATGTGAGCAGTCTGCAAAGCTTAGTAACTAAACACTGCTTTTGAAGTTTGCCCTTCTGACTGTATCCATGCCAACTCCAGTTTGCTGCATTCCTTCATTTAGTATAAATTGTTGTCATTATATGAAAAGATGGGCAATATCGAATTATGTGAGGCTAGCCTAGGTGTTTTAGATAATCTTGATGGCTTCGCTAGAAAGAATTTCCTTTATATTCCTGTTATGTTAAATGACCAAATTGAAGCTTAACCTGTAATGCGATAGGCAAGAGATGAATTTATCGCCGAAATTAACCCGATGTTCAATGATTAGTAATTAACTAACCTGCAAGATTAATTTTATTTGCTATCATGTGTAATCTTGATATCTTTTTGAGATGTGGAAACCTTGAAGCTTAAGTGTTTGAAATATCAGTTTGTCTTGAAAAATTTTAAGACCACTGATGCATATAAATTTAGATCAGTAATAAGCAAGGTTGGCGTTGATGCTTGATTGACGTTGAGTCTGCTCATTCTAGCTTTGAGCTTATTGCTTTTGCCATTGTTTGTTACTTTGTGAGTTCTTGTGTGAAGCATTTTTTTTTTTTTAAATCTTAATAATCAAGGGTCTACCTTTGTAATTTGAATGCAATTTTTTTTTCAGAATAAAGAAAAACCGAAAATCTTAAGAAAATGGACTAATTTGGTTGGGATGGTTTTAAGAACAGCTATAAGATATAATTGTTGGAAGGCCATGCTGTTGCTGCTATTCAGCGCAGCGGGCTTGTCATGCAATTTCTTTGTTCTACTTTTAACTCTACGACTCTGTAATTTCATTTGATACATAGATCCATTGAAAAAGACTTGTTTTTGTGGATCTTAATGCTTGTTCGTTTCACTAAATAAGCCTTTTGAGTTTCGAGTTTAGCTATGATTTACTTTTCGAGCTTATTCGTTTCTAACTGATGTAATTTTTCTTTTGGTTAACAGAAGAGAATATTTGAGGGGCTTCAAGTGTATCAATCATGAGGTATGTTGAATCTTAGTTGGTGCTTTGGATTTTCACCATTAGCTTAATTTTTGCGTTTTAAAACTTAAGTTTAACATTCTTATAGGTTTATAGATGTCTTATTTTTTATATTTCATGTATTGAGTGTCCAAGCTTGAATCCGAAAGATATATATTATAGTTATTTCTGTGGTTGAATATGATATCCGTGTCTGTCAAATGCAAATTGATAGCAAATTTGGTGTGGGTATTTTCTGAAATTGTTGCCTTTTAGTTATTTGAATGAAGATTAATGACCCTCTTGTGTTCCACTTAATATGTGTTGCTCAAGCTGTAGCTTCTTCTATTTTCTTTGTCATTTAGCTGGTCTTGGTTCTGTCTTGTTGTCGCTTATTTTACTGAAAATTAACATTTTATTTTACATTGATATTGCGTCTTCTTCCTTCTTCTTGGTGGCAGTTCGGTTCGTATTGTTATATTCATTTAACCATGGTTATTGTCTTCTCTTCTTGCTCTGAATTTGTTAATTTATCTTCTGCTGCAGTAAGCTTCAGAGTGATGCTTTGAATGAATATGCGATCAAAAAAGTTTTTGTGCAGGATATTGCTTTGTTAAGTATATGACATTTGAAGAAGCTGACAGGGCTATTAGAGCTCTAAACAGCCAGTACAGTTTTCCTGGGGTGAGTTCTTTAGGATAAAAACTAAGAACCCTCTTGAGAATGTCCTTTGCATTGTTGTAATAATTAGTAAATTTGCTTATTTCCAGGAACAAATTGCCATCAAAGTCAGATATGCTGATGGAGAACGGGAATGCCTTGGTAAGTGCTTGTTATTAAGTATGCTTTCACAGCTATGTCAGAACTTCATTCTCATTAAGCTTGTCAAATGCACAGTAGCTTAATAAACATTTAAGAGATGCTTTTACGACAAGGTTTGCAAGTTAAATTTTGTACGTCTGCTGGCCAGTTTTTAACTAGCCTTTTGCTATAGAGCTTGGGGGTGCATTATAGAAATAAGCTTGCTGAAATAACAGGAAATTTTATCTGCTCAAATGATAAAAGTAATCCCTGCATTTGTTATGGCTTGGAAATTGTCCCAAATATATGTGGATTTACAAATTATTATTATTATTTTGTATTCAATTTGTTCTCTTAATATATAGAACTCATATTATTTTGGTTGAATTTTCAACGAGAGAAATTAATTAACCTTTTAGTAAGAAACAAAAAGAATTTGATTATCGTTTCTTTTTAATTTTCCTTTACTCTGCATATTAATTCTTCTTTTAGGATTATATAATTGTAACTTCTTTCTCTTTTTATGTTTATCCATATAATTTCCAAAGTACATCTAGTAATATCAGATATTGTGTATGTATATTTTAAAATCGAATACTATACCAAGGTTATGGGGTGTGAATGTAGCTCTCAATTTAGAACTTGGTGAGCAGGGAAAGGTTGAGGATTTTTGTATACCCAAAAAACTGTGTCTGTATTTTTTGTTTCTGCGCATGCTTTGAGGTCATCATTCGTGCACCTGTTTGTCCAAACTGTATATTCTTTGTTTACTTTAGTGTTTATTATTTGTTCTTATTTAATCAATGGTACCTCTATACTATTGTCGTGGCTCCTCCAGACAAGTTGTATGTTGGCTGCCTGAGCAAACAGACTTCAAAAAAGGAAATTAAGGAAGTATGCTCCTTATTCTTTGAACATTTATGTGTCCCGAAGTTAATAAAATAAGTGGCATCCCCTGTTTCGGTAATTTTTCTTAAAAATATGCATGCATGAAAGGGTTTTTAGGTGGAGCATATATGATAATAAAATTAACAATTATTGCCTTTGCACATAATGTAGCACCTCTTGAGTGTGATGAACAGAAAATTTTGAAGGAACTAAAATATTGATGTATGAGATTTGGTGTCCAGTTTATGAAGGATTATAGCAAATGAATGTAGGTTTTTTATAATTATTATTATTACTATTTAAAAAGTTAAGACTTGTATTAATAGGGTAAAGAGTGTGTACTAGATGTCCACATAAACAAGGATGCCTTGAGAGTAAAATCAATTATAAAATAGAGTATATAATTCTTTATTACTATAAAAGTAACCTTAACCCTTAGTGCCAAGCACCTCAAACAAAATAAATAGCTAAAAACCCCTTCCATATTGCTATTTATAAATATGGAATTGTTATGGCTAAACATGTAAGTCATTTTCGGATAGAAAATAAGCCTTCTTATACTTTAAGGACTGAATGCCGATTCCATGAAGAAGACAAAAATTTCTGTGTATATAAGCATGCACACAAGATTAATTTTGGTTATATTCTCACTTTATGCATCTAAGAACATGTGAATCATATAGGAATATTTTCTGTCAGATATTTGCACCTTACGGTCACATTGAAGATATCTACATTGTTCGTGACGATCAGAAGCAAAGTCGTGGTTTGTCCAACTTCTCATATTTTTGCTTTATGCCTTTCTTAAATCAAGCACACCGGTATGGACAAAATATTGGATGGAAATTTTGGCTCTTGTGCTTCATGAAAAATTAAATGTTATGGGGGTTGTCTTTCCAGTTAAAGTAGTTATGGGGGTTGTTTTTCCAGTTAAAGTAGCTCCTACATATTGGCCTCTGTTTTTTTTTTTTCAATCATGTGTGCACCACTTTCCTTGTGGTCTTGCGCCCTTGAAGGGTGAGACAAGAAAGAACAGAAAGAAAGCTGGATGATCCATCTATTTGTTTCAGTCACAGTTGCTGTGCATGAATTGGTGACTTATGTATCAAAGGCCTTCTATTTGACTTTGTACTTATTGCTGTTTTACTGCCACAAGTATGTCCCATAGTTTCTGATTGAAAGTTTAGAAGTATCATATATTTTGTGTTCGAGCATTCCTTTGCATTTGTTCTGAGATAGATTTTGTATTTTTTGAAGGTTGTGGATTTGTTCAATTTTCTCATAGAGATGTGGCACTGGCAGCAATCAAAGGATTAAATCGAATTTTCACAATGAGAGTAATGTGTATTTAATATTTTTACTTGTACCACTACTTTGTTTATATTGAAGGTTATTGAATTATCTTTTATCCGTTTCCATTTTAGGGTTCAGATCAACCATTGATTGTTCGTATTGCAGATCCTAAAAAACCCCAGGACTGGAGAACAAAGGTTTTGCTTCTTTGGTTTCTTTTTACCTTATCAATATTTGTGGGAGCTAAGAATCATGTGTTGTATGTTCTTTGAGATTTAAGTCAATTTATTTAATTTTTAATTTTGATCATGTCATTGCTAGTTATTTAGTTAGTCCTCTGTACAACATTTATTCTCACTCTCTCTTGATGTGGTTTTTTGGTTCATATTTGTATTTTCTTTTGATTAATCATCAATACAATTTTTTTAAGCAGCAAAAATTAGTACTATTATGTTTCTTAAGCAGCAAAAACCATATCTGTCGTTAGCAAGCCATATTTATCGAGTAAAAAGCGATAAGAACAAAAAGCGATAAATATGGTACAATACAAAATGGAATCATATTTATCGGTCAACAAGCGCCACTTATGATGAAATTTTAAAAACTTAATCGTTAGCAAGCATATTTATAGGGCAAAAAGCGATAAATATGGTACAATTCAAATGGAATCATATTTATCGGTCAAAAAGCGCCAAATATGATGAAATTTAAAAAATTTGACCGTTAGCAAGCCATATTTATCGGGCAAAAAGCGATAAATATGGTTCAATTCAAAATGGAATCATATTTATCGGTCAAAAAGCGTCAAATATGATAAAATTTAAAAAATTTGACCGTTAGCAAGCCATATTTATCGGTCAAAAAGCGTCAAATATGATAAAATTTAAAAAATTTGACCGTTACCAAGACATATTTATCGGGCAAAAAGCGATAAATATGATACAATTCAAAATAGAATCATATTTATCGGTCAAAAAGCGTCAAATATGATGAAATTTAAAAAAGTTGACCGTTAGTAAGCCATATTTATCGGGCAAAAAGCGATAAATATGGTTCAATTCAAAGTGGAATCATATTTATCGGTCAAAAAGCGCCAAATATGGTACAATTCAAAAATTTTAACAGTTAGAAACGACTAAATTTATCAAAAAAGTGACAAATATGTGATTTTTTGCACAGTATATTTTGTGTTATATTTGGCGCTTTTCTGTGACAAATATGATTACACTATATTTGGCATTTTGACCGACCGCCAAATATTATCAAATACACCATATTTGGCGGTGCCATTGGTGTCGTTTTTATGACCGCCAAATATGGCATTTTTTCTTGTAGTGCAAGTATATCTAGAAAAATCATTCACACGACCAAATATGTATCTCTTACCTGTTATGCTTTCAATTTGCATAGGACCCATAAGATCAATGTGAAGCAAATCAAGTATCTTGGATGTGCTAAGATGTAGATTGGATTTGTGTAAACTTCTAATTTGTTTTCCTAATTGACATGATCCACAAATTTCATTAACTTTGTCATCAAGTTTAGGAACTCCTTTTACAACACCTAACTTATTTAATTTAACCAAGTCTTTGTAATTTAAGTGTCTTAATTTTTGATGCCACAATTCTAAATCCGAAATCCTAGCTTGAAATGCAATCTTTACCAAGTAAAAATTATATGAAGATCTATTACCTTCTAGAATGCATTTACCAAATTATCTAAAACCATGCATTTGTTTTGTGTGAAATTAACAATATACACATATCTGATTAATACTAATAAGATTAGCTTTCAAACCTTCAACCAACAAGACATTTTAAAAGTTAGGTAGGCCTTTGACATTCAAAGTGTCTTTACCAATGATCTTACTCTTTGCTCTATCTTCATAGGTGACATTACTATCCCTGCATGCTTTAAAATCAGTAAAAACTATTTATTTCCAGTCATACTGGGAACAACCGCTGTCAAAATAACACAAATTGTTATATGCATGATTAAGTGGAGTAAACACAACATGGCATATTGTCTTGTCATTCTTAACCCACAGCAGTTGTGATTTTGGTAACATTTTGAACTGTTTTGATCTTTTATGGAAAAGATTCAACAATTTAAAGCATCTAAGCCTAATATGTCACTTTTTACTACAAAAATAACAAATAAGAATAAACTTCCTTACCTTTTCAGGACTAGATTTGAAAGTACTCAGAGGAGAAACAAATATGTCATTGCTCTTGGAACTAGGACTCGACCTTAAAGAATTAAGTTCAGAAATTTTACCTGAAGTTGAAGCTTTCACAAAAACTGTTTTTGATGAAGATGCAACATTACCTTCTGTATACCCCAATCCATGTTTATTGGAGTTGTCTCTTCCAAGACTCAAGAATTGATTTGGCTACTCCAATTTTGAGTTGATCAACATATTTTTTGCTTTCAACCAGTTTGTTGTAATTTTCTCAATATGTGCTATTTTGCCTGTCAAAACAATCTCCAGTTTTGTGATACGGTTTTCAGTATAAGATTTTTCACATTCTAGCACCTCAATCTTCTTCTTCAAGATTTTCATTTCTTCCTTCAAATTCAGCCATTCACCATAGAGTGCATTGTATGTTTCTTGCAACTCTTCATAGTATTATGGACCATCTTCTTAATCTGAATAATCAACACTGGTTCTGCAATTTTTTGTTATGTCAGACATAACAACTTTCCCTTTATCAGCTGCAGATATAGTAAATGCAATAAAATTGCTCATGCAATCTTGATCTTCTGAATTAGATTCTGATTCATCACTTCAAGTTACTGTCAAGCCTTTATTCTTCTTCTAGATTAGCACATTCAGATTGAATATGCCCATAATCAAAACATTCATAACACTGAATCTGCCATTTCTTATCTGGTTGCTTTACTTTCTTCTTGTCATTCTCCTTGCTGAACTTCTTGGACTTATCTTCGTTTGAGTTTGATGGCTTTCCTTGATTCTTTTTCCTGAAATTTCGTTTCATGAACTTGACATAATTTCTTGTTAGAAAAGCAATCTGTTTAGAATCAGTTTCATCAAGCTCATCATTACTTTCATCATCAGATTTTTCAGTTTTAATATTGAATGCAATGCTTTTTCCTTTTTGCTTCCTAGTACTCTGATTTATTTCAAAGTTTTGGAGAATGCCAATCAGTTCATCAACTCTCATCTCATCAGTGTTTTTAACTTCCTCAATGGCTGAAATTTTAGGTTAAAATTTATTTGGGACAGACCTAATTATTTTGCTAACAACTTCTGCATCAGTGAAAGTCTTTCCAAGCATGTATGCAGAATTTGTGATGTGACATATCTTAGAATAAAACTCAGAAATTGACTCATCCTCATGCATCATCAGATTTTCAATTTGAGAATTCAATCTCATTAATTTAGATCTTTTAACAGATGCAGTACCTTCATGTTTTACCTCAAGTATGTCCCATGCTTCTTTGGCCACTTTACACCTTGATATTTGTCTGAAATTGTTTAAATCCACTGCAGCAAAAATTGCATTAAGAGCCTTTGAATTCCAACTAGAACGTCGGTATTCTTCATTAGTCCATTCATTCTCAGGTTTGGGTTCGGAATCACGAAAAGCATTCAACTTTGTTGGCGGTGTCCATCCTTTAAGCACACTAGTCCATGCCTTGTCATCAAGAGATTTGATATACATCATCATTCTTACCTTCCAATATGAATAATTACCATCATCAAGAATAGGTGGTTGTGTTCTGGATCCTCCATTGCGAATAAACTCCATCCTTCCATATCAGTATGATCGTTTTCTTCACTTGTCTGTCAGTGAACCTGCTCTGATACCAATTGAAAGTTTTGGAAGTTTGCAGTTATAAGAAATATAATAATAAACTGTAAAGTAAATCGGCACAAGAGAATTTTTACGTGGTTCAGTTATAAAACCTACATCCACGGACAGCTATAGAGCTGTAATTCACTAAGCTCATGTTTGTACAATCTTTAGGACCTTTTATAGTGCTGACTCACTCTCACACACTGACCTAATCTTTCTAAAACAAAATCCCGCTAAGATCTTAAACTCTAGTGACACTGCCTACTCTCTGTCGTAGATAAATTAACAACACGCTGTTAAGTTAGACATGACAACCGATGTGTCTGACGCTGAATTACATAAACACTTAACCCGCAAGTTATCTCAAGTGTCTACTAACTCACACAAACCTAATCAACTACTCATATACGATTTCTATCTCTCATACATGAAACAAAGACTCAAAGAATCAAATCAATAAAGACATTCCAATTTGCGTTGAAGCTCTTCTCTCAAATCTTGGAATGCCGAAACAAAGACCACTCCCAACCAATGTGTATTTCCGCCAGCCTAGTTATGTAAAAATAACTTAGTATATATAGTGGGAGGTCTGGATGAAATCTCCTAGAAATCATGTAAAAATCTAAATCAAAATCACATTATGATTAGGAGAAATAAAATAGGAAGGAATATAATTAAAACTCCTAAAGGAATTATGACAAATAACTATTCTCCTATTCTAATTAGGATACAAGATATTATATCCTAATCTAAAGAGATATTTATTGTAAATCAAATACTCCCTAAAATATAATTCTAGAAATAGTGAAATAATAATCAAAGTAATATTCTTGTTTTATCACAAGTTAAACAAAATATATCATGTGCATGGCACATGCATATGTAGTAGACTTTGACACCAACACATTTAAAACACAATAAAAAGTCTACAAATATTAAGTCCCATTTAAACTTCAAATACAATTTAGCTTCAAAAAAAAATCCATTGCATCTCTTTAACTCTTAAGCAACCTAGAAAGTGTAAAAAAATTATGGGTAGTTCAAGATCATATCAAAATTGATAATAATAATATTAATATTAATAAAAATACAACCTTGAATTTAAACATCTAAATAACATATAATGAATTTTAAAATTAATTTGTATTTATAATTGTGTCACTTAAAAAATAATCGTGTCAACCTGTGTTAGTCATGTTGTCGTATTTTATTAGTGTTGATTGTGTCATAAATGGTTTGTGTCACTCGCGAGTGCACTCCCTTAACCCGAACACTACCCTGTTATTATACGGGTTAAAAATTTCAACCCAAACACGATTAAGACAAACCCAAACCCGCTAGTTTTCCTATCGTGTCGTGTCGTATTCGCGGGTCGTGTAAAAAATTTCCACCCTTAGGTTGAGGATTACTTACTCATATATAAGCAATAGCACACATCAGGCCTTAGAAGAATCACAATAAAGAAATCCGTGAACACACACTTAGGATTACTAGAAAGAGAAGCAAAATTTGTTCTAAAGCATTAATGCAAATATGACCAAATTTGTGTTCCCACTTGAGATACAATTTTAATGATCAAAACATAATTAAAAAAAAAAAAATTAGGATCCTCGTCTCATCTTTCTACAAAATCAAAAATTACGTTAATCTGAGTTTGATTTCAAGATTCATGATCAAAACAGTTGACGAAGTTTATGTTTTGACGAGATTGAATCTTCTCAAGGTTTTGGAGAATGATTCAACAAGGAGCTCTTGATCAACAAGTTGTGTGCTAGGAAAGATTAGGTGAACCATGTGTGTCCCAAGGACCAGAAGCATGATTTTCCAAATCTTGCAATAGTGAGATCCGTCGGCAAGGAGAGGTGACCACCCACCTGCGGCATGTGATGTGAGAGATGGGCAAAATGTTTGATCAGTTGGTGAATAAAATCTAATGCCCTTTAACTTTTTAATTGATAAACTAAGTAAAAAGGATGGATTACGGTTGTTTGATTTAAATACACATCTAGAGATGATGTTCTTTCATATGGTATGGACCCCGTAAATATAAATTTCGATGTAATTGTCGAGTCCTTGAATTAGATTGACATAACTTGAGTTAGATACCTAAATTGTTCATAAATTGTTTATTATTTTATACTTAAAAAAATCCTCTTGTTTGAATTTCTATTCATTGTCTTTTATTTTAGTTTGTAAAATATGAAAATGACATTTTTTATTAATTTTCTCTCATTCTTCTAATCTTTGTAAGTACTTGTTTAACCTAATGTGTGAAACTTATATTAATTTAAGTTGATTCTTCTAAAGGAAACAATGCAAATATCTTCCCTTTATACAAGTTATAGAAAAATGGAAATAGTAAATCGGTTATATTTGTGATTTGATAGTGCTTTATTTATTAAACTGTTTAAAAAAACCAACTTCAATTAAAAGTTGAATCACAAGTAATTGTATTTACCTTTTATACATCATAATAAAAAGGAAAAAAATAGAAATTTATATTTATTAAAAGCAAAAATTATTTATTTTACAATTCAGCCCCTTAAAAGTAAAATATTCGTGAGTCCATGCTAGTACTAGTCAAGGAAGTAACTATAAAGTCAAGTGAAAAAGAAGAGTTATTTTTGGGGAAAAGGGATAAAGCAGAAGAATGGAGAAAATGGGACTGATTGAAGTAAAGCACCCACCTTAAGTTTCCTGTCAAAAAAAAGCTGCCCATCATCTTTCTCTGAAGCGTCAAGGAAAATTTCAGCAAAAGAGACATTAGTTGTATATATAGGTGAAAATTACAGCTATAGTTAAGGATATTAGTGGAAACAAGTTAAGCAAGAGACATTAGTCGCATAAATAGGTGAAAGTCAATTAATTAGATTAAAAACTAGAATGCTCCAATGTGTTAAGAAATCATCGGGAAGGAAACTAGCATGTAATTCCTGAAGAAAAGACGAGTTTTCGAGTTAGTTAAGTATGATCTCCATCGCCTCTTGATTTCCCTTAGAAGACTATATGAACAAAGCAGATCGCTAGATAACCAATCAAAAGAATTGACAAACCTAGCTACACCATCTAAACAGATATTTGTTACAAGAAATGAATCAAATTGATTAGATTATTTGCCTCTGTCCCTGCAGCATGTCCAATAGATATTTTTCATAGATGGGTTAAATGTTACAAGTGAAATACCATTCTTTCGGAACAAGAATGAAGAAAATATATAACGGACATCTCATTAGTTATCATAGCAATAGTCATATGATATAGTTCTAGTTGGATATATAATATGATGTACACAATTATGTATGATATGTTTGATACAGAAGTGATCCTATGTTATGTTTTGGCTACGTGACATGAGCTATGATGAAATTTATATTTTGTGAAATTGATTTATGACTTCGTTCTTGTTATATTATTGTGAATTATTCATGTTACAATATATGCTTTTAATGGGATTGTTACGGCATTTTGCAAAGTAAATGTTATTGATTTGGTTTTTATTTCACACTAATGTGAGTATTATTTAGTGAGTTGACGGCCTACCCCGTCACCAACATTCTGCAGATTATGCTTACTAGATAGTATATGGGTTGTTGAACCATTAGAGCTGCTTCTGAGAAGACAGTCTTAGCACGAAGAGTGTCTTTTGTGGTTGTTGTTGCTATTGTGGCTGTGGGTTTGTGTTATTCCCAGAGTTGTAAAACTTATTTGGATATTTATGTAGTTTTGTATTTTATGGAATGAATTTAGTAGCACTCCAATTTGGCACGTATGCATCGCATGCCGGATCTAGGGTGATACGGATACTTAAATTTTTCATAAATTATTTATCATTTTCTTTTTTTAAAAAAATTCCTTCCGTTCTAATTTTTATTCACTGTCTTTTACGTCTTTAGTTTGTAAAATATGAAAATGACATTTTGCATTAATTTTCTCTCATTTTTGTTGTCTTTGTAAGTACTTGTTTAATCTAATGCGTGAAACTTAAATTAATTTAAGTTGATTTTTTTTAAGAAAACAATATAAATACCTTTTCTTATGCAACTGATATGTAAAATGGAAATTGTAAACCGGTTATATTTGAAATTTGACAGTGTTTTGTTTTATTAAATTGTTTAAAATCAACTTCAATTAAAAATTGGATTAATGTAATTGTGTTTTTCCTTCTAATTACATCCTCATAAAAAGAAAAAATTACAAATTTATTTTTATTAAACTCAAAAATTATTTAAACTTGCATCTATCGCGGACAGTGCTGGTCAAGGAAGTGAAGTCAAAAAGCAGAGTTATTTTCGGGGAAAAGAGATAAAGCAGAAGAATGGAGAAAAATGGGACTGATAAAAGTAGAGCTCTCCGCTTTATGTTTTATTTCAACAAAAGCTGCCCCATCATCTTTCTCTGAAGCGGCAGGGAAACTATCAGCAAAAAGGGTTACATTAAATTAGAATGATTTGTAACTTTATGTTTTATTTACCTCACAACTTTGTGAATAGTGAATGATTTGTGGGAACTAACTTGAAGTTACAGGTGGAAATAAGTTAAGCAAGAGACATTAGTTGTATATATATTTGGCACCATTTTTATATACAAGAGAAAGCCAATTAATTAGATTAAAAACCGCAATGCTCCAATGGGTTAAGAAATCATCAGGAAGAAAATATATAATTGTGATCTCATTAATTATCATAGCATTGGTGCTAATATTATGAATGAAGACTTTATTTGAAGATTCTCTTATTCATGAATTTTAAGCCACTTGGAAGATTAGTTCCTGGCTTGGAGAAAGATAATTTTCCAAAAATTAGTGAAAATTCTATTGTTGACTTAAGATATATAATGGACCGCCATGTTTCTTGCTTTATTTGCGTCTTACTTTTGAGATGACCCTATAATTTGGGTTTATGAAGTTTCAATTTCCCTTGTTTCTATGCATCATAGCTTTCTTCTTTTTCGAGCTGGAAGATGTCAAGGAATTTTCTATTCTTACTTCACTATTTCCAAGCAAACTTTTTGCGCAACACCGTGAGCCATTAAATATTCTTTCTTACCACCTGGTATGAAACTTACGGAAAAGAAATTGAGAAACGCCAAAATTAGGGATATCAATGTCATTTTTCTTCCAAGGAACAATGACTTTTGGCACTAAGACAAGCCAATAAAGAAATTGGAACGAATTTTCCACGAAACTTTTATTAAAGAAGAGTCATTTCTCCCAGAGTTTTTCATTTTACAATATACCCCTTGATTTCAATTTTTTGCGATAACTTAAACTTTGTCTTTGTTTACTCTGTAAGGGTAAAATGGAAGACAGATTGCATTGTAATTGGATTAAAAATTATTTTTCATTGCATCTAAATACATTATTTTTATCATTTTAATAGTCAAAATGGCTTAATTTGAAGGGTACTTCAGCCATATGATGCAAATCTTCTTCTCTCTCATCTTTTTGACATTGCTAGAGCCTGCAACATCGCTTAAAATTAAATTGACGGATTCAATTGAATTGAGGAGGTAAATTGCAATAATGAAAAACTCATGGTGAAAAAGAATTCAGCCTTACCTCAGGGGGGAAAAGAAATATCCCAATAAAGAAAGTAGAAATTAAATGCTGAGACTAATATAAAAATCTCCTACCATGTTAATGCCCCCACTAGTTTTCTTCACTTTCAATAAATAAATAATCTGCTTCCGATCAAAGACACAACCCATTTCTTTCTTTCTTTCAAGCAACTACTCAATTGAAACTCACTTGAAAAACTTGTCAACCAGTGGCTGCCAATAAAACGCTTGGAACGGTGAGTTTCTTTGCATGTATACTTGGATTGCATAGATGGAAACACTTTTTTCTGTTTCTGTTTTCATTTCTTTCATGATTTGGTTTGTTTGAGGGTAAAATTAAGCAGTAATATAAGTAATAGACTCAATGCTGTAAGTTTGGCCAATGCTATTGGATTCTGATCTTACCTACAATTTTCGTTCCTCTCTCTTTAAAAAAATAAATAATTAATTAAGAAGATTATAAATTTGTAGATGATATTTAAGAGTACTACAAATATTAAGACCAGAACCGTATATATGTGAAAAAAGCTTAGCACGTATGTTTGGACTAACAAGATAGCTTATCCTTAGTTCTTTTTTCCCAACAAAACAAAATTCATCCAAGTTAATTTCACAGATCAAACACAAAATAAAAGGTTGACCAATCTTTGACCAAATAAATGGGATACTGCTTCGGCTTCTTTTTCGTTCTTGAATTTACAAAACTATGTAGATCATCAGCAAGTAGCCAATTTAATTTCTTTCCAATTTTTCAGGACTTTAAATTAGGAGGAAATTGTTTGCAAGCATTCACAATACGTGCAGTTTTAGCCCCACAATCTTTAAAATTCAACTGCTTTGATGAGCAACCAAGGAGTCTCTTCTTCCAGCTCTTGTTGGAAATATGATGTCTTTTTAAGTTTTAGAGGTGCAGACACTCGGAAGAACTTCACAGATCATCTCTATGCGGCTTTAAAACGAGCAGGGATTCAAGTATTTAGAGATGACAGTGAACTTGAGAGAGGAAAAGAGATTTCACCAGCACTTCTTAAAGCAATTGAAGAATCAAGATTTTCGATTATTGTTTTCTCAAGAAACTATGCATCGTCCACTTGGTGTTTGGATGAACTAGTTAAAATTGTTGAATGTAAGAATTCAAGGAATCAAACGGTCATTCCTATTTTCTATGATGTAGATCCATCAACAGTCGAAAATCAAAGCAGAACCTTTGAGGATGCGTTTGTTGAACATGAAAAAGTTGGAGAGAGTATCGAAAAGGTGGAAAAGTGGAAGACGGCTTTGACAGAAGTAGCAAATATATCTGGATGGCATTTAAAAGATAGGTAATTACCAATTCTTCAGGCGTTAACTTCGTCGTAGTACTTTTTCTTGGCCTTTAAAGAAATTACAATAAATTAGTTTAAAACCATGTAAAATAAAATTTGGGCTTTCCTAGTTCACCAATCGATAGAAAATGACATAGGACAGAAATTATTTTAGGACTATTAGGAAAGTTAAATTAATTATAACATCTAATTTGTTTTCTTAATTAACTAAGTACGCCTACTTTTATTTTATTTTTGTATTTGTTATGTACCACATTTATCCTAGAGCAATAGAACAGTAGTTTAATATATTAATGTGCACCATATATAAGCCATAAGACGACTATAATAGTAGAAAAGGGAAGAAAAGGAAATCTAATTATTTACTAAAAACACAAAACTTCAAAGGTACACAACGTTGTTACTATTAGTATTGTAACAATATATTGTTGTTGGTTTTTTTTTTTTTCTTTTCACTTTGAAGGAATGAGTCAGAACTTGTTGAAGAAATTGCCCAAAAAATATCAAGCACGTTAAGCATTTCAAAATACAGGAGTATCAAAGGCCTAGTAGGATTAGATTCACGTTTGGAGAAATTGAAGATGCTTATGGATATAAGGCCTGATGAAGTTCGCATGATAGGAATTTGTGGAATGGGAGGAATAGGCAAGACCACAATTGCAAAAGCAATCTTTGAGTTAATTTCCAATGAATTTGAAGGTAGTAGTTTTGTTGATAACATTGGAGAAAATTCCAAAAAAAATGGTATGATTTCTTTGCAAAAGCAACTTTTATCTGAAGTCTTAATGGGGATAAATATTACCATATGCAGTGCCTATGATGGAACAAGCAAAATAAAATGTAAACTGCAATGTAGAAAGGTTCTTATTGTTTTAGATGATGTAGATCACGAAGAGCAATTAAATAAATTAGCCAAAAATTGTGATTGGTTTGGCTCAGGAAGTAGGATCATAATAACAACAAGAGATAGACATTTGCTAAAAGTACATAGAGTTCATGAAATTTATGAGGTTGAGAAACTAAATGTTGATGAAGGTTACCGATTGTTTAGTTTAAAAGCCTTTAACGAAGATCAACCCTCGGGAGACTATTTGGATTTGTCCAAACATTTTATACAATATGCTAGTGGTCTTCCATTAGCTCTTAAAGTATTGGGTTCTCATTTGTGCGGTAGAACTATTGATGAATGGATAAGTGCTTTAGACAGACTAAAGAGTTATCCTGAAGATGAAATTCTTGACATACTTCAAATAAGCTTTGATGGACTAAAGGAAATAGAGAAGAAAATATTTCTTGATATTGCATGTTTTTTTAAAGGAGAGGAGGAAGATTGCGTGAAGAGGATACTAGATGGTTGTGATTTTCACTATGATATTGGGATAGCCGTTCTAATTGACAAATGTCTCATTACTCGTTCTAAGACCCATTTTAAGACCAATATATTGTGGATGCATGACTTATTACAAGAAATGGGTCACCAAATTGTTAAAAGAGGATCTCCTAAAGAGCCTGGAAATCGTAGCAGATTGTGGAAAGAAGATGATATTAAACATGTGTTGACAAAAAACACTGTAAGTAATTTTGACTTTAAAAGGAATCATGTCATGCATTTTATTAGTAATTACATTCATCTGCAAACAATTCAATAAGTATCTTTATTTTATTGTTCTTCGCTTATCTTTTTACTCTAACTTTTTAGGGAACTGAAGCAGTTGAAGCCATAATGCTTGAAACCGAGCTAAATTTAAATGTAAGTGCTAAAGCTTTTCTGAATATGACAAACTTAAGACTTCTCAAGATCATCAATGTAAATCTCCCAGAAGGTCTGGAATACCTTTCTAATGAGTTACGACTAATTATATGGCATGGATATTCCCTAAAATACTTGCCATCAAGTTTCCAACCAGAGAGAAGTTTAGAACTTGACCTGTGTAATAGCCCCATTGAGCAGCTATGGAAGCGGACAAGAGTAAGTATAATTTAATTACATGTTTATACCTTATTATTCAAGCAAATATTCATTTGATCTTTTTCCATTAACATTGTAAACTAAGAAAATTACATCTCTTCTTTTGTCTTCTTTTTTCATTCAACAGAATTTGAACATGTTGATGTTGACGTCCATTACTCTTGAAGATTGTCAATATCTTAAGGAAATTCCGAACCTTATGTGGGCCCCAAATCTTGTTGAGCTGTCTGTCGAACGATGCCCAAGGTTGCTTGGGATTCGCTCACCCAGCTTGCTAGTTCATGAAAAGCTTAAATCTTTACGGATGCATGATTGTACTAGCCTTATGACTCTTCCAGGCAAGATTCATATGGAATCTCTTGAAGACTTTTGGATTGATGGGTGCCCAAAACTGAAGAAGTTTCCTGAGATTCATATGGAATCTCTTCGATATTTTTTAATTTCTCATTGCCCAAAACTGAAAAAGTTTCCAGAGATTGCCGGAAGAATAAAAAACCTGACGCTTCTTCATTTCTGTGGAACTGCTTTCAGAGAGATGCCATCATCATTTGAACTTCTTACTCGACTCAGATATTTGGATCTGTATGACAATAAAAGCCTCGTGACTCTTCCAAGTGCTATAGATGTTCTAAAAGGTCTTCAAAGACTGTGGCTAAGTGGATGCCCCAACCTTATCAGTTTACCGAGTGCCATAAACAATTTAAAATCTCTTCAAGATCTGTTTCTCTCTAATTGCTCCAATCTTGAAAGTCTCCCATCTACCATAAATGGTTTGCAATCTCTTGAAAATCTGGATCTCCATGGTTGCTCCAATCTTCGGACTCTTCCGGATACTATAAACGGTCTGACGTCTCTTAAAAAACTGGTACTTTCCGGTTGCTCCAATCTTGAAAGTCTTCCAAGTACCATAAATGGTTTGCAATCTCTTTTCCTTCTGGATCTCCGTTGTTGCTCCAAACTTGAAAATGTACCAGAGACTTTGGGGGAAGTTGCAAGTTTGCGGGTGCTTGATCTAGGTGGAACAGCTATAACACAACCAGTGTCGTCCATTTTTTCTATGATGAACCTCATAACACTTAAATTTAATGGATGCAAAGGACCTCCATCAAAATCATCATACTTGAATTTCCTTTCTCCTTTGACGCCAAGAAAAAATCCAAGCCCCATGGCTGTGATGTTGCCTACTTCATCAGATCTTTGTTCTTTAACAGATTTGGATCTCAGTGACTGCAACCTAGAGGAAAGAGCAATCCACTCTTCGTTTTTTGCCAGCTTATTGTCCTTAGAACACTTAACTTTGAGTAGGAATAATTTTCTTTCACTGCCTACAAGCATCAAAGATCTTCAAAAGCTTGTATCACTTGACTTGAATTATTGCAAGAATCTTCAAGCTGTGCCAGAGCTTCCATCGGGTGTATGTTATCTACAGTTAAACGGTTGTGCTTCACTTGAAACATTATCAGATGCATTCAAGTCATTCAATTCAAAGCATTTAAGCATTTACTGTATAAACTGCTTGAAATTGATTGGTGACGAAGATTTTATATTGCCAGTGGTGGAAGCTTTCCTTAAGGTAAGTCTCTATCTTCGTGGAGGTGATATTGTTCTTCCCAGGCATGATATTGTTTTTCCCGGCGCCGATATTCCAAATTGGGTACTACATCAGAGCAAGGGTTCTTCAATAGGTATAGAAAGGCCTCCAGATTCGTATAATAATAATAAGTTGGTGGGCTTTATCTTGTGCTCTGTTTTTGTTGTCGATGAGAATCTCCGTGGCTATAGATGCCGGATTACACGGCTTGGAGGCCGCGTCAAAACTGACGTAGACGAAGATCCTAAATATTTAAATTCGATTGACATCAACGAGAAAGTCACGAAATATAAATCAGAGCATATATGGCTTTATTATTTGCCTCATGATCATAAGTGGATCTTTCAACAGGACAAATATAATCACATTTACCTTTCATTTGAACCGGAATACACAGGCTTTCCATTTGGAGCGAAATTCGCGGACCTTTCATTTGAAGTGGAAGCAAGGCATCAAGTCGAGGTGAAGAGATGCGGGATCCATCCAATATATGAGCAAGATTTGATCAACTTCAACCCATCGGCAAACCAACCAACTGTGGATGTTGATGTTGCCACAACATCTGGAAACCTTCCCTCATATGACGATGAAGAACCACAACCCAAAAGATTCAAATCATCTGCTTCCCAATGGCAAAACCTATCTTTACCAAGATATGTGTAAGTAACTTCTATCTAATTCTACCTTCAATTTCTCTTCTTTTTTCAATTTCTTCTTTTTTATTATTATTGTTGTTAATTAATAGGCGTCGCAGCTAAAAGATTTTCATCTCCACATCAGAAGAATTCATGTCATTAACAAAAACGAGGCCGCCTAGTTATCTGGTTGTAATGCCTAAACTATAATCTTTTACTCTGTTTATATTTTACTATTATTTGCGTTAGTTGATCCTTTAATTAACCGTTAAAAATAATATTTTACATAGGACTGATTTGAAAAACAATAAGATCCCCTTCTTTTAAAGACCTTTATAATTACTTTAGCTACTACAAATTTCAATGCAAATTTTAATTTGTCGCTTTTTTTAACTAGTACGGATGAGTGGCTAAATTTAATCAATGCTTCTGTGTGTGAGAGATAAATTAATGTTAATGATGTGGTCATGCTCTGAGATTGATCAATTTGGTAAGTATATTTATATCAATATCAACTGTTGAGAGACACAGCAACCTTGAACCAACACAGCAAGCATTCTTCTAGACTATATTTTATTTAATTTATCTACTAAATAAGATAATTAAAATTGCTTGCTATTCCGCCAAATTGCGAACTGTTTTATTATGTTAATGAAATGTAGTTCATACTAACAGAAACAAAGACATCACGAGGTGCAAGATGTCTACCTCTATTGTGCAAGTATTTTAAAGCACAAAAGTGGCTAGAACAATAGCATTTTTACTATTCTCGCAAGTATTTATTCTTAGACTATATTTTATATATCTTTACACGCCAAGACATTCAACATTCCCTTTTTATAATTCTTGTGGTTTCCTTTCTCGATTTTTTGTTAAATAGCCCATTATACAAAAATAGAATTGGATGACTATTGACTTTATTCCCTTAAAGTGCAAATCCAGGAACCAATTGGTTTAGATTTGGAAATAATTTGCAAAAATATATCAATTTAATTTTGAGAGACAAATTGTATTTTATTCCATCAGAAACTTTTAAAATAACTCTTTGTCGAATTCATATTTAGTATTCTATTTCGCAAAATCATTTTCATGAAACGTTAAAGTAGTCCTAGATTATGTGAACAAAATTCAGCTAATTAAGATCATTATTTTTTTATTTTCAGTATTTCTCAAAATCCTTTGTAAACGTGTGGATGTTTTTCACAGATTAATTATATATACTGTAAAATTTGACTTGAATCGAGTAAATATGTTCTGCCCTAGATTTCACACAAATATTGATTACAAATTGGTTACAATATTAGAGTAATAGTTTGAACCCTATGAAATATATATTGTACATCTCAGACTTGATTGTCTTTTGTTCTCTTAAATTTACTTTCAGACTTCATAAATGCATCTTTCATTTAAAACATGTATATGTCTATTTAGTTGAGGAAAATAAAAGTTGTGAACTAGAACATATATTCATTCTTTTGTTAAATTATGTATTTTGCTCATTCTTTTAAAGTTTAATATCAAATCCATATTTGCTCTTTTCTCTTTCCTGTTTTAAAGATAATTGCACAATAGAGGCAGACATCTTGCAACTTGTGATGTCTTTGTTCCTAGCTATTAGCATGAATTACTTTTAACATTATTTCTAATAGAGTATGTAACATTATTACTAATAAAATCAAATGGCAATTAGTGATCACTATTTTTTTACATGTTATAACTAATTTGTACAATTACCATTTAGCTTGTATTATGCCAATAAAAATAAAAAATTACATAAACTTTACGGGTAGTGAATTTTTTTATATAATATAAATTAACTTTAGTTCTTTTAAGTTTAAGAACAATCATTGTTTGGCTTGTAAAATGCAAATATAAATGAAAATTTATACAAAAATTTTTTTATCTAATATAAATTAACTTGTTTTTTTACTAATGATTGTTAAATAATTAGATTTGTTATTAAATATTTTAGGATATATATCATGTATATATGTATTTTATTTTAGATTAAGAATAAATTATATTTATATTATTTTAAAATTTTATAGATGTATGTATTTTTTTTAATGAATTGGACTGAATATAACTTTTTTATAATTTTTAAATAATGGTTATAAATATATTTATATTATAGATAAAACAAATTAATAAAATTTAAATTGGACGAGATAGAGCGAGGCGAGTCCTTTTCTTCTCTTTAAAATTTACCCCACCCTACCCCACTTCAGGGCAATAGGGTGGGACAAGATAGAAAAAAATTCAGCGGGGTTGAGATGGGCACCTACCGAAGCACCCACCCCCCCTGCCAACCCTAATTACATGGGCTTTGGTGGTCCATTACTCGAACAACGTGTGGTCCCTTATATATATTACTAATGTAATTACTAAATAACTAATCTCGCTAATCTAGTTTATGACGCACACAAAAGTTGGCCCCTAAAACCTAAAGCCTACAATGAATAATTATTTAATTACCTTATATTAAACATCTTTTGTTGGAAATTAAAGTAAAACCCTCTTTAATTAATTTATAACAACTATGTTATTCTAGTGTCTTAAACGCAATCTACTTTTATAGGATTATAAATTATGAATATAAATAATAAAAAATTCAGTGGATGGTTTTGGTTGGTCGAATTCAAGGATTATTTAAAGTAATAAAAATATAGAAATAGCTACCATTGCAAAATGAAGCCCTTTTATTGGTTAATCATCCTCTATCTATTTTATATGCCTCTAATTCTTTGTTTAATTATATTTTATCATACTTTAGCCAATAATTGAAGCATTTGATATAGGACTGAGAGTGATTTAACAGCACTCTAATAATTCTATGACTAAAAGAAATGAAGAAACTGCACAAAAATTAACTAAAACAAGCCTCATGTTTAGTTTGATTACTACGTCTAATCGACCTTTACGAAGAGATTTTATATATAAATCATCTTCTTTCTTTATTTACAAGACATCTAGAGCGTCAGACTATATACATAGATGTATATGTGTACACCTTAATGATAATAGAATATAATTTTAACGCTAATTTAATATAATAAACATCTAACAATGAACTTGTATGATAATAAGATTTATAATATAGAACATTGCACTTATAATGTGTTATGTACAAATATTATTTCCATATGAATAAATTCTACTTTAAACAACGACAAATACCTATTGACATAGAGACAACATATGCAAAATTATGTCTATTAAATCCTTTAAAATTACCGACAAATTGAATCACATATATGCAGTGGTACAACGTAAGTACGCAACAAAGAAGATTATAAATATCTTCGCAAATTTTAATTAATTAATTGTAGGTTTATGTAGATAACAACACATCAAACATAATCTTTCTTGATTATTAATTGGAGAATATAAATCTTAAGACCAACTCAGATCTTTTTCAAAGGATCAAGTTTGGCTGCTTTGATAGGCATCACATGATTGGAATATATTGATTATAAAGAAAAAGTGTTTCTTATTATAAAATAAAATTTTAACTCCAAACATGATAACAATCCTATGAACCGTATTGATTTCAATGTAATAAATATTACTATATATTTTATGCTTTTCTAGACCATTGATTTAAAACATTCGATGTTTCTTCCTTGATAACTATTTTTGAAAGGAAATTAAGCAAATATTAGAACATTTAATACGTGTTAGTATCCTTATGAAGTTCAAAAAATTGATTCATGATTTTTCTTAATTAGAATATTCTTAAATGCATGCATGTTATGATTTTGAGATGTTTTTGTATCATTTAAATTAAGAGACATTTGTATAAGCTTAATTTTCATTTTTAACTAAGGCATCTTGCAACTGTACTTAGCTAAGATTATCCTGTCTCTTAACCTTAATAATTAATTATTGTAAGAACAATCCAATGTTTAATCGTCACACCTTAAATAATAATCCAAGTGTTTTGTATTATTCTTGAAGTGTTTTCGGGACACATACAAGGAAAGAATTAGACAAAGAATAATATAGAACTTTTTAAAATATCTTTTGCTATTATAATTGATGATCTTGTCGTTTTTGTTTTTCTCGTTAGCTTTCATTTACTACTAATTCATTGTTGGTTCAAACTTTAAAAAGGTGAGAAAAATTTAATTTCTTGTATAAACTATACTCATAGACTAATAATATGAGAACATTTCATGTCAATTCTAAAATATGTAATAACAACTCAACAATATTATTTTTATTTTTCTTAAACAAAAAACAGAGTTTCCAACGAATTATATTTGAACTCTTTATTTTCAAATCTCGTCAAGTTATTTTATCCTTTCGTTGTTAAATTATTTAAAAAAATCCATTAATAAAGTATTTTTAATGATTTTTTAAAAAGTTAAAAACATGAGATTATTTAACAAAATTAATTTATTTTGGAATTCATCAAGCAATTTAAAACAAAGTTCCCAGATAAATTTCATAGGCCCATTAAGTAGTATTTGGACACGTGAAATCTTGGGCTAAGTCAGCCCATAAAATTCAGGCCCATTTCTAAACTCCTCTACCGCAACAAACATGGACAAGGAAAAAAGACTGCGTGAGTGAAACTTTCCCGGGCAAATCAGTAAGAAAAAGAGAAAGAAAAAGGAAACCAAGCTGGGAAAAAAATGGGGATGGTGGCAGCCATAGGAGTGTTACTGCCATTTCCATTCTACTACTGGCTGTGGACGTCTCCACAGTCATGGGTAAACTTATGCGGGAAGGGTCGAGACCCATCAAAGGTGATGGCCAATGTCTCTCATTTCTTGAAGCTCTTGCAGTTCATCTCTCTGTATTTAGTTTCATCTCTCACTTGGCCTCCTTCTCTTTACTTCTACCTACTTTTTGTATTTGGCAAGTTCCTAACTTCAGGTTAGATTCTTACTTTTATTTTTTATTTTTAATCAAAATGGATTCTTTGAACATATCTAGAATGATTGCATTACTTATTTTTCCCAAATACTTGCTGAAAAGTGTGTAACTTTAGCTTAAAGTTTGTCACTTGAAGATAGCGGCCAGTAAAGTTTGGAGAATGAAAGTTGCCCATGATGTTGATTTATTATCCTGAACATGGTTTTGTCTACTTCTATTTTGACTAAACTTTAGTTGTGCTTTTGTGTTGGTATGGGTGTAAATTTGTTCTCTTTATTGCTTTAACTTTGCTAAAAGTTGCCTATTGGCACATGGGCTTTTAAGTGAGATCTTACTGGAGCTGTAGTACTTGTATGTAAGGTTTGTTTGATGTGTGTTTGATTACGTTATGAACAGCGAAACAGTATAAGATTTGTTATGTGTCAAATTCCATTAAATATTCTCTTATCAATTATGTGGTCTACTTATTGTACTTGATATTAACTACTTTCGTTTGTGGACCTTACTATGTGCTATTGCTCAACGTTTTGGCATTCATTAGTGATTTCAAGAGCTTTTATTGTAAATTTGTATATCTACAGTGTCCTGGAAATATTATACATTTTCTATTGTGACTTCTTGCTTTTACTGTAGTTGCAGAATTTTCCAGTTTAGTTTTGGGGTTGCAGTACAAACTCTTGAGCCATTTGTGGCTGTAGTAATCTCTTCACTTTAGTTTTTGGCTTTGGAATAGGTCAGGTGCCTTCAGCAGTAATGTATTTTGTTTATATGACTTCTAATTTTCTTTTTGGGGAGTTCGGAGCTTATTAATCAGTTTTAGTTATGTTCTTTGTCAAATTTATTGGCTTTTTCCTCAACATTTATTTGGTTAATCATTTTAGAGATGTCTTGGCATACTTTGAAATAATAACTAATGCATCCCATGGACATGCTTTTAGGCACTTACAAAGAGTGTTTTTGTCGCTTTGTTGTCTATATCACCAATACTTATCTGCACTTGTTAGTTTTTATTGTTCTTAGTCAAAGGTGATAAGGTAGAGACTGTGGAAGTCATATCTTATTCAGAAGTTAAAATGGAGGAGGAGCAATTGACAAGGAACTTGCGCATATAGTGTTAAAAATACCTTAAATATGGAATATGGTTGGTTTGGGGTCGACCATGCATTATCTTGTTGAGGATTTCATTTGGTAATGGTTGGTGAGGAAGGCAGAATTTGACAAAAGAGTGATAAGGAGAAAAACAAAATAATGGAGAAAGCAGAGCTGCAGTGGAAGAACATGCTGCTCAAGGCTCTGTAACTAGGAGAGCAGATGAGTTCTGCTCTCAGAATTCCAACCTTCTACACAGAGCAGGATCAATGTTTTCAAATCTTGATTGATTATAAAGGAGTTCACTATGCTGAGGGGTTTGGTGGGATTTATACGTTCAAACCCCTTGTATTTCCTGAATGGGGGAAATGTCACTTATGAGCCGTGTGATAGGGAAAGTGAAGAATTGTAGAGGTGTAAGCCCTTACTATCGCAGCAGTTAGAATCATCTCTGACAAGCTTGGGACAGCTTATTTTTGGTGTTGAAATAACTTTTCAGTTTGAACATTATGGCAAAGCAGGATTGCGTCACATGTCTTACCCTTGGCTGCTGCTTTATGATTATTTTGGTTTTGAGTCTATATATGTTGCATTATCTTTTGTCACTTAATATGCTTGTGATACTAAAAAGCTATATATGCAGGGTATATCAGTTACTCGGTGAATCAGGCACATACTATGGCATACGCTTTGGGAAGACCATTCCTTGGGTAACAGAGTTCCCATTTGGGTTCATAAAAGATCCTCAATATGTAGGGAGCATTCTAAGTCTTCTTGCATGCCTGTCCTGGGTCCCAATTCAATACATTTGGTTATGGATTCTAGGTTATTTATTTATGATGCATTTGGAATCAAAGGAAGACCTGGCTACTCCTGCAAAGCTGCTTTCTTGATTGCATGGCTGCATTAAACTGACTAGTGGAAGCTTTACTAGGCATAAATTTGGCCCATAATGCTCATTTGACATTTTTGTTTCTAAGTACGATATTTCTTGATCTTCTAGCTTTTCTCTTTTCCTTTTTTTTTTTTAGTTGCAAATTTTTGTTTTAGGTTGGTTAATTGTAGTGACATTAAGTCATTCATTCTCCAAGATAACAACTTTGCAATAATTTCTCCTTTCGTTATTTAGTTGAAGATTCCATTAAAGTGAAAATATTGTGAATCTATTCATGGTTTGTCCATTTATAAGAATTATTTCACATTTAATGAATTATTATAGAAAAGTAATATATATGATAGAAAGAAAAGCATGAACAGGCAGTTTCTGGCCTGACTCCTTATGCATATTATTACCTTTGTTTACTGCCATTCAAACCATATTATTACCTTTGTTTACTGCCATTCAAACCATGACGAACGCACGCTGCACGTTACTGAAATGAATTATGTTTCTTCTTGTATAATAGCTGCTCTTTAAGCCTCTGATTGCTTGCTTTCTTAGTTTATAGTTGGATTTTGGGCACATGAATACATGATCAAATAAGGCTTATATCTACTTTCTGGTCTCCCTTGAAAACCAGAACTTAATAAATTCCCACTTCGTTTGGCCCTCTGAGTGGATTAATCGTAGAGAAGCCTGATAAAATTTTCCAAAAACTATACGGGAAAGCAATGAATATAAAGTTTGTTGTGGAATGGAAATGGAAATTATTTGGCCTTTTAACGTGCAGTTGCTAGTTGGATAGCTGCGGTGCTTTTGGCTATCACTTCGGCTGAGTCATTAATCAGGGCAGCAAGTTGAAGCACATGAAACCGTAGAACGAAAGTTAAAACATTACAATTCCAAATGTTTCACATTTTCCCATTAATCATCTCCTACTATTGCCTTCACATTTTCTCTTTCTTTCTCACGTGGAATAATAAACTGGTCTAATTCCTCCATTTCATGATCTATCAACACTTAAGTTTCACTTTGGCAGATTGTGATAGGTAGATAAGTTGTGCCAAAACATTTAACAATATAATACACTCAATTTTCTTATTAAATTCTTCATAATTGATATGAGAAAGGAAACATCTCACTATATCATATTGGATTGCACATCGCACCCAGGCCAATAAGGCCAATAATAAATGACTAGCACAATTTCCTAATAACAAAGGGTTCAGGATTACTGACTCATATATAAGCAATAATACAGATCAAGCCCTAGGAGAATCACACTAAAGAAGCCCAGGAATACACGCTAATTAGGATGCCAGGAAGAATCGTTCCTACACTTAATGCAAATAGGACAAAATTTGTGTTTCAACTTGGGATACAATTTTAATGATTGAAACATTCAAACAAAATTTCAATCCTTCCCTTAGCTTTCTAGTGAATAATAAATTACGAGATTGGGATCAAGAGTCATGATCATATCAGCATTTGATAAAGGTTATGTTCTGATGAGATTGAATCTTCTCATAGTTTTGGAGAATGTATTTAACTTTTTAATTGATAAATTAAGTAAAAAGGAGTCTCACTTTCATATAGTGAGCCCTTTGTCAACAGTAGTGAAGCTCCTTGTAGGCCTAAGCCAAGCTTGCGTGGTGCCTCTCCGTGTCTCTATGGATTACCATTGTTTAAATTAAATACATATCTAAAGATAATTTTTTTTTTTCATATAGTATGAACTAATAGAGAGCAATCTTAAGAAGTAATCAAAGGCTAAATATCTGTGATTGATTTTCTATATATGTATGATTCTATTGTATTAAATTCTGATTTTATTCCTTTGATTTGTCCACAATAATAGGATGAAATCAAAGATTTGATCTGATTTTATTTCTTTGATTTGTTCACAATTCTAGGACTAAAATCAAGAATTTAATTGTTGTAGTTGTGTATATAAAGACCATACGCAAGCTAATGAAAACACACAGAACAATTTTCTTTAGTTTCTGTAAACTCTTTATGAACTCCCTAAATAAAAATTTTTAAGTGATGGTCAAGGCCTTGAATTAGATTGACATAATTTGTAATTAGATACTTAAATTGGTCGTAAATTGTTTATTATTTTATATTTTAACAAAAATTCCTCCTGTTTTAATTTTTATTCATTTTCTTTTACTTTAATTTGTAAAATATGAAAATGACATTTTATATTAATTTTATCTCATTCTTTTTATCTTTCTAAGCACTTGATTAATCTAATGTGAGAAACTTAATATTAATTTAAGTCGATTCCTCTAAAGAAACCAATACAATTACATTTTTTTGTGCAAGTTATATGTAAAATGGAAAGGATAAATCGTTTTATCTGATATTTGATAGTGTTTTATTAAACTGTTTTAAAAAATCAACTTCAAAAGTTGAATTACAAGTAATTGTATTTTCCTTTTAATTAATTACATCATAATAAAAAGAAAAAATTACAAATTTATGTTTATTAAACTAAAAAAAATTATTTTACAATTCAGCCCCCTAAAAGTAAGATCTTGAGTCTATCCCGGCTAGTGCTAGTCAAGGACGTAACTCTTAAGTCAAAAAGGAAAGTTATTTTCGGGGAAAGCAATAAATCAGAATGAAGAAAAAATGGGACTCAATAGAAGTATAGGCCTTCGCCTTGTGTTTCATGTCAAAAAAAGATGCACATCATCTTTCTCTGAAGCAGCAAGGAAACATTCATCGAAT
The DNA here is from genome assembly GCA_013180625.2 of Boswellia sacra. NCBI lineage: Eukaryota > Viridiplantae > Streptophyta > Magnoliopsida > Sapindales > Burseraceae > Boswellia > Boswellia sacra. Next base: position 446,918 of record SNVD02001637.1, read on the forward strand.
GGGTTAAATTAACTAAGAAATTACCTCACAACCTTCTGAGTAGTGAATGATTTGTGGGAACGAACTTAAAATAACAGCTTTAGTCAAGAATACTGGTGACAATAAGTTAAAGCAAGGGACATTGGTTGTATATATATCTGGTACTTTGTGTATATATAAATAAGTGCAAAGTCAACTAATTAGATTAACAATTGTAGCAGTCCAACGTGTTAAGAAATCATCCGACGGGAAACTAGCTTGTAATTCGTTAAAAACGATGGAATTGTCAAGTAAGTTCAACTTAGATTATTGGATGAACAAAGCAGATCGCTGGTTAACCAATCAAAAGAATTGACAAACCTAACTAGCAATAGATTATTTGCTCTGATCCTTTTCATGTATTTCATAGATATTTGTCATAGATGGGTTAATTGTTACAAGTATCGGTGCTAATATTACGATTAGATACTTTACTCGAAAATTCTCTCGTTCGTGAATTTTAAGTTGCTTGGAGATTACTTCCACGTATCACCATGGACGACATTGTTGACTTAGGTTTATAACGGAGGGCTATAATTCTTGCTTTATTTGTGTCTATCTTACTTTTGAGATGACCGTGTAATTCGGATTTATTAAGTTATAATTTCTCTTGTTTCTATGCTTGCAACTTTTCTTGCTTTTCCAGCTGGAAGATGTTAAGTATTTTCCTTTTCTTACTTTACCATTTCCGACCAAAGATTCTGCGCAGCACAGTGAGTCATTAGATATTCTTTCTTACCAACTGGTGTGAAACTTCCTGGAAAGATCTTGAGAAACGCCAAAATTAGGGATATCAATGTCATTTTGCTTCAAAGTAACAATGACTTTTGTTACACGGCTGGATGCAAGTTAATTTAAGTCAAGTCAACAAAGAAATTGGAACGACTTCTGCCAGGAAACTTAATTAAGAAATTAAATGCTGAGATTGTTCATTAAAAATATCTTGCTATGTTAATTTGCCCACTTGTTATCATCGCTTTAAACACAGAAACCATCTGCTTCTCATCAAAGACAACCCATTTCTTTCTCTCTTTCAAGAAACCACTCAATTGCAACTCACTCAAAAACTTGTCAACCAGTGGCTTCAAAACACGCTTGAAACGGTAAGTGTCTTTGCATATATACTTGGATTACATAGATGGAAACTGTTTTTCTGTTCTGTTTTTATTTCTTATATGATTTGGTTTGTTTGAGGGTAAAATTAAGTAGTAGATATTAAGTAATAGACTCAGTGTTGTAAGTTCGGCCAATGCTATTGGATTTTGATCTTAACTGTAATTTTTGTTCTTTTTTCTCTTAGAAAAAAAGATTATGCATTTGTAGATGATATTAAAGAGTAATACAAATATTAAGAGGAATCAGATCAGAACCGATTATATGCGAAAAAGGCTTAGCATGTAAGTTTTGACTAACAAGATAGCTTATCCTTAATTTTTGTATCCAACACAACAAAATTCATCAAAGTTACTTTCACAGATCGAACACAAAATAAAAGGTTGACCATACCTTGACCGAATAAATGGGATACAACTTCTGCTTCTTTTCTTTCTAGAATTGACAAAACTATGTAGATCTTTAGCAAGTAGTCACTTATCTTTTCCAATTTTTCAGGAACTTGAGTTAGGAGGAAATTGTTTGCAAGCATTCACAAGACGTGCAGTTTTAGCCCCACAATCTTTAAAATTCAACTGCTTCCATGAGCAACCAAGGATTCTCTTCTTCCAGCCCTTGTTGGAAATATGATGTCTTTTTAAGTTTTAGAGGTGCAGACACTCGGCAGAATTTCACAGATCATCTATATGCGGCTTTGAAAGGAGCGGGGATTCATGTATTTAGAGATGACAATGAACTTGAGAGAGGAAAACAGATTTCAGCACTTCTTAAAGCAATTGAAGAATCAAGATTTTCAATTATTGTTTTCTCAAGAAACTATGCATCCTCCACTTGGTGTTTGGATGAACTAGTTAAAATTGTTGAATGTAAGAACTCAAAGAATCAAACGGTCATTCCTATTTTCTATGATGTAGATCCGTCAACAGTACGAAATCAAAGCGGGACTTTTGGGCAGGCGTTTGTTGAACACCAAAAAGTTGGAGAGAGTATAGAAAAGGTGGAAAAATGGAAGACGGCTTTGACAGAAGTAGCAAATATATCTGGATGGCATTCAAAAGAGCGGTAATTACTAATTCTTCAAGCGTTAACTTTGTCATAGTACTTTTTCTTGGCCTCTGAAGAAATTACAATAAATTAGTATAAAACCATGTATAATAAAATATGGGGCTTTCCTAGTTCACCAATTGATAGAAAATGACATAGGACAGAAATTATTTTAGGACTATTGGGGAAGTTAAATTAATTATTATATCTAATTTTCTTTTCCTAATTAACTAGGTACGTCTACTTTTAATTTAAATTTTTGTGTTTGTTATTTAGGCATTTATCTTAGAGCAATAGAACAGTAATTTAATATACTAATGTGCGCTATAATAGTAATTGAATGTTTATTTACACACACACATATATATATTAAACAAAAAGGGAAAGAAAAGAAATCTTATTGTTTATTAAAAACATAAAAAACTAAACTACAAAGTTACATAACGTTGTTACTGTTACTATTGCAACAATATATTTTTGTTATTTTTTAATCTTTTCTTTTCACTTTGCAGGTACGAGTCAGAACTTGTTAAAGAAATTGCCCAAGAAATATCAGGCACATTAAGTATTTCAAAATACAGTAGTATCAAAGGCCTAATAGGATTGGATTCACGTCTGAAGAAATTGAAGATGCTTATAGATACAAGGCCTAATGAAGTTAGAATGGTAGGAATTTGTGGAATGGGAGGAATAGGCAAGACCACAATTGCAAGAGCTATTTTTGAGTTAATTTCTAGTAAATTTGAGGGCAGTAGTTTTGTTCATAATGTTAGAGAAAATTCAGAAAACAATCGTGTGGTGTCTTTACAAGAGCAAATTTTATCACAAGTCTTAATAGGGATAAATATTAAAATATACAATGCCCATGATGGGATAAGCATGATAAAAGATAGGCTGAAATCAAGAAAGGTTCTTATTGTTCTAGATGACGTGGATCATGAAGAGCAGTTAAATAAATTAGCTGAAAATTGTGATTGGTTTGGCTCGGGAAGTAGGATCATAATAACAAGAAGAGATAGACATTTGCTAAAAGTACATAGAGTTCATGAAATTTATGAGGTTGAGGAACAAAATGTTGATGAAGCTTACCAGTTGTTTAGTTTAAAAGCCTTTAAAGAAGATCAACCCTCGAGAGACCATTTGGATTTGTCCAAACATTTTGTACAATATGCTAGTGGTCTTCCATTAGCTCTTCAAGTCTTGGGTTCTCATTTATTTGGTAGAACTAAAGATGAATGGAGAAGTGCTTTAAACAGACTAAGAAGTGATCCACATCGTAAAATTTTTGACATATTTCAAATAAGTTTCGATGGATTGACAGAAACTGAGAAGAGCATATTTCTTGACATTGCATGTTTTTTTAAAGGAAAGGACGAAGTTTATGTGAAAGGAATACTAGATCATTATGACATTGGGATAGCCACTTTAATTGATAAATGTCTCATTACTCGTTCTGGCACCAATGTATTGTGGATGCATGACTTGTTACAAGAAATGGGTTATCAAATTGTAAACACTCCTAAAATGCCTGGAAATCGTAGCAGATTGTGGAAAAAAGAGGATATTATACATGTATTGACAAAAAACACGGTAAGTAATTTTAACTTTAAAGGGAATCATGTAGTTTAGTAGTAATTACATTCATCTCCAAGCAATTAAATGGTAACTTTATTTTCTTGTTCTTTAATTATCTTTTTACTCTTTAACTTTTCAGGCAACTGAAGCAGTTGAAGGCATAATGTGTGAAAAAGAGCTAAATTTAAGTGTAAGTGCTAAAGCTTTTTTGAAGATGACAAACCTAAGATTTCTCAAAATCATCAATTTACAACTCCAAGAAGGTCTGGAATACCTTTCTAATGAGTTACGACTACTTATACGGCGTGGATATTCCCTAAAATCCTTGCCGTCAAATTTCCAACCAGATAAAATGGTTAAATTTGAACTGCATTGTAGTCTCATTGAGCAGCTGTGGAAGCGGACCACAGTAAGTGTAATTCAATTACATGTTTTTATCTTATTATTGAAGGAAATATTCATTTAATCTTTTTCCATTAACGTGGTAAACTACGAAAATCACATCTTTTTTTTTTTTCCCTTCTTTTTGCATTCAATAGCATTCGAACATGTTGATGTTGACGTCCATTACGCTCCGAGATTGTAGACATATTAAGGAAATTCCAAACCTCACGTGGGCCCCAAATCTTGTGGATCTTTATCTTGAACGATGTCCAAGGTTGCTCGAGATTCGCCAACCCTTGCTAGTTCATAAAAAGCTTAAATCTTTAAGGGTGCATGATTGTACAAGCCTTATGACTCTTCCAGGCAAGATTCATATGGAATCTCTTGAAGACTTTGATATTTTTGGTTGCCCAAAACTGAAGAAGTTTCCAGAGATTGCCGGAAGAATGGAAAACCTGAGTTATCTTTCTTTTGCGGGAACTGCTGTTGGAGAGATGCCATCGTCAATCGAACTTCTCATTGGTCTCCGATATTTGGAACTGTCAGACAATAAAAGCCTCGTTACTCTTCCAAGTGCTATAGGTGTTCTAAAAGACCTTCAAGAACTGTGGCTCAATGGTTGCTACAAGCTCAGCAGCTTACCGACTGCTATAAACAATTTAAAATCTCTTGTATATCTGGATCTCTCTTATTGCCCCAATCTTGGAAGTCTTCCAAGTACCATAAATGGTTTGCAATCTCTTAGCACTCTGGTTCTCGATAACTGCGCCAAACTTGAAAATGTACCAGAGACTTTGGGGGAAGTTGCAAAATTGAGGAACCTTGTTCTTAGTGGAACGGCTATAACAGAACCTGTGTCGTCCATTTTTTTAATGAGAAACCTTGAAAGGCTAAGATTTCGTGGATGCAAAGGGCCTCCATCAAAATCATCATATTTGCCGCTCTTTTCTTCTTTGATGCAGAGAAGAAGTCCCACGGCTTTAAAGTTGCCTGAATCATCAGATCTTTGTTATTTAAAAGAATTGGATCTCAGTGACTGCAATCTAGGGGATGGAGCCATCTCCTTTGAATTCTTTGCCGGCCTATCATCCTTAGCAGACTTAAATTTGGCCGGAAATAATTTTTCTTCACTGCCTGCAACCATAAGAGATCTTCCAAAGCTTCGTGTTCTTTCCTTGAGAGATTGCAAGAATCTTCAATCTGTGCCAGAGCTTCCGTCGGGTACAAAGGCTCTTTACCTAGATGGTTGTGATTCACTTAAAACATTAACAAATGCATTCAAGTCATTCAATTCAGAGGGTCCTGATCGAGCAACTAGTAGTCCTATCTATCCACCTCTCCAGACACAATATCTTGAGTATGATTTAAAGATTTCCTGTATAAATTGCTTAAAATTGATTGTTGGGGAAGATTGGAAATTATCAGTGGTGAAATTTGTCCTTAAGGTAAGTCTCTCTCTCACTTTTTCTCACTTGCATGCGTATTGTATTATCGAACACCATGGCATTTATTATTATTATTATTAATTCTGGGTATAGGTAATTCCAAGCGAAAGATACAGGCAGATTTATCCTCGATTTCCATTGGTACGACTTCAGAGAAAGGGTTCTTCAATAAGTATAGAAAGGCCTTTTAAATTTGTATAACGCTTTATCTTGTGCTCTGCTTTTGTTCTCCATAAGAATCTCTGTGGCAATAGTCCATTTAATAATTACATAAATCATTATGGATTATCAAAACTGATTAAATATATTATCGAATTTCATGGCATTTTTTTAATTATTACTTCTGGGTACAGGGACGAGATCCAATAAAAGGATGTGGCAATGTTGTTTATCCTGGAGGTGATATTCCAAAGTGGGTAGCACATCAGAGCAAGGGTTCTTCAATAAGTATAGAAAGGCCTTCAGATTTCTATAACAATAAGTTGGTGGGCTTTATCTTGTGCTGTGTTTTTGTTGTAGACAAGGATCTCCCTGGCATTGCCCTATGCCAAGTCAAAACTGATGTACACGAATTTCCCAGGGAAGTATGTGATGCAATCAATAAGGACCACAGGGAATTTAAATCAGAGCATATATGGCTTTGTTATTTACGTCATGATCATCCGAGGGTCTTTCAACAGGACATATATAATCACATTAACGTTTCATTTGTAGGGAGACACATGAATGGGAGCGATTGGGTCGAGGTGAAGAGATGTGGGATCCATCCAATATATGAGCAAGATTTGATCAACTTTAACCCATCGCCAAACCAACCAAATGTGGATGTTACCACGACTTCTGGAAACCTTCCCCCGGATGACGATGAAGAACCACAACCCAAAAGATTCAAATTTACTGCTTCTCCATGGCAAAACCTATCCTTATCAAAATATGTTTAAGTAACTTCTATCTAATTCCATTCTCAGTTTCTCTTCTTCTTTCAATCTCTTCTTTGATTATTATTATTGTTAATAGGCATCGCAGCTAAAAGATTTTCATCTCCAAATCAGAAGAATATCATGTCAATAACAAAAAACATGAGGCTACTTCGTTATCTGGTAATAATACCCAAACTATAATCTTTTACTCGGTTTAAATTTTACTATTATTTGCATTAGTTTATCCTTTAATTAACAGTTAAAAATATTATTTTACATAGGACTGACTTGAAAAACTATGAGATCCCCTTCTTCTTTTAAAGAGCCTCATTACTTGCACTTTTTCCACATTGCCATTCCACTAGTTTTAGCATATTAATTGAAAAATATAAACTTAAAGAATCCGAATAGTACGAAATTAACTAATTATAATCACTCAACCATCTTTTGGCTTCAATTACATCATATTCTTTTTTAATCGTTGAACTCTTATATTCAAATCAGTTAGAAATAAAGATTGTAGTATTGCAAATAAGGAAATGTAAACATAGATATGCATACGAAACCCCGCAAACTTATTATATATAGAAGAGTTCCAAATTTATTAATGCTCGTAGGAATGAGTGGCTAAATTTAATCAATGCTTCTGTGTGGCTAAATTAATTTTAAACAAAAGAGCTTATCACAAGACTTAAAATTTGAACTATAGAAGTAACATATATTTTAAGAACTCATAAGTTGTATTGAATCGCAAATGAGTACATAAAAAGGTTAAAAAGTACCTTTGATATTAAGAAAACAAGAAGTAAAGCCAATAAATAAATTATGTCAAACGAATCTTGATAAATCAAACATACAATATGATAACACTTTCATTAAAAAAATGATATTAAGTCTATTATTGAGCCAATCATAAACTTGGATGATGGAATATCGGGCACAAAAGGAAAAAAATTAAAACAGTTAGTAAACTAAAATTAAATGAAATATTCTTACTGCATCAATTGCGTTCCAAATGGAACCAATCAAACTTTTTATGAAAAAAGTCAACCCTGGACGACTTGACGTGCCGCGTTCATGGAAATAATTGATGACATAAAATTAATTTGCAACAATTGATGACATAAAATCAATTTGCAAAAAGACATTATTATTTTATTTTTTTTAGAAATAGGAATTTTATTTTTAATTAGAGTAATTTTATAACTAAAATTCATGTGCAATCAACCTCTGACCGTCTGAGTTGATAATATATTATTAGAGAAATAAAAAATAAAAATAAATTAAGGAGATTAAATTATATTGGATGACAATTAACCATTTCACTTTTTTTCTTCTCTTTTTTTCCTAATATGACAGGGAAGTTTCTAAACACAAGAATGGGAAATTTCATGGATGCCAAGATACATGAAGAGAAATCAGATCATCGTAATTTCAAAGACGCAGCATTTCTGTCTAGAATCCCGAGCAGCCAGCTGAAGGAGGAGAATGGTTAACAGAAATGAATTATTATTCTCTTTTGTATAATAGTTGCTCTATGAGCCTTTTATTAGTTTCTTTCTTAGTTTTTTGGGGCACATGAATATATGATCAAAGAAGGCTTCTATCTAATTTCTGCACCATGATGTCTGCCTATAATTGATCATATGATATGTCTTATATATATAATGCAACTCCTATTGGTCAGAGTATATGTGCTATTCCGCTATCATTTCTTTAATTTCAATATGCAATTGAAAGAAAAATAGAAACAAAATAAAATAATAAGAAAAATAACCCTCTTCGTTTAAGCTAGAGGTAGAGATACATTAAAAATTTGCATTGCATTTATAACAGGCTCGACTTTAATATCTACTAACTTTCCTGTCTTGGATTAAAAAAAAGCACATTTCTTCTCTTCTGCATTTGGCACAAATAGCCTTCCCTTCAGCTCAGAGCAAAACAATGCAATGCTGCAAAAGTTGGCACCAAAAGAGATAAGACTTCTAACTCACCTTTCAAGTGCTATGAAATGTTATGAGACTTCATGGTTCTATTCTAAGGCAACACATAAAATGCGAAGTTCGTCCAACTTTAGAAAAGTCCATAAGATAAGTTAATGAAAATTTTGTGTCAAGCAATGGCTTTAAAAAATATCGAAAATAATCAGACATCTATATTTGGCCAAAGCTTCCAGAAGGCTCATGAAATTTTCCAAAAACTAGAAAGCAACGTCATGAATTTAAAGTTCTCTGGGAAATGAAAATCACCTTGGCGTTTCGCGCGCATTTGCAAGTTGGATAGCTCCTGTATTTGTAGCTATTACCCCAGCCAGAGTCATTGATTAGAGCAGCGAGCTAAAGCACATGCAACCAAGAATGGAAGTGAAAATATTGGAATTCAAAAATTGTTTCAGATGGATCCATTTTTTAATCTTCTTACATGATAAATGCCTGGCCAGGGCTGGTGATGAACACAATACGGGCATCATCTCCTACTATTTGCTTCACATTTTCCCTTTCTTTCTCATGTGGAATAAAAAAAACTGGTTTAAGTCCCCTGTTTCATGATATATCAACACTTCAAATTCACCTTTACAGATTTTAATATGACTTGATCAACATTATACAACCTTTAGTCAATTCAGAATGCAGATGGTTTGTGTCAAAACATCATAGCAACATCACATTTTACTTCTTATTTTCATCTGTTATCATAGTTTAAAAGTTTCCACAACTCAAGCCTGTTAAATAATCCAAAACTGCGGTACAATTTTTTATTGCTCTTGATTAATTTGTAAATATGCAATAATTTACAAAAAAAAAAAAAAGAAAAAAAAGGCACAAAGTAGCTATCCAGAAGGTAAAGAATGTTATGTTTTCTGTTTCATTTAGGCTTATCTACTCTGTTTGCTTAACAAGCTTCAGAGAACACAAATCAATGAAAATTGTACCTTATTTCATTGGCTATTTCAGCCCATACTTGAATTGGTAGTAAGCTATTGGTGTCTTCTCTATTCTGCATTGAGGCCTTTGAATCTGACTCTATACTATTAATCACAACATATTTTCCTTTCTCCACACCTGCTTTACTATATTTTTCTGCTAGAGCCTCCTTGAGTTTTCTTGAAATTGATACTCTAAGTAGGGGCACTGATTGCCTTGGAACGCTCCGAAACGGTCTCCCTAGCCAATCAAGCATCTATTGATACCTAAATCAAGCAACCAGTTACGGAAATTAAAAGCTTGCTAAGTAGTATCAAAATCATACCATGTTTTGATGTTGTATTTCATAACTTACATGTTGTAGTCCCCTTCAGAAAGATTCAAACTTTCTCCAGTAAAAGTTTCAGGTAAAAGCAATCCTGCTCCTGCTGCATCCACGTTTGGGTAAATAGAGCCAACTCTGTCTCGAGATGTTGTCGGAAACAAGAATGTTGCATGGCCATGCCCCGCCAATTTGGTTGATAAGACCATGGCATAGTACCTATCCTGCAAGGATAGTGCAATGTGCATAATAATCTAAACCAAATGATAGCCCCTTTAAGTTATAATATGCAGATCGCGAAGAGAAATGCTCACAGAAAACAGATCTCAATTATTTTTTTGAGTTCCACTACAGAAAAGGTAGCTTAATTCTGTTTACTGTATAATTATTCAGTGCATTGCAATTTTAAATCTTGATAACTAGGACACGGAAATTGTTCATGAATTAATCTTATTGCTTAGCAGAGAACAATCTGAAACTGAATTTGCCTAACAAAAGCTATGAAAACCAACATTATTTGTGCAATCTACTCTAATCGCTACTCAACTCTATTGCCAGAAAAATTGATCCAAAATTGAGCACATAGGGTCATTTATTAGTTAGCTCATGCATTCAAACCTACAAGTTATAAGCTGGAAAAAATGGATCACAGATTGATTCAATGTTTCTTAGACGAAGAATACTTAAAACAACACCAAGTTTTCAACCTTTTCAAATAATGCAAAGTATATTATCTTCAATTCATCACAAGGAAATAATAAAATTAGAGATCCTGCCCACCTTAAGTAGTCCAAGCATGTCAGTCTACTCAGCTGGGTCAGGCCAATCATCATCAGGATCATAAACATTGGCCCATCTCACATTCTTGTTCAACTCAAAAGTCTGCTTCCCTCTTGCTGATGCAATCACATTTATCTGCACACCAGGGTACCTTATAGCCAAAAACAGCAAAAATAACATATAACAATTTAATTGAACCACACAAATCAATCATGTTTTCCCAATTTATCACGTTAATCTCCAAGACTTACCTGTCCTTTATCAACTGGATGGCAGGGAAAAACAGCAAATTCTCGTAAACACCACCAGAGATGACACAGCAACGCCTCCTAACATCACCTCTTATCTTCAAAGGCAATGAAGCAAGCACCACAGTGAATCCCATTGGGAACTTCAAGAACCCATAAGGGTTGTCAGGATTTTCAGGGGGGCTAGGATCCTCCTCCTGCTTACCATCAGCAAACAATGAGCCATATTCCATCTCAGGGTCCTCCCCATCATCAAAAGGGTCAAGCCATGGATTCTCCTTCTTTTCATGAGTGGTCAGAGCAGAGGCTCTTCTGGCAGACAAAGGTTGGTCTGCTGGGCTAAAGTGGGCTAAGTGAGCTGAGGGAAGTGAAAGTGGGTTTGAGAGAAACAGAGAAGTGGATTTGGGCAGCAATGAGCTTGGTTCGGGTTCGTTATTTGACTGTTCTAGATGTTTGTCACGTTTGGGATTTGAGTGTGCGGAAGGAACTTGGATAAGTGGGGACCACTGCTTGTTCATTCTCATGCACTTTTCAACCATTTTCTTTGGTTTCAAATTCCCTTTTCCAAGTCAGATATAAAAAGAAAATACGTGTAATATATAGAAAATGAAAATTAATTATCGTAATACTAACCGTTGCATAATTGTCATGAAAATAGTTTTAGTATTGGACATATGTGCAAGACCCTTTCTTAGGTTTAAAGGTAAATTATGCTTAACACCATATAAATGTGTTCACTCTGTAATCTTTTGGTATGTCTAAATTTGTTCCAGTTCCTTTTTAATAGTGAAGGTGAGAGATAAATCAATTAGTGTTTATATATTTATAATTATAAATATTTAAAATTAATAATTTAATTACATAAGTTTAATATTTTTTTTGTATGCTTTGAAGAGATTGATTTTAAGAAAATTAGTGTATTTATTTATAACATTGTGAGTAGTTTTTCTAGAAGCAATGAATTTTAATAAAAAAAATTTTGATTTTATATAATATATTAAAAAAAGGCTATAACTTTTTAGGGTCGGGCCCAAGTTGGGTTGGGATAGCTTGCCCAAGTTTTAGGCCCAGCTATGTGCTCTCAGTGTGTGAGTTGATCTTCCGTTATTTTTTGAAATAAAATTATGTTCTAAAAATGAATTTTCATATTCTCCACCCTCAGTTAGTGAAGGCATAAAATGCTAACTCATGCTTCTATTATTTTTAGAAAAAAAATAAAGTTTTATGAATTAAGTTAATAGTACAGGAAAATGGTATTAATTGTTAAATATGATTATTTATGCCCTATCCAGTATTTTTTTTTCTTAAGGGACAAGAATGAAGATTATAAACTGTATCTATTACCAAAGACATATAGAAATCAAAACAAAAATAAATAATTAAAGTTGTTTATTTTTATAATTACTGTAATACTTTGTGTTTTAATAGAAGAAAATTTCTGATATCTTTTTTTCTTAAAAAGTGGAACATATTTATTAGAAACCAAATGAAAGATTACATAAGATATAAAGACTTAAAACCCCTCCAGAAAAGAGAGATAAGTATGATATATAATTCTTGTATGTATCAAATTAAATCAACAAAAAAGTAATGAAAATATTTTTAAAAGTTTAAAGTTGCACTATGTCGTTAGAAAATTAATTAACCTTTTAAAATGACATTTAAAAGTCAAAACATTTCATGTTTGGTTAGAAAATTATTACAATTATTTTTCTCAAATTATTCAGGATAGTTTATCTAACTATGAATATAAAATAAATAAATAAATAAAAAGTAAAAAAGAACTTAAAAATATTTCCATTCATCTTTCCCATACGTTATTATGCGATTGTTTATTTTATTTTTCTAATTAAATTGACTTCTTATTTCAAAAAAAAAAACCTCAAATTAACAATATCTTATATAAACAAATATACCTATACAAGTATACTGAACAGCATTATTTCTGCCCATGATCCATAAATATATTTTAGGATATATAAAACTATATATTTTTAATTTGAAACTGAAGATAAATTTTATTTTATCAGATAGGCCAGAATTAGAAACTAATTATGATTTATGACATTGGGTCTTCACCAATATCCCACATAATTTAATTCAAGAAAAGTGATGATATTTACTCAATATATAAAACATGATCAAATATGGTTGCAATAAGATACCTAACATAAGCCTCTAATCGGGACCTCTAGATCTTAACAAAATCTACATCTTCTATTTTGAGTCAATGACAGATTTCACTCCTACATATATCAATTGTTAAACAGCTTTAACTCTTCGTGCAAAATCAAAACCTGCTCCTCAAAATCCAGATCTGCTGTTTCCAACTTCCACTCTTGCATATTTTAAATGCTTAATAGCTCTAACTCTTCGTGCAAAGTGATTTCTCTGTTTGTCTTTAATGTTTCTCTATAAAACACATCTCTCTCTACCACTTTCCAATTCACAATGGTGACAGTTCACATGGATGGAAGTTTATTATGGCAGAGGAATTATTTTCTTAGCAAGGGATTTGCAATGGACATAAAAATTAGATTTACAGGTAAGTAAAGCATATCATACATATTCGAAGGTAAAGGGATGGATTTTATACAGGATTTATGAAGGAAGAGGCTTCCAAAGTTTTTGAAGTTTAGAGGAGGCTTTGAACAACTAGCAAAATTGAAGATCTAGATTATTAGAAATAGAAGATCTAGATTTTGAGGAGGTTTTGGTTTTGCACGAAGAGTTAAAGCTATTTAACAATTAAAACACGTAAGAGCGAGATCTGCCATTAACTCAAAATAGAAGGTGGGGATTTTGCTAAAATCCGGACTTCTAGATTTGAGCCTTATTGCATATCTAATTATCAAGGTTAGGCAGTATCATCTAAACTTTTCTCTCTTTCATTCAAATATAAATTTGTTTGTCATTAATAAGTCCTTTAACTAGATTGACATATAAAGTTTATAATTAAATCTTAGATCTTTTTGTAAACCTCATTTAATGTTTTTGGTAATTTTTTTCATATCATAATTATGTGTTGTTGGCAAATAAAAAATAATTTAGCGGTGATAAAAAAAAGGGGGTAAAACTTTATAAACCTAGCTGAGTAATTATAACTAAAATAAATTAATGTATAAAAATAAAAAAGTAGGATAACCACTTTTGTAATTCCTATGATGCAATCGGAGCTTATCTGCTGAAAAGATCAATTTAGATAGTCATTTATACTTCCGATGGAAATTAGATCAAGTTGTTTTGTTTATAAACTTTCTTGATGGTTGTTATGGCCATAACAATATTGGGCCCAATTATTTCTAACACAGTAAGCCCATTACTGTGGTCCATTATCTGGGTCCCACAATGACCCGGCCCAGCTCAATTATTTATAATACGGTAAGCCCATTACCGTATCCTATTATCTGGGCCCATTACAGTAAGCCCATTACTGTAACCCATTTTAGTAAGCCCATTACTATAGCTCATCATCTGGGCCTATTATCTGGGTCCCACAATGGCCCATCCCGACTCCTATATAAACCCTCCGGAATGTTGCTCAAGGTAATGCACACTTTTCTGAACTTATTCTCTCTCTAAATTTCCTTTACTTTTGAGAGCTTCTCTCTCTAGGAAATTCTCCCAGAAAATCCCGGATTGCCGGAAACTGACTTGAGCGTCGGAGGGTCACCGCCGGCACCACCGCCGGCGCCCCTGACTGTTTTTCTGTGATCGCAGGACTGGACCCGACGTAACACCCGAGCTCCGACCCTCTCCCCGGCCGTCCGGAAATCGTGCATCAACAGTTGGCGCCGTCTGTGGGAACGACAATTCAAGCCTCTTTAGTTGTTGCTCCCATCCAAACGTACTCAAACATACCATGAGTCACGAATCCCAACACTCAACCTCCCTAGAGGTTGACGAAGAAATCGAGGTCGAAGCACCTCCCCGACGCCGAAGGGTAGTTGATACAGGGAGGGCCAATAAAAGGCTACGAAGAGTGTTGATTGACAACGGAAGCTCGGCTGACATAATGTCGTTGGATGCATTCGATCGATTGGGTCTCAACCGTAGAGATATGAGAAGCATCCAAACTTCTCTGATGGGATTCGCTGGAGGAAAGGTTATTCCCGAAGGAATAATCTCGTTACCTGTAACCTTGGGAGAAGGCTCCCTGCAGACAACCAGGATGGTAAATTTTCTTGTGGTAGATCATCCGGGAGTGTATAACGCCATCCTTGGTCGGCCGTCACTCTATGACTTCAAGGCCGTGATGGGTGTTTATCATCATGTCCTAAAATTTCCAACACCCTCAGGGATAGGAGAAGTAAAAGGTGAACAACGAACTTCTCGGGAATGCTACAACATGGCTTTCAAAGAGAAGGCGCATAAGCTATGGATGATTCGTGGAGAGCCTTTCGAGGGGATAGAAAGTTTGGACCCACGAGATCAAGAAAAAGGGGAGGCTGTAGCTCCAGTAGAAGGGATGGATGACATTCCTGTTTGCTTCAATGATCCGGAGAAAACGGTGATGGTAGGTGAGAACCTTCCCCCACCAATCAAGGATAGGTTGATTGGTTTCCTGCGGGAGTACAGCGACGTTTTTGCATGGTCGCACGAAGACATGCCTGGCATAGACCCAAGTATAGCTGTCCATCGTCTTAATGTCAATCCTGGAGCTCAACCTGTCCGGCAAAAAAGGAGGCACCAAGCCCCAGAGCGTTCAGAGGCGATTGCCGTAGAAGTGGGCAAACTCTTGACAAGTGGAATCATTCGGGAAGTAAACTACCCTGAATGGCTCTCTAATGTTGTGTTGGTGAAGAAAGCCAATGGAAAATGGCGTGTCTGTATCGACTTCAAAGACTTGAACAAGCATTGTCCAAAAGACAGCTTCCCACTGCCCAGGATAGATCAATTAGTTGATGCTACAGCTGGCCACCAACTGCTAAGCTTTATGGATGCTTATTCTGGTTATAACCAGATTCCCATGTATCCGAAGGATGAAGAAAAAACGGCCTTCATCACTGATAGAGGGTTATACTGTTACCGTATGATGCCGTTCGGATTAAAAAATGCTGGAGCAACTTATCAACGGTTGGTAAACTCCATGTTTGCTCCTCTCTTAGGAAAGACAATGGAAGTTTATGTGGACGATATGCTCACCAAGAGCATGGACGCCAGATCCCATGTGGACGACCTCCGAACTACTTTTGACATCCTCCGGAAGCATGATATGAAGCTGAATCCCACCAAATGTGCTTTTGGGGTATCCTCTGGGAAGTTCTTGGGGTTCATTGTCACCCAAAGGGGGATAGAGGCCAATCCTGACAAAATCCAAGCACTTATGCGGCTAGAATCTCTCAAAACTCTAAAGGATATACAAGTCCTCACTGGACGACTGGCCGCCTTGAATCGCTTTATATCTAGGGCGACTGACAAATGTCACCCTTTCTTCAAAGCGTTGAGGAAGTGCAATCAGTTTGAATGGACAAGTGAGTGTGAGAATGCATTCCTACAGCTGAAAAAGTACTTAGGTTCTCCTCCTCTCCTCTCCAAGCCAGTTTTGGGGGAACCGCTTTTTCTGTATCTAGCAGTCTCAGCATGCGCAGTGAGTGCAGCTCTTGTCCGTGAGGATCATGGAATTCAGAGGCCAGTCTATTATGTGAGTAAGGCCTTGACTGAAGTTGAAGGTAGGTACCCTCCTATGGAGAAGCTGGCCCTCGCCCTAGTCGTTGCAGCACAAAAGCTTCGCCCGTATTTCCAAGCACATACTGTCATGGTCCCAACTGACCACCCTTTGCGACAGATACTCTATCGTCCAGAGCTTTCTCGAAGACTTGTCAAGTGGTCCATTGAGTTGGGAGAATTTGACGTACACTATGTTGCAAGATCATCAATCAAAGGGCAGGCAATCGCTGATTTCATTGCTGAATTTTCAAGTGGTATAGATAAGAAAGATGAAGAAACCAGCACGGGGTCACATGATCAACCAATGCCCGTGGGAATTGACCCACAAAAGGCATGGATCTTATTCGTAGATGGGTCATCTAATAAGGTCGGTAGTGGAGCTGGATTGATCCTGTCAACCCCGGATGGAGTAGAGGTAGCTGTGGCACTACGTTTCGATTTTAAAGCCACGAATAATGTCGCAGAGTATGAAGCTCTCCTTGGAGGACTTAGGCTGGCAGTTGCCTTGGGGGTTGGATAGATCATCATCCACAGCGATTCCCAACTTGTGGTTAACCAAATCCGTGGAGACTATCAGGCAAAAGGCTTTACCATGATAGCTTACTTGGATAGAGTTAACTCCCTCTTGCGCGGTTTTAAAAGGTTTGACATCGTGAGAGTCCCAAGGGCGGAAAATTCAAAGGCTGACAGTTTAGCCAGAATTGCTTCAGGAATAGACCCCCTTCTACCGACCGCCTATCACATGGTCGTCCTGGAATCTCCAAGCATATCACAACATGAGCTCTCACTAGAAAAGACAATGACCATTAATGGTAACCCTTGCTGGATGGACCCTATCATAAAGTTCTTAGAAACGGGGGAACTTCCAGCTAACTGTAATGAAGCAATCAAGATAAGAGGGAGAGCGTCAAGGTACACTATGGTCAATGGTGTTCTTTACAAAAGAGGGTTCAGCCTTCCTCTTTTAAAATGTCTTCGCCCAGAAGAAGCTGATTATGTTCTCAGAGAAATCCACGAGGGGATATGTGGTAACCATTCTGGTGGACGGTCTTAGCTCATAAGTGTATCAGTCAAGGATACTATTGGCCAACCATGAAGAATGATGCTAAGACAATCTCAACTAGGTGCCACAAATGCCAGAGATTTGCCAACATTCCAAGGAAAGCTCCTGAAAACTTGACTCCAATGACAGCCCCATGGCCGTTCGCCCAATGGGGGCTTGACCTCATTGGACCTCTTCCAATAGGTAAAGGTCAAGTTAAATATGCTGTTGTGGTAATTGACTACTTCACTAAGTGGGCAGAGGCTGAGCCCCTCGCATCGATTACTGAAAGGAAGACCACGGACTTCGTACGGAAGACAATTGTCTATAGGTTTGGTATCCCTCATACCATCATTACGGACAATGGCAAACAATTCGACAACTCCAACTTCAGGAACTTCTGTAAGGAGTTGAACATCTCTTTGTGCTTTTCATCCCCAGCTCATCCTCAAGCAAACGGTCAGGTGGAGGCTGTTAACAAAACCATTAAACACCTCCTCAAGACCAAATTGGATGCTAGGAAGGGTGCATGGCCAGAAGAGCTTCCACAAGTGCTTTGGGCATACCGAACCACTGTCCATACTGCAACAGGCGCAACCCCATACTCCTTGGCGTTTGGATCGGAAGCAGTCATACCGGTTGAAATTGGCCTTCCGTCACCTCGTACTGAGGGATATGACGTAGAGCTTAATCATAGAAGCCTTCAACTCAACCTAGATCTTCTTGAGGAGGAAAGGGATCTCGCTAGTGTCAAGGTTGCTGCTTACCAAGAGAGGGTTGCTCGATATTTCAACTCTAAGGTTAAGCGCCGGTCTTTCCAAGTGGGAGACTTGGTCTTGAGGCAAGTACTACAAAGTACCCGAGATCCCACTGATGGGGCACTAGGGCCCAACTGGGAGGGTCCATATCAAGTCAAAGCAGTCATCCGACCAGGCACCTACAGACTGGTCACCATGGATGGGAGGTCGCTCCGTCATCCATGAAATATTGAGCACTTGAAGAAGTACTACCCGTAATCTCTCTCTATATGCAGTAACTCCGCCCAGGAGCTTATGCATGTGTAACAACTCCCATAAGGAGACCAATAAAGAGATTGCCAATAAAAGTGCTTGTTTTATTCAGAATTCTTGTGATTATACCTCTTTAAAGCACATGTATGACCAAATTGCAATGAGATGGAACAAGTAAAAGAATACAACACCAGAAAGAAAAAAAAAGTTTTTAGTGCTCTTATTATTTCAAAATTGGTTGAGAGATGTCACACATCCTCACCCAGTACATCGAACTGAAAGTAAAGACAGTAAAAGATAAAGTCAAGGCCAGGAAAGCAGCCTTGATATAATTGTTCCCTATGAATGAGCATCTACCTAGTTGGAAGACTTCCAATTATCTCTAAGAAGTGGCCTCGTCAGCTTCTTCTTCGTCTGAAGACGATGAGGTAGAGTCGCCTTGCTTGGCCTCCTAGGCTGCTGTGTCCAATGTCGACTCGTAATCCTCATCTTTAAGGATGAGGCGGCGGAATTGCTCAGGATCGGAGTCCGCTGTAGGGATAGACGCTTCTACCAAGTTTAACTCCTTAGCTATGGGTGACTGATCAATCTCTGGATGGAGGTCATGGAACCATCTACGCACCCCATTGACTCCCTCAATGTAGGAGCGTTCCATAGCCTGCTGGTAGACACGACCCCTACGGAAGCGAGCGACTGCTTTGTCGATCCTACTTTGCTCAGTAGCAGCTCTCTCTCGAAGCTCTTGGCTAAAATCATTGGCCCTTTTACGCTGGATAGCTGCCTCCTTCTTGGCTTCGGACAGGTCTGCCTTCATTCTACCCATCTGTTCCTTCATCTCTGCCATTCTTCTCTCCGTTTCGGTTAAGTTGTCAAGGCAGACTAGGTGTTTCGCCTTCCAGTCATCAACCTCAGAAGTGAGATGGTTAACCTCCTTGAGGAGGTTGGTATTGGTAGACTCTCCCTGAGCCAAGGGTCCTGTCGCCTACAGAAAGCAAGGCAAAGAGAGGGAAGGAGTTAAGGCATGACTTTCAAAAGTATAAAGAAGGAAGAAAGGGTCTCTGTCAAATCTAACCTGAAGGATGATGCCCATCCCGACGGCGATCGCATCAAAGTATGTGAGTTTCACATTTTCCGGAAAGACATTGGTAGGCATGAGGCGTGCAGCGTTTTGAGACAGTTCCCGAAGGTAGTCTCCACATGTTGAGCCACTCTGGAAGCCCGTACTGTCAAAGGTAAAACGTTTGGGTAGCTGAGAAGCTGAGGGTAACCTGCTCCCAGTAGGCTGAGAGGCTGCCACTTCACCCGCAGGCTGAACGGAGGCAGACCTTTCAGGAACCGGCTTCCGTACGGGAATCTCCTTATGGCCACTAGCTCTCCTCTTCGGGGGTCCAAGAGTTGGAGGACTTCCGCTCCGTTTCTTTTGGGAAGAATTAGGTCTGTCATGAGTGAAGGGCTTAAGCGGCATCTTGGCTACAAGTTGAGCGAACTGCTTCTTGGTAGGATGTAAAGGAAAAAGTCCTGCATGAAAATAAAACGGGTAAGACAACAAACACATGCTTGATGAAGTAAGATCAGAAAGTAATGATCAAATTTACCTTCCGGAGGAATTGGAGGTGATAAGCCAAGACGGGCCAATTGCTCCCGGTCAGTGAGGTTGTTCACGTTCTTCGAGTCCACGGGTAACTTGAGCACCACTTGCAAGTCGTCTCTCTCTTTCTGAGATAACAGCGGACGTTTGGTCCAAGGAGCTGCAATAAAAACAAAAAAACAAAAAAAAAAGAATGTTAGTTGATCAAGAGTTGTCATAACAAAGGCGGATAGGGTGTCATTATAATAGGGTACCACAAACACCAAAATGCCTCCTGATCTTCAACTTCTCCCCCTTTGGACGAGCACCTTCCTGGTACTTCCAACCGCCACCACACCAGAATTGCTTATACTTCCATTCTTTCACATGGGAGGGAATGCCAAAAAGGCGGTTGGGGTCATCCGTCTTCCCTCGCTGGGATATATAGTAGTAACCCGTCTTCTCACCATTCGGTGGGTGAATGGCAAAAATATGCTTAACATGGTTGGTGGTAGGGTCACCAAGGCCGGCGCTTCTGAATAAACTTTGGAAAGCTATCAGAAGCCTCCACCCATTGGCCGACAGTTGGGTAGGAGCGATGCCCATAGCATCGAGTATACGGCGAACATAGTTATCAAAAGGCACCCGGAGACCGGCTCTCAATAACTCTAGGCTCAAACCAATGACACCTCGTGGTGGCCTACTCCACCGATCACCCTTCCTTGGAAGAAGAAGGATGACTGAAGCCGGGATGAGGAAGTGGGCTCTATATATCTTTAATCGATCGTCCGGAAGTTGGTTATCAATATGGTCGGCCTCCCACCGCTTTTCGACCTCCGGTTCGCTATCCGAAGTAGCGGAGGACGACCAATCACTATCCCCTTCAGTGTCTACTATCTTATGGTTGACAGAAATTTGTCCCAGCTCCCGATTCGGACCGAAGAGGTTTTGATAAAACTCGTTAACTTCTTTACGGTTGGTCGTCGGATCCTTGTCCCTGGAAGACTGGGTTTAATGACTCGGTTCCCCCCGTAGCACTTTCACATTGGTCTTTACTCTAGCCATCTGCACAGTCAAAGAGGGGTCGTTAGTCATCAAACCAAGTCCACTGAGGGAAGGAAGAGGTAAAAAAAAAAAAAAAAAAGAGGCAGGGCGATTGTATCGAAAATCCGCGGAAGCACGCCCGCGAAGGAAAAAATATTAAAGTCTGAAAATCCGCGGAAGCACGCCCGCGGAGGAAAAAAATATTAAAGTCTGAAAATCCGCGGAAGCACGCCCGCGGAGGAAAAATTATTCAAGTCTGAAAATCCGCGGAAACACGCCCGCGGAAGAAAAATTATTTAAGTTTGAAAATCCGCGGAAACACGCCCGCGGAGGAAAAAAATAAAAGGTTTGAAAATCCGCGGAAACACCCCCGCGGAAGAAAAATTATTTAAGTTTGAAAATTCACGGAAACACCCCCGCGGAGAAAAATTTATTTAAGTTTGAAAATTCGTGGAAACACCCCCGCGGAGGAAAAAATATTAAGGTTTGAAAATTCGTGGAAACACCCCCGCGGAGAAAAAATAAAGGTTTGAAATTTCGCGGAAACACCCCCGCGGAGAAAAAATTAAGGTTTGAAAATTCGCGGAAACACCCCCGCGGAGAAAAAATAAAGGTTTAAAATTTCGCGGAAACACCCCCACGGAGAAAAAATTAAGGTTTGAATTTTCGCAGAAACACCCCCGCGGAGAAAAATTAAGGTTTGAAATTTTTCAAAAACCCCCCGCGATTTTAAGTAAAAGTTTTCAAACTTTGCGAAAACACCCCCGCGTGTAAATAAACAAATTTTGAAACAATTACCGAAGGCCCCCCGTATTTATTTGAATTTTTTCTGGGAGGCCCCTGCATGCTACGTGAACAGTGCAGTAGCATGCAGCGCCTCGCCCCTGGCCCATGTGCGCGCCCAGCGCCTCGCCCCTTGCCCCTGCGCGCGCCCAACGCCTCGCCCCTCGCCGCTCGCCCGCGGCTCGCGCGACCAGTCCTCGCCCCTCGCCCCTGCGCGCGCCCAGCGCCTCTCCCCCTCACTGCTCGCCCTTGCACACACCCAGGCTGCACGCCCAGGCAGCACCCAGGTTGCACGCCCAGGCAGCGCCCAGGCAGCAGCCATGCTGCACGCCCAGGCAGCGCGCCCAGGCAGCAGCCAGGCTGCACGCCCAGGCAGCGCCCAGCGCGCCCAGGCAGCACCCAGGCAGCGCCCAGGCAGCACCCAGGCTGCACGCCCAGGCTGCAGCCAGGCTGCACGCCCAGGTAGCGTGCCCAGCGCGCCCAGGCAGCACCCAGGCAGCATGCAGGCTGCACGCCCAGGCAGCAGCCAGGCTGCACGCCCAGGCAGCGTGCCCAGCGCGCCTAGCGCGCCCAGCGTGCCCTCGCAAGCCTACCGCGCGCCCAGCGCAGCTACGACGTGCGTAGCAACTGCTCGTCCCATGCGAGCCGACCCTCCATCACGCCCGAACATGTATTCATGTCTCTTTCACACACAATCGCATAAACACACGAAGGGCATAATCCGTACAGAATTTTTCAAACTGAAAAATTAAACTTAATCCATGCATTCTAAAGTACATACACAAGAAAAAAGTACTTACTTGTGGCGGTTGGAAAATCCGGGCTCAAGTTAGAGAGTTCTGTTTGCTGGGGTCACTTGCACTGCTGGCCTCCTGGGTGCTCTCTCCTATTTTTGAGTAAACCCTACTCCCCAATACTTGTGTCTTATATAGAGCACCAACTTAGGGTTTAATAAATCACATCTTTGGGCTGACCCCCTGACACATTTAATTTTTTAGCCCAGAAACAACTAAATAGTCCCTACGTCGACCCATTGGTCAACTTGGGCCTGGGGGGACTACTGTTATGGCCATAACAATATTGGGCCCAATTATTTCTAACACAGTAAGCCCATTACTGTGGTCCATTATCTGGGCCCATTATCTGGGTCCCACAATGACCCGGCCCAGCTCAATTATTTATAATACGGTAAACCCATTACCGTATCCTATTATCTGGGCCCATTACAGTAAGCTCATTACTGTAACCCATTTTAGTAAGCCCATTACTATAGCTCATCATCTGGGCCTATTATCTGGGTCCCACAATGGCCCATCCCGACTCCTATATAAACCCTCCGGAATGTTGCTCAAGGTAATGCACACTTTTCTGAACTTATTCTCTCTCTAAATTTCCTTTACTTTTGAGAGCTTCTCTCTCTAGGAAATTCTCCCAGAAAATCCCGGATTGCCGGAAACTGACTTGAGCGTCGGAGGGTCACCGCCGGCGCCCCTGACTGTTTTTCTAGGATCGCAGGACTGGACCCGACGTAACACCCGAGCTCCGACCCACTCCCCGGCCGTCCAGAAATCGTGCATCAACAATGGTATAAAATTTATAATATGATCTAGAAAATAGCAACAGAAAAAAAGCAAATATAATAATTTAAAAATAAAAACTTAGAGAAAGCATTTAATAAAAATTTCAAAATTATAAAGTTTTTTAAATTCTTCGGAGGGACTCTAGCCCCTCCTCATCCTTATATGCGTTCTGCGACTGCGGACTTGACCCAAAACTTTGAATGGTTTATTGGCACTATCAAATTCATCATTGAACATCAGGCGAACAAACTAGATGTAAGAAACCTTTCTAAATTATTTTTTCTTTCATTGGTTTTGATTGGCATGATGGTGATAGTTATTATGTTGGTTACCTGGGTCTCTCTTTCTTCCTGGAGAATATTTGTATTTGAAACGATCTCAAATGATATTGGATGTTTTAAAAAATAAAAATAAAATATTGGTACTCACCAATATCTCAAATAATATTTAGAATTTACTAAAAATAATATATCGATCATTCCAGCAAACTAGCATGAATTTAAAATGCTGTAGATCATTTTTGTTCTTGTATAAAATCATATTTAAATTATGATTAAATTTTGTTATTATTGTCATTGTTGAGAAATTATATGATTAAATTTTGTTATGATAGTCATTGTTGAGGAATTTTCTTTTTGCTATTAAGATTAAAAATATCACTTAAAGTATTTCTTTTTCAGAAAATTAGTATGAATTTAAAATGCTACAGTTTTTTTTTCTTTTTTTAAGAAACCTCAACAATGACTATCTTTGTCTAAACCACTAATGATAATCATCCACAAAGACAAAGCCACTGCTCCTTGTCTAAATCAAATGATCCCCGGCGGGTGGTGACGCCATCCTTGTCTGAACCACTAACGATAATCCTCCACAAAGACAAAACCACTACTCCTTGTCTGAATCAAATGATCCCCGGCGGGTGGCGGCGCCATCCTTAGGCCACTGTTCCTTGTCTGAATCAAATGAGTTCATATTGTTGTTTTAGGTTGACTCTGATACCATTTGTTATAGACCGCTTCCGTATTGCGGAAACAACAATTTTTCAATAAATTGACCACCATATATGGAGTGAGTATCCAGCCCAAAAGACTAGTCTATTAGGTGGAGGAACTTCTCCCATATATAAGCCCCATGACCTTCTCTTAACCAATCAATGTGGGATCCCCAATGAGAATTATTCAAATAGGGACTCCATGAGTACAACAATAAGTATTATAATTAACTACATAAAATTCTTAATAAGACTTGATGTAATATAAATAAAAGAAAATTATTGAGGACTGAGGATTCTAAGCAACCATTAAAAAATAAAAAAAGATGAGAAAGAAATTTTGGAAATCTTTTTTTTTTAATTATTGAAATTTAACATTCTTTCCCTTTTTTTTTTCTATTTTATATACTAATGATAAATCCAAAAACATGTCGCATGTGTTTGCACTACGGTCGTATGCGTAACATCAAACATCTTATCCTAATTCATACATGCACACATTAAACTCGTTTTCCAATCGTCTCTATTCTTGTTTGTAATGGAAGAACTTTGTTACTTAAAACCACCTCAGATAGCATATATAGCATTGAACTACCTCAGATAGCATAGATGGCATTGAATATATTAAAGAATTTTTAATATTTGGTACTCAACAATATCTCAAATAATTTTATGAATTTACTTTTAAAAAAAATTGTCATGATATATTAATCCTATTTAAAAACTAATATGGATGTAAAATAATGTCGACTTTTGGTTTTTGTATAAGAGAATCATATACAAGTCATGAGTAAAATTTTATTATAATTGTTACTGTTGAAGTATCATCTAATTGTTATGGTTTTAAAGTATCACCTAAGTTATACTCTTTTTAAAACGAAATAAAAAGAATAATTATTTAGATTGATGAATGACTTTGACCACCGTCATTATAGGTTATTTGAATGTTTAATTTTCATATAAAATATGCACTTATACATCCACTTAAGTTTATTTATATTTTACAAATTAATTATTACCTCTAGAAGTATATTTCTACTTTATAGGAAAATTTTTGTATGGTATTATTTATTCTTTTGCCCTTAGTACATATTAGGGGCATCGTTTGTTTTTACACTTACGATTCTAAATGGATTAAAACTTTACAAATTGAATTTTGTTTTTCAAATTTATCACTCTATGTTTGAATAAAAAGATCAAAATTTATCACTTTGTGTGTGAATAAAAAGATCAAATGAATTTTAATATATAAATGTTTTTGGTTTGTTTGATTTTAGTTTTATGTCTATTTTCAGATAATTTAATTGATTAATATGAAAAAAATATCAAATGTAAAAGGTAGGAAAAAAAGATCAAATATGAATTTTAATTTGTTTGATTATAATTTATTATCTTGTCGTTTTTGTTTTTCTCATTAGCTTTCATTTACTAGTAATTCATTGTTGGTTCAAACTTTAAAAAGTTAAGAAAAATTTAATTTCTTGTATAAAATATACTCATAGACTAATAATATAAGAACATTTCATGTCAATTCTAAAATATGTAATAACAATTCAACAATATTATTTTTATTTTTCTTAGACAAAAAACAGAGTGTCCAACGAATTATACTTGATCTCTTTATTTTCAAAACTTGTCAAGTTATTTTATCATTTCGTTGTTAAATTATTTAAAAAAATCAGTTAATAAAGTATTTTTAATGATTTTTAAAAAGTTAAAAACATGAGATTATTTAATAAAATTAATTTATTTTGGAATTCATCAAGCAATTTAAAACGAAGTTCCGAGATAAATTTCATAAGCTCATTAAGCAGTATTTGGACATGTGAAATCTTGGGCTAAGGCAGCCCAAAAGATTCAGGCCCGTTTCTAAACTCCTCTTCCGCAACAAACTTGGACAAGGCAAAAAGACTGCGAGAGGGAAACTTTCCCGAGAAAATCAGTAGGATAAAGAGAAAAAAAAAAGGAAACCAAGCTGAGAAAAAAATGGGGATGGTGGCAACCATAGGAGTGTTACTGCCATTTCCATTCTACTACTGGCGTGGACGTCTCCACAGTCATGGGTAAACTTATGCGGGAAGGGTCGAGACCCATCAAAGGTGATGGCCAATGTCTCTCATTTCTTGAAGCTCTTGCAGTTCATCTCTCTGTATTCAGTTTCATCTCTCACTTGGCCTCCTCCTCTTTACTTCTACCCACTTTTTGTCTTTGGCCAGTTCCTCAACTTCAGGTTAGATTCTTACTTTTATTTTTATTTTTAATCAAAATGGATTCTTTGAACTTATCTAGAATGATTGCATTACTTATTTTTCCCAAATACCTGCTGAAAAGTGTGTAACTTTGGCTTAAAGTTTGTGACTTGAAGATAGCTGGCAGTCGAGTTTGGAGAATGAAAGTTGCCCATGATGTTGATTTATTATCCTGAACATGGTTTTGTCTACTTCTATTTTGACTAAAATTTAGGTGTGCTTTTGTGTTGATATGTGTGTAAATTTGTTCTCTTTGTTGCTTTAACTTTGCTAAAAGTTGCCTTTTGGTTCATGGGCCTTTTGAGTGAGATCTTACTGGAGCTGTAGTACTTGTATATAAGGTTTGTTTGATGTGTGTTTGATTATGTTATGAACAGAAAAACAGTATAAGATTTGTTATGTGTTAAATTCCGTTAAATATTCTCTTATCAATTAAATGGTGTAATTACTGTACTTGATATTAACTACTTTCGTTTGTGGACCTTGCTATTTGCTGGTGCTCAAAGTTTTGGCATTCATTAGTGATTTCAAGAGCTTTTATTGTAAAGTTGTATATCTACGGTATGTCCTCGAAATATTATACATTTTCTATTGCGACTTCTTGCTTTTCCTGTAGTTGCAGAATTTTTCACTTTAGTTTTGGGCTTGCAGTACAAACTCTTGAGCCATTTGTGGCTGTAGTAATCTCTTCACTGTAGTTTTTGGCTTTGGAATAGGTCAGTTGCGTTCAGCAGTAATGTATTTTGTTTATATGACTTCTAATTTTCTTTTTGGGGAGGTCGGAGCTTATTAATCAATTTTAGTTATGTTCTTTGTCAAATTTATTGGCTTTTTCCTCAACATTTATTTGGTTAATCATTTTAGAGACGTCTTGGCATACTTTGAAATAATGACCAATGCATCCCATGAACATACAAAGAGTGTTTTGTGGCTTTGTTGTCTATATTGCCAATACTTATCTACACTTGTTATTTTTTATTGTTCTTAGTCAAAGGTGATAAGGTAGAGACTGTAGAAGTCATATCTTATTCAGAAGTTGAAATGAAGGAGAAGCAATTGACAGGGAACTTGCGCATATAGTGTTAAAAATACCTTGAATATGGAATATGGTTGGTTTGGGTTCGACCATGCATTATCTTGTTGAGGATTTAATTTGGTAATGGTTGGTGAGGGAGGCAGAATTTGATAAAAGAGTGATAAGGAGAAAAACAGAATAATGGAGAAAGCAGAGCTGCAGTGGAAGAACATGCTGCTCAAGGTTCTGTAACTAGGAGAGCAGTTGAGTTCTGGTCTCAGAATTCCACCCTTCTACACAGAGCAGGATCAATGTTTTCAAATCTTGGTTGCTTATAAAGGAGTTCACTATGCTGAGGGGTTTGGTGGGATTTATACGTTCAAACCCCTTCTATTTCCTGAACGGAGGAAATGTCACTTATGAGCCGTGTGATAGGGAAAGTGAAGAATTGTAGAGGTGTAAGGCCTTACTATCACAGCAGCTAGAATCATCTCTGACAAGCTTGAGACAGCTTATTTTTGGTGTTGAAATAACTTTTAAGTTTGAACATTTTGGCAAAGCAGGATTGCGTCACATATCTTACCTTGGCTTCTGCTTTATGATTATCTTGGTTTTGAGTCCATATGTGTTGCATTATCTTTTGTCACTTAATATGCTTGTGATACTAAAAAGCTATGTATGCAGGGTATATCAGTTACTTGGTGAATCAGGCACATACTATGGCGTAGGCTTTGGGAAGAACATTCCTTGGGTAACAGAGTTCCCATTTGGGTTCATAAAAGATCCTCAATATGTAGGGAGCATTCCAAGTCTTCTTGCATGCTGGTCCTGGGTCCCAATTCAATACATTTTGCTATGGATTCTAGGTTATTTATTTATGGTACATTTGGAATCAAAGGAAGACCTGGCTAATCGTGCAAAGCCGCTTTCTTGATTGCATAGCTGCAGTAAACTGACTACTGGAAGCTTTACTGGGCATAAATTTGGCCCATCATGCTCATTTGACATTTTTGTTTCAAGTACGGTATTTCTTGATCATCTAACTGTTCTCTTTTCCAGTTTTTTTTTTTTTTAGTTGCAAATTTTTATTTTAAGTTGGTTAATTGTAGTGACATTAAGTCATTCCTTCTGCATGATAACAACTTTGCAATAATTTCTCCTTTCGATATTTATTTGAAGATTTCATTAAAGTGAAAATATTGTGAATCTATTCATGATTTGTCCATTTATAAGAATTATTTCACATTTAATGACTTATTATAGAAAAATAATATATGTGATAGAAAGAAAAGCATGAACAGGCAGTTTCTGGCCTGACTCCTTAACCTTATGCATATTATTATCTTTGTTTACTGCCATTCAAACCATGACGAATGCAGGCTGCAATGAGTGATTGGTAACTGAAATGAATTATGTTTCTTGTTGTATAATAGTTGCTCTTTAAGCCTCTGATTGCTTGCTTTCTTAGTTTATAGTTGGATTTTGGGCACATGAATACATGATCAAATAAGGCTTATATCTACTTTCTGGTCTCCCTTGAAAACCAGAACTTAATAAATTGCCACTTCGGTTGGTCCTCTGAGTGGATTAATCTTAGAGAAGGCTGATAAAATTTTCCAAAATCTATGAGGGAAAGTAATGAATATAAAGTTTGTTGTGAAATGGTAGTGGAAATCATTTGGGCTTTTCACGTGCAGTTGCTAGTTGGATAGCTGCTGTGCTTTCGGCTATCACTTCGGCTGAGTCATTAATCAGGGCAGCAAGTTAAAGCACCTGAAACCGTGGAATGAAAGTAAAAACATCACAAAACTTCGCAATTCAGCCCCCGAAAAGTAAGATCTTAAGTCTATCCCGCCCAGTGCTAGTCAAGGAAGTAATTATTAAGTCAAACGAGAAAGGACAATTGTTTTGGGGAAATCAATAAAGCAGAACTCATAGAAGTATAGGCCTCCACCTTGTGTTTCATGTCATAAAAAGATGCACATCAACTTTCTCGGAAGCGGCGAGGAAACATTCATCGAATGGGTGAATTAACTAAGAAATTATCTCGCAACCTCGTGAGTAGTGAATGATTTGTGGGAACGATCTTAAAATGACAGCTATAGTCAAGAATATTGGTGACACTAAGTTAACCAAAGAGACATTGGTTGTATATATATTTGGTACTTTATGTATATATAAATAAGTGGAAAGACAACTAATTAGATCAACAATTATAGCAGTCCAACGTGTTAAGAAATCATCCGACGGGAAACTAGCTTATAATTCGTGAAAAACGATGAAATTGTCAAGTAAGTTCAACTTAGATTAGATGAATAAAACAGATCGCTGGTTAACGAATCAAAAGAATTGACAAACCTAGCTAGCACTAGATTATTTGCTCTGATCCTTCTTCATGTATCTTATCGATATGTGTTATAGATGGCTTAATTGTTACAAGATCACTTCCACATGTCACCATGGACGACATTGTTGACTTAGGATTATAATGGAGGGCTATATTTCTTGCTTTATTTGCGTCTATCTTATTTTTTGAGATGACCGTGTAAATCGGATTTATTAAGTAAAATTTCTCTTGTTTCTATGCTAACAACTTTCTTCCTCGACCACCTGGAAGATGTCAAGTATTTTCCTTTTCTTACTTTCCCATTTCCAGGCAAAGATTCTGCGCAACTCGGTGAGTCATTAAATATTCTTTCTTACCGACTGGCGTGAAACTTCTCTGAAAAGATATTGAGAAACGCCAAAATCAATGTCATTTAGCTTCAAAGTAATAATGACTTTTGTTACACAGCTGGATGCAACTTAATTTAAGTCAAGTCAATAAAGAAATTGGAACGACTTCTGCCAGGAAACTTAATTAAGAAATTAAATCCTGAGTGTTCATTAAAAATCTCTTGCTATGTTAGCGTGCCCACTTGTTATCATCGCTTTAAACACAGAAACCATCTGCTTCTCCTCAAAGACAACCCATTTCCTTCTTTCTTTCAAGCATTGCAACTCACTCAAAAAACCTGTCAACCAGTGGCTTCAAAACACGCTTGGAACGGTAAGTGTCTTTGCATATATACTTGGATTACATAGATGGAAACTGTTTTTCTGTTCTGTTTTTTATTTCTGATATGATTTGGTTTGTTTGAGGGTAAAATTAAGTAGTAGATATTAAGTAATAGACTCAGTGCTGTAAGTTCGGCCAATGCTATTGGATTTTGATCTTAACTGTAATTTTTGTTCTTTTTTCTCTTAGAAAAAAAGATTATGCATTTGTAGATGATATTAAAGAGTAATAAAAATATTCAAAGGAATCAGATCAGAACCGCTTATATGCGAAAAAGGCTTAGCGTATAAGTTTTGACTAACAAGATAGCTTATCCTTAATTTTTGTGTCCAACACAACAAAATTCATCAAAGTTATTTTCACAGATCGAACACAAAATAAAAGGTTGACCATACCTTGACCCAATAAATAGGATACAACTTCTGCTTCTTTTCTTTCTAGAATTTACAAAACTATGTAGATCTTTAGCAAGTAGTCACTTATCTTTTCCAATTTTTCAGGAACTTGAGTTAGGAGGAAATTGTTTGCAAGCATTCACAAGACGTGCAGTTTTAGCCCCACAATCTTTAAAATTCAACTGCTTCCATGAGCAACCAAGGATTCTCTTCTTCCAGCAGGAAATTGTTGGAAATATGATGTCTTTTTAAGTTTTAGAGGTGCAGACACTCGGCAGAATTTCACAGATCATCTATATGCGGCTTTGAAAGGAGCGGGGATTCATGTATTTAGAGATGACAATGAACTTGAGAGAGGAAAACAGATTTCAGCACTTCTTAAAGCAATTGAAGAATCAAGATTTTCAATTATTGTTTTCTCAAGAAACTATGCATCCTCCACTTGGTGTTTGGATGAACTAGTTAAAATTGTTGAATGTAAGAACTCAAAGAATCAAACGGTCATTCCTATTTTCTATGATGTAGATCCGTCAACAGTACGAAATCAAAGCGGGACTTTTGGGCAGGCGTTTGTTGAACATGAAAAAGTTGAAGAGAGTATAGAAAAGGTGGAAAAATGGAAGACGGCTTTGACAGAAGTAGCAAATATATCTGGATGGCATTCAAAAGAGCGGTAATTACTAATTCTTCAAGCGTTAACTTTGTCATAGTACTTTTTCTTGGCCTCTGAAGAAATTACAATAAACTAGTATAAAACCATGTATAATAAAATATGGGGCTTTCCTAGTTCACCAATTGATAGAAAATGACATAGGACAGAAATTATTTTAGGACTATTGGGGAAGTTAAATTAATTATTATATCTAATTTTCTTTTCCTAATTAACTAGGTACGTCTACTTTTAATTTAAATTTTTGTGTTTGTTATTTACGCATTTATCTTAGAGCAATAGAACAGTAATTTAATATACTAATGTGCGCTATAATAGTAATTGAATGTTTATTTACACACACACATATATATATTAAACAAAAAGGGAAAGAAAAGAAATCTTATTGTTTATTAAAAACATAAAAAACTAAACTACAAAGTTACATAACGTTGTTACTGTTACTATTGCAACAATATATTTTTGTTATTTTTTAATCTTTTCTTTTCACTTTGCAGGTACGAGTCAGAACTTGTTAAAGAAATTGCCCAAGAAATATCAGGCACATTAAGTATTTCAAAATACAGTAGTATCAAAGGCCTAATAGGATTGGATTCACGTCTGAAGAAATTGAAGATGCTTATAGATACAAGGCCTAATGAAGTTAGAATGGTAGGAATTTGTGGAATGGGAGGAATAGGCAAGACCACAATTGCAAGAGCTATTTTTGAGTTAATTTCTAGTAAATTTGAGGGCAGTAGTTTTGTTCATAATGTTAGAGAAAATTCAGAAAACAATCGTGTGGTGTCTTTACAAGAGCAAATTTTATCACAAATCTTAATAGGGATAAATATTAAAATATACAATGCCTATGATGGGATAAGCATGATAAAAGATAGGCTGAAATCAAGAAAGGTTCTTATTGTTCTAGATGATGTGGATCATGAAGAGCAGTTAAATAAATTAGCTGAAAATTGTGATTGGTTTGGCTCTGGAAGTAGGATCATAATAACAACAAGAGATAGACATTTGCTAAAAGTACATAGAGTTCATGAAATTTATGAGGTTGAGGAACTAAATGTTGATGAAGCTTACCAGTTGTTTAGTTTAAAAGCCTTTAGAGAAGATCAACCCTCGAGAGACCATTTGGATTTGTCCAGACATTTTGTACAATATGCTAGCGGTCTTCCATTAGCTCTTAAAGTCTTGGGTTCTCATTTGTTTGGTAGAACTAAAGATGAATGGAGAAGTGCTTTAAACAGACTAAGAAGTGATCCTCATCGTAAAATTTTTGACATACTTCAAATAAGTTTCGATGGATTGACAGAAACTGAGAAGAGCATATTTCTTGACATTGCATGTTTTTTTAAAGGAAAGGACGAAGTTTATGTGAAAGGAATACTAGATCATTATGACATTGGGATAGCCACTTTAATTGATAAATGTCTCATTACTCGTTCTGACACCAATGTATTGTGGATGCATGACTTGTTACAAGAAATGGGTCATCAAATTGTGAACACTCCTAAAATACCTGGAAATCGTAGCAGATTGTGGAAAAAAGAGGATATTATACATGTATTGACAAAAAACACGGTAAGTAATTTTAACTTTTAAGGGAATCATGTATTTTAGTAGTAATTACATTCATCTCCAAGCAATTCAATGGTAACTTTATTTTCTTGTTCTTTAATTATCTTTTTACTCTTAACTTTTCAGGCAACTGAAGCAGTTGAAGGCATAATGTGTGACAAAGAGCTAAATTTAAGTGTAAGTGCTAAAGCTTTTTTGAAGATGACAAACCTAAGACTTCTCAAGATAATCAATGTACAACTCCAAGGAGGTCTGGAATACCTTTCTAATGAGTTACGACTACTTATTTGGCATGGATATTCCCTAAAATCCTTGCCGTCAAATTTCCAACCAGATAAAATGGTTAAATTTGAACTGCATTGTAGTCTCATTGAGCAGCTGTGGAAGCGGACCACAGTAAGTGTAATTCAATTACATGTTTTTATCTTATTATTCAAGGAAATATTCATTTTGATCTTTTTCCATTAACATGGTAAACTACGATAATCACATCTCTTTTCTTTTTTTTTTCCCTTTCTTTTTGCATTCAACAGAATCCGAACGGGTTGATGTTGACGTCCATAACGCTCCGAGATTGTAAACGTCTTAAGGAAATTCCAAACCTCACGTGGGCCCCAAATCTTGTGGATCTTTATATTGAACAATGTCCAAGGTTGCTTGAGATTCACTCACCCTTGCTAGTTCTTAAAAAGCTTAAATCTTTAAGGGTGTTTTGTTGTAGTAGCCTTATGACTCTTCCAGGCAAGATTCATATGGAATCTCTTGAATATTTTCGTATTTCTGGTTGCCCAAAACTTAAGAAGTTTCCCGAGATTGCCGGAAGGATGGAAAACCTGAGTTTTCTTTATTTTATGGGAACTGCTGTTAGAGAGATGCCATCGTCAATGGAACTTCTTATTGGACTCCGATATTTGGATCTGTCAGACAATAAAAGCCTCGTTACTCTTCCAAGTGCTATAGGTGTTCTAAAAGATCTTGCACAACTGTATCTCAATGGTTGCTACAATCTCATCAGCTTACCGAGTGCTATAAACAATTTAAAATCTCTTCAAGATCTGTGTCTCTCTAATTGCTCCAATCTTGAAAGTCTTCCAAGTACCATAAATGGTTTGCAATCTCTTCACGCTTTGGATCTCAGTCGTTGCACCAAACTTGAAAATGTACCAGAGACTTTGGGGGAAGTTGCAGCATTGAGGAAGCTTCTTCTAAGTGGAACGGCTATAACAGAACCAGTGTCGTCCATTTTTTCAATGAGAAACCTCGAACTGCTAAAATTTCCTGGATGCAAAGTGCCTCCATCGAAATCATCATATTTGCCGCTCTTTTCTGCTTGGATGTCGAGAAGAAGTCCCATGGCTTTAAAGTTGCCTGCTTCAGCCGATCTTTGTTCTTTAACAGAATTGGATCTCCGTGACCGCAATCTAGGGGAAGGAGCAATCTCCTCCGAATTCTTTGCCAGCCTATCATCCTTAGAATACTTATATTTGTCAGGAAATAATTTTTCTTCACTGCCTACAACCATAAGAGATCTTCCAAAGCTTAGTTTACTTGACTTGTGTGATTGCAAGAATCTTCAATCTGTGCCAGAGCTTCCGTCGGGTACAAAGGTTCTTTACCTGGACGGTTGTGATTCATTTAAAACATTAACAAATGCATTCAAGTCATTCAATTCAAAGCGTTTAATGATTTCCTGTATAAATTGCTTAAAATTGATTGGCGAGGAAGATTTTAATTTGTCAGTGGTGAAAGCTTTCCTTAAGGTAAGTCTCTCTCTCACTTTTTCTGACTTGTATGCGTATTGTATTATCGAATGCTATGGCATTTTTTTTTATTATTATTATTAATTCTGGGTACAGGTAGGTCGAATTCCACATTGGCAGATTTATCCTCGACTTCCATTGGTACAACATCAGAGAAAGGGCTCTTCAGTAAGTATAGAAAGGCCTTTTAAATTTGTATGACGCTTTATCTTGTGCTCTGTTTTTGTTCTCCATAAAGAATCTCTGTGGCAATAGTCAAGTTAATAATTACATAAATCATTATGGATTATCAAAACTGATTAAATATATTATCGAATTTCATGGCATTTTTTTAATTATTACTTCTGAGTACAGAGACTAGATCCAATAGAAGGATGTGGCTTTGTTGTTTATCCTGGAGGTGATATTCCAAAGTGGGTAGCACATCAGAGTAAGGGTTCTTCAATAAGTATAGAAAGGCCTTCAGATTTCTATAACAATAAGTTGGTGGGCTTTATCCTGTGCTCTGTTTTTGTTGACCACAAGAATCTCCCTGGCATTAGACGCCTGCCTGGATGGCTTGGATGCCGCGTCAAAACTGATGTAGACAAATTTCCTAGGCTAGTAGATGAGATTGACATCGATGAGGACGTCAGGAAATATAAATCAGCGCATATATGGCTTTGTTTTTTACGTCATGATCATCCGATGTTCTTTCAACCGGACATATATAATCGCATTAACCTTTCCTTTAAAGTGGATCAGAGGGAGGGGAGCCATCGGGTCGAGGTGAAGAGATGTGGGATCCATCCAATATATGAGCAAGATTTGATCAACTTCAACCCATCGCCAAACCAACCAACTGTGGATGTTACCACGACTTCTGGAAACCTTCCCCAAGATGACGATGAAGAACCACAACCCAAAAGATTCAAATTATCTGCTTCTCGATGGCAAAACCTATCCTTATCAAAATATGTGTAAGTAACTTCTATCTAATTCCATCCTCAGTTTCTCTTCTTCTTTCAATTTCTTCTTTGATTACTATTATTGTTGACAAAACAACAACGCGATACTGGAAATAAGCTCGACAACAACACTCGACAACAACACTCGACACAGCTTGACACCGGCTCGACACACTTAACACTAACACTTTCTAAATTATTTTTTCTTTCATTGGTTTTGATTGGCATGATGGGTGATAGTTATTATGTTGGTTACCTGGGTCTCTCTTTCTTCCTGGAGAATATTTTTATTTGAAACGATCTCAAATGATATTGGATATTTTAAAAAATAAAAATAAAATATTGTTACTCACCAATGTCTCAAATAATATTTAGAATTTTCTAAAAATAATATATCGATCATTCCAGCAAACTAGCATGAATTTAAAATGCTGTAGATTATTTTTGTTCTTGTATAAAATCATATTTAAATTATGATTAAATGTTATTATTATTGTCATTGTTGAGAAATTATATGATTAAATTTTGTTATGATAGTCATTGTTGAGGAATTTTCTTTTTGCTATTATGATTAAAAATATCACTTAAAGTATTTCTTTTTCAGAAAATTAGTATGAATTTAAAATGCTATAGATTTTTTTTTTTTTTTTTTTTTTTTTTAAGAAACCTCAACGGAACGAGGGAAAATTTTATAAAGGAAAATGAAAAGATGAGGCCTAGAAGGGGAGAAGGGGAATGTCTTGCGCCTTACCGTTCAAATTCGAAGTCTAGGACACGGATAAGAAAAGAACAATAAATGAGATGCATGCAGTGAAATACAAGATCAAGATCGAGAATCTTTTGGTCTTGTAGAAAACAATCATATATAAATTATGATTACAAGTTGTTATGATTATCATTGCTGAGAAATTAATTATCAAATATTCTTATGATCGTCATTGTTGAGAAATTATCAATCATTATTACAAATATCACCTAA
Source organism: Boswellia sacra (assembly GCA_013180625.2). Taxonomy (NCBI): domain Eukaryota; kingdom Viridiplantae; phylum Streptophyta; class Magnoliopsida; order Sapindales; family Burseraceae; genus Boswellia; species Boswellia sacra. The sequence goes on from SNVD02001637.1 coordinate 484,023, forward strand.
ATTATTTGCTTTTAAAAAAAATACAATATACGGAAATATTTATTTAGATTTATCTTTAATTCTGACCATCAATGTAAAGGGTTTACTTTATTTGAATGTATAATTTTCATATAAAATACGCACTTATACATCAACTGAAATTGATTTATATTTGTAACAATTTGATAAGTAAACAAGAATAAATAAGGTGCGTAAAAATCATACTTTTTAGGAAAAATTTTGATGTCGTATATATGTCATAGGAAGATTTTCTAGCCCTTAAAAGCTAGCTCCAAGCCAGGAAACTTTTGCTTTTACACTTATCACTCAAGTCTAAATGGATTACAACTTGAGTGATTAAATTATTGTTTATTTTTCAAATTCATTCCTGCCAAGGTTTTTATTTTTATGTAAGTTGAAATTCAATTGAACTTCAATCATTTAATCATTCTGGACTTTTGGCTTTAAAATTTATTACTCATTCTGGGATAATTTTATTTGATCAAAAAAATGAATTCAAACACTCAGACTTAAAAGGTCAAAATGATTCTTTAATTAAATTTGACCTTGACCCCCATTTACCTCTCCACCTTTTATCAAAATTACAAAATTATATTTTTGCTTTGAGCACCCACCATTATCCCAAAAATAACCATAATAAAATACTCTAACTCACTTTTTTTTTTTCTTATATATATATATATTTCTCTTCTATAATATTCGTCATTCTATCTCATTCTCTTTTTCGCATTCCCCGGTATCTCTTCTTGAATGAAACACTAGCCTAAAAGATAAAATAATTAAAAAATTGCCTTTATGAAATAATTTACTATTCAATAATTTTATTGAAGGGCAGCTTAGTAATAAAGAATTTTGATGTGTGTTGACTGTCAAGAGTAATAAATTGAGTGCAAATAATCATACCCATAGTAGTAGTTTTATTATTTTATTATCACAATAACTTCTTAATATTAATTAGACATGATGAAATTATATAGCTATTTCTTTATGCGTGTATGTGTGGGCGCTCGAGTGTGTGTATATATTAACTTTTTCACAACATTTATAAAATAGATTAATTAACAAAAACATTTTTTAATGAGACTTATGAATTGTTTTCTTCCTATCTAACACTGTTGTCTTAAAAGTTTGTTCCAATTACTTTTTCTTTAATATATGAGACATAAATTTATTTTTAGAAATTAAGTTAATTTACTTGCTGATATATTTTGAAAACTCAAATTAATAACAATTAAATTACTTAACTTCAATTCTTTTTTTGCTTCTAAAAGTTTGATCAAGGAAATTATTGGATGTGTATTCATAACATAACAGCACTCAATGATTTTTCCACAAAACTGTGAAAGTTTATAAAAAATCAAATTTACATATTTTATTTTAAAGATAAAAACCATTAATTAATTACCAAACTAAGTCGATTCCATGCGAAAAACAAAATAAGGATTTAAAGAAATTTTTTGTTGTCTAGGTCTAAAATATGAATTCAATTCAATGCTTCAATTCATGAAAGCATAACATATTTATTCATGCATTTATGAATCGAAATAATAGTGTAAGCTTCATGTCATATAGTAATAGTTATACATCAAAGACAACTAATTTTCAAGTATCATAACTTATGAGAAGTCTTATATTATTATTAATTTTTTCTAAATAATGATTGTAAAATTTTCTTAATACCAATTATATATTGAAATAGAAAACAAATAGATATTGATAAGATAATTACTAAATGATACTGAAAATGACAAAAGTATGTGATAGGTATTATAATTAACTACATAAAATTCTTGATAAGACTTGATGTAATATAAATAAAAGAAAATTATTGAGGACTGACGATTCTAAGCAGCCGTAGAAAAAAAAAAGAAAAAGAAAAACCGCAGGAAAAAAAAAGATGAAAAAGAAATTTTGGAAATATTTTATTATTATTATTATTGAAATTTAACATTCTTTCCCCTTTTTTTCTATTTTATATACTAATGATAAATCCAACAACATATTGCATGTGTTTGCACTACATTCGTATGCGTGCTTTTCCCAATCCAAAATTAGTCTGCCACGTATGCAACATAGTTCAAACATCAAACATCTTATCCTAACTTATACATGCACAAATTAAACTCACTTGTTATCTAATTGTCTCTATTCTTGTTTGTAATGGTGCATTAGACTCACTTATTTTCTAATTGTCTCTTTTCTTGTTTGTAATGGAAGAACTTTGTTACTTAAAGCCACCTCAGATAGCATAGATAGCATTCAACCACCTCAGATAGCATAGACAGCATTGAATATGTCAAAGAATTTTTAATATTTGGTACTCACCAATATCTCCAATAATTTTATGAATTTACTTTTAAAAAAAATTATCATGATATATTAATCCTATTTAAAAACTAATGTGTATTTAAAATAATGTCGACTTTTGGTTTTTGTATAACAGAATCATATACAAGTCATGAGTAAAATTTTGTTATAATTGTTATTGTTGAATTGTCATCTAATTGTTATGGTTTTAAAGTATCATCTAAATTATATTCCTTCTAAAACGAAATAAAAAGAATAATTATTTAGATTTATGACTAACTTTGACCATCGTCATTATAGGTTATTTGAATGTTTAATTTTCATATAAAATATGCACTTATACATCTACTTAATTTTATTTATATTTCACAAATTAATTGTTACCTCTACAAGTATATTTCTACTTTGTAGTAAAATTTTTGTATGGTATTATTTATTCTTTTGCCCTTAGTACATATTAGGGGCATAGTTTGTTTTTACACTTGCGATTCTAAATGGATTAAAACTTGACAAATTGAATTTTGTTTTTTCAAACTTATCACTCTATGTTTGAATAAAAAGATCAAAATTTATCACTTTGTGTGTGAATAAAAAGAACAAATGAATTTTAATGTATAAATGTTTTCACTTTGTTTGATTTTAGTTTCATGTCTATTTTCAGATAATTTAATTTATTAATATGAAAAAAAGATCAAATGTAAAAGGCAGGAATGGTTCAAATTTACCAAATTCCAAATACTTCTATATTTTTTTTAATATTTTCAATTTTATAAAATTCTTTCTCATTTCTTATTATTATATTTTTAAAAAAAATTTTCAATTTTTTATTTTTTTAAAAACATTTTCAATTTTAAAAAATTTTACCAAAATAATAAGAGTTTTTTTGCCCCCTACCCTCTGAAATCTTTGCTTTTCAAAGTTTTTCCAATTCCTTTTTCTTTAGTAAAAGGTGAGACATAATTTGTTTTTTGGTAAAAATTTAATTCACTTGATGATATTATGAAAATCCAAATTAACAATATTTAAGTAACATATTTTTGTATATCTTTGTGCTAAGAGGTTTCTAGAAAACCTAACCTGTAATAATTGAAAAAAAATCAAATTTGCATTTTCCATTTAAAAAATACGAAACATATGAACAATAATTATTTACCAATAACCCAACTAAAAATATGAAAGCTGCACTTTCGCCTAGTTAGGGTTGGGCTAGATTGTCATGGTTTTAGGCCCAGCTATATGAATTCACACAGTGGGTTAACCTTCTAATATCCTAAAAACAAAATAATCTTTGGAACGGTTTTTTTTTTAATTATTTTTCATGTGTAAACTTAGAATATAGATTCAAACTCTACTATTATTATTATTTTAGGATATTTAGAAATAACAATCATCTCCTACTATTACCTTCACATTTTCTCTTTCTTTCTCAAGTGGAATAATAAACTAGTCTTATTCCTCCGTTTCATGATATATCAACACTCGGTTCACTTTGACAGATTGTAATAGGTAGATAAGTTGTGCCAAAACGTTTAATAGTATAACACACTCACTTTCCTTATTAAATTCTTCATAATTGATAATGAGAAAGGAAACATCTCACTTGCCTTATTGGATTGCACATCGCACCCAGTCCAGTAAGGTTGACGATAAATAACTAGCACACTTTCCTAATAACAAAGGGTTCAGGATTACTAACTCATAGATGAGCAATAATACACATCAAGCCTAGAAGGATCACAGTAAAGAAGCACATGAACACACACTAATTAGGATTTCCAGGAAGCATTGTTCTTAGACTTAATGCAAATAGGACAAAATTTATGTTTCAACTTGGGATACAATTTTAGTGATTGAAACATTCAAACAAAATTTTAGTCCTTCTCTTAGCTTTCCAATGAATAATAACTTACGAGTGTGGCATCAAGAGCCATTATCATATCAACATTTGATAAAGGTTATGTTTTGATGATATTGAATCTTCTTAGAGTTTTGGAGAATGTCTTTAACTTTTTAATTGATAAATTGAGTCAAAAAGAGTCTCGCTTTGATAAAGTAGAGCCCTTTTGTCAACGGTAGTGAAGCTACATATAGGCTTAAGCCAAGCCCGTATGGTGCCTCTCTGTGTGTCTATGGATTACTATTGATCAACTTAAGCACACATCTAAAAACAATTTTCTTTCATATGGTATGAACCCCGAAATAAATATTTTTATGTGATGGTCAAGGCCTTGAGTTAGATTGACATTATTTGCAATTAGCTACTTAAATTGTTCGTAAATTGTTTATTATTTATATTTTAACAAAAAATCCTCCTGTTTTAATTTTTATTCATTCTCTTGTACTTTAGCTTGTAAAATATGAAAATGACATTTTATATTAATTTTCACTCATTCTTCTTAACTTTGTAAATACTTGGTTAGTCTAATGTGAGAAACTTAATATTTATTTAAGTCGATTCTTCTAAAGAAAACAATATAAATACCTTTTTTTTTTCATGCAAGTTATATATAAAATGCAAAGGATAAATCGTTGTATTTGAAATTTGATAGTGTTTTATTTAACTGTTTAAAAAATCAACTTCAAAAGTTGAAATACAAGTAATTGTATTTTCCTTTTAATTAATTACCTCATAATAAAAAGGGAAAAATTAAAAATTTATGTTTATTAAAATAAAAAAACTATTTTACAATTCAGCCCCGTAAAAGTAGGGGTGGCAATTCATGTTCGCGGGTAGTGTTCGTGTCGTGTCGAGCTATGACACGATGAGGATTGACCCGACACGAACACGATCCGTTTATTATTCGTGTCACTGTGACACGACACGAATACGACACGATTATTAAACAGGTAACACGAATAATAAACGGGTCGTAACCGTGTTAGACACGAACACGACCCGTTTAACACGATTAAGACACGTTTACATTATTGACACGATTATGACCCATTAACACGATTATGACACGTTACATAATTAGGTTTCTAATTTTTGTTAAATGACAAATATATCCTAAGTTTTAAAATTTATTAGGTTTTTAAAATTCTGTTTTTATTTTAAAATTTAGATATATGTAGGGACTAAAATGTCTAAAAAGTTTAGTATTTTTAAATTTAATATGTAATCGTGTCAATATTCGTGTTAATCGTGTTATCGTGTCAATCGTGTATATATGTATTCGTGTTACTCGTGTTATAATCGTGTTCGTGTCAACATTCGTGTTATCGTGTCAATCGTGTATAATATGTATTCGTATTATTCGTGTTACTCGTGTTACTCATGTCATAATCGTGTTCGTGTCATAATCGTGTTCACGTGTTGAAGACTCTCAACCCGAGCACGACACGATTATTAAACGGGTTGACATCTTCGACACAAATACGAATATGCCAAAACCCAAACCCGCTTAAATAGGTGTCGTGTTAAGTCGTGTTCGCGTATCGTGCCAAAAATTACCACCCCTACGTAAAAGTAAGATCTCAAGTCTATCCCGGCTAGTGCTAGTCAAGGAAGTAATTCTCAAGTCAAGTGAGAAAGGAGAGTTATTTTCGGGGAAATCAATAAAGCAGAATGGAGAAAAAATGGGACTCATGGAAGTATAGGCCTCCACCTTGTGTTTCATGTCAAAAAAAGATGCACATCATCTTTCCCTGAAGCGGCAAGGAAACATTCATCGAATGGGTTAAATTAACTAAGAAATTACCTCACCACTTTGTGAGTAGTGAATGATTTGTGGGAACGAACTTAAAATGACAGCTATAGTCAAGAATATTGGTGAAAATAAGTTAAGCAAGAGACATTAGTTGTATATATATTTGGTACTTTGTATATATAAAAAAGTTATAGTCAACTTATTAGATTAACAACCGTAGCGGTCCAACGTGTTAAGAAATCATCAGGCGGGAAACTAGCTTATAATTTGTGAAAAAAGGTGGAATTTTCACGCAAGTTAAATTTAGATTAGATGAACAAAGCGGATCGCTAGTTAACCATTCAGAAGAATTGACAAACCTAGCTAGCACTATCTAAAATGATATTTGTCACAAGAAATAAATCAAAATTGATTAGATTATTTGCTGTGATCCTTCTTCATGTATCCAATAGATATTTGCAATAGATGGGTTAATTGTTACAAGTATTGGTGCTAATATTATGATTGGATACTTTACTCGAAAATTCTCTCGTTCGTGAATTTTAAGGTGCTGACTTCCACATATCACCGTGGACGACATTGTTGACTTAGGATTATAATGGAGGGCTATATTTCTTGCTTTATTTGCGTCTATCTTATTTTTGAGATGACCGTGTAATTCGGATTTATTAAGTTACAATTTCTCTTGTTTCTGTGCTTACAACTTTTCCTCCTTTTCCAGCTGGAAGATTTTAAGTATTTTCCTTTTCTTACTTTACCATTTCCGACCAAAGATTCTGCATAACACAGTGAGTCATTAGATATACTTTCTTACCAACTGGTGTCAAACTTCCTGGAAAGATCTTGAGAAACGCCAATATTAGGGATATCAATGTCATTTTGCTTCCAAGTAATAATGACTTTTGTTACACAGCTGGATGCAAGTTAATTTAAGTCAAGCCAATAAGGAAATTGGAACGACTTCTGCGAGGAAACTTAATTAAGAAATTAAATGCTGAGAGTGTTACATTAAAAATCTCTTGCTATGTTAATGTGCCCACTTGTTATCATCACCTTAAGCACAGAAACCATCTGCTTCTGATCAAAGACAACCCATTTCCTTCTTTCTTTCAAGCAACCACTCAATTGCAACTCACTCGAAAACCTGTCAACCAGTGGCTTCAAAACACGCTTGGAACGGTAAGTGTCTTTGCATATATACTTGGATTACATAGATAGAAAAAGTTTTTCTGTTCTGTTTTTATTTCTCATATGATTTGGTTTGTTTGAGGATAAAATTCAGCAGTAGATATAAAGCAATAGACTGAAGAGCAGTTTGTTTTCTTCTACTTATCACTTAATACTTAAAAGGATATAAATTTAAATCTTAAAATTTTTATTTATTTTTTCATTTAGCACTTACTTTTAGTGAGAAATCACTTAATTGAAAAAGTGAAAATTTATCACTTTTTTTAATCATTATTGTCTAAATGAGGTGTTAAAAATTTTATTTCATAAATATCCCTACATATTAAAATAATATAAATTTTATGAAATTTTTATTTATGAATATATTTTAATTTATTAAAAGGTACAATTTTGGTATATTTGTGATTGTTTTAGTATTTATTATCAAATTGGTATATTGTTTATTATTTTATTTATAATTACCATATTGAAATATGATAAATATTTTTTATAATTGGTAAACTTTTATTTATTTATATTAATACTTCAAATTAATTAGCTAATAATATGTTGAATAATAACTATTGAAAAATTTGATATCATTATAAATGGCGAGTTTTAAAATAGGCAATATATTTTATAGAATTTTATTACATATTATAGGGATAGTTTTATTGAAACTTCAAAAGTTATTTATTAGATTTCTAATGATATTTTATTTTATTTAATAGTGTAAATTTAAAGTAAAAAAATTAATATTTAATATGGTCAGTTAAAAGATCATATTAGTTTTTTTATTTTTAAATTTGTGAAATGGAAAACACTTTAATTAATAGAACTATTGTTTTATGATTCAAAATATGGTCTTCAAAATGTAATAGATAAAATACTACTCTTATAGTTTTTTTTTTTTATACAAATTGATATGACTTAAACTTGATCTGATTGGAGGAATGAATTTTAAAAATTGATAATATTAATGAGATAATAGTTATTCAATAATATCATATTAGTTTATATAATATAATATTAACTATTTAAATGAAAAAGAATTTTATTTAATTTTAGTTAATAATTATTTTTTAAAGGTCGTAAGAAATATAATATTAACTATTTAAATGAAAAAGAATTTTGATTTAATTTTATTAACTATTTAATTTTTAAATAATTGTATGAATATAAATATAAACATTTTACATCTTAACAAAGGTAAAAAAAGTCACATTAAAAGTAAAATATTTTTTTACCACTTTTTTAAGTGGTGTCTAAAAAATAAACAACTATCCTATTAAATGATATAAATTAAGTTATAAAAAGTGTTTAGATCTAAAAACTGTTAAGTGATTGAAACAAACACCACCTGAGCGTTGTAAGTTCGGCCAATGCTATTGGATTTTGATCTTAACTATAATTTTGGTTCATTTTTCTCTTATAAAAAAAAAAAGATTATGCAATTGTAGATGCTATTAAAGAGTAATACAAATATTCAGAGGAATCAGATCAGAATCGTATACATGCGAAAAAGGCTTAGCATATAAGTTTTGATTAAAAAGATAGCTTATCCTTAATTTTTGTGTCCAACACAACAAAATTCATCAAAGTTAATTTCACAGATCGAACACAAAATAAAAGGTTGACCAATCTTTGACCAAATAATGGGATACAACTTCTGCTTCTTTTCTTTCTAGAATTTATAAAACTATGTAGATCTTCAGCAAGTAGTCACTTATCTTTTCCAATTTTTCAGGAACTTGAGTTACGAGGAAATTGTTTGCAAGCATGCACAAGACGTGCAGTTTTAGCCCCACAATCTTTAAATTTCAAGTGCTTCCATGAGCAACCAAGGAGTCTCTTCCTCCACCTCTTGCTGGAAATATGATGTCTTTTTAAGTTTTAGAGGTGAAGACACTTGGAAGAACTTCACAGATCATCTATATGCGGCTTTGAAACGAGCAGGGATTCATGTATTTAGAGATAACAATGAACTTGAGAGAGGAAAAGAGATTTCACCAGCGCTTCTTAAAGCAATTGAAGAATCAAGATTTTCAATTATTGTTTTCTCAAGAAACTATGCATCGTCTACTTGGTGTTTGGATGAACTAGTTAAAATTATTGAATGTAAGAACTCAAGGAATCAAACAATCATTCCTATTTTCTATGATGTAGAGCCATCAACAGTACGCAATCAAAGCGGAACCTTTGAGGAGGCGTTTGTTGATCATGAAAATGTTGGAGAGAGTATAGAAAAGGTGGAAAAATGGAAGACGGCTTTGACAGAAGCAGCAAATATATCTGGATGGCATTTAAAAGAGCGGCAATTACTAATTCTTCAAGCGTTAACTTTGTCATAGTACTTTTTCTTGGCCTTTGAAGAAATTACAATAAATTAGATAAAACCATTTATAATAAAATATCGGGCTTTCCTAGTTCACCAATTGATAGAAAATGACATAGGACAGAAATTATTTTAGGACTATTGGGAAAGTTAAATTAATTATTATATCTAATTTTCTTTTCCTAATTAACTAGGTATGTCTGCTTTTAATTTAAATTTTTGTGTTTATTATTTACGCATTTATCTTAGAGCAATAGAACAGTATTTTAATATAATAATGTGCGCTATAATAGTAATTGAATGTTTATTTACACACATATATATCTATATATATATATATATATTAAAAAAAAGGGAAAGCAAAGAAATCTTATTGTTTATTAAAAACATAAAAACTAAACTACAAAGTTACATAACGTTGTTACTGTTACTCTTGTAACAATATATTTTTGTTATTTTTTAATCTTTTCTTTTCACTTTGCAGGTACGAGTCAGAACTTGTTAAAGAAATTGCCCAAGAAATATCAGGCACATTAAGTATTTCAAAATACAGTAGTATCAAAGGCCTAATAGGATTGGATTCACGTTTGAAGAAATTGAAGATGCTTGTAGATACAAGGCCTAATGAAGTTCGAATGGTAGGAATTTGTGGAATGGGAGGAATAGGCAAGACCACAATTGCAAGAGCTATTTTTGAGTTAATTTCTAGTAAATTTGAAGGCAGTAGTTTTGTTGATAATGTTAGAGAAAATTCAGAAAACAATCGTGTGGTGTCTTTACAAAAGCAAATTTTATCACAAATCTTAATAGGGATAAATATTAACATATAAAATGCCTATGATGGGATAAGCATGATAAAAGATAGGTTGACATCAAGAAAGGTTCTTATTGTTCTAGATGATGTGGATCATGGAGAGCAATTAAATAAATTAGCTGAAAATTGTGATTGGTTTGGCTCGGGAAGTAGGATCATAATAACAACAAGAGATAGACATTTGCTTATAGCACATCTTGTTCAAGACATTTATGAGGTTGAGAAACTAAATGTTGATGAAGGTTACCAGTTGTTTAGTTTAAAAGCCTTTAAAGAAGATCAACCCTGGAGAGACGATTTGGTCTTGTCCAAACATTTTGTACAATATGCTAGTGGTCTTCCATTAGCTCTTAAAGTCTTGGGTTCTCATTTGTTTGGTAGAACTAAAGATGAATGGACAAGTGCTTTAAATAGACTAAAGAGAGATCCTCATCGTGAAATTTTCGATATACTTCAAATAAGTTTTGATGGATTGACAGAAACTGAGAAGAGCATATTTCTTAACATTGCATGTTTTTTTAAAGGAAAGGAAGAAGTTTATGTGAAAGGAATACTAGATCATTGTGATCTTTACTATGACATTGGTATCGCCACTTTAATTGATAAATGTCTCATTACTCGTTCTGGGACCAATGTATTGTGGATTCATGACTTGTTACAAGAAATGGGTCATCAAATTGTAAACACTCCTAAAAATCCTGGAAATTGTGGCAGATTGTGGAAAGAAAATGATATTAAACAGGTGTTGACAAAAAACACAGTAAGTAATTTTAACTTTAAAGGGAATCATGTATTTTATTAGTAATTACATTCATCTCCAAGCGATTCAATAAGTATCTTTATTTTCTTGATCTTTAATTATCTTTTCACTCTTAACTTTTTAGGGAACTGAAGCAGTTGAAGGCATAATGTGTGAAAAAGGGTTAAATTTAAGTGTAAGTGCTAAAGCTTTTTTGAATATGACAAGCCTAAGACTTCTCAAGATCATCAATGTACAACTCCAAGAGGATCTGGAATACCTTTCTAATGAGTTACGACTACTTATACGGCATGGATATTCCCTAAAATCCTTGCCGTCAAATTTCCAACCACATAAAATGGTTAAATTTGAACTGCATTGTAGTCTCATTGGGCAGCTGTGGAAGCGGACCACAGTAAGTGTAATTCAATTACATGTTTTTATCTTATTATTCAAGGAAATATTCATTTAATCTTTTTCCATTAACATGGTAAACTACGAAAATCACATCTCTTTTTTTTTTTTCTTTTTGCATTCAACAGCATTCGAACATGGTGATGTTGACGTCCATTACGCTCCGAGATTGTAAACATCTTAAGGAAGTTCCAAACCTCACGTGGGCCCCAAATCTTGTGGATCTTGATCTTGAACAATGTCCAAGGTTGCTTGAGATTCGCCCACCCTTGCTAGTTCATAAAAAGCTTGAATCTTTAAGGGTGCATGATTGTACTAGCCTTATGACTCTTCCAGGCAAGATTCATATGGAATCTCTTGAAGACTTTGATATTTCTGGTTGCCCAAAACTGAAGAAGTTTCCAGAGATTGCCGGAAGAATGGAAAACCTGAGTTCTCTTTCTTTTACGGGAACTGCTGTTAGAGAGATGCCATCGTCAATCGAACTTCTTATCGGACTCCGATATTTGCAACTGTCAGACAATAAAAACCTCTTTACTCTTCCAAGTGATATAGGTGTTCTAAAAGATCTTGAAGAACTGTATCTCAATGGTTGCTACAATCTCATCAGCTTACCGAGTAATATAAACAATTTAAAATCTCTTCAAGATCTGTGTCTCTCTAATTGCTCCAATCTTGAAAGTCTTCCAAGTACCATAAATGGTTTGCAATCTCTTGGCACTCTGGTTCTCGACAATTGCGCCAAACTTGAAAACGTACCAGAGACTTTGGGGTAAGTTGCAAAATTGAGGAACCTTGTTCTTAGTGGAACGGCTATAACAGAACCAGTGCCGTCCATTTTTTTTATGAGAGACCTTGAAAGGCTAAGATTTCGTCGATGCAAAGGGCCTCCATCGAAATCATCATATTTGCCGCTCTTTTCTCCTTTGATGCCGAGAAGAAGTCCCATGGCTTTAAAGTTGCCTGCTTCATCAGGTCTTTGTTCTTTAAAAGAATTGGATCTCAGTGACTGCAATCTAGGGGAAGGAGCAATCTCCTCTGAATTCTTTGCCAGCCTATCATCCTTAGAAGCCTTATATTTAGGAGGAAATAATTTTTCTTCACTGCCTACAACCATCAGAGATCTTCCAAAGCTTATTTTTCTTGACTTGAGTGATTGCAAGAATCTTCAATCTGTGCCCGAGCTTCCATCGGGTGCGGGGGTCTTTACCTAGACGGTTGTGATTCATTTAAAACATTAACAAATGCATTCAAGTCATTCAATTCAGAGTTTTTAATGATTTCCAGTATAAATTGCTTGAAATTGATTAGTGAGGAGGATTTTAAATTATCAATGTTGAAAGCTTTCCTTAAGGTAAGTCTCTCACTTTTTCTCACTTGTATGCGTATTGTGTTATCGAATGCTGTGGCATTTTTTTTAATTTTTATTATTATTAATTCTGGATACAGTTAGTTCTAATTCCAAGAGAAAGACATAGGCAGGATGTTTATCCTGTATTTCAACGGGTACTACATCTGAGAAAGGGTTCTTTAGTAAGTATAGAAAGGCCTTTAGATTTGTATAAAAATAAGTTGGTGGGCTGTATCTTGTGCTTTGTCTCTTGTTCTCCTTAAGAATCTCCGTGGCAATAGTCAATTTAATAATTACATAAATCATTATGGATTATAAAAAACTGCCTAAATATATTAACGAATTTCATGGTATTTTTTTAATTATTACTTTGTGGTACAGGCAGTAGATCCAAGAGCAGCATATGGCCATGTTGTTTATCCTGAAAGTTATGTTCTAAAGTGGGCACTACATCAGAGCAAGGGTTCTTCAATAAGAATAGAGAGGCCTTTAGATTTCTACAACAATAAGTTGGTGGGCTTTATCTTGTGCTTTGTTTTTGTTGTCCGCAAGAATCTCCGTGGCATTAGACGCCTGCTTACATTGCTTCGATGCTGCGTCGAAACTGATGTAGACAAATTTCCTAGGGAAGTCGATTTGATTCAACTGAATGAGGAGTTCAGTAAATATAAATCAGAGCATATATTGCTTTATTATTTACGTCATGATCATCCAAGGTTCTTTAGACAGGACAAATATAATCATATTAACCTTTCATTTGAAGTGGAAGTGAGCCATCGAGATCCAGTCGAGGTGCAGAGATGTGGGATGCATCCAATATATAAGCAAGATTCAAATTATCTGCTTCTTCATAAACCAACCAATTTTGGCTGTTACCAAACCAAGTATGACGATGAAGAACCACAACCTAAAAGATTCAAATTATCTGCTTCTTGATAGCAAAACCTATCTCTATCAAAATATGTGTAAGTAACTTCTATCTAATTCTGCCTTCAATTTTTCTTCTTCTTTCAAATTGAAGGAAATAAATCAGAGCGCATAACAACTTCGATTTTTTTTTTATTTTTTATTGTTATAGTTAATAGGCGTCGCAGCTGAAAGAATTTTCATCTCCAAATGAGAAGAATACAATGTCAATAACAAAAAATGAGGCCACTTCGTTATCTGGTAATAATACCCAAACTATAATCTTTTACTGGGTTTAAATTTTACTATTATTTGCATTAGTTTATCCTTTAATTAACAGTTAAAAGTATTATTTTACATAGGACTGACTTGAAAAACAATAAGATCCCCTTCTCCTTATAAAGAACTTCACGACTTATACTTTTTCCACATTGCCATTCCGCTAGTTTTAGCATATTAATTGAAAAATATAAACTTAAAAGAATCCGAAAAGTACGAAATTAATTAATTATATTCACTCGACCATCTTTTGGCTTCAATTACATCGTATTCTTTTTTAATCGTTAAATTCTTATATTCAAATTGTTTAGAAATAAAGATTGTAGTATTGCAAATAAGGAAATGCAAACATATATATACAAACGAAACCCCACAAACTAATTTTATATAGAAAAGTTAGAGATAGACAATTATAAGAATTTCATATAGAATACTTGGGAGTTCCAAATTTGTTAATACTCGTACGGATGGGTGGCTAAATTTAATCAATGCTTCTGTGTGGCTAAATTAAATTAAAAAAAAGAGCTTGTCTCAAGACCTAAAATTTGAACTCATCTCAATATATTGAAGTAACATAATTTTTTTAGAACTCATAATTAAGTTGTATTGAATTGCAAAATTAATACATAAAAAAGCTAAAAAGTACCTTTGATCTTAAGAAAACAAAAAGTAAAACCAATAAATAAATTATGTCCTACGAATATTGACAAATCACACATAAAATATGATGACACTTTCATTAAAAAAACGATATTAATTCTATTATCGAGCCAACCATAAACTTGAATGATGGAATTTGGCACAAAAGCAGAAAAAATAAAATATTGAGTAAATTAAAATTAAATAAAATACTCTCTCTTCATCCATTGCGTTGCAAATGGAACCAATCAAATTCTTGATGATAAAAGTCAACCCTTGACGAGCCACAATCATGAAAAAAATTGACGATATAAAATTAATTTACAAAAAGACATTATTATTTTATCTATTTTTTTTAGAAATAGAAATTTTATTTTAATTAGAGTAATACTACACCTATAATTCATATAAAATCAATCTTTCTTACAATCTAAATTGGTAAAATATCACAAAAAGAGTAAAAATTGAAAATAAATTAAGAAGATTAAATTACATTATATCACACGATAATTATCCATTTCACTTTTTTCTTTTCTCTTTTTTTTTATTTTTCCTATTATGCCGGGGAAGTTTCTAAACACAATAACTCCGGGAAATTTTAGGGGGCCAAGATACATTGAATGGAAATAAGATCATGATAATTTCAAAGATGCAGAATTGTTGTCTCGAATTTCGGGCAGGTTCTTTAGTCTAACACATGCAAGTGCCTGTTGGGGGGATGACTGCAGATCTGCTTTTGAGGCTGCTGCCAGTGGACCTGTGAAGTGTGAACCATAAATGTTCACACTTGCATTACACTTGTCCGGCTCTATAGTTTCCTGTTAGTGTTTGGTGGCTGAAAGATTTTTGGTTGGCAATTCATATTTTTAAAGCACTTTAAAAGTGGTTCTGCCTTGCTTTACCAGTACATGCTTCAAACATTCAGTACCATATTTATGCCCAGAATTCTGATTTGGCGTCATTTTTGGCATTTATGCTAAGTATAATATTTCCTGATCTTCTAACTGTTCTCCTCCCGTTCCAGTAATTTCTTCTCCCATTATTTAGGTGATGATTTCATCAAAGTGAAAATAGTACGTTTCTATTCATGGCTTTTCTATTTGTAAGAATTAGTCAACATTTATTGAAGCATTATGGAAGATTAATATATATTGAGACAGAAAGGACAAGCATTAACATGCAGTTTCTGGCCTGACTCAATTGTGTATATTATTTGTCTGTGCACTGCCAGTCAAACCATTGGGAATACAAGTTGCAATGAGTGATTGACATGAGCGGCCAGCCGAAGTAGGAGAATGATTAACTGAAATGAATTATTATTCTCTTTTGTATAATAGTTGCTCTATGAGCCTTTTACTAGTTTCTTTCTTAGTTTATAGTTAGATTTGGGGTTAGATTTGGGGCACATGAATACATGATCAAAGAAGGCTTCTATCTATTTTCTGAACTATGATGTCTGCCTGCAATTGATCATATTTAGTATCAAAATCACACCATGTTTTGATGTTGCATAGCATAACTTACATGTTTTAGCCCCCTTCAGATAGATTTAAACTTTCTGCAGTAAAAGTTTTGATAAAAGCAATCATGCTCCTGCTGCATTCACATTTGGGCATATATAGCTAACTCTGTCTCTAGCTGTTGTCATAAAAAAGAATGCTGCAGGGCCAAATGCCGCCAATTTGGTTGATAAGACCATTTCATAGAACCTATTCTGCGAGGATAGTGCAATATGCATGATAATCTAAACCAAACTGATAGCCCCTGTAAGTTATAACATGCACAAAGTGAAGAGAAACAGATCAATTATGCTCACAGAAAACAGAGCTTAATTAGTTTATTAAGATTTATTACAGAAAATGTAGCTTAATTCTGCTTACTGTATAATAATTTAGTGTAATGTAATTTTAAATCTCGGTAACTAGGACACAGAAATTGTTCATGATTCATCTTATTGCTTAGCAGGGAACATTTTGAAACCAAATTTTCCTAACAAAAGCTATGAAAACCAACACTATTTGTGACTCAATCTATGCTAATTGCAACTCTACTCCGGTATCAGAAAAATTGATGCAAAATTAAGCACATAGGGTCATTTATTTGCTAGCTTATAGATGCAAACCTACACGTTATAAGCTGAAAAAAATGGATCACAGATTGATTCAATGCTTCTTAGACAAAGAATAGAGAAAACGACACGAAGTTTTCCACCTCTCCAAATACTGCGAAGTATATTATCTTCAATTCTTTGTAAGGAAATCAAAAAATTAGAAATCCTGCACACCTTTAGTAGTCCAAGCATGTCAGTAGACTCAGCTGGGTCTGGCCAATCATCATCAGGATCATAAACATTAGCCCACCTCACATTCTTGCCCAACTCAAAAGTCTGCCTCCCTCTTGCTTAGGGATGGCAAAATCTGGGTGCGGGTGCGGGTTTTGCGTTTCTACACCCGCACCAGATAAAAAAATTCATCCCCGGTCCCTGCAAAATCCCCGGATTTTTTCGAGTTTTTCTGGGTGCGGGTATTTGCAGGTGCTGGGATGATGCACTCGCACCCAGAAAAAAAAACCCCGGATTATCCCCGCTTTTAATTTTTTAATTTTTTTTACACTTTGGATAGAGTAAAATAGCATAATGTTACGTGATTTGGACAAAGGACGTTGCTAGCATTGCTGGCAAAGTGGGTGGAATGACTTTTAATGGCCAAGGTTTAAATCCTAACTGCCTCAATTTATTAGTTTTAATTTAATATATAAAAGAAAATTTATATTATAAAATTGTGCACAAAAATAGCGTAAAAGGCGAGTAGCTAGTTGGTCAACCACCAAAAATTCAAGGTGCAGGTCATGGGTTCAAGCCTCCTTATTAACATTTTACATTACAAAACTAAAAAAAAAAAAAAAAATTGGGCTGTGCGGGCCGAAGACTGGGGTTCCTCAGTCATACAGACCCCGCACTACACCCGAACTTGTGTTCCCTTAGTAAACCCCGCCCCCGAGCCCAATCTCTGAATTTTTGGGCTTTTCCCCGGCCGGCTTATGCGGGGAAAATCTGGGTCCTCGACCCAACCCGGGGAAAGTTGCCATCCCTACTCTTGCTGATGCAATCACATCTATCGGCCCTGCTCTTACTGATGCAATCACATCTATCGCACAACAGGGTACCTTATAGCCAAACACAGTAAAAATAACATCATAACAATTCAATTGGGCCACACGAATCAATCTTGTTTTCCCAATTTATCCTATTAATCTCCAAGACTCCCTGTCCTTTATAAACTGAATGGCAGGGAAAAACAGCAAATTTTCATAAACACCACCAGAGGTGACACAGCAACACCTCCTACATCACCTCTTTTTTTCAAAGGCAATGAAGCAAGCTCAACAGTGAATCCTATTAGGAACTTCCAGAATCCACGAGGGTTGCTAGGAATCCTCCTCCTCCTTCCCATCAGCAAACAATGAGCGATATTCCATCTCAGGGTCCTCATCATCATCAAAAGGGTCAAGCCATGGATTCTTCTTCTTTGCATGAGTGGTCGGAGTAGAAGCTCTTCTGGCAAACAAAGGTTGGTCTAGTGGGCCAAAAAGGGTGAAGAGAGTTGAGGGAAGTGAATGTGGGTTTGAGAGAAATGGAGAGGTGGATTTGGGGCAGTAATGAAGTTGGTTCTGCTGCTGCTGCTTCATTTTTGTCTCCTTTGATACAAAGAAAAAATTCAAGTCCCATGTCTTTAATATTGCCTGCTTTAACAGATCTTTGTTCTTTAACATATTTGATTCCTAGTGACTATAATCTAGGGGAAGGAGCAATGCCCTTTGGATTTTTTGCTAGCTTATTGTCATTAGAAGTCTTTATGAGTAGAAAAAAATTTTCCTTCATTGCCTACGACCCTCAAAGATCTTCCAAAGCTTAAATATCTTAATTTGTGTGATTGCAAGAATCTTCGATCTGTGCCAGAGCTTCCATCTAGTATATATGTCACACCCTGTATCTAACATAATAATACTGTAGCGGATAAGGGTTTGCCAAGGGAACACAGTCGTCACTATGCCGAAATCCTTCCTTAATCTTTAACTGATCGAATACGTGAGGTACACAACAAACTAGTGAGTATGAAACTCAGTAAGCAGCTAGAATTATAAAACTGGCGTAACACTCAAAATAAAACAATAAATGGCGATAACCATTTTAGAATATGACAACTATTCAATACTTATTCAATAAATCACCGATTACTATTCATTTCTTGGTAGACAAACCACCAGTGCCCTACTAAGAAAGTCAGAAAATTGATTTCACTATTCAAGGATCGCGCCCTGTGCGAGGAAATTGGCACGGCAACGCCAAGTTTCTGATTTCCAATCCGTTGCAAATTTTAGTTTCGCGCTCCTACGCCAAGGGAAAGGCACGTATGCACCAACTCTCTATTTCTCTTACTTGAGTTGGTGCAACTGGCGCTCTAGCGCGAAAGGTATGGCGCAATGATGCCAATTCTCTGCCTATACCTCTTTAGATTCGTTAAAGATGCACTCTTGCACCATTTAATGGCGCTCCTGTGCCAACCCTGTACCATTAGCCAATTTCCTAGATCAATTACTCTCTTATCAAGTCATATTTATAATTCCATAAATGCCTGTCTATGGGTGAAACATGGCTTTTCCATGTCAAAGCTCATCACATACACCCATACATTCACCCATTTATATACAATGTCTCATTTACAAATAAACTTTTCTCAAGTTTACCACATCCTCATGTGCTCCCATAAACACATAAATCATTTATACATGAGTTTCCACAAGCTAGCTACATTGTTCATATGGATATCCATTTCACCTAATTTCGGAAGCTTCCACAGTACAGTCACAGACACTTAGGAACAGTGTTCTCTAATCAAGGCAGGACTTTTCATTTTACAGTCAGTTCCCATATGTAGACCTACCCATGAATCAACTCAAGGCTAGTTTGACAATCTGGGTGATACCAGACCTGTGCTACCGAATCTCTTCTAGAGAAATACATGGTCCAGACCTCCCCTCAAGCCATAGGGATACGAAACAGTGCAGATACATTTAGAGGCCTACCCATGAAATAGCTCAAGGATAGTCTGACAATCCGGATGATACCGAGCCCATGTTACCGAATCTCATCTAGAGAAACACATGGTCCAGACCTCCCCTCAAGCCATAGGGATACGAAACAGTACAGATACATTCAAATGCCTACACTTGAAATAGCTCGAGGCTATTCTGACAATCTGGGTGATACCGGGCCCATGCTACCGAATCTCGTCTGGAGAAACACATGGTCCAGACCTCCCCTCAAGTGATGGGGATACAAAACAGTACAGATACATTCAGATGCCTACACTTAAAGTAGCTCGAGGCTATTCTGACAATTCGGGTGATACTGGGCCCATACTACCGAATGTCGTCTAGAGAAACACTTAGTCCAGACCTCCCCTCAAGCCATGAGAGCCAAATATCCTAAGTTATGGCATGCCACTCACATATCAATTTTCATATTCAGTCACATAAGTGAAGTTTTATATGAAGCTTTCACTCACATATCACATTTCATACTTCAGTCACATAAGTGAAGCTTTATATCAAGCTTCTAACCCAATCACAACATATCACAATTCATTCACCATAATGCTAGCATTTAACGGTATCACATTTCATATTTGAAATTAAATAGATTCCCATGGGCTTGGCATGTAATTTCAAATTCATAACACATTACACAGTGATGTATGCCTTCACACATCACAATATCGCAGTTCATATCATAATTGAGGTTCTACGTAGGCTTCTCATTAATCACATATACATTCATAAATACAATAAGCCTACATATCTCATATACACTTATGGATGTACACCATCCACACATTGGCATCATTTTTACACATATAGAACCACCATTGACTTCTTTACTCGTGCCAACCCTTTCATTACTCTTGTATTTCAATCATATCGTTGCACAACTATGTCCATGTATAACTGGTCTCATTCATTCTCCATTCATACACATTCATGGAACTCTAATACACATGGTATGTCATAGACATTCATTTATCATGCCAACTCATATGAGGAATTAGTATCCTAGAACGTTTGGCATGTATTTCATTCTTCATATACATACGTCATTTCATTGGCAATGTTATTCAAGCCATATCATAACAAATTCACCTACATGAGGGCACATTCACATTTCTACATCTCAAACACATAGAATTTACACCAACATGTAACTCACATACTCATCAAAGTGTGTGAAATCACACATTTCATAAATCGCTATAAACCCAAATCAAATCATTTCTCATATCAATGTCCATGTATTCATGGTCCCATCCACATTCCATCTACACATTTCACATATATTCACAAACACAATCATTAAACATATTTCATTAAAAGTTAACATCTATTATGTCCTCAGAAAGGTCGAGCTACTTACCTGATTAGCCTCGCCTCTTAATTTTGTTGTCCTGTATTTCTTGACAAGCAGTTGTTTAAAGTTCATCTCTTCTTCTTCTCCTTCCTCTTTGGTAACCATTGCCATAGTCATGACACACTGATTAGTGTCCATTTAGAAGTATTTAAATCCCTTATAGGTTAACAACAATTCAACCAACCAATAACATCATTTATTAAACTCTATCACACACACATATTGGTTGGATTATTATAATAAGAGGTTATTCATTTCCAAAAATCACCAAACTTCATGGAACTCAAATAGACATACATATTATAGTCCATGAATTTTATTGAGTCAAAATAAGGCCATATTCCCCTTGAAAATCCTTAATTTCATTCACACAGCAAATCTGTCTGCAGACCTCTCCACTGAACAGTGAAACTTTGAAGAATTTTATAAAATTCTACAATAATCCAATCTCTACCAAACCTTCCAATCTAAAACTAGACACATATAAGAGTTGTTCCACCAAAAATCATGATTTTATAAGTAGTATAAGGCAGTCAGACGGAATTTATTTCACATACTCTGTTCTAGAACTTAACATTCACAGTTCTTTAAGTCCAGATTTGAAAAATCATAACAATTCATACACAACTCCAAAAACCATAAAAATTTACAGTCTAACAGAAAATATACCCAAAGGTTTTTTAATTAAAAATAACGAAATTTTACAAATATTTTCCCCCTCAAATCGAGTTCATTCCCCCTGCCCTATTTTAAAATAGGGGAATTCACAATTTCGAATCAGAATTTCAAAATTTCATTACAATTCACACACTAAGAATTTTCAAGTGTTTCAAAATTCTATAAACCTTTGAGGTGTCTAGTTTATCATATAAAAATTTCAGAGTCAGCAAACAACCATGGAATTTATAGGAATTTTCGGACTTAGCACTGTTTAGAAAAACAACTCTATAGGATTCATACTCATACTTTACTTCTAGCTTCCTAGCATCATCAAATCTTTAAATTCTTCCATCATTAACTCTAATTCATGTTTTTCTAGCCATTTACAGCATATGCCTAACATGAAATATCACAAACAACAATAACCATCACTCAATTGCATGGTTATGGCTAGAGTTAGAGAGAGAGGAGTGAATCTTTACCTCTTGGACTCTTGTTTCCTTCCTCTCCTCTTGATTCCATGGCAAAAATTGAGAGAAAATGGGAAGAGAGTGTGCTGGACGTTTCAAAGAGAAAGGGGGAAGAAAATGAATTTTCTAGAGTTATTCCATGCTTTATAGATATACATCACACAACAATTTCAATTAAGCCCTTACACTTTCTTAGCTTTTCACTCACACCCTTCCATCTCTCATCTAATTTCATCCCTCTCCATATATATATATACATACCTCATAATGTTAATAATACATATTTTTACAATATACATATAAGTCAAACTTACTTAAAATTTGGGGTGTCAAAATATATGCCCTAGATGTAAGCGACTGTGCTTCACTTGAATAATTATCAAATGTATTCAAGTCAATCAATTCAGAGCAATCACAAATAAACTGTGTAAATTCCCTAAAGTTGTTTGGTTACAACGATTTTATATTTTCTAAAATTTTTTTCAGTCTCTCTCTCTCTCTCACTTTTTCTAACTTGCACATGTATTACATTATGCTATTTTGTTTTTCCTGGAGGTGATAATCCAAAGTGGATGCGACATCAGAACAAGGGTTCTTCGATAAGTATAGAAAGGCCTCTACATTTGTATAATAATAAGTTGGTGGGCTTTATTTTGTGCTCTGCTTTTCTTCATAGCAATCTTGTACTACGAAAAAGTTCTAGTTTTCGATGCCTCATCAAAACTGATGACAAAAAATTTCCTAAAGGTTCACCTTATATTGGCTTGAAAATGTTGCGTCAATCTAAATCAGATCACATGTGGCTACTTTATTTGCCTCATGAGTGGTGCTTTCGTCCTGATAAATTTAATCACATTAACCTTTCATTTGAAGTGATGGGGGACGTTGAATCGGAGGTTAAGAGATATGGGATCCATCCAGGGAAAAACTATAGTGCAGCGGTTGTACTGGTACATCTGCTGCTTTTAAGGAAAGGGGGTGTGAAAAAAGTTGGAAACACAACTATTAAACTGGCCTAAAAGTTGTAAAAGCAGCCCGCATACCAGTACAATGATTGTACTGTAGTGAGACCCATCCATCCAATAAATGAGCAAGATGATTGACTTTAACCCAATGGCAAAGCAATTAATTGTGGGTGTTGTCACAACATATGAAAAGCTCCCTGCGTATGACAATGAATAACCACAACCTAGTGTGTTCATTTTTGAATTATGTTTTTGTTTCCAAAATGACTTGGAAAATAAATTTATATGATTGAAAAAAAAAAGTTTAACTGAAGGATATGAGTTTAAAAATAAATTCTGAAAATACAAATTTGAAAATGATTTTAAGAATATATGTTTGAAAATGAATCATTGAGCTGAAATTTTGAAAAAAAAAATAAGATATACGTTTGAAAATGAATCATTGACATCAAATTTTGAAAATAAAAACATAAAATGCATGGAAATGAATCCAAAAAATAAGTTCTTACAAATTGTATAAATAAAATGATTATTAACAAATATCAGAATACATGCCCATTTCTTTGTTATGTACTTTTTGATTTGTGAACAAACCTAAACGTGACCTAATGCTAAAACCTAACAGCGGCTTGCTCTTATCAAAAACCCAACTACGAGTTAATTTTGGTTGACCAGTTAAGTTTAGCCGTTTTCACTCCATCGCACCCATTCCAAAGACAAGTTAGTCCCTCTCTCTCTCTCTCTCTCTCTCTCTCTCTCTCTCTCACTCTCTCTCTCTCACACACACACACAGGAAATTAACTATGCATCCCTATCTTTTGGCCAATCGACCCTGTGCCCCTCAATTTTGGAAAAGTAACAAAAAAACATGAAATGGGTGAGATCATAACTTTGAAGCAAATTGGTTTTCTTTCTCCACCCATTTCTTCTCTCTTGCTTGCGATGCTCACACATCCGTTTTAATTTCTTTTGCTAATGTCTTCTCTATCATTCTTTGTTCATCTCTCTCATCAATTATATTTTCACCAATTACTTTGCCAATAGCCTCTAACTTTAGGGTTCCAATCTTGAAGTGATGGTGATAGGCAAGGTGATAAAGGGGCAACATGAAATCAAAACTGACATGCATATAGTGGCTATATGTTGGCTTGGGTTTTGGATTTTTGTTGTTGTGGTAGTGGTTTAGTAGCCGATGGTGAGGTTTTTAAAGAGCTTTGTGATGATGATGCTCGGATTTTTTGATGGTGTTGGTTTGTGGTGTTGTAATTTGTAGATTGTGGAGGTGGGTGTTGAATAGAGCGTTGCAAGTGATTGAGTTTTTCTACTTTTTTCTAGCTAGGGTCAAGGATCTAAGTTTACAAGCATTAAATCAAAGGAGAGAAACTATAACGTAGTCCTAAACGATGTTCATGTTCTTTAATTGGTTTGACATTAGCTCCTTCTTCCCGAATCCCCTTTCATCCTTCTACTAATTCATATTCAATGTAAACTATTCATTTTAGACTTCCCGCTTTCGTGAAGGAAGAGATCAATGAAGGATGAGATCAACTTGAGAGCAGAAGGAAGAGATGTGGACCAGATGAAAGCATAGAAAGGAAAGACGATTTTTGCTACAAAAAATGGAGAGAAAGAATTGGAATTACATTTGAAAAATAACTGGGCAACGAACTATATATATTTATCCAGGGGTAAAGTTAGGGGTAAAAACAAAAATGATCTTGTTTTATGAAAATGAAAATCGGAAATAAAAACAAACAAAAATCTCCTAAATTCTAATAAATTAAAAATGGAAAACACTGGGTGCAGCACGAAAACGAACACAACCTAAAAGATTAAAGAAATCTTCTTCTTAGTGGCAAAACCTATCTTTATCAAAATATGTGTAGGAAATTTTTATCTAACTCTACCTTCAATTTCTCTTCTATAATCAGATTGATGAAATTTAATCAGTATATATCATAACTTAATTTATTTAATTATTTGTGATTTTTAATGTTCAATAGGTGTTGCAGCTGAAAGATTTTCATCTTCAAATCAGAAGACTCCAGTTAATAACTTTAATTTTAAGGATTTCCCTTATTTTATGCATAATTTATTTTGGTAATAATACTCAAACTATAATCTTACTCAGATCAGATTTCTACTTTTTATTTTTAATCAAAATGGAATCCTTGAACATATCAAGAATGATTGCATTGCTTATTCTTCCTAAATAATTGCTGAATAGCTTAAAGTTTGCAACTTGAAGGTAGCAGACTGTGGAGTTTGGAGAATGAAAGTTGCCCATGATGTTGTTTTATTATCCTGAACATGGTTTTGTCTACTTCTCTTTTGACTAAGGTCATACCCCAAATTTTATACGTTTAAAGTGCAACAACAAACAGTTTTTTTGAATAAGGAACTCATACATTTATCACAAAAGACTAAGTTTATTTCATTTCAAGCAGAGCTCCTATCCACAACCATGATATATCATTGTATATATATTAACCGAAAATACTTAAACAAATAATAACACAAAAATGCTATATCATTGTATATATATTAACCGAAAATACTTAAACAAATAATAACACAAAAATGACACTGCAGTAGTTCATGGTTGCCAGGGGAACTCTATCGTCGCCATGCTGAAAATCCTCCATCGATTTGTGCAACTACTGGTCTCCTAAGGCACACAATAAATCTACGAGTATAACTCAATAAGGAAGCTAAATGAAAATGCTACAATATTCAATTAACAATAATAAAAATTTCAGGATACAGTTACTGTTCATTCCTTATTACACAAGAAACAAATAACTTGTTAAGGAAGTCAAAAAACTGTATTCTGGGTACAGGAGTCGCACTCCTACGTGACGGCGCAAAATTTCTGGTTCCTAACTTTGTCTAGATTTCAGGTTGGCACTCCTGCGCCAAAAGAGTTGCGCATTTGCGCCATCTCTCTACCCAAAATTCCTTAAGCCAGTTAAGATTGCGCTCCTGGGCCAATTCTTATTTAGGCGTATAATTTGATCTCTTTTTTATCACATACCTATCTACAACATTGCTAATTACATTTCATACATGACTTTCTCAAGTCATTTACATTCCCTGTACACTCTTATAAGCACATATCTCATTTCGTACATTCTTTTCTCAAGCCATTTATATCATTCATACACATTTGAGCTATTTCACTTCATCGTAACCTTAGGGACATACATATCTCATAATATCACGTATTTTAGGCTAGTCCGACAATCCAAGTTATACCAAGACCATGCTATCGAATCTTACTCAATGACACATGGTTCAGACCTCCCCTCATTCAATCAATCATAGTTTCACATATGACACTCTGCATTGTGTGTGACACTTTGTGGTTTTTTAACCTTCAAGAGGGGACTCCCACACAATTTCAAGAGGTGGCCCCTATGCCGTTAATCAAAATAGTCTACACGTGACACTTTGTATTGTGTATGACACTTTGTGGGTTTTATAACCTTTAAGAGGTGGCCCCTACATAATTTCAAGAGGTGGCCCCCGTGTATAAGTGTACACATTCAGATTTCCTAATCCCTAAGGTCCATAAGCATAATATCCATTTACACAACATATTACAATTCGATCATGCCCTCATATTTCAAGCTCATAAAAGCAACTTGCAATCAAGTTATTCCATCCATAACAATCATAAGCAAAATTACTTACCATAACATCAATAATCAATAAAAATCACAAAACATAACAGACTACATAACACAACCGATAAATTCATTATGTCCTCAAAATAAGCTAGCTTACTTACCTTATCAAGTTCTATTGTTGAATTGGAGTTCAACCTAAAAACATAACAACATTTCTTTAAGGGTCTCATCATACCACAATGGCAAATAATTCCCTTTGCTTATTTCTAGGCAAACTTAATTAAATGAATTTCTAAAGAACAATTGCCTACCCCAGAGTCTTCACAATTCTATAGACAACATTTGTACATATGTAACATGTCTCATTAAAATTTTCAAAATAAAATGAGGTTATACACCCTCTCAAATTCACTTAATTTAGTACTCTACCATTTCTATCAAGGTATTCCCTTAACTGAGCAGCATGACTTTAGGAATTTATAGAATTTCTAACCTTAATCAAATTAATACAAAATTTTACCATCTAATATAAAACATATACAAGATTTCTTATACCAAAAATTGCAACTTTTTAGTGGGTTTTGGTCATTCAAAAGTAATTTATTCTACTTGCATTGTTCTTAAGTCAAAATTCCCGATTTTTTAAGCCCAATTTTGAAAAATTACAACAATTCGTACAAAGCTTCAAAATCCATCAAAATTTCTAGTCTCAAAGAAAATGTTCAAGGTTTTGCATACCAAAAATTAGAAGTTTTTATGAAGATTTGGTCCCTCAAATAAAATTTGCTCCCCATGCTTTGTTTTAAAATAGGGAAAGTCCAAATTTCGTGTCAGCAATTCAAAAATTCACCAAAATTCTCATACTTTGAATTTTTAAGTGATTCAAAATTATACATGATCCTAGACATGTCTAACTTAGTCTGTAAAATTTCAAAGTGAGAAAACAGCTCTAGAATTTTTAGGAATTTTCAGACTCCAGACTGCTCAATGTAAAGACCTTGCAGACTTTAAACTCAAATCTCATTTCTAACTCTTTATCCTCATCCAATTTTCCTAATTTTTCCATAACTCATTCTAATTCATCTTTCCTAGTAAGTTTCACTACATACATGGCATGAAACACCTTAACCACAAAATTTCCTACACAATTCTCACGTTCTATGGCTAAAGCTTAAAGAAGAAGGTGAGTATTGCCTTTCACTTCCTTTTGCTTCTTAGCTTCTTGGCAAAGTAGAGGGAAAAAGAGTGGAAGAAGGTGCTGGAGCTTTTTGAAGCTTTTAGGTATGAAAAGCAAATAATGAATTTTCTAGAAACTATTCCTTGTATAGATAAGCATGTGGGGACAAAATTCATTTTAGGCCCTAACTTCCTTAATCTTTCAATCACAACCTCACTCTTTCTTTACTACAATAATACTTAGGCACAACATATACACATTAACACATATATATTATGACACACTAATATCATGGTTACTTGCAAAAATATAGGATATTACAACTAAACTCTAGGTGTACTTTAGTGTTGGTGTGGTGGTAATTCGCTCTTTTTATTGCTTTAACTTTGCTAAAAGCTGTCCGTTGGTTCACAGGCTTTTTGAGTGAGATCTTACAGCTATAATACTTGTATGTGAGGCTTGTTTGATATGTGTTTGATTATGTTATGAACATAAAAATAGTTTAAGATTTGTTAGGTGTTAAATTCCATTAAATATTCTCTTATCAACTAGGTGTAGTACTTATTGTACTTGCTATTAACTACTTTTGTTTGTGAACCTTACTATGAGCTGTTGCTCAATGTTTTATCATCCGTTACTAATTTCAGGAGCTGATATTGTGAAGTTGTATACAATATGTCCAAGAAATATTATATATTTCCTATAGTGATTAGTGAGCTCTCGTTTTTCTTCAATTATGTACTTATATCTTATTATTCAAGTAAATATTTATTTAATATTTTATTCCTTTAATCTTTTTTCATTAACGTAGTAAACTACGAAAATCACATTTTCTGTTTTTCTTCTTTTTGATTTCAACAGCATTTGAATATGTCGATGTTGACATCCGATAGGCTCGTAGACTGTAAAAGTCTCGATGCAATACCGAACCTCAGGTGGGCCCCAAATCTTGTGGATCTGTTTCTTTATCAATTTCCAAGGTTGCGCGGGATTCACTCTCCCAGCTTTTTAGTTCATAAAAAGCTTAAATCTTTGAAGGTGCATGATTGTACATGGAATCTCTCAAAGACTTTCATATTTCCGGTTGCCAAAACTGAAGAAGTTTCCAGAGATTGCCGGAAGAATGGAAAACCTGAATTTCCCATATTTTAGTGGAACTGCTGTTAGAGGGATGCCATCGTCATTCTTATCGGACTTGAAAGTTTGTATCTATCAAAAAATAAAAGCCTTGTTGACTCCTCCAAGTGCTATAGATGTTCTAAAAGATCTTGGAGACCTGGATCTCTCTTACTTGAGAGTCTTCCAAGCACGATAAACGGTTTGATATCTCTTCAAGATCTGGATCTTTCTGGTTGCTCCAATCTTGTGACTCTTCCAGATACTATAAACGGTTTGATATCTCTTCGAAATCTATATCTTTCTGGTTGCTCCAAACTTGCGGCTCTTCCAAATACAATAAACGATTTGATATCCCTTCGACATCTGGATCTTTCTGCTTGCTCCCAACTAGTTACTCTTCCAGATACAATAAACGGTTTGATATCTCTTCGACATCTGTGTCTTTCTGGCTGGTCCAATCTTGTGATTCTCCCAAATAATGTAAACGGTTTAATATCTCTTCAACATCTGGATCTTTCTGTTTGCTCCAGTCTTGAAAGTCTTCCTAGTACCATAAATGGTTTGCAATCTCTACCTAGGAACTCTAGATCACAATAATTGCACCAAATTTGAAAATGTACCAGAGACTTTGGGGGAAGTTGCAAGTTTGAAAACACTTGTTCTAGTTGGAAATAATTTTTCTTCGGTGCCTGCAACCATCAGAGATCTTCCCCAGCTTAATTTTCTTGACTTGAGTGATTGCAAGAATCTTCAATCTCCGCCAGAGCTTCCAGCGCGTACAGAGGCTCTTTACCTTAACGGTTGTGATTCGTTTAAAACATTGACAAATGCATTCAATTCAGCCTATTCAAGCATTTCGTGTATAAATTGCTTGGTTAAGAAGATTTTATTTTATCAGTGGTAAAGCTTTCCTTAAGGTAAGACTCTTTCTTTCACTTTTTCTCACTTGTATGTGTAATATATTAGCGAATTCTATGGCATTTTTTTTTAATTATTAATTCTGGGTACGGGTAGTACCCATTCCAAGCCAAGGATATAGCCATGTTGTTTATCCCGGAGGTGACATTCCAAAGTGGGTACTACATCAGAGCAATTCTTCAATAAGTATAGAAAGACCCTTAGATTTGTATAACATTAAGTTGGTGGGCTTTATCTTGTGCTCTGTTTTTGTTGTCCATAAGAATCTCCCTAGCAATAGTGTACCGCATGCATGGCTTGAACGCCACGTAAAAACTGATGAAGACAAAGTTCCTATTAAATCAAATTCGATTTTCATGAATGAGGACTTCAGTAAATGTAAATCATAGCATATATGGCTATATTATTCACCTCATGATCAGGAGTGGTCCCTTGGACAGGAGAAATATAATCACATTAACCTTTCATTTGACGTGGAAGGGAGCCATCGAGATCGAGTCGAGGTGAAGAGTTGTGGGATCCATCCACTACATGAGCAAGATTTCATCAACTTTAACCCATCGGCAAACCAACCGTAGATGAAGAACCACAACCTAAAAGATCAAAAAAAAATAAAATCTAGCTCTTAATCGCAAAACCTTTCTTTATCAAAATATGTGCAAGTAATTTCTATCTAATTTACCGTCAATTTCTCTTCTGTCAAATTGAAACAAGTAAATCAGAATGCATCATGACTTATAGGTTTTTTTTTATGTTTTTGTTTCTTATTCGTCGATGCGTGCGGCAGCTTTCATCTCCAAATCAGAAGAATCATGTCAATAACAAAAATGGATGCCGCTTTGTTTTTTGGTAATAATACCCAACGTATAATGTTTTACTCCATTTATATTTTACTAACATCTAAAAATAATAACATAGGACTGACCTGAAAAACAATAAGGTCCCCTTCTTTTAAGGAACTTCATTACTTTTGCCACTACAAATATCAATGTAAATTTTAATCTGTTGGAATATGGAACTAGGGAAGGGTTGAATCAGTTCGTTTCCAAGCATTATAGAAAAATAATTTATAAAATAGAAAGGAAAAGCATGAACAGCCAGTTGCTGGCCTGACTCATTGTGCGTAATATTTGTGTACTATTATTCAAACCATTGGGAATGGAAGTTGCAATGGCTTGATTGACTGTTGAGGGCATCCAGCTGAAGCAGGAGAATAGTTAACAGAAATGAATTATTATTCTCTTTTGTATAATAGTTGCTTCATGAAAATTTTATTATTTTCTTTCTTTGTTTATCGTTTCATTTGGGGTGCATTAATACATGATCAAATAAGGCTTTCCTCTATTTTCTGAACTATGATGTCTGCCTGTAATTGATTATATGATATGTCTTATTTAAGAGAATTGGACCAAACATTGTTTTGATTAGGAGACAAATTATTTGATTTTATTGTTTTTTTGTAACACGAAATTTTGGTTGAAATGGAACCGAAAGATCATGCATTTTGACATTTTGGATTAATATATATATAATGCAACTACTCCTATAGGTGAGAGCATATGTGCTAATCGATCCACTATCGTTTCTTTAATTTCAATAGACAATAGAAGGTAAATAGAAACAAAATAAAATAATAAGAAAATCAAAAGCAACCCTCTTTATTTAGGCTAGAGCTAGAGAAACAAACATTAAAAACTTGCATTACACTAGAGACTGCCTCAACTTCCTGTCTTGGATGAATCAATATAGCATTTCTTCTCTTCTCCATTTGCACAAATAGCCTCCCGTACAGCTCAGAGCAAAACAATGCAATGCTGCAAAAATTGGCAACTGGGAGATAAGAGTTCTAACTCACCGTCAAAGTCCCATGAAAGGAAAGCGATGAATTTAAAGTTTTCAGTTTCCATTTTTGGTTTGTTAAAATTATTGATTATCGTATTTGTGTTTAAGTCTTGAGTTTCAAAGAAAGGTAAGCACTTATATTATTGATTAGGTTCAGTTTGAGTCAGATTCTTCCATTGATTTACTTGTTTTGCATTTTTTTATTCAATTTATTTGTGATATGTTAATTATATATCATGCTTTAGTGTAGAAATAAAAGGGATAGAGATTGATGCATGTATAGGATTCTGTAGCAAGTAAAATTCTTGTCAGTATATAAATTTTGTAATGCTAAAATTTCTAATAGTGGGGGAATCAACGAATTTTAGAAATTTCTTGATTTAGGTCTTGAAACTAGTTTTTAGTACGACAAAACTAGACATCTTAGAGGTTTATATAAACTTATTTCAAGTAAAAAATTATTAATATGAGATCTTGATGAATTTATAAATTACACTATTCTAGACAGACTATGTTATTTCAGAATTTGAACTGTAAATTACAAGAATTTTTAGGATGTCTTAAACATATTAGAAATTCATGAATTTATATATGAAACATATGTCCTCTGTTGCAAATAAAAATTTCATGATTTATTGCTAAGTATATAAATAGTTAAAAATCTTTGAAAAGAATAAGCTTACTGTAAAGTTTGGTTTGATAGTTTTTAGGTACTGATTTGTTAAATCATTTTGAAAATTATTTTGTACAAATTTTTCATTGAAAATTTTATAGAATCTTATTTTTATGTTTACTAATGCTGCGCAAAACTTTGGAATTTTTCAACTCACCATGAAGTTTTAAAAATTCATTGAAAATAGATTGTACACATTGAAGTATTTATAATCAACAGTGAGTTGTTTAATTCGACTCTATTTAATTTATATTACTTTTTATGATGTTGATAATATGCATTGAGTTATATGTAGTATATAAATTATCATAAGTGTTGTAAATTAATGTTATAAATTTCAAAATGTTTATAAATTTCAAAATGTTTTAAGCCTAAGTTCTTTGTGATAAGTTCATTATAAGCTATTTGCAGTTTTCTATTTTGTGCTTCAAGTGAGGTAAGTAAACTAGATTTGTTTTTAACTAGGATCACAATAAGTATATGTAAGTATATTATAGATTCATGTTTGATAGTAATTGTGATGGTCATTTATGTTACATATTGATATGTAACACATATTAGAATTTGTTCATAAATATATGTTGGCTACTATATATGTGTTTATTTTTATTCGATTACGCATTATTCATATATGTGTTTGTATATATATGCTCTAGATGTAAAACGGTTGTGCTTCACTTGAAATATTATCAAATGTATACAAGTCATTCAATTCAGAGCATTCAGGCATAAATTGTATAAATTACAAAAATTTCTTAAAGGTTCACCTTATATTGGCTTGAAAATGTTGTGTCAATCTAAATCAGAGCATATATGGCTACTTTATTTGCCTCATGAGTGGTGCTTTCATTAGGATAAAAATTATCACATTAAACTTTCATTTGAACTGATTAGGGACATTGAATTGGAGGTAAAGAGGTGTGGGCTCCATCCAATATATGAGCAAGATTTGATAGACTTTAACCCAATGGCAAAGCAATAAATTTTGGATGTTGCCAAAACTTAGTATGACAATGAAGAACGACAACCTAAAAGATTCAAAAGAACTACTTCTTCATGGCAAAACCTGTTGGGGATGCGATGCAAAGTCAGAACAGAATTTGGGAGAAAATTCACTTGTATTAACAGAGTAAATTCAATATACAAGAATTACACAAAAACTCCCCTAAACTAATCTTGGAGCTCTCCTGATTCTCTAACACTCAGAACTCTCTGGTTCTAATTCCTGAACTCTCTCTGGAGTTTGTCTGATGCATAATCAAGGCAGAATTCATCCCATATTTATAGGAAAAATTCTGCATACAATTTCAAACAAATTTGGCCACCTACCTTTGACTTTCAATATGGGAGGTGCCTAACTAATTTAACTATCAATTCATTCACATGGGAGGGATCTAGAAGCCATGCATGTCATGCATGAGCTCATCAGAATTCTAGAACTCATGCATGTCATGCATGAGCTCATCAATTCTCCCTCTCCATCCCATGTGAAAGGGAGTAACAACAAAAGTAATTAGACAGCTTCTAATCCAACTATGTCTCTGCATAGTTCTAGCTTGTCTCTGGTGACCACTTTTGTTAACATGTCGGCTGGATTCTCTTTAGTATGGATCTTTACTAGTTTCAACAGTTGCTTATCCATCACCTCACGTATCCAATGATAGCAGATGTCGATATGCTTCGTTCGAGAATGGTACACTGAATTCTTGCTCAAATCCAGAGCACTTTGACTATCACAGTGTACTTTGTACTCCTTTTGCTCGATCCCAAGTTCTTGGAGAAACCGCTTCAGCCACAACATTTCTTTTCCAGCTTTCGCTGCAACAATGTATTCTGCCTCTGTCGTGGATAGCGCAACACACTTCTGTAGTCTTGACTGCCATGACACAGCTCCCCCTCCAAAAGTGTAAACAAAACCTGATGTAGATTTCCTACTATCAGGATCTCCAGCCATATCTGAATCTGTATAGCCTTCCAAGATTGGATCAGCTCCCCCGTAACACAAGCATATCTTCGAGGTACCTTTAAGGTATCTGAGAATCCACTTGACTGCCTCCCAATGTTCTTTCCTTGGATTTGAAAGAAATCTGCTCACGACTCCTACAGCATGAGCAATATCTGGCCTTGTACACACCATGGCATACATCAAACTTCCCACAGCAGAAGAATAGGGCACCGACGCCATGTCCTCTATCTTTTTCTTGGATGAGGGACATGATCTCTTGCTCAGCTTGAAGTGATTAGCCAGTGGTACACTAACTGGCTTAGCACCATCCATGTTGAACCTTTGAATCACACGTTCAACATATTTTTCTTAAGACAGCCATAATTTCTTCTGTTTCCTGTCTCGACGAATGTGCATCCCCAAGATTTGCTGAGCTGGTCCCAAGTCCTTTATATCGAAGGTTTTTGAAAGTTCCTTCTTCAGCTGCTTTATTTTTGTTGTATCTTTCCCGACGATCAACATGTCGTCCACATATAATATGAGTGCAACAAAGTCTCCACCTGGAAGTTTTTGGAAGTAGACACATTGATCTGCAGCAGTTCTTTTGTACCCATGACTCACCATGAAGGAGTCAAACTTCTTGTACCATTGCCTTGGTGCTTGTTTGAGGCCATACAAGCTCTTTTTGAGCTTGCACACGAGGTGTTCTTTTTCTTGAACCTCGAATCCTTCTGGCTGCTCCATGTAGATTTCTTCATGCAAGTCTCCATGAAGAAATGATGTCTTCACATCCATCTGTTCAAGCTCCAAATCTAGACTTGCGGTCAATCCGAGGATGACGCGGATTGAGGACATTTTTACTACCGGTGAGAAGATTTCGTCAAAGTCAATTCCTTTCTTCTGAAGGAATCCTTTTACCACCAATCGAGCTTTGTGCTTCATCACCTTTCCTGTTCCATCTTTCTTGAGCTTGAATACCCACTTATTCTTCAGTGCCTTCTTTCCGTCTGGGAGCTCGACCAGTTCATAAGTTTTGTTCTTCTCAAGAGAATTCATCTCATCTCGCATTGCATGCAGCCATCGTTCTTTGTCTGGATGAGATAAAGCTTCATGAAAGCTTTCTGGCTCCCCCTCATCAGTAAGCAGTGTATACTCTGATTTTGGATATCTCTTTGACGGAATTCGACCTCGCTCAGATCGTCGTAGCTGAGTTTCTTCATTTCCAGGAGGTACAGCAGCTTCTATAGGTGATTGTAGCTCCCCCGGCTCAGCAATCTCTTCATTTTTCTCCTCCTGATCTGCTTCTGGAATTTCTTCTGGTACTTCATCATTTCTTGTGGCATTTGGTGTTAAATCTGCAACAATATCTGGGGCACTGCTAGTGGGATTTTTAGATATTGTTGTCTTTTCAGCACCTTCATATGTTTGGTCTTCGTGAAACATGACATCTCTACTCCGGATGACTTTCTTTCTTTGGGATCCCATAATCTGTATCCGAATTCTTCATCTCCATAACCGATGAAGATACATGGAACAGTTCTTGCATCGAGCTTCTGTCTGAGCTCTTTGGATACATGTACGAAGGCTAAACAACCAAACACTTTTAAATGATTATAGGAGGGCTTTTTATTTGACCATACCTTTTCTGGAATCTCGAAGTTCAGTGGTGCCGATGGTGCTCTGTTGATTAAGTAACAGGCGGTGCGAACTGCCTCCCCCCAGAATGGCTTGGGTAACTTAGCCAATCTGAGCATGCTTCTGACTCGTTCCATGATTGTTCGATTCATCCTCTCGGCCACTCCATTGTGCTGTGGTGTGCGTGGGACTGTTCTTTCATGTCGAATGCCATATCTCCGACAGTAAGCATTGAATTCTCTGGAGGTATACTCGCCTCCATTATCTGACCGGAGGCATTTTAATTTCTTACCCGTTTCACGTTCTACCAGGACGTGAAACTCCTTGAACTTCTCCAGAACTTCATCCTTCGTCCTGAGGAAATACACCCACACTTTCCGAGATGCATCATCAATGAAGGTCAAGAAATACCTTTTGCCGCCTAAGGACTCGACTTCGAGAGGTCCGCATACATCACTGTGTACTAGCTCCAATAACTTTGATTTCTTCACTGATGAGGAGCTGAATGACACCCTCCGTTGTTTCCCGTACAAACAATAGTCGCAAGGATGAGATGTTGCATCCTTGAAAACAGTGATCAGCTTCTTCTTCTGAAGGGTTGATAAACCCTTCTCACCCATGTGACCGAGCCTTTTATGCCACAAATCCAGAGGTACCATGTGCTCTGCTACATGAAGGCTCTCTCCATTTATCTTTACATGAGTCCTGTAAAGATTGTCACATAATTTACCTCGAGCAACCACCATGACCCCTTTCAACATCTTCCATGTACCATTAGTGAAGCAGCTCTCATAACCTTGCTGATCAAAGGCTTTTACCGAGAGCAAGTTGAGTCGAAGATCTGGGACATGACGAACGTCCTTCAAAGTTATTTTGCATCCGACGTTCGTTTGGAATTGAATATCACCAATTCCCATGATTTTGGTGGTGCTTTTGTTACCCATCTTCACTATCCCAAAGTCTCCTGCTTTGTACGAGGTGAAGATCTCTCTACAAGGAGTGACATGGCAGGAGTCTGCTGTGTCAATTACCCATTCTACTCCTTGGTCTGCTGTGTGAAAGCACGTCTCTTCTACACAAATGGTCACATCTTCTACCACTGTAACTCGTGGCTCTTCATTACTATGTGCCTGTGAACTCTCCTGGTTCTGCTTTTGAAGACTGCGATAATTTTTCTTCATGTGACCCTCTGTGCCACAATGATAGCATTTGTAGGTGGGTCTCCGCCCATCTGTTGATCTGCCCCTTCTGTTTGTCGATCTACCTCTGCTTTTGCTTCTACCTCTTCTCCAGTCTTCACCTCGAGACTGTCTTCCTCGATTCTCCATGATTTAGGCTTCATCTTGACTGGCGCCTGCATCTTTTCTTCTCGCCTCCTCGTTCATCAAGGCATCCTTAACCATTAATAAGGTAAGTTTGCCTCCTGGTGCTGAATTACTGATGGAAACCACTAATGTCTCCCATGAATCTGGAAGAGAACTGAGAAGTAGAAGGGCTTGTTCTTCGTCTCCAAGCTGTAACTCGACTGCTGTCAATTGATTCACCAAGTTATGGAACTCACTTGTATGTTCTGCTACAGGAGTTCCGCTCCGCAACTTCAAGTTCACAAGCTGTCTCATCAGGATGGCTTTGTTCCGTGCTGACTTGGCTTGATACATACTCTCTAATTTTGTCCATAGAGAATATGCATCGGTTTCCTTGGCTACATGGTGGAAGACACTGTGGTCGATCCATTATCTGATCTGACCGATGCATTTTCTATTAATTTTCTTCCACTCTGTCTCTTTTTCTGTCTCAGGTCTCTGCCCTTGAAATTCTATAGGGTCATATAGATCCTTACAACTAAGGAGATCCTCCATCATGGGCCTCCATAGTGTGTAGTTGGTAGTAGTCAATTTTATCATGGCTCCGGATGAT
Source organism: Boswellia sacra (assembly GCA_013180625.2). Classification (NCBI taxonomy): domain Eukaryota; kingdom Viridiplantae; phylum Streptophyta; class Magnoliopsida; order Sapindales; family Burseraceae; genus Boswellia; species Boswellia sacra. The sequence goes on from SNVD02001637.1 coordinate 522,037, forward strand.
TCTTCCATTTTAGAATAATTAATTCACTAAAATGGGAATTGAATTTCAAAAATCCGAGCCCACCGTTACGTCCGGAACGGTCAAAAATGGTGGAATAGTCTCTTCTGGGGCTTAAAAATTCTTTTTATACAATAAATACTAAGCTTGGAAATTCTAAGGACTAAACTGAAATTTCTTAAGGGCTAAACTGAAATTTCAGAAACTAAGGGGGGCATAATGTCATTCACCAGAATTATAGGGGCCAAACTGAAATTTTTTAAGGACTGAAATGTAAATTTTAGAAATTCAGGGGGTCAAAAATAATTACCCGAAAATACAGGGGCCAAACGAATTTCAGAAAAAATGCTGACGTGGCAGTGTCTGGACACGTGGCTCTGACGTGGTGCTGACGTGGCATGATGACGTGGCTCTGCTGACGTGGGCTGTGCTGACGTGGCAAAAGTGTGCTGACGTGGCGGATGACATGGCGCTGGCGTGGATCGTCTTCTTCCTTGCGATGCGCGTGCAGCGCGTGAGGCGAGTGAATCCCACTCGCAGTGCAGGTCCCCGGCGCGTGCGGCGTCTCTGGTGGTCGGTTAGGTCACCGAAAAATTACAGAATGATCAGCACGACGTCACGAACAGACTGGACACTTCAAATTCGAAATTCGAACACTTTCCGAAAAATCAAAATTTTCCAGAAACAGGGGACGAATTTTCTTTGAATTTTTTCTCTCTGTTCTGACGTTCCAGGAGCTCAACAAGGCTCTAATACCACTTGTTGAGGATGCGATGCAAAGTCAGAACAGAATTTGGGAGAAAATTCACTTGTATTAACAGAGTAAATTCAATATACAAGAATTACACAAAAACTCCCCTAAACTAATCCTGGAGCTCTCCTGGCTCTCTAACACTCAGAACTCTCTGGTTCTAATTCCTAAACTCTCTCTGGAGTTTGTCTGATGCATAATCAAGGCAGAATTTGTCCCATATTTATAGGAAAAATTCTGCATACAATTTCAAACAAATTTGGCCACCTACCTTTGACTTTCAATATGGGAGGTGCCTAACTAATTTGACTATCAATTCATTCACATGGGAGGGATCTAGAAGCCATGCATATCATGTATGAGCTCATCAGAATTTTAGAACTCATGCATGTCATGCATGAGCTCATCAAAACCTGTCTTTATCAAAATATGTGTAAGAAATTTCTATCTAATTCTATCTTCAGTTTCTTCTTCAGTCAGATTGATGAAATTAAACTAGGATATATCATAACTTTATTTATTTAGTTATTTGTGTTTTTAAGTGTCAGTAGTCCTGTAGCTGAAAGATTTTCATCTCCAAATCGGAAGACTCATGCAGATAACTTTATTTAAGGATTCCCCTTTGTTTATGCATCATTTCTTTTAGGTAATAATACTCAAACTATAATCTTACAAAGGTCAGATTTCTAGTTTTTATTTTTAATCAAAATGCAATCTTTCAACATATCTAGAATGATTGCATTGCTTATTTTTCCCAAATAGTTGCCGGCTTAAAGTTTGTAACTTGAAAGTAGCAGGCAGTGGAGTTTGGAGAATGAAAGTTGCCCATGATGTTGTTTTATTATCCTGTCTACTTCTATTTTGACTAAACTCTCGGTGTGCTTTAGTGTTGGTGCGGGGTTAATTGTTCTTTTTATTGCTTTAACTTTGCTAAAAGTTGCCTATTGGTTCATGGGCTTTTTGAGTGAGATCATACTGGAGCTGTAATGCTTGTATGTAAGGTTTATTTGACATGTGTTTGATTATGTTATGAACAGAAAAACAGTTAAAAATTTTTTACCTGTTAAATTCCATTAAATATTCTCTTATCAACTATGTGGAGTACTTATTGTACTTGCTATTAACTGCTTTTGTTCGTGGACCTTGCTTCGTGCTATTGCTCAATGTTTTATCATTCATTAGTGATTTCAGGAGCTGATATTGTGAAGTTGTATATCTACAATAAGTGCAGGAAATATTATACATTTTCTATGGTGAGCCCTTGTTTTTCTTGTAGTTGCAGGAACATTTCAGCTTAGTTTTGGGCTTGCAGTGTAAACTCTTGAGTTTTTTTTTTTTTTTTTGGTTGTAGTTTTTGGCTTTAGAATAAATCAGTTGCATTCAGCATTAATGGATTTTGTTTATATGCCAATTAATTTTTTTTTTCGGGAGTTAGGAGCTTATTAGTAAATTCTAGTTGTGTTCTTTGTCAAATTTATTGGCGTTTTCTCAACATTTATTTGGTTTTGTAATATAGGTTAATCATTTTAGTGATGTCTCAATGAAATAATGACTAATGCATCCTATGAACATGCTTTTAGGCACTTTACAAAGAGTGTTTTGTTGCTTTGATATCTCAATCACCAATCGTTATCCACACTAGTTAGTTTTTAGGAAAAATTGAAAAAATAGACACAATTAAGGGCCCTTGATGAAATTTGGACACATCCTGAAAAATTTTCATGCCATAAACACTTTCTTGACAAAAGACTTAATTGCCCTTATATATTCAATTTTTTTCCCAAACCTTATTTCCCTCTTCACACAAAAATTACCGAAACCTTCGACACCGCTCGAAATGCAAACCGACACGAGCATCGATTGAGGATAGAAGCAAGATGACGCAGACAGAAGCATCCATCAACATTGAGGTACGTTTATTAGTAAGTTTTTTTGTAGTTTTAGTGATTTATTTGGTTGTTTTCTGTTTCATTAGATTTGATTTAGTTTTTAGGGAATCTTAATTAGGGATTTGAGTTTCCGTTGGATTTGTGAACTTATTCTATGTTTTTAAGGACAAATCTAGTGTTATTATGTGATTTTTGTGGTTTGATGTATATGAAAACTGTGAAAATCGACTGGTTTTGTTATGAGATAGACGATGGCGAGTGTCAGATTTTTCTCGACACCACTCGACACTGGACACGTACGTGTCGAGTCTTGTTGAGTCATGTCGGATTCACAACTAACATTCGATATTAGTCTATTTTCGAAAACATCGAGTGTCGAATTCATAATCCGATACTCAACACTATCTTTCATCCGACATGTTGAGTGTCAGATACGTGGAAACCAACATATCGACATCTCAAACCATGTATCCGACACTCGACATGTTGGATGAATAATCCGACACTCGAATAATCTAAAATCTGACAAAGTCGTATAGTCAGTTGGAGGAATCCGATAGGAGTTTTGTCGATTTATGTTGTCGAGATCTATCGAGCGCGTTGAGTTTTGTCAAGTTTCATCGAGCATTTTGGCAGGTTGCTTGTTTGAGCTTTGTTTTTTTGCCTTTTCGTATCATATTTAACTATAACGGCCTTGTATTTGTAGGTTGAAGCAAATGGCAAGTGACTTTGGACTGTCCTTCACCCTAAAGACACCATACGATGAGCACTACCATGCGGTGATCACAAACTTGGCAAGTTTAGACTGTATTGAATGGATTCGCTTGAACTTGAGTGCGAGACAAAAGACATGTTTCGTGATACATGTTTTGGGCATGCCGACGTTGATTTGACGGAGCTTGAGCAGCAACCCAGTACAACTGCACCATGATTTCATGTCATGTATATATTATGTTTAGTTACACATTTTTTTGGGTTGATATTTTGTGGATATTTACACATTATTGTATAGTGACTTTTTTTGTATAGCTTTCCATGTATAGTGGTACGAACCATTGTAGTAGTACATACATCTTTTCCATGTTTTCAAATCTTATACACGAATATTATGCTTACGAAGATCCCAACCTATTGTAGTACTAATACAGTCAACCAATTCATTATAGGTAGCAAACCTACGAATTATCAATGGCTTCACCCTCCCACCGGTGTATAAATAACCACCATTCTCTTGCATAGTCCAAGAACCATTGTATAGAATAAGTATGCGTAAAGTTTTCATTTTCTGCATGATAGAGACATATCATATAAGTTCGTGGACAAAAAATCATAACGAAATTGCTTACAAAAGCCACAAAAACAACATTTCTGCCTAAACGCTCGACGAAACTCGACGCTAAACGCTCTACACTCGACACTCGATGCACAACGACCGACGCTCAACTACCTCGACACACGAACTCGACAAAATTGGCATCCGACACTCGTCACGTTCAGCACTCAACTCGACGCACTAACACGACACTCGATCCTAGACTCGACACAACCCCTAGACACTCGACATGACCATCCGACATGTCGAGTGTCAATCCGACACAACCGCTAAGCACTCAATGTAGCTCGACAAATCTCGTCTTCTTCCCCGTCGATTGCGATACCAGATTTTCTCACAACGAATTCTAATTTTCAGCAAATGTTGACAAAAACGGCACTATCATTAACCTTAGTTCACATACATATCCCTATTTTAAGCTACATCATCCAGTTGACAGTTACTAAAACAATAAATAATCAAAACATTACAACCTACTGAAATTTTCAAGCCATTTAGAGAGAATAACAAAAGTTTTTCTTACCTTGTTGCTCAGCTTCAGTTGTTGAAGATTGTTTCTGACAGTGATGTGTATGAAGGAGTGACTGGTTTCTTTGTTTTGTTTACTTCTTTTTTTTTTCTAAATTCAATAACATAAATAAGGGTAAGGGTAATTGAGTCTTTTTATCAAGAAAGTCTATGGCATGAAAAATTTTCAAGATGTGTCCAAATTTCATCAAGGGCCCCTAATTGTATCCATTTTTTCAATTTTTCCTAGTTTTTATTGTTCTTAGTCAAATGTGATGATGTAGAAACTGTAGAAATCTTATCTTATTCATAAGTTGAAATGAAGGAGGTGCAATTGACAAAGAACTTGCGCATATAGTGTTAAAAATAGCTTAAATACAGAATATGGTTGGTTGACATTGGGGTCAACCATGCATTATTTTGTTGAGAATTTCATTTGGTGATGGATGCTGAGGGAGGCAAACTTTGATAAAGGAGTCATAAGGATAAAAACAAAATAATGGAGAAAGCAGAGCTGCAATGGAAGACCCTGCTGCTCAAGGTTCTGTAACTAGGAAAGCATATGAGTTCTGGTCTTAGAATTCCAAAACCTTTTACACAGACCTGGATCAATGTTTTTAAATCTTGATTGATTAGAAAGGAGTACTTCACTGTGTTAAGAGGTTAGGTGGGATTTATACGTTCGAACCCCTTGTATTTCCTGAGTGGAGGAAATGCCACCTACGAGCCATGTGAAGAATTTTATGTTAGAAGTTTAAACAAAGCATAAGAGTTAACTTATGAATTGAAGTACATATTAAAATAATATTAGAGTTTATTGTTCTTAATTAGATTAGAAGTCATGGCAAGAGGAAGGATTGATATTCCTAGTTAGTTTTTTATTTGGATTAATTGTTTGGTTTATTTTGGAAATATTAGTATTTATAGTTTAAGTCGGATTAGGATTGAGTCTACTGTATAAGTATTTGTAATTTATTAATTTCATTAAGAAGAAATAAGTAATAAAGAATTTAGTAGAGTTTAAGAGTCAATATCTTCTTCTTCATATTCTTGTGTTGCTTGAGGTTTTTTTTTTTTTTTGGTTGAGTAATTATTCTTTAACAAAGTGGTATCATAATTAGCCAAATTTCAACAAAATGGTATCAGAGCTAGGTGGAAAGGTTGTGGGAGGAGTAATATCAGAGCTAGGTTAGAAGGTTTTGGGAGGAGCAATCTCAGAGCTAGACATAGTGTAAAGATCTAAGGAACACTATAAGAGAAGTAGGTGCAAAGAGAGTGTTAGATAGAGTCGAGCCAGAAAGGGTCTTAAAATCTATCAAAGCAAACTTAGTAGAGCTAAGAAGAGCCTACTAAAAGTTGGCAGATCGAGCTAGTTAGAGCCTATCAGAGTTGCCAAAAAGGCAGAGTTAAGAAAACAATTCAAGATGGATAAAGAACTTCCCATATTTCATGTAAACAAGTACGATTTTGAGTATTGGGGAACCCAAATGCAAGCTGAGTTTGAGTATAGAGGCATGTGGGAAGTTGTAAATTAAGGTCTTGAAGTACCAGTAGATCAAGCAATATTAACGCAAAAACAAAAGGAAATTCTTGAACGCAATTAAAAGAAAGATAGAATGGCGAGTCACTAGAAAATCGTCAACTAACAAGTGAGATCTCACCTCCACCACCATTGGATAAATAGGGATGCGCTCAACAAACTTTCCTTCTTAGCCGATGTCAAATTCAAGCTGGAATACATTGGAAACGTGAAAACAAGTTTTGGAAAATCGTTTTTGCCTTGAAACTCATGGGAAAACGGCAAGTGAAAATTTCAAAACAAAAGAAGTTTAAAGAGAAAGAGGAGGATTGAGAAATAAAAGTGAAGAGTTTTAAGGATATTGGTAAAGAGAAACATATAACATGGAGTCACATCACTAGAAAAGGTGATGTTAAGTTTAAAATAAAGGTTTTGAAAATGAAGTCTTATGGAGTCAAGTTTTTGCATAAAGATAAAGTGAAGTTTGGGCATTTTCTTGGAGACATATATATGAAGAAAAGAAAGTCGATAAATATTTATAGTCATTATTAATATGTTATGCAAGGAAACCACATGAAGATACATTGAAAAACATGTAGTAAACTTGGTTATAGAAGATCTTGTGTTTACTTGGTTAATTAAAAAGCATAGTGATTACAAAAACATGGAGATGCTCGTGAAGACAAGAAAGGTTCATGAGATCAACAAGCAAAGGTTCAAGAAAAAGTTCAAAGTTATTATTTGGATAAGCTTAGTTTGAGGGGGGGTGTTGGAAGTTTAAACAAAGCTTAAGAGTTAGTTTATGAATTAAAATAAGATTGGAGTTTATAAGTGTTCGTAATTAGAGTAGAAGTCATGGTAAGAGGAAGGATTAATATTCCTAATTAGTTTTAGATTAAGATTAATTGTTTCGTTTATTTTAAAAATATTAATATTCATGGTTTGAGTAAGATTAGGATTGAGTCTACCATATAAGACTTTGTAATTTGTTATTTAATTAAGAAGTAATAAACATTTGAGTAGAGTTCTTCTTCTTCATATTCTTATGTCGCTTGAGTTTGTTTTGATCGAGTAATTGTTTTCTGACAGTGGTATCAGAGTAAGCTAAATTCTAATACTGTAGAAGTGTAAGCCCTGCCTATCACAGCAGTTAGAATCATCTCCAACAAGCTTGAGACAGCTTATTTTTGCTGTTGAAATAACTTTCAAGTTTGAACAGTGTTGTGAAGCACGATGCATCACATATGTTACCCTTGGCTGCTGCTTTATGATATTTTGGTTTTGAGTCTATATATGTTGCATTTTCTTTTATCACTTAATATGCTTCTGATACTAGACAGCTATATATGCAGGGTATATCAGTTACTGGTGAATCAGGCACATACTATAGCGCACGCTTTGGGAAGAATCCCTGGGTAAAAGAGTTCCAATTTGGGTTCATAAAAGATTCTCAATATGTGAGGAGCATTTTAAGACTTCTTGCATGCCTGTCCTAGGTCCCGATTCAATAAATTTTGTTATGGATTCTAGGTTATTTATTTATGATACATTTGGAATCAAAGGAAAACTTGGCTAGTCGTGCAAAGCCATTTTCTTGATTGCGTAGCTTCAGTAAACTGACCAGTGTAAGCGTTTCTGGGCTTTTATGGCCCATAATGCTCATTTGACATTTTTGTTTCAAGTATGATATCTCTTAATCTTCTAACTGTTCTCTTTTTCCAGTTTGTTTTTTAGTTACAAATTTTTATTTTAAGTTGGTTATTTGTAGTGACAATAAGTTTGTTCATTCTGCTTGCTAACAACTTTGCAATAACCTTTGTTTACTGCCATTCAAACGATGAGGAACGCAAGCTGCAATGAGTGATTGATAAGAGCAGTCAGCTGAAGCTGGAATGGTTAACTGAAATGAATTATGTTTCTTGCTGCATAATAGATGCTTCGTAAGCCTTCGAGTTTTTGCTTTCTTAGTTTATAGTTGGATTTTGGGCACATGAATACATGATTAAAGAAGGCTTCTATCTATTTGCTGGTCTCCCCAGAGACTTCATGGTTCCATTTCTACACATGGAAACATGATGAATAATTTCGTAACCTAGCCCAAAACATGTAAGGAGATGGTGTAAGAGAGCAAAATACATCCAAGCTTAGAAATATGTGTGGAACTTGTTTAATCTAGCGTGTGAAATTATATTAATATAAGTTGATTCTTTATAAAAACCTTTTCTTATACAAGTTATATGTAAAATGGAAATGGTAAATCGGTTATATTTGAAATTTGATGGTGCTTTATTTTATTAAACTGTTTAAAAAATCAACTTCAATTAAAGATTGAATTACATGTAATTGTATTTTTCCTTGTAATTACATCATAATAAAAAGAAAAAATTACAAATTTATTTTTATTAAACGCAAAAATTATTTTAACTTGCGTCTATCTCGGCTAGTGCTAGCCAAGGAAGTCAAGTCAAAAAGGAGAGTTAATTTCGGGGAAAAGGGGTAAAGCAGAAGAATGGAGAAAAATGGGACTGATAGAAGTAGAGTGACGTTTTACGTCAAAAAGAGCCGCCCATCCTCTTTCTCTGAAGCGTCGGGGAAACTTTCAGCAGAAAGGGTTAAATTAAATTAGAAATTACCTCACAACTTTGTGAATAGTGAATGATTTGTGGGAACGAAGTTAAAATTACAGCTATAGGCAAGTATATTGGTGGAAATAAGTTAACCAAGAGACATTTACTTATAAGAGAAAGTCAATTAATTAGATTAAAAACCGTAACGCTCCAATGTGTTAAGAAATCACCAGGAAGAAAATATATAAGTGAGATATCATTAATTATCATAGCATTGGTGCTAATATTATGATTGAATACTTTGAAGATTCCCTTCTTCATGAATTTTTAGTTACTTGGAAGATTACTTACTGGTATGGAGAAAGATAAATGTAACAGTCTGCAGTCAGTCTATAGTCAGTACACTCCAAGGTATTGTCTGCTCTGGGTCCACTGACTCGCACGGTTTTGTCCTCTGGTACTACCCTGTCTTGGGGAACGGGGCCTTATAGGACACTCTCTATTACCCTCAAGGGATTATTCCCAGAAGCGCCTCCCCTACTCGAACCCAGCATTGGTGCTAATATTATGATTGAATACTTTGAAGATTCCCTTCTTCATGAATTTTTAGTTACTTGGAAGATTACTTACTGGTATGGAGAAAGATAAATGTAACAGTCTGCAGTCAGTCTATAGTCAGTACACTCCAAGGTATTGTCCGCTCTGGGTCCACTGACCCGCACGGTTTTGTCCTCTGGTACTACCATGTCTTGGGGAACGGGGCCTTATAGGACACTCTCTATTACCCTCAAGGGATTATTCCCAGAAGCGCCTCCCCCACTCGAACCCAAGAGTGGGGGAGGCGTCCTGGGGTCTGTGGGCTTAACAGGAACAAAACCGTACGGGATCGGTGGGCTCCAGAGCGGACAATACCGATTGACTGGGCGATCGGACACAAAGTGTCACGTGGGGGCCACCTCTTGAAGTTAAACGGGGCACAAAGTGCCACACGGGGGCCACCTCTTGAAGTCCAGGTCGTTACATAAAAAATACCGGGGGCCACCTCTTGAAGTCCGAGTCGTTACATAAAAAATACTGGACCGTGTCCATCCGAGGACAACCGTAAGGTCCCGGTGCTGCGGTGCGCCCGGGCGGGGGACTGGATGTGACAATAAAACTATTGAAAATTCTATTATTGACTTAGGATATGTAATGGACCGCCATGTTTCTCCCTTTATTTGCATCTTACTCTCGGGATGACCCATGTAATTTGGGGTTTTGCTATTCTGTACTAACAGAGCGACTATAAAAAATATGAAAAAATCATAAATAAGTATATAAAAATTATAAATAAACAAATAAAAGTTATAAAATTGTAAATAAGTAAAAAAATGTTATTGAATAAATAAAAATTATATTTATAACTTTAAATTATATTTATAACTTTTATTTATTTATCTACAACTTTTATATACTTATTTACAGTTTTTAAAATTTTTATTTATTTATTTATAATTTTTTAAATTTTTATATATTTATTTATAATTTTTATATATTTATTTATAATTTTTATATTTTTTTATGATTATTGTATTGATACAGCAGTTGCATTATAACAATTCCCTTCAATTTAGATGTAGAAGTTACAATTCCCCTCGCTTCTATGCATTATCGTTTCTTCCTTTTCCAGCCGGAAGATGTCACATATTTCCCTTTTCTTACTTTAATATTTCCAAATAAACATTTTGCGTAACAAAGTGAGTCATTAAATTATGTTTATTTGTATATTTTGAATTTTTATTTTTAAAATTTAAAAAAATAACTATTTAATTTTAAATTTTTTAAAATTTTAATAATAATATATAATTGATATTAATTTAAATATATTAATAAAAAAATATTTTTAAACAATATACTGGCCTCCTGAAGCTTCCAGAAAGTTCTTGAGAAACGCCAAAATTAGGGATACTAATATCATTTTTCTTCAAAGTAATATTGACTTTTGGTACACAGCTGGATGTCTAAGTCAAGTGAATAAAGAAATTGGAACCACAATCTCCAGGAAACTTAATTAAAGAAGTAGAAATTAGGGTTCATGCTAACGTGCTCCATTTGTTTCTAGTACGCCATTTTTTTGGCGTTACTGTGGCACTCCCTTGCTTGTATACCAAACATTTGTTACTGTGGCAGCCTAAGGAGGGACGGCAACCGGCTAGCGAAGCCTGGTACTAGCGAGTACTAACAGTGAAAAAAGTAAATTTCATTTATTTTTAGAAAAAATTGAAATGTGACAGATAAAAGGAAGTTAATTTGCGTAATTTATTTTTAAAAAATTGAAATGAGACAGATAAAAGGAAGTTAATTTGCGCGATATGTTTTAAAAAAATTGAAGTGAGACGGATAACAGGAAGTTAATTTTCGTATAACGTAATATGTATAGTTTCATGAAGTTTTCTTGAACTGGTAGAAAAATTATTTAGATGTTCAACTATAATTGTTTAATTTTTATAGTAATTACGTAATTAAATTTTTCCCACATAATTTTTCCCACATAGAAAAAATCAATAAATGCATTAACTATATTATTAATTTTTCTCAAATTTTAAACAATTTTCTATTTTGTTTGAAAACTAATTTCCAGAATTATATATATCGTATATAATATAATAAAAAATATTCATTGTCGAAAAAATCATATTAGTAATTTCTTTTTTTTTTCCACTCCGAGCGATTTGGGTGCCGTTTCGGGAGCCTGTGCACACATTTCACGATCTCATTTCTCAAATTTTTGGGATATATGACCAAAGTTTGGGAAGAAGAAAAATTTGTCTTTTTGTGGCTCCATTTCTCGGTAAACCAATGCGAGAAGTTCGAGAAGCAACCCACCCACAACACTCAGGAAATGGAACCACGGTTAGAGACGACGCTCAAAATATTCTGAGGTCGTGCCTCATTTGTCCGCCATCATTCCCACTCCACGTCCGTAGTAGGCCTCGGGATAAACCAGACATCCAAACCTCGTGCTACGTGAAAAAATAGCAAAGTGCAATAGTAAATGGCCCTTCTTACGGGAATAAGGGGACAAGCTCGGGATCTGTGATGTTTTTCCCGGAACAACTTCGATTACGTTCTTTTATAAATTTAAATTCTGTTTTCTGTTTTGCACATTTTTCAATACAATTTATATTCGATCTCAACCATATATTCTTTTCAAAATTCAAAATCAACCACGTATTTCTAAATTCAATTGAAAACAAAAACACTGAATTCATAAAAGAATCATAAATTTCGGGACGGCCTACATTCCGCATCCGACCTTATGATCGCGTCGTCTTCGTCTTGATGTCAACATTTAGAGCTTCGGCGGCAAAAAATTACACTCGGAGAACACCACAGAAAAAAAAATTCTAGTTTTGTCCACTCATAGTGAATTTAGGACGTTTGGGAGCGGGCCAGACATGAGATTGAACTCTCATGTTTAGCGCAGAGGTGGGACTGGACTAATAGTCCAAGTCAGTCCAAGTCAGTCCCACCTCCCTCCCAACCAACATCAAATTAGTGGGACTATTAGTCCCACCTTATAGCATGGGACTTATAGTCTCAAATTGGGACAAAATTTTTTAATTTTTAATTAAAATTAAAACTAAATAAAATAATAAATATAATATAATAATAATTTTTAATTATATTTAAATATTTAATAAAATCAATTTTGATTGTTTACTAAAAAATAATGAAATAATAATATGATATTAATATAAAAATAACTTTAAAATTAATAATATAAAAATAAATATCATCTAATAATATTTAAATACTAATTATTAATAAATTATTATATTTATATAGAAATTAATTTTAATATAAAATATAATTTTATTGTTATTTATATAGAAATATCAACAAAAATTTAATATTTAGTTTTTATTCAAGTTCAATTTTAAAAAAAAATTAAGTTAGTTTATTTTTTAAAATTATTTTCTTAAAAATTATTATCTATGTTAATAGTTCAGTCTCATATTACACCAAACATTAGACAATATTATTTAGTCTAATCCTATATAATACCAAATATAAGACAATATTATATAATTTAATCCAATCTAACTCCAATCCTAATCTCAATCACAGTTCAGTCCAATCTAATCCAATCCCTTATCCCATACGTGCCCCAGTGTCCTGTGCCTTCAAGGGCTTATGAACGCATCTCGGATCCTATTTCTCAAACTTTTATGACCAAACTTCGGGACAAGAAAAAATTTTGTCTTTTTGTGGCTCCATTTCCCAGGAAACTAGTGCAAGAAATTTCACGAACCCCTTGCAAAACTGGGGAAATTGAATCAAGGGTAACGACTACACACAGAAAATTTCGAGGCTGAGCCGTATTCGTTCCCACCTTTCGCACTCCACGTCCATGGTAGGCCTCGGCCAAAACCAGGCGTTGAAATCTCGCGCTATGCGAAAATAGGGCCAAGTGCAATAGTAAATGGCCCTTCTTACGGGAATGAGGGGACAAGCTTAGGATCCGTCATGGTTTTTTCGGGATCACCTTCATAAATTTCGGGACGGCCCGAATTTCTCATCAGGCCTTGCGGTCACGTCGACTCCGTCTCAATGTTAACGTTTGTGACTGCGATGGCAGAAAATTATGCTCGGAGGACGCCATGGAAAAAAATTTCTGGTTTTGTCCGCTCGTAGCTATTTTGGTGCTTTTTTAGGAGTCTGTTCATACGTTTCGAGATCCTATTTCTCAAGCTTTTGGGATATTATGACCAAACTTTGGGATGGTAAAAATTTTGTCTTTTTCTGGCTCCATTTCTCGGGAAACTAGTGCAAGAAATTCGGTAAGCCCTCTGCAAAACTTGGGAAATGAAATCAAAATTAAGGAGGATGCTCAGAAAACATCGAGGCCCAGTCGCATTCGTTCGCCACCTTTCGCACTCCACGTCCATGGTGGCCTTGGCCAAAACCAGGCATTGAAATCTCGTGCTACGCGAAAAAAGGGCGAAGCATAGTAGTAAATGCCCTTTCTTTCGGGAACGAGGGTAAAAGCTTGGGATTCGTCATGGTTTTCTCGAGAACGACTTCATAGACTTTCGAAACAGTTCGGATTTCAGATCAAAAACCGTGGCCACGTTGACGTCGTCTCGATGTCAAGGTTTACGGTTGCGACAGCCAAAAAATGCACTCCGAGGATGTTGGGAAAAAAAATTTGGTTTTGTCAACTTCAGATTCCTTTTTCGGGAGTCTATGCGTAAATATCCAGATCCCTTTTCTGAAGTTTTCGGAATATATGACCGAAATCTAGGACCAAAATATTTGTCTTTTTTGTGGCTCCATTTCTTTGGAAACCAACTGAAGAAGTTCAGGAAGCGCACCACCGTAACCGTGGTGGGCGTCTTCTAAAACCAAGCTTCGGAACCTCGTGCTATGCAAAAAATAGCTTTAGTGAATTTCACACGACTCTATCGTGCATAGAATACTACGAGGTCGTGTAACATTTTTAAATAATTTATAGTGAATTATTACTTATAGTTGATTTCAGAATCATTTTTTATTACTACGTGTGGCCTTGTGGTCTGTTGGTGCTTCATTTAATTCAAATGGTGAGGTTTGAACCTTTTCTTTTAAGGTTTTTTTTTGGGTTTTTAAAAAATCATTTATTTACTTATATTCAATTTTCCAATTATAGCATAAAAATTAGCTGTTGTTTGGTGGTTTGTTGGTTCTTTGTCTTTCTAGGTTCAAACCACTGCGGCTCTTTTTTTTTTTTTTTTTTTGAGCTTTTAATTGAATTGGATTGAGTTAGGCTCCCACACTTATAATTGATTTGATGGCATTTGGTTCTCAATTAGAATTTTTTTGAGTTAGATGTAACAATGATAATTGATTTTGGGCTGGGCTCACGTATTAATAATTGATTTGATTCGATTTGGCTAATGATTACATTTGTTTTGGGTTGGATGTATTGATGAATGATAATTGATTTTATTTGATTTGGGCTTCAATTCAATTTAATTGAAAATTAAAATAATACATTTGAATTTAATTATATATTTCGGGTTGGGTTTGAGTCGCAGAGCATGATCCCTGGTCTCACCTGAGTATTTTTTGCCATCCCTAGTTAAAGGTGTACGTGTCTCTAATAAGTTTTGGCACTGGTTTTGGCCTTCAATTTTTTTCTTTTTACTGTGAAATTTTGGTGCGTTTCCAATTTTCATTTGCCGCCCAATAATGGCACTTCTTTTTTCAATTAATTTGATATTATTTTTAATTAAAATTAAATAATTATAGTTAAATTATCCAGACATAACTATTATACTCATTATAATTTTGTTGTCACTATTAATTTGTAAATGAATAAAATATGTTAAATTACGTATATAAACTTTGAAAAGAATAATAAATTTCAATATTCTCTTAATTTTCCCTTTTCAGATGTATTTTTTAAATGTTACAAATTTACTTTTGTCAAATTAAAATTAAAAATCAGTAACATGGTGATTAAAAATTTCATTATTTAACTAATTTACGAAAAAATTAATTGTTTACCCATATATAATTACACATGGCCAAAAAATACTAATAATAACTCAAATTTCACAACTTATTAATCATAATTGTTTGTTGAGGAGTACAATATATTTCAAAATCAAGTATGTTTTTAATAGCTTTAGCATGAATTTATGGCCTACTTAATTTGTTGATAAATTCTTAATCATTTAAATTTATTATATGAATGATAGATTATTTTTCTCTAGTTAATATTTGCTATGATAATTGGTGAAATTCATTAGGTAATAATTAAAATAATTTCGTCCGGTTAAAGTAATCCCTTACCATCTAAGAATAATCCTTTGTTATGATAATATTACATTATTATATCAAATAATTAATTGATTACCCGAAATATATTATTAGTTAATTAATTCTATCCTATCTAATATTATATTACATTAAATTAATTACAATTCAATCACAATCTATAAGGTGAAACTTGTTTAATGGATTTTTTTTTTTTTTAGTATGTGTTCATTTTCATTCAATTGACTATCTTTAATTATTAATTAAATCAAATACAAAAGATAGATAATTTAAAAATATTAGATTAATTTCAATAATAAATATAAAGAAAATAGTTTAGGTCATAAATAGATCGTCAACTAATTAAATAATATCAATGTATATTACAAAAAGTAATCACATCGATTTGTAGAATGTGAATGGAGATCGTTTTGATCATCGAGATGTCGCTGAACGCGCGACAAGGACAGCAGTCAAGGGCGGTCTGCGACACATTGTTTGCAAGTTTCCTCAATGTCCAAAAATTTTTTTATTTTTATTTCCTAAGCAAAATCAATAAATAAAAATTATACCTTACTTAAATAGATATGTATTTAACCTTCCAGCTCGGGATGATATGAAACCCAGTATGGGTTTTGTTTTTCTTAGTATGTGTTGATTTTTCTTTAAGTGTATTAATTGTTAGTTAAATCTAATAATATGAAAGATAGTTAATATGAAATGGAAATATATTAATTTAATTAGTAATTGTAAAACTAAATAGCTACGACAATAGTTATTAGATTGTCAACTAATTATCTTATTTAAGATTAGAATTATTAGATTAACTTCCAATATCATGTATTTAAATATAGTAATTATTAATGGTAATTTTCATTCCAATCTCAATTACACCTAGAAATTAATCAAATGACTACTAATTTATAATATTTAATTTAGTATTAATTGCCTCAATTAAGCTGATTATATATAATTATATTTAAACAAACTACGTATAGAAGCTTTTAATAATGAGTGACTTCTAACATAATTTTACAAGGAAAAGAATTAGTTTATTAACCTTATATTTAGCATAATCAATTAATAATTTGATTTAATAATGGACTATTTTTATAATATGGAAAGAATTAATAACTTAAATAGGAAATTAAGTATTGCTAGATATAATTTGATTGACAAGTAATTTAGTAATTAATTTAATTTTATATCAACAAAGATTGGAATGAATTATTTTAACACAATTAAATTGATTAATTATTATTGGATAACAATTGATTACTAGGTGGGAAATTAATCTTCACTATAATGAAAAGTGTGAAATTGATAATTGATTAATTTAATACTACATCATCTTATATATTAGTTTATTAAGAGCCTGTTTGTTTCGGCTTCTTTATATGGAGCGAGCTTTTATTAAAAAATTATTGATTATTTGATGAGACAAATATAAAAGCACTTATTATAATTAAATTATTAAAATAGAGTTTTGTTATAAGGAAATAATAAAGCAAAATATTTATAATTAAATAAGGTTATCTTTGACATTTTAAAACTTAAAAAAAAAAAAAGCTCAAAATAACTTTTTCTTTCTAGTAAACATAAAATAACTTTTTTAATCATCCATAAGCTATTCTCAAGTAACAACCAAATGATACAAAAAAATAAATAAATAAAAGAGCTTTTGATATTAAAAAAGCTTTTTTGACTAGTAGAGAAGACCAATCAAACCGCTCTAACACTATGTTTAGGATAAAGAAAATACATAGGAAAACTTTTGATAAGTGATTAATTTATTGAACATTCTAAACTAGTAATTATTTGCTATATAATTAATTGCTTCAATTAAGATAATTACCTATAATTATGTTCAACCAAACTACAGAAGAAGTCGTATAGAATTGAATTACTAGGCAATCAAATACAAAGTAATGACACTTTTACATTTTGGTTTAGATTAGATTCAATTGAGGAAATTAACTATAAGCAAATTGTACAAGTTAGTGCAAATTATGATAAAATTGGATGATGTTTAATTATTTTATTACATTTGGTATATAATTATATACATTTTGATAGTTAATTATTTTATTAGATTTGGTATATAATTATATAAATTGAGTTTATATGTGAATTTTATTAAAATTTTGATTATGTTAAATTAATCCCTTCCCGTCTAGGACAATACGATATTAAATTAATCATTAAATTACTATCAATTTGATTATATATGATAAGAATTAATTCCCTGTAAAATTTCTTAATTCTCAACTTTTTCATAAATATAATAATATTTTATCATTATTCAAGTTTAATACGGCATTATGTTAAAATATATTAACCATTTTCCAAAATCACATAGATCAAATGGTCGAATACCATTCACTTTTATTTTCTTTAAAATATGATTACACATAATCGATCAAAAAATATATTTTAGGTTTAGCTTATTAATTAAACATAAGTGAAACTAAAACAATTCTATTTAACTAAATTGATAATAGCACCTAAAATAAAGGTTGTAAGTAGTCATTACGTACTTGTCATCTACTGTGAAGTCTAATAATTATACCTAATATAAATAAACTGTCACATAGTCAAGTGTATTATTTTAAAGTTATTTTTACTACTTTATACAATAATTATACATACAATACTTGTACACGATATAGGGTGACTTAAAAGACACTTAAAGTAATTGATTTATTAGAAAATTAATTATTAATAACTATAATGTAATTAAAATTAAAGTATTTTTGTTAACTAGGAGTGGCGCCTGGTGGTGGCGGCACTCAAAATTGATCTCGGACCCCAAAAATTTCTCACATTCAAGCATTGTTAACTATGAGAGCTAAACTTCCTAGGTCTTGGCATGCCAATCACGTTTCACCATTCAAAATCAGTCACACATAAAAAAATTCGATATCAGCCTTCTAGAACAGTCATAATATCTCACATTCAAGCATCAAGGTGCTAGCAATTAACACTGTTACAATCCACAAAATTACATACATATAGTACACAATTTATTGTGGCCTCAGAATAGTTAGTTTACTTACCTTGTACAACTGCTTTTCGATGCTTGTGATTGACCTAAAAAAAATAAAAGAAAAATCTCTTTTTAGGTCACCATACACTTGTAAAACATTTCCTCTTTTTGGCTCTATTTCTATACTTACTTTGATAAATAATTTACAACAACAATTATCTACTTCCAAAATTCACACAATTGGGTAGACATCTTTTACACACATACCTCATGTCTCCTTAAAATTTTAGAGCCAATTGGGGTCATTTGGCCACTCAAAATAATCAAATTCTTTACCTCAATGATTCTGCCATTGCATTCGTTTCATTGAACAGTACAGACTTAAAAATTTGTAGGAATTGCAATCCTACTCAATTGGCTATAAAAATTTATAGGCTGGTATATACACATATATATACCTCCATACCAAAAATCATGGCTTTTCAAGGTATTTAACCCATTCAAATCTAATTATTTCTAACTGCTCAGTTTTGGAAACTAAAAATTCCAGTTTTATCAAGCCAAATTTAAAAATCTATAACAATTCATACAGAGCTTCAATTCAGTGAAAATTTACAGTCTAATATCAGACACATAAAAGGACTTGCATACCAAAAATCAGATAATTCTATGAAGAGTTGGACCTTCAACTAAAATCGTCTTCCCCTACTCTGTTCTAAGACAGGGGAAATATGCAATTCTATACCAGAAGTTCAAAAATTCACTACAATTCACATACTTCGAATTTTTAAGTGATTTCAATTTCTATAAACTCTTGGACATGTCTATTTTCTTCCATAAAAATTTCAGGACAAGCAAACTTTTTCCTGATTTTTGATAATTTTTGGAACATGCACTACTCAGTGTAAACAAAAATTCCAGGATTGAACTAAACTTTCATTTCTAGCTTATATCTTCATCTCCTTACTTAGATGCATTCAAAACTCATTCAAATTCACATCTCCATACAATTTCCAGCATACAAAATAACAGTTCTCATACTCACATCACTAGAAAAGGAATTTTTTTAAATTAAATAAACAATAATACAAAGAATTCTAATGAGAGAATTAGTTCTTACATTCTCCCTCCTTTTTCTCCCTTTTATTCCCTTGATTCCTTGATGATTTGTGTGAAAATTTTTGAGAGAGTAAACAGCTGGGACCGTGTAAGCAATGAGAGAAATGAAAGAATTCTAGAACTCTTCCCATTTCTAGACAAATATTAGGCAAAATTTCTATTTAGTCCTTCTCTCCTCTTTTATAACCATTAAACCCAATGCTCTTTCAATTAAGCCCCTCATTTTTTAATTTATTACATTGCAATTTAAATACATTACATATATATTAATACATATGTAACCATAACACATGATATAATATACACTACAAAATTTAGGATATTACAAGTAACTTTTGTTTTTTAATCGTATTGTTTTTCAATCTCTTATATGTAACAAGCATCGTTGGAATTATTTTTGCTCATAATTTTCTTTGTGAAAATTTTGATTTGTTAATATTTCTTCTGTGATAAAGAAGCAGTTTGCCAGCTTCTCAAGGACATTCTGATTGGATTAGCTGGTTTTGAAGACTTGATTAAGCTCTCTGTTTCAGCCTGAGTTATTTGACTACAAGTTTGTTATTTGCAAATTGGAAATTATATATTTATTTGGCGCGATAATTTTTTTATATACTTGATATGGGTGGAGAGCCTTGGGATCAGGAAACTGTTATCCCTGCTAGGGATGGCAATGGGGCGGGGCGGGTCCGGGGCGGCCGGTACCCATCCCCGCCCCGTTCAACTAATTTTTGCCCCGCCCCGCCCCATTGCCCCGTAGCGGGGCGGGGCGGGGCGGAATGGGGCGGGGCGGGGCAAAAAAAATTTGAGGAGACCCAGACCCGTCCGTCCCCGCCCCTAAACATTTATATTTTTACAATTACATCCCTATAAAATTTATACTTTTTGCAATCTCATCCCCATATAATATTTACATATTTACAAATAACTTCATTCTCAATTTTTCATCATATTATTTATAATTATGATCATTTTTTAACAATCATAAAAATAATATATCTTCAAACTAAAATCAAAATGTTTGTATATTATTATTTAATTTTATTACTAATAATGTTACATATTCTATTAGAAATGATGTTAAAAGTATATTATTGATTATAAACTAATTAATTGACAAATTTTCAAATAGTTGGTAATATAATTAAATAACATGTTGATTTAATTTCAATATAATAATAGTAATAATATGATTAGCATATTCATATGTCAAT
This sequence comes from Boswellia sacra, assembly GCA_013180625.2. NCBI lineage: Eukaryota > Viridiplantae > Streptophyta > Magnoliopsida > Sapindales > Burseraceae > Boswellia > Boswellia sacra. Next base: position 542,699 of record SNVD02001637.1, read on the forward strand.
TAGTTAACATTATAAATATTTATAAAACATTAATAATTTAATTAATTAATTTCAATTACGATAAATCATATATTTAAGGTTATAAGACTATTTTTATCATTTTTTGTTTATATATTTAGAAAATAATATATTGGTTATATTAAAAGTATACATTTTCAAAATAATCTTGATAATATTGTAATAATTTAATTAGTATTTAGTACTCTGTATCAAGATTATAATATTGTATATATTACACAAATTTAATTATTATAAAATATAAATATTTAATTACCATTTGATTTTATTAGTAATAATGTTACATACTCTATTAGAAATAATATTAAAAGTGTATTATTGATTGTAAACTAGTTAATTAATAATTTTTTAAATAGTTGATAATACAATTAAATAATTTTTCAATAGCATGTTGATTTAATTTTAATATAGTAATGGTAATAATATGATTGATATATACCAATTAATTAATATTATATATATTTATAAAATATTAACAATTTAATTAATTAATTTAAATTATGATAAATCATATTATAAAAGTTCTAAGATTATTTTTATTATATTTTTATTTACATATATAGAAAATAATATATTGATTATATTAAAAGTATACATTTTAAAAATAATATTGTTAATATTGTAATAATTTAATTATTACTTAGTAATCTATATCAAGATTGTATATATTATCCAAATTTAGTTACTATAAAATACAAATATTTAATTATCATTAATTACCATTTGATTTTATTAGTAATAATATTACATACACTATTAGAAATAATGTAAAATGCGTATTATTGCTTGTAAATTAGTTAATTGACAATTTTTCAAATAATTGATAATACAATTAAATAATTTTTTAATAGCATGTTGATTTAATTTCAATCTAATAATAGTAAAATATGATTGACATATGCCAATTAATTAACATTATATATATTTATGAAACATTAATAATCTAAGTAATTAATTTAAATTATGATAAATCATATATTTAAGGTTATAAAATTGTTTTCATCATTTTCTATTTACATATTTAGAAAATAATATATTGATTATATGAAAGGTATACATTTTGAAAATAATATTGCTAATATTGTAATAATTCAATTAGTACTTAATAATATATATAAAGATTGTATATATTATACAAATTTAATTACCATAAAATACAAAATATTTTATTTGTCATTATAACATGATCAAATTGATGTTAAAGATGTTAATTATTAAGTAAAATATAACTTTTATTAAAGTATTTTTATTATTTGTAAAATTATTAAGAATTCATATATATGGAAAATTTAACAAATATAACCTAAAAAATTATTTGATAGTCCTAATAGTTTAAAATATTACAAATGCACCCCCATATCTTGCGGGGCGGGGCGGGGCGGGGCGGGTCAACGGGTCCAAGAGCCTTGCCCCGGACCCGGACCAGCCCCGGCCGGGGCAAAATTTGTTTGCCCCAGACCCGCCCCAAAATACTGTTTTGACGGGTCTTGCCCCACCCCAGACCCGGCGGGGCACACCGGGGCCCCGGACCCGCGGGGCAAATTGCCATCTCTGATCCCTGCTTTCTTTATGTCTGCATATAACAGCCAGACATAAAACAACCATGACATGGCTCATGTAACAAATTTGTATTCCATAGGTAAATAAATGAAGCTACAATTTATTTAAGGAAATAATGTAGAGCATTCATATTGGTCTGCCATACATTTTGCATTCGATATGTATGAAGAAACAATTTACCACTATATATTTTCTTATGAGTGTGTTTTCATGGAACGTTCGTGGATGTCTTAGATCAAATTTTTTTCGTGGGGGCATTTATATGTTGGCACGAAATTTCATCAAGACAATGCATCCCATGATCGATAACCATATTTGAAGTCAATCAAAAAAACAGATGCTAATGAAAAGTGCTAACATGTCACCATTTACCAAAAGAATATGAGCTCATGTTATGAATTTAGGTCCCAACAAAGTGATTACAGAGCTATTTTAACCTTGTAATATGATCACAATTAAGCTTGAGTTACTTAATAACCATTTATATAGGTAGGTCCAGCTTGACATATCCTTCTCAGCAAGAATAATAGCCGATCTTATGTAAAAGTAGGCTCCAAATTTATCTGATCAAACAGTGAATACAACACGTATTAACGGAAGAGCTTCAATTTCGTTGCTATCACACTGTCTTAGAGGATATCCAAATGTATATGTACAAACCTAAAAACATTTTAGCCAGCACAATGACTAATGACTTTAAAAATTTATGTATATCATCCGTCTATTATTCTAAAACATCCTCAACTAACAATAAAAAAGAAAAAAATATATTTATAACTAAAATTGAGTAGCATTATCCAACTTTAAAATTGATAAATCAACTCTACTTAATCAACCTTGCCCTACAACAAAAATAAATTAAAACTATTTTAGACCAACAAATGAGTAAATAAAATCTAGAATAGTGACTATCATTAGCAAGAGAAAGCATATAAAAGCGCAAATAGCAAATGATCAAAAATAAGTAAATTTAAGAAGATCCAATCTATTTTAATAATTATCTTAGATTAAAAGTTTTAAAATTAAAATAACCATTATTAACCATTTAGTAATTAATCTCTAACAAAATTGACAGTTAAGCTAAAATGTTAATATTTGAATCAATAATTAAACAAAATGAACATAGTTCCTATGTAAGCAACATCATCTTTTGCCTCCCGCAATAGCCATATTCCAATGCCCCCATTTGAAGTGTTTCATGGAACTTTTATGGAATATGACTTTCAATCTTAACATCAAACTGTGTACATCTAATCTGCAGTAACTGTCATTAAAAAAGATTTGCAACCAAGTCTTATTGATGCAGGTGATTTCACTAGAGATATAATACCACTAAATTAACCAATTTCAACCATGACAACATAATGCCCGAAAATTATAGTTCTGAAGAACAATCATCAACAAATATATGCATTAATTCACAACTTACACATCGAGTGAATGGCATTCCTTTGTGATCTTTCCATGTTAGCATTTCATAGTTAAAGATTCTCTCCTCAGACCTCTTATTCCTGCTACTGAGTTGAAAACAAACAAAGAAAATATGATGATATATTCATATAAGAAGGTTAGTGGTTCATATGAGTACCAAAAGCTACTTCATGTCTTTGTTTTGTCAAGTAAGTTTTCTTCCTCCAGTAGCTTTCCAATACACTGTTACTGCGTTTTGACGGGCCTTGTTGCCTATGCTTATCTATGGTCTTCTTTATCTTCTAACGATTTTCTCCCTTGCTTGTCATGTCACGCCCTAACATCTCTTATTTAGAGATTTTAGGGTGTGATTGAATAAGAATTTAATACAAATTACATCATCCATATCTCATAATTTTTTTTATATATATACATCACAAGAATTTATTACAACTTATGACTATTTTTTCAAAATTAATTTTACATACACTGGTGACAAAAATCAATACATCAGTTAATAGTCACCAAACAAAATCTCCCATTACATACTAGGAGAATCAAGACAGTCCCCAAGAATTATATGCATACTGACTCCAGTCCCTAAGAAAGCTCTGGAACATCTTTAGGATGAGCATCCTTCTGTGTACCTGTAGAGGGAGGGGGTGAGCCTAAAGCCCAGTAGGAAAGTTATAACATTATACGAAATTATTTACATTCCACAAATATTCAATCACAGGAGTAGGCATCCAATAATAATATATCAAACTATTATGTTCGTTCGTATACGAAATTTCTGTTCGTATTCTCCTTGGATCCGTATACAAAACGACCCATCCAAGGTCCAACACATCATATCGAAATATTTGTGTTCCCCTTGGGTCCATATACAAAACGGTCCACCCAAGGTCTAACACCTTATATCATTATATTCGTGTTCCCCTTAGGTCCGTATACAGAACGGTCCACCCAAAGTCCAACACTTCATATCATTATATTCGTGTTCCCCTTGGGTCCATATACAGAACGGTCCACCCAAGGTCCAACACTTCATATCATTATATTTGTGTTCCCCTTGGGTCCGTATACAGAATGGTCCACCCAAGGTCCAACACTTCATATCATTATATTCGTGTTCCCCTTGGATCCGTATACAGAACGGTCCACCCAAGACCCAACACTTAGAATATCATATCCGCATTCTCCTTGGATCCGTATACAAAACGGCCCATCCAAGGTCCAACGCATACATTAACAGCCTTTCAATATCATCACTATGATAAATCTCAAGAAATTATGATTTTTATGCAAAATCCAGGACTTTTTGGGAAGTATTCAGTCGATTTGGGGTGGTTATGAAATTTTACTCGACACTCGATACTGTTCACTGAAAATACTATTCACTCGATATTTTTCACTCGATACTGTTCACTGAAAATATTGTTCACCGAAGACACTGTTCACTCGACACTGTTCACTGAAAATACTTTTCACTCGATACTGTTACTCAACACTCGACACTGTTTCTCGACACTCGACATTGTTCACTTGATACACTGTTCACTATCGAGCAAAACATCAGAATCGAATTCCAGAGCTGGTTCAAAACGTACCATTTCCAGATTTCAACTCCTAACTTCAAAAATTCACCAAAAATCCATTTTAACTCCAAATTCAACGAAATCAACGGCTAATTAAAGCTTAATACGTCTATTTTCTAAAACAAATGAGAAATCATACAATTCTCAATCCAGAAAAACGCATCAACTCAACCAACACAAGACAATTACATGAATTACACTTCTCACAAAATCATCTCTACTCCACTTTATCAACACTTCAACTCACACATAATTCTTCATGCAATCACAACAAACAATTTACAATAAGTAACTTCACTCATAATTCATCATCCAAGCAACCAAGAATTCAAGGCAAAACATATCACATACATAACAACAATATCAATTCAACTACCAAACACATAACATGAAGTAAGTATAGTGTTAGAATCTCCTACATGTTTTTCCAAGCTAAACTTCTTGAAAATTTTCCTCTCTTCTCCTTCCTCTCCTTTCTCTTCTTCTTTTTCTTTTCTTTTCTTCCTGGAACGTGAACTCCTTCTCCTCCTCTCTTCTTTTCTTTTTCCTTCTCTCTAATTCTAGAAAACCCCATATCTTATATACATAAGGCCTTGACTCAATGGGCCTAAGTCCAACAATTTCAAATTCAAGCCCAATTCACCCTTACCAATTTCAACACAAGCCCACTTCTATTATCCAACCCAATTCTTGTAAAATTACTCAAATACCCTTAGTCCTATTTTCTAAAATTTATAATATATATATATTTTTTGGAATTCCACATGTCAAGACATGTACACACATACATAGTCAAACATATAATAACCAATTTTGTAAAACAAAACGATTGGGATAGTAACATAATTCATATAAATATTATTCATCAAGATATTCTTGTAATTTTGCATAACTAACATTTTCAACTGGCATCGAAATCTAGGTATATAGGTAATACAGATATAGAGAAATTAATATTATTTAGAAAAATATATTTATCATACCTGATACATATGGAACCCTATTATTAGGGATGTCAAAATCTAAGGTCAGGTTCGGGTTTGATAGTCCCTGCACTTGGATCGGGCTACAAATTCTATCCTCGACCCCAAAAAATTCCTTAGGATTTTGTTCCTAGGGCCGGGTCCGAGGTTCCTTGGTTGGGGCCAGTTTATGCGATTACCTGAGTTGAACAACTCGGGCTAATTTTTGCTATTAATATATATTTTAATGCCATTTACAATGAAAGCCATTCTAGTTAGTGGTTGGCTAGTTGTTGTTGCCTTGTCATGTCATAAGTTTCAAATATTTAGTTACCTAGATCTGATTATGAGTTATTAAATAGTAAAATGAATAAAAATTCATGTTCAAGTCCTTCCTAATGCAAATTTTTTTCTAATTTTCCTACCTCTCTTTTTCAGTCCAAAATTGAGAGTCTTATGTCAGTAACTAATTCCAAAACATTCAAGATTCATTTCACGTCACGGTATCACAGAAATGCATATAGACAACATATATTCAACGTAACCAAATTATCAAAGTTAGAAATTGATTTGTATAGTTTGTATATTAGTTTAGACTTTATATTTTTATTTTTGGGTTGGGCTGCGCGTTGGGCTTGAAAAATAAACAATTGGGTCTTAATTTAAGAGCAAGTGGGTAGTAGGCTTAGGTTGTTACGTGATTGTAATATACAATTTATTTTAAATATATATATTTTTAAAATCAATATCCCGAGTTGTTTTTTTCGGGTTTAGGCCTGGGTTTGGGGCCTATAGGCCCCAGCCTTGGAAACACCTAAGTATGAAAAGTACACCTTGTCTCTAGCTTTAATCCACGTATATCCTGACAATTACCTGACCCTGGAATGTCGGGTTTTCCAGGGTCCCGATTAGGTCATTTCGACACTCCTGCCTGTTATGTTATGTGGAGTAAGATAGATAATGAACACAAAAAAAGAATAAATTTATGATTATGCATAGACCAAACATAAACCGTTATGTATAGTCTCCAAAAACAATAACCCGTTAAGAGAAATATTTTTACTAAAGAATGTCAAGTTAGACCAATGCTATGTATATAAATATACTAAATAGAAAAAAGAATAGCAAAACATATACCTTCAAAAAAGGGACCATTCTCAAAACATAATTGACTAAAAAATTTACAAAATATGAGCTCTCTCACCTTGTTCCCTTTCAGAATCTTGAGTGATGGGTCAAATATTGAAGAAATTTCTAAACCAAGGAAATAAAAAGAGAAGTTAAAAAGGCAAATAAGAGTAAGAGTGAGAGAGAAAATTTTTAACAATAAAAGCTAAATGCATCACAAGAAAAGAATAAGAATTCACCTTGTTTTGGAAGAGAAAATTTGAAACTTAAAACAATAGAGGCAGAAACCTGAATCATGCTCTAGATTAAACATAAAATTTCAAAAGAAAAATTAGAAGAAGGAAAAGAACTCGAATTCAAATCCACCCGAGAATTCATATTTGAACAGGAAGCATCTAGAACCAAAGGGTAGGGAAGAAACAAGATCAAACACGGATTCTTCTAATGACTTAGAATTCATAAAATTAAATAGAAATAATAAGAAAAGTTCAAAAATTGATGAAAATTAAGGGTGAAGGATGTCCAACTCAGTTGAAACAAGCAACCCACAAGTAGAGGTAACGCTTACAATCTAACTTCAAGGAAAAAAGCAACTGAAACCAGTATCTGCTCGCTGAGAAAACACAAGAAATTGAACCTAATCATATAACACTTCAAAAACCCAATGCAAAACACTTCATCAACAACAAAATAAAAGTAAAACAAAAACCATTTCTCCTATAGGGAATTTCATCATACAACAAGTGAGCAAAACCAAAAACGAACAAAAACAGTTGAAAAGGCAAACAATTCCCAGATAAACAGCTAAAAATGAAATGGGATTGACTGAAATTGGAAGTTAAAGTGGTATCTTACCACGAAAGAGAATGAGTTGGGTTGCAAGCTGTTTCTTATTCATATTAAAAAGAGAAACGCTAACTTGTTTCCTACAGTTCTCAGCCACTCTCCTCGATGAACACGATCACCTGAAATATATGAAGCAGTGTTACAAGTCGTAGTTGCAAAATTATAGAATTTTGAAATTGAAAATAGGGGAGTGATGGCTTTGATGACAAGTACATTGAGATTAAACTTAAAGACCTCTTTATATACTAGTGTGCTAGACTTTATAACCTATATAATTAACAGTGTAAATCCTATACCATAATGTGCTTAATAAATTATGTAACTTACAAATAAAATCAAATTTTGTAATTCATGCAATGAATTTTGTAACTTATGCACAATTACGATTTTGTAAGTCATGAATTTAAAACCTTTTTATTTCAACTGTCCCCCACAAAAAGGTTTGAAATTTTTTTAAAAATTAATTTTGCAACTTTATATTATGCAATTAATGGAGGTGCCTTTCAAGCTTGAACCTACACTTAGTGCTGATAGCATCTATTTGAGGTAACTGAGTGAACTATGTCTTGAACTCGGTTCATTGACCAAACTTCAAACTATCACACGCAAAATATTGACAAAGACTTGGTTTTTGCGGGTTAGCGCCATTAAAGGTCATACGCTCAATCTTGATTCTTGTGAGAGTTTTTAGAAAACAGCTCAATCTTCACGGGTGCGACCTCACAATGACTCTCACTTAGGTAAGTCCTCCAAAGGCATATGTGACCTATATCTTGCAAGAGAATGCTTGCCTTGGACTTATTCAAGGTAAATGTACATTTTCTTTAATGTCTCTGATGAAGCACTTTTGCCTTAGGGATGAAGTATAGTATATCTTCTTGAAGATATCTCCATAATAGTAGTGTTTAACAAGCCATGTAATATGGATTATTTCTACTCATTGAACCTCCTTCATGGGATCTCCAATCACAAAGGTTGGGTTACCTCCCTAGGTAACTCCCTTATGAGCGTAGGCTCATCCCCCTCGACAATTCTTTAGTAGCTTTCAAGGAAAGCCCTTTAGTTAACTAATCAATAATATTTAACTCAGACTTAATAAACTCTAAAGTTATAATGGCATTGCCTAAAAGACTTCTCACATACTTATATCTCACTCTTATATGTTTGCTCATCTTTTTGTTGGTGCGAGTTTGTTTCACCAAATCTATAACTGTTTTACAATCACAATGTATAGGAATAGATAATAATATATTTCTAACCATCAAAGGCATTTCCATGAAAAGACTCTTGATCCATTCAGCTTCTTTACAAGTAGTGTCTAAAGCTATGAGTTTAGACTCCATAGAGCTTCTAGAAATCAAGGTTTGTTTTTTCGAACCCCAAGATATAGTTGTTCCTCCTAAAAGAATCATATAACCACTTGTGAATTTAACATCCACATTGTCTGTAACCTAATTAGCATCACTATATCCTTCGATAACATTTGGAAATCATATATAGCATAAAGAGTAATCAATTGTTCCTTTAAGATATTTAAACACTCTTTCTAAAGCAAGCCAATGCTCTTCACTAGGATTATGAGTATATCTACTAAGTCTGCCCACTGTATATGATATATCGGGCTAGTTTTGTTTGCTATCTATAACAAAGATCCTATAATTTGAGAATACCTTAATTGAGACACTGGTTCTCCTTGATTCTTCTTTAACTCAACCTTAGGATCATAAGGAGTAGATACCGACTTAGAATCAAGGTATCCAAACTTCTTTAACATTTTCTCAATAGAATTTTTTTTTTTTTTTTTATCTAGAGTAATACCCTGAGAAGTCTTCTTTATTCTCATGCCTAGAATCACATTTGCTTCACCCACATCTTTCATATCAAAGTTTCTAGACAAATAGGATTTTACATCATTTACTATCTCCAAGTTCGATCCAAAAATGAAAATATCATCTACATACAAACTCAAAATAACATGTGCTCCATTGATCTCCTTATAATACACACACTTGTTGTGTTCATTAATCATAAATCCGTAACTTAAAACTACTTCATCAAAATTCTTATGCCATTATTTCGGAGCTTGCTTTAGACCATAAAGAGACTTAACTAACCTACAAACTTTGTGTTCTCGTCCTTTCACTATAAAACCTTTAGGTTGGTTCATAAATTTCTTCATCTAAATCTTCATTTAAAAAAGCGATCTTTACATCCATTTAATGAATAACTAAATTACGTATAGATGCTAACACTATCAAAATCCTAATTGTTGTAATACTAGAAACTGGTGAGTAAGTATCAAAATAGTCTATTCCTTTTCTTTATGTAAATCCTTTTGCTACTAGCCTTGCCTTATACCTATCTATAAAACCATCCGATTTCAATTTCTTTCTAAAGACCCATTTACAATCTATTGCTTTGTTCCTAGGTGGAAGATCCACTAAAACCCAAGTGTTGTCTTGAATTATAGATTCAAATTCGCTACTTATAGCTTCCTTCTAAAAAGATTCATCAATGGAAGTTACAGCTTCTCTGTTAGAACTAGGATCTCCTTACGTAGGTATAAAATTCTTCTCCAAAATTCTTCTCTTTTCTAGGTCTTTTACTCCTCCTGGGTTCAACTTGTGATTCATCAACTGAAAAATTAATAAGTGTTTTCTCATTATCAATTGAAATAGATGGACCATAAATGGTTTTTGAACCTTAGTTCTAAAAGGAAAAATATCTTCAAAATAAGTTGCTTCTCTAGCTTCTATGATTGTGTTATTAGATATTCCATTAACTTCAGAATTTATAACTAAAAATCTATTTACACTACTATTTTGGGCATATCCAATAAAAACTGCATCTATTATTGTTTTTTGTCCTATTTTCTTTTTCTTAGGCTCAGGTATACCAACCTTAGCTAAGCACCCCCATACTTTTAAGGATTTTAAGATTAGGAATTCTTCTTTTCCAAATTTCATAAGAAGCTTTCTCTAAGTCCTTAATCATTATTCTATTCACTATAAAACATGCAGATAATATTGCTTCCCCCAACAAATTCTCTGGTAAACCAGAACTTAACAACATAGAATTTATCATATCCATCAAGGTTCTATTCTTCCTCTCAACAACCCCATTAGATTGTGGTGAGCAAGGTGGAGTTAACTCATGAATAATCTCATTCTCTTCACAAAAAGTACTTAAGCACTTAAAGTATATTCACCTACTCTATCAGATCTAAGCTTGTTAATTCTTTTATCTAATTGATTTTCTAGCTCATTTTTGTATACTTTAAATTTATCGAATACCTCATCCTTAGTTTTAATCAAGTATACATAACAATACTTAGAGCAATCATCAATAAATGTTACAAAGTATCTATATCTTCCTCTAGTAGGTGATCGATTAGAATCACAAACATCACTATGTATAAGTTCTAAAACTTTGGTTGTCCTCTTAACTGACTTATAAGGCTTCCTATATTGTTTAGTTTGAACACAAATCTCACATATGTGTTTAAAATCAATGATAGCTTTAGGCACTAAGTCAAGATTCATCATTCGTTTGATTTTCTCTAAAGATACATGTCCAAGTCTCCCATGCCACATATTAGAAGTTTTAGTATTAAAAACTTTGCAAACTTTATTAGATCTTGAAAACTTATTCAACTTAAATAAACCATCACAAACATAACCTTTACCCACAAATAAATTATTTTTAGAGATTACAACTCTATTGGACTCTAAAACAATTTTGTATCTTTGTTGAACTAAACAAGACCCACTAAAAAGATCTCTTCTCACTTCAAGAACATAACGCACTTCTTTAAGAATTAAAGTCTTTCCAAAGGTCATCTTCAATTCAATATCTCTAATTTCAAGTACTTGTGCGATAGTATTATAGACTAGCATCACACTTCCTCCACTTGAGTTCTGATAATTTTTAAAATAACTTCTATCAGAACAATCATGAATATTCGAGCCTAAATCTAACCACCATTCATTATTTTCATAAGTAAAGTTGACACTTAAAGAATTAGAATTATTATACCTAATGAGAGGTTCATTTGGTTTACTTGGACTTTCTTCTTCCAAGACGTGTACTTGATCCTTTTGATCTTTATGATGTTGCTTAGGCTTAAATTTGTAAGCTTCTGTCTTCTTGTAATAGCAATCCTTTACCACATGATTTGACATTCCACAAACATAGTAAATCCTATCCCCTTTGCCTTTAGAATTCTTAGATCTATTATGTTGATTATTCTTATTCTTAAAGCTCATTTTCCTAAGTTGAAAACCATTTCTCTTATTGTTCTTGACATTCCTTATGTTTTCAACTAAGTTTACTTTAGTACTTTCAATTTGATTAATAGTACCAGCTCTATTGTTTTCTTCAATTGTAAGTGAGTTAATCACTTGTGTCATGGAAAAAATTTCTTGTCTATGTTTTAAAGATTTGGAAAAATCAAACCAACTAGGAGGTAACTTTTCTATTAAACGTAACACCTTAAAATCTGTACTAAGAATAGTACCATTTTTCTCAACTCTTGTCAAAAGTTCTTGGAACTCATGAATTTGATCTCTAATAGGTTTACAATCCACCATTTTATAAATATTAAAATTTGAAACAACAAATCTATCTAGATTAGTGTCTTCTATCCCATAAACAGCTTCAAGAGTATTCCACAATTCTAAGGCATTTTTGAGGCATTTTTGGTAGTTTCATAAACATCATAGAGATGATCTGATAAAGCACTTAATATTTTATTGTGACAATGACAATCTATCTCCTCTTTTGACATTTGAGTTGTGGAAGTAGAAGTGGAACTAGAGGCTTGTTGGGTTGCAGATTCATTGCTAGGTTGACTAGATGATTTACTGGGTTGACTAGTTGATTCAATAGCTGAAATTAAACCTAGAACAGTAACCCAATATCTTAATTGTCTTTAGCATTTCCTAAAATATTTTCCATTAAATTTTTTAAGTTTTACACTATTTGCTTCCTCAATCTTATTCATTTTCTTTATACTAAAATATCTAAAAGCAAAGGAAATAACAAATATAAATATGTGCACAATATATAAAATAAATGTCACAAAATATTCAATATACAATTAATAAAATATAAAACTAATTAAACAATTAGTAGACATTTAAGAAAAATATGTAACCGATACTTAAATTAAATAGCTATTTTAAATTTGAAAATAAAATACAACTGTTTAGAATTTTTAAACTAATAAGTTAATTAATAAAAGTTATAACAACTTTGGTACCATAAAATTTTAGAGTTGTAACGGAAACTTAAATATTTAAGATAAAAGTAATGTAACCTTCAATTTTATAAATAAAATTTAATGCATTAAAAGTAATTTTAGAGTTGTAACAGAAACTTAAATATTTAAGAAAAAAAAAGTAATGTAACCTTCAGTTTTATAAATAAAATTTAATACATTAAAAATTTCACACTTTGTCTAAATGATATATTATTCTATTGCAAACATAACTTCAAGTCTTAAATGAATTTAAAACAAACTTTAAGAAACAATTATGACATGTAGAAAAATACTTTGTAAGTCACCTTGCAATAATATATATATATATATATATAAAATCAAACCAAGCAATGATTTGTTAATTAAATATTAGATTATAACAAATGCACACACAATTATATAATTAAAGTAAGCAAATTAAATTTTATCAAACATATATGAATATCAAAACAAACAAGTGAGTACTCTTTAGCTTTAGAATGTTAGAAATATATTATTAATCCACCAAATAACACATGTTTAATCAATATTATTTTAAATATATTAAAGAAATAAATAAAAAAATAAGTAACAAATATAAAAAATATAAAAGCAAGTAAGAAAAATATGGCCTATGCTATGAGAGGCACGCGTAAAGCTTGTCCTAGAGCTAAAGAGTTCTCCCCCTCTTACGGGTAAAAGACAGTTCTCAAGGGCTCTAAGATACAACCCAATAGTTCTCAGCCACTCTCCTCGATGAGCAAGATCACTTGAAGAATATAAACCAGTCTTACAAGTCGTAGTTGTAAAATTGTAAAATTTTGAAATTGAAAATGGGGGAGTGATGGTTTTGATGACACGTACATTGAGATTGAACCTAAAGACCTCCTTATATACTAGTGTCCTAGGCTTTGTAACCTATATAATTTATAGTGTAACTCCTATACCATAATGTGCTTAATAATTTATGTAACTTACAAATGAAATCAAATTTTGTAACTCATGCACAATTAAGATTTTGTAACTCATGAATTTAAAACCTTTTTATTCTAACACAAATAACAAGCAAGATCATTATCAATCAATAATGAAAATTATATCGAAGTAATGGCAATTACATAAAGTGAAACAGCAAATGAAAGTACCCAAACACGAGTAAGAGAAGTCATCACGCGACTTTAGATACAAAGCGAGAAAAGGAGAGATACTTTTAAATTGTTTGCTAAATAACAAAATTATATAGAATACTTAAAATATGTCTCAACAAGATTCTTATCAATTAAGAATTAATCGAATCAATAACACAATAAAACACTATAAAACCAAAATACACATCAAAACCAAAATTAAGCAACTTTTGCAATAGATATGTTCAATGCAGTAACTTATTCCTCTAAATACTCTTCAGTTAAGTATTAAAACCATTTGCATCTATGTAAGAATACAAGTAACCCATCAAAAGAGAATATGCTAACTCATAGTCAATATGGCGATTGTGTTACGTATCTGGTGACTATATGGTCCAAAGCTCCAACATCAGTAAAAATCAACAGCTACTCTACGTCCTAGATCAGAAGAAGATATAGCAACCTCACAAATTCATCCTAACATTCTAATTATGAAAGAAAATTGAAACCAAAAAATAAAAGATGAAAATAAAACAACTACCCAGTCTATCAATATGAATAAGAAACACCTCACATGGTTAAGGACGGAGGCAGGAAGGGACAATGAAGGGCAATTGCCCCTCCTTGGACTTGAAACTTTTTTTAAAAAGATGTTTTATCTATTTTGCCCCTCCTATATTCTAAAACTACAAATTTGTATTATAGTTTACCCATTATTTTTTTATTGGTTTCTTCCCTCTTAAGTCTTGCCCGTGCACTTTACCAAATCCAAAAAGCCACTTTATTTTTTTGTGGTCCCGTGATCCTGTTTCGTCTTCTTCTTCTTCGTCACTTCATTGACAGCAATTCACCAAATCAATAGCCATTCATCTTATGGTTGTCCATCTATTTACATAAAAAGAATTGGAAGTTAGTGAATATTGAGGTAAAATTCTTCTTCTCTTGTCCTGTAGTTATTACTTTGCACTTTTTTAGTTTTCCTATTTGTTTTTACTCTTCAAGTAATGTGCTGCAATTTTTTTTTCTTAAATTCACAAGGGTAGCTGCTGGCCATGAATCATGATTGTAGGACACTATTTTTAGATTAAAATTTTTCATATAAATATTTTAATTCTATAAAATATATTAAAAAATTATATAGTTAGTTTGTATTATAATCAAATCGAAACCAAACACCTTTAATTTAAACAAATGTTAATTAAATTTATTTATTGTGAGATTGTGGATATTTATAATAATAAAACAATTAAACACAACAGAAAAGAAATATCTCTTTGAAAATTTATATAGACCAAGTTATCGATGTTGTTGGTAGTTAGAGTGGATTAGGAATGGGTTTCTGGCGATAGTCGATTTCTCAAAAGCTAATAACTAGAACCCATCTCCAATCAAAAGGTTTTAGTCGAGGTGATTATGGCAGTGAATAGTTGACTTTTGTGTTGTCTTACATTTGATTTTGATAGACTTTTTGGTCATTTTTTTAATAAATATAATTCTTAATTTTTTATCATATTTCTTTGAGTTCTATATATAAAAATATTTTTTTTCTAATCCTACCATATTTTTTTAACAATTTTAAAATTTCAAAATCTATTTATTTATTATTTGTACTTTTAAAGCTTTCTATTATTAAAATCTAAATAAATTATTCTTATTCTTATTCTTATTATTTGGTTCTTTTGTACTTTCGTTCACACAAGTAATGACAAATTTTTTGTTTTGAAATAGTATGGAGAAATATTTAAAGAAAAAGGCAACACTCCTACCTCATCAAGAGAGACATAGTGGTGGTTCTAGTAAAAGTATAGATGTTGATTTGAGAGATCTTCCAATGGATCCTGGACTATGACCTCGAATTTCAGATTATGATCCTAATATTAGAGATCAAGTCCGGAGAGCATACTTACAAAGGAAACATTGTCAACCTAGAGGCCATAGTTTTTCTTCTAAAAGATATGGACAAATCTCACGGTGATTTATTGCTTCTTGGTTCGATGAGTTTACATGGTTGGAATATATCATAGCAAAAGATGCTGCATTTTGCGTTTATTGCTATCTTTTTAAGCCTAAAATTGGAGATCAAGGAGGTAGTGATTGTTTTGTTGGTCAAGGGTTTTCAAATTGGAAGAAGAAAGAAAAATTTAAAATCCATGAAGGAGGTGTTAATAGTGCTCATACCCTTGCTCAAATAATGTGGGAATCACTAATGAAGCAAAGTCGACACATTGAAACTTACTTCACCCGATATTCTGATCAAGCTAAAATTGAGTATCGAGCTCGATTGACTGCGATGGTTGATTGTGTTCATTTTCTTTTAAGACAAGGGCTTGCATTTCATGGTAATGATGAATCTGATGGTTCAAGTAACCAAGGAAACTTCCTCGAGCTTTTACGATTTCTTGATGAGCATAATGAAGATGTAAAAGCTGTTACTTTGGAGAATGCTCCTGAGAATCTTAAATTGACATCACCTGATATTCAAAAAGATATTATAAGTGTTGTTTCCCTTGAAACTCGCATTGCTATAATTAAAGATTTGGGTGACTCATTATTTTCCATTATGATTGATGAATCTTGTGATATATCTGTTAAAGAGCAAATGGTTGTTGTTTTGCATTATGTGAACAAAAATGGTCTTGTTATAGAGCCTAATAGGAATTGAACATGTTACTAGTACCACAGCTCTCTCACTTAAAGCAGCACTTGATAATCTATTTTGTAAGTATGGATTGAGCATATCTAGGTTGCATAGCCAAGGCTATGATGGAGCTAGTAACATGCAAGGTGAATTCAATGGGCTTAAAACACTCATTTTGAATGAGAATAATTGTACTTACTATGTTCATTGTTTTCCTCATCAACTCCAATTGGCTTTTGTAGTGGTTGCAAAGAAACATGAAGATGTTAATGATATTTTTAACATAATTGCAATCATTGTAAATATTGTTGGAGCTTCATCTAAGAGTAGTGATATCCTTCGAGAGAAACAAGCTCTTAAAGTTATTGAAGCTATCAATAATGGTGAACTTTCAAGTGGACAAGGTCTCAATCAAGAGACTAATTTGAAACGTGCTGGTGATACACGTTGGGGATCACATTATGGTGCATTGATAAGCATAACTATCATGTTAATTTTCATCCATAAAAGGTGTCCTTAAGATAATTGCACGAGATGGAAGCTCTGAACAAAGATTTCATGCCAAACATATTTCAAAGATGATACAATCATTTAATTTTATGTTTACTCTCTTTTTGATGAAAGATATTCCTGGCCTTGCAAATGAATTATCTCAAGCTCTTTAAAGAAAAATCAAGATATTGTGAATGGTATGAAATTGGTTAGTGTATGTAAAGATGGATTGCAAATGATGAGAGAGAAAGGATTGGATACTTTACTAGGTAAAGCAAATTCTTTTTATGTTAAGCACGACATTGATGTCCCTAACATGGATGATAGGTTTATAATTAAAGGCAGTCTATGCGTAATGCTCCCGAAATCACAATATACATCATTATCGGATTGATTTGTTTTACACTATTTTGGATATGCAATTTTAAGAGCTAAACAATCGCTTCAATGAAGCAAATACTGAGTCGCTTTTGTGTATAGCATGTTTATGTCCATATGACTTGTTTGGTGCTTTTGATAAACAAAAGTTGATATGACTTGCTGAATTCTATCCTAATGATTTTTTTGAAATGGAGCTTATGCCACTTGATATTTAACTTGATGTTTACATTATGGATATGCACTCTAGCATTGAATTTTTAGGATTGAAAGAAATTAGAGATCTTTCAAAGAGAATGGTTGAGTTTAAAAAAGATATTGTGCATCCATTAGTTTGGAAGTTAGTGACATTAGCATTAATTCTTTCGGTTGCTACAACCAGTGTTGAGAGGGCCTTTTCAGCAATGAATTTTGTCAAGAACCGTCTTTGAAATCTAATGGTAGATCAATGACTGAATGATAACTTAATTGTGTATATAAAGAAAGATGTATTTGATGCTATTGATAATAAAGTTATCATTCAACGCTTTCAAAATATGAAATCAAGTTGAGGACAATTGTAAAATTCAAAATGTATGAATGGATATTGCTATTTTTCTTCATTGTTTTATTGTCATTTTAAATTTTACTATTGTTCGGATTTGCCCCTCCTTGGCAGAAATCCTGGCTCCGTCTATCCACATGGTTAACCAAATTCAATTTTAAACGTACAAACTTCCAAAGTTATGTTATACACTTTTGAGTATCAAAGATAAACAAAGGCTAAACATAAATTCAAAATGCAACAAATAGAAAGTGATTACAAAAGAACAACAGTGGTTACATGATAGGATCCTCAACCATGATAGCAGTCTCCTGAGCGAAGATATCTTGGAGAACCAATTCATATTTCTCTTCATCTCCTTCATTTTATTCGCTTACTTTAGCTAAACCACCGACAACTCCTCCTCTTCCTCCGCCCACTTTGCAATGCCATTGTTATTGTCGATATGCCTCATCTTCTTTCTTTATGTTTCTGCAATTACTTCACTTCCTCCAACGCCAACCTGATTTTTTTAAAAAAAATTGTTGAATATTTATTATGTTAATAGAAAAATAAACCTAATTAGCACTAAATTAAACGATTCCAATACCTCATTTCTTCTTCATAATCTACCACGTTGTTCTTCGCTTTCTCTTCTACCTCCTCGAAATTCCTTTTTTTGAAATTCTTCTTCAAATGACATGGCAGAAATTAAGATACGAAATATAAGTAAAAGCATATTTAATTCAAGCATCAAATTTGGTATGTTATTTGAAGATTTAACCATATAAAAGAGAAATCAAACTATTAGGGTTTCATTCTTGCATTTTTTGTTCAAACCAAACCATGAATGGCAATTGTGTATGGCAATTTGTCATCAATAAGTAAGAGAAAAATCTACCCTTCTAATTCAACCCATGGATCATGAAACATCGAATACTACTAAGTGGACTTCCCAAAAGAAAAGCTTAACAAAGACAATAATAATAATAATAATAATAAACCACTAGATCTGGGTTACAAACCAACTCATGAACTAGCGAAGTCAATCTCGAATCATTCGTAGTCAACTAAAGGATAGAGGGAGGATTTTCCTTGAAATGTTAGCTAACTAAAAGATAGTGGGAGGACTTTCCTTGAAGATAGCAGCTAACTAAAGGATAAAGGGGGGACTTTTCCCCAAGCTACGAGTGATCACAATAAAGGTTTGAAAACTAATAAGGGTCCAAGTGACCACTCAAGTGATATCATCGCCCCAAAGCCTATCACCAAGCACTTGAATCATAGCTAACTCAAATGTTGGTCCAATTCAATAGTTAGCCACGAAAAGCAAGTCAGCTCTAAGACAACAAGCAAGAAGTGATGCCACGTCAAATGCCACATGGCAAATCCTTATTGTCTAGAAAGTAAGGGTTTTAGAATCCCCTGGAAGCATCTAGAAGGTTATAAAGACCCTTAGGATCGTGACACCTCATGAGATTAAAGGGTCAGGATCTAGGTTAAGGAAAAAGTCTCATATAATAACTAGAGGATGGTTCAAAGGAAAGGATTCTGAGGCAAACAAAGATCATTAATCATCTTCCCAAGAAAGATACTTCAATAGGGTTTATCCACTCTTCTTTGAACTTGGCCACCACGTTCCCACTCATTTTTCCTCCATTATTGTTCCATTGCTTCCCGTACACATACACATATTCAAACACCTATTTTCCTTGATTTTGCACTATAAGCAAAGCCCCCCAGGCTAACTTGAGTATCAGAGGGTTTAAGCTGGTAAAATATTCGGCGACCCCTGATACTCTTCTGTATTGTAGCTGTTATAGAAGTTCTCAACTACAAAGGTTCGAGCCACCACTGTGAATGCATCTTGGAGCAACCTTGGCACCTAAAGAGGAAGAAACTAGAGGGTTTATTGTCGCTTTCAACTACCAAAAGCTTGTCCGCCTACTCTCACAACGGTCATTTTCATCTTATCAATGGTTGTCCTTTGGTCATCAGAGGTTTGTCTAAAGCTATTCTTGAGTCTTTAATTTTTAGTTGCCTCTCCTTTGTTATGGTCTTGGGTTAAGGCTTAGGACTTTGGTTGGCTTTGCCATTGCTTGTTTGGAACCCATATGTGTTATAGCTCAGAGACTTGTCCAGTCTCGTTTTTGGTAATTGATTAGGTCATTATCAAGTGTTTAAGTGTTGTTTCTTTTCATCCATTATTCTGTCCCAAGCCATGCTTTCAAAGTTGGATTGACATGTACCTAGCAGAAAGTACCTATACCTTCATTTCCATCAATACATATCTAACACCTAAAGTCATCTAAGTCATTTACCACAAAATCTCTTCACATGTCTAATTCTAGCTGTAGCCATTTTTGGTAACAATAGAGATTAATCATGATAGATCGGCTCAACATTGAATGTGAGTCGAGTAGCGCCCACCATCACGTTTTTTCCTCCCCACTTTCTCCACCACTGCCTTTTCCTAGTTGGATTCATACAAGCCATCGCCAGTCTGCCAAGAGAAGAAATTCTTCATTTTTCGTTATTTCTTTTGCTTTCTCGACAACCAAACACAAACAAAAAAGTTAACTTCTCCACTTTACTTAAAAGCTTAAATTAGTAGGTGTGAGCTTAACATTAGTTTTATACTTCAATACGCCCCCTCAAATGCAAAGCCTCACGTTTGCACGTGGACCGAGTGTCCTGAACCTCTTTTTGTTTTTTTTTTTTTGATATAGGCTAATTTAATTTCTTTTTTAAGTTACAGTGAGGGGATTTGAACCTTAGCCTTGAGGCCTTGCATGTGGACTGGTGTCACAAACCTTGTTTGGGTTTTTTTTTATGGGCCAATTTAATTTCTTTTTTAATTTGCAGTGGGGATTCAAACCTTAGACCATTATCTCAAGGGGCTCTCATACCATGTTAAGCTTGCCACTTTACCTAAAAGCTTAAGCTAGTAGATGTGGACTTAACATAACACTCACCAGAATGATATTAAGATTCTCAACGAAATCAGAGTTTGGCAACTCAAAACCATCAATGAAGAGAGCAAAAATCGATGACTATTGTCCAATTGAAGAACACAAGACGAAGAGCGCTTTGCCACTGAAACCATCGCAAACTCAAGCTATTCTAGTTTATGCCTCTGCTCCATGTCGTGACTTCTTTGAATTCTAATTCAATTGAAGCTTGAAGCAAGAGCTTCCGATTTAGGGATTTGAATAGGAAGGAAAAAATTTATGGTCAAGAAGAAAGAAAGGATTGATTTTGGTGAATTTGTTTATGGGATAACGTACCTTTTGATAAAATATCACAGAGATGATTATTTTGTTTTTTCATCACAAAAGAGTCCCTATGTTTTGTGATATTATCACAGGCCTCCATTTTCTTACTCTTATCGTTAAATCATTGTAATTAAGTTAAATTCAGAAGTAGGTTGGTCATTTAACTATATATAGTTAACCATATATAAGGCCTGATGCAATTAATTTTTATAATATAAAAATTAACTTTCTTTCTCTTATAATATAAAAATTAAAATTTATTTTTCCCTTCTCCGACTGCTTGTACCCTCCCACCGTTGAACAACGTCTCGTTGAGGCTTTAGAGAACCATCGACGCTTGCGAACATCGCCCTTACGGTTAAAGGGGGCGTGGCCAATACTATGTCGATCTCGCAGCAAATAGCGGTGGAGTGATGGTCTCCTTTGGTTCTTACTCTGGCTATAGATAGGGTTCCACTTGAACAAAAAACCCTCGCAGATCGAGCGAAAGATCAAATCGTTGCTGGGCTTCTTGTTGTTGTTCGCCATCGCATTATCATCGTGGGAATTGGGTGGAGAAGTCCTCCACAATAATCATCTTTCTCTCAAAACACGTTCTCATGGTTTGGTTGATGGTTTCCCTCTGTATTCCTCGATTCCCAAATCCAAATCCGTTAAACAAACTTGATTTTCACTTTTGTTGCCTACGTCGGCATTCAGTTTTGATTCTTTGGAAGTTTAGGGTCTATGGCTATAGAGAAAGTAGTTCAAAATTTTATTTGGTGGGATTTGAGAATTTGGTTCCTGCGAGTTGGCTGTTGCCATTATTTTAGGATTTGGTCATATGGGTATTGAAGCTTTGAGTTGAATTTTGATTCATATTATCAAATTTAGCATTTTTGTGATATTTGGTGATCTGGATATTGGAGGAATTAGTTGAATTTATTTGGGTAGTGGAGTATTTGGTCTGTGTGGAAGTGTTCTCCTTTTCAGTGAATTTCGATTTTTATTGTGTGTCTGATTTGTTTCAAGTTTTTGTTTTTGTCTAGGCAGTGTTTCTGATTGTCTTTTTTTTTTTTTTTTTCCTTGCAGCAATTGTTGATTTATGATAAGCAAAATTTAATTTTTTTGACAGTGTTTTTATTGATTTGTTAGTACTTTTTTTTTTTTTTTTAGTGAATGTTGAATTTTGGTTTTCCTTGAATGTCTGATTTGTTACAACTTTTTTGCTTTATGTTGTTATAAGAAAATACTTAGCTGATTCTTGTATGTTTTAGTGAGAATCAACAAATGGGTTTACTGATGAATCGACGTAATGGTGATGAATCGACATAGCCACCACCCGGAGGGAGATGAAGTTTTTGCGTTTGTTGGTGACCAGTTTCGCAGGGCGAAAAAAATGTAGAGGGGAGAGAGTGAGAGAAACGGTGGAGGTGGAGAGTGAAGAACAGAAAATATATTGGAAAATTTATTGTTTGTCTAAGTTTAAATTATTTTATTATTAATTAATTTTGTTATTAGGGATATTTTAATAATTATAACATAATTAAATAAAAAAATGATGTCACTTGTAAAAGTAAAAGAACGGAGGATTGTAAAGAGTTTCTCAGAATATAGATACTCTTTTTAAACCAAAAATTAAAAGGTTCATCTCTCTATCTCTCTCGTATTTTAGCGAAAGGTAAGGGAGGTGTGTAATATTATAAGTTATCTCCTTTATTTATTTATTTTTCTAAACCTGTGAGTTGCTGTCGTTCATCTGCTTAACCGGTTGTAGGTGATTTGCCTTCCTTTTCCTGCAGTCGTCAGATCAATCCTACGGCAGAAACAAATGGCGTGCTAGAAACAAATTGCGTATACTACTGTCTCCAGAAATTAAATGCTGAGACGTTTTAATAAAAATCTCCTACCATGTTAATGTACTTGCTAGTTTTCTTCACTTTAAACACAAAAGTCATCTGCTTCCCATCAACGACAGAACCCATTTCTTTCTTTCTTTCAAGCAACCACTTAATTGCAACTCATTCAAAAACTTATCAACAAGTGGCTTCGAAACACGCTTGGAAGGGTTAGTTTCTTTGCCTATATAGTTGGATTAAATAGAGGTAAACTATTTTTCTGTTCTGTTTTCAGTTCTTATATGATTTGGTTTGTTTGAGGGGAAATTTGGGTAGTTTGTTAAGTAATAGACTCTATGCTAAGTGTGGCCAAAGCTATTCTTTTTTCTTTAAAAAAAAGTAAGATCAGATTATGCATTTGTAGTCAAATAAGAACCGTCTATATGTGAAAAAGCTTAGCCTCTATGTTTTGACTAACAAGATTGCTTATCCTTAATTTTTTCCCCAAAACAAAATTCATCAAAGTTAATTTCACAGATCGAACACAAAATAAAAGCGGGACAATACTTTGACCAAATAAATGGGATACAAATTCTGATTCTTTTTCTTTCTAGAATTTACATGACTATGTAGATCGTCTGCAAGTAGTCACTTTACTTTTGCCATTTTTCAGGATCTTAAATTCGGAGGAAATTGCTTGGAAGCACTCACAAGACGTGCAATTTTAGCCCCACAATCTTTTAAATTCAACTGCTTCCATGAGCTTTCAAGGAGTCTTTTCTTCCTCTTGCTGGAAATATGACGTCTTTTTAAGTTTTAGAGGTGAAGACACCCGCAGGAGCTTCACAGATCATCTATATGCGGCTTTGAGACGAGAAAGATTTAAAGTATTTAGAGATGACAACGCACTTGAGAGAGGAAAAGAGATTTCAACAGAACTTTTTAAAGCCATTGAAGAATCGAGACTTTCACTCATTGTTTTCTCCAAAAACTATGCATCTTCTTCATGGTGTTTGGATGAACTTGTTAAAATTGTTGAATGTAAGAATTCAAGGAGTCAAATCGTCATTCCAATTTTCTATGATGTAGACCCATCAACAGTGCGAAAACAAAAAGGAACGTCTAAGGAAGCATTCATTGAACATGAAAAACTTAATGAGAATGGAGAAAAAGTGCAAAAGTGGAAGAAGGCTTTGATAGAGGTAGCAAATCTAGCTGGATTTGATGCAGGACATGTAAGGTAATAACTATTTCTTCAAGCATTGACTTTTTAATTGTTCTTTTCCTTGGCCTTTAAAGAAATAACAATAAATTCGTACAAAAGCATGTATAAAAAAGTGGGCTTTTATAATTCACCTATTGATAGAACTAGGGCAACATTTTTTTGGGACCATTAGAAAAGTTAAATTGATTATAATTTGTGTTTTTTTCTTAATTAATTAGATATGTCTACTTTTCTATTGATTTTCCTAATTTATTAAATATGTAGGCATATATCTTAAGCAATAGACCAGTAGTTTAATGTGTATTAATCCTTGCTATATAATATTGACAGATAGCTTTAATAAATGATAAGTACTAATAAACAAAAAAGAAAAGAAAAGAAAAAGGAAATCTTATTGTTCGTTTAAAAAAAAAAAAAAGCTATGAAGGTTTATAGAATATTAGAATATGAAAAATATGTCATTTACTATTAGTAGCTTCATCATGATTAAATAGTATTGTAACAACAAATTTTAGCTGGTTTTTTTTTTTTTCACTTTGCAGGTATGACTCAGAATTTATTCAGGAAATTGTGAGACGCATATCAAATACATTAACTGTTTCAAAATTTAGGAATACCATAGACCTTGCAGAGCTGGTAGGATTAGATTCTCGTTTGGAGAAATTGAAGATGATTATAGACGCAAGGTCTAACGATGTTCGCAAAATAGGGATTTGTGGAATGGGAGGTATAGGCAAGACTACAATTGCAAGAGCTATCTTTGAGTCAATTTCTAGAGAATTCGAAGGCAGTAGTTTTGTTGCTAATGTTAGAGAAATTTCGGAAAAAGATGGTGTGGTATCTTTACAAAAGCAACTTTTATCCCAAATCTTAACAGAGAAAAATATTCAAATATGCAACGTCTACGATGGGGTAAGCATGATAAAAGATGAACTACAATTTAAAAAGGTTCTTATCGTTCTAGATGATGTGGTTCATGAAGAGCAAATAAATAATTTAGCTCAAAAGTGTGATTGGTTTGGCTCAGGAAGTAGGATCATAATAGCAACAAGAGATAAACATTTGCTTAAAATACATGGAGTCCATGAAATTTATGAGGCTGAGAAACTAAATGATGATGAAGCTTATCAATTGTTTAGTTTAAAAGCCTTTAAAGATCAACCCGCAAGAGAGTATTTGGATTTGTCCAAATGTGTTTTACAATATGCTGATGGTCTTCCATTAGCTATCAAAGTCTTGGGTTCTCATTTGTTTGGTAGAACTATAAATGAATGGGGAAGTGCTTTAAACAAACTAAATAGAGATCCTCCTAATGAAATTCTTGACACCCTTCAAATAAGTTTTGATGGACTGAAGGAATATGAGAAGAAAATATTTCTTGACATTGCTTGTTTTTTTAGAGGAAAGGAAGAAGATTATGTGAAGAGGATACTAGATGGTTGTGATTTTCACTATGATATTGGGGTAGCTGTTTTAATTGATAAATGTCTCATTACTCGTTATGAGACTCGTTCTAAGACCAACATATTGTGGATGCATGACTTATTACAAGAAATGGGTCATCAAATTGTCAATAAAGAATCTCCTAAAAAGCCTGAAAATCGTAGCAGATTGTGGAAAGAAGAGGATATTAAACATGTATTGATAAAAAACACTGTAAGTAATTTTAACTTTAAAGGGAATCATATATTTTGTTAGTAATTACATTCATCTCAAAGCAATTCAATAAGTATCTTTATTTTCTTGTTCTTCACTTGTTTTTTCACTCTTTAACTTTTTAGGGAACTGAAGCAGTTGAAGCTATAATGCTTGAAACAGAGCTAAATTTAAGTGTAAGTGCTAAAGCTTTTTTAAAGATGACAAACCTAAGACTTCTCAAGATCATCAATGTACTTCTCCCAGAAGGTCTAGAATACCTTTCTAATGAGTTGAGACTACTTATATGGCATGGATATTCCCTAAAATCCTTGCCATCAAGTTTCCAACCGGATAAAATTTTTGAAATTGAACTGTGTCATAGCCCCATTGAGCAGCTATGGAAGCGGACTACAGTAAGTAAAATTCGATTACATGTCTATATCTTATTATTCAAGTAAATATTCATTTAATGTTTTTCCATTAAAATAGTAAGCTACGAAAATCACATCTCTCTTTTTTTTGTTTTCTTCCTTCTTTTTGCATTCAACAGCATTTGAACATGTCGATGTTGACGTCCATTAAGCTCAGAGATTGTAAATATCTTAAGGAAATTCCCAACCTCATGTGGATCCCAAATCTTGTGGAGCTGTGTCTTGTGCGATGTCCAAGGCTGCTCGGGATTCACTCACCCTTGCTAGTTCATAAAAAGCTTAAATCTTTAATGGTGAATGATTGTCCTAGCCTTATGACTCTTCCAGGCAAGATTCACATGGAATCTCTTGAATCCTTTTGTATTTCTGGTTGCCCAAAACTGAAAAAGCTTCCAGAGTTTCCCGGAAGAATGGAAAAGCTGAAGTTTCTTCATTTTACGGGAACTGCAGTTGCAGAGATGCCATCGTCAATTGAACTTCTTATTGGACTCGAATATTTGGATGTGTCAGACAATAAAAGCCTCGTGACTCTACCAAGTTCTATAGATTTTCTAAAAGATCTTCGAGAACTGCGTCTTAATGGTTGCTCCAATCTCGTCAGTTTACCGAGTGCTATAACCAATTTAAAATCTCTTCTATATCTGCATCTCTCTAATTGCTCCAATCTTGAAAGTCTCCCAACTACCATAAATGGTTTGCAATCTCTTCAAAGTCTGTATCTCCGTCGTTGCTCCAAACTTGAAAATGTACCAGAGACTTTGGGGGAGGTTGCAAGTTTGAGGGCGCTTGATCTAAGAGGAACGGCTATAACACAACCAGTGTCGTCCATTTTTTCTATAAGAAACCTTCGGATACTTAAATTTAATGGATGCAAAGGACCTCCATCAAAATCATCATATTTGAATCTCCTTTCTCCTTTGATGCCAAGAGAAAATCCAAGCCCCATGTCTTTAATGTTGCCTGCTTCATCGGATCTTTGTTCTTTAACACAATTGGATCTCAGTGACTGTAATCTAGACGAAGGAGCAATCCACTCTTCATTTTTTGGCAGCTTATTGTCATTAACATCCTTAATTTTGAGTAGAAATAATTTTCTTTCACTGCCTACAAGCATCAAAGATCTTCAAAAGCTGAGATTTCTTAACTTGTGTGATTGCAACAATCTTCAATCTGTGCCGGAGCTTCCATCGGGTGTAAGTTATCTAAAGTTAAACGGTTGTGCTTCACTTGAAACATTATCAGATGCATTCAAGTCATTCAATTCAGAGCGTTTACAGATTTACTGTATAAATTGCTTGAAATTGATTGGTGAGGAAGATTTTATATTATCAATGGTGAAAGCTTTCGTTCAGGTAAGTCTCTCTCATTCACTTTTCCTCAATTGTATGCGAAAAGAAGTATACTATTATCGAATTCTATGGAATTCCTTTTTATTTTTTTTAATTTTGGGTACAGGTAGTACCACATCCAGACGATGAATACTACAGCCATGTTGTTTATCCAGGAGTTGATATTCCGAAGTGGGTACTACATCAGAGCAAGGGTTCTTCAATAAGTATAGAAAGGCCTTTAGATTTGTATAACAATGAGTTGATGGGCTTTATCTTGTGCTCTGTTTTTGTTGTCCACAAGAATCTCCGTGGCAATAGTGTAATGGATGCACGGCTTGATTGCCTCGTCAAAACTGATGAAGACGACAATTCTAAAAGATTAAATGGGATTTACATGGATGAAGACTTCAGTAAATGTAAATCAGAACATATATGGCTATTTTATTTACCTCATGATCAAGAGCGGTCCTTTCAACAGAACAAATATAATCACATTAACCTTTCATTTGAGGTGACATGGAGCCATCGAGTCGAGGTGAAGAGTTGTGGGATCCATCCAATATATGAGCAAGATTTGATCAACTTTAACCCCTCAGCAATCCAACCAATTGTGGATGTTACCACAACTTCTGGAAGCCTTTCGAGTATGATGATGAAGAACCACAACCTTTAAGATTCAAATTTTCTGCTTCAATGGCAAAACCTGTCTTTTATCAAAATATGTGTAAGTAACTTCCATCTAATTCTACCTTCAATTTCTCATCTTCTTTCAAATTGAAAAAAGTAAATGAGAATGCATCATAACTTCTTTTTTTAATTATTACTTTTATTGTTAATAGGTGACGTAGCTGAAAGATTTCCGTCTCTAAATCAGTAGACTATCAGAAAAATGTAGATTTTAGTCTGTTGCTTTTTTTTTTTTATTAACTACTCAATTACATTTATAGAAGAAAAAATACTTGTACGGATGAGTGGCTAAATTTAATCAATGCTTCTGTGTGAAAGATAAATAAATATTCATGGTGTGGTCATGCTCTGAGATTGATCAATTTGTTAAGTATATTTATATCAAATCAACTGTTGAGAGACAGTTGTGTTTTTCCCTTTTTTCTGCATGCTGTTCTTGTTTCCTCGGCACAGCAATATTACACTAATGCATAACTATTGGATTAGTTAAACATTGTTTATGGTGTATAATCTCTGAAGAATTACTTTGCTCTAGTATTTTCAAGCCTCTTATACATATATTTTAGATCCATTTTGGTGCTTAATTTTTTATCTGGTAAGACTTGGTTGTTAACCCTCGTTTATTATCTGTAATTTTACCTGTGATATCTTCCATTTTCTGAATCGTGATCTTAAATTTTTTTTGCAAGTGGGATAGTTGATTCTTCACGCCGAGCAACTTAAACGGGTATTTATATTTTACAAAGAGCCAGTACAACTCTTTCATTTCACTTTTTTCTTTTCTCTTTTATCCCTAATATGACAGGGAAGTTTCTAAACACAACAACTCCGGGAAATTTTATGGATGCCAAGATACATGAATGGAAATCAGATCATGATAATTTCAAAGACGCAGCATTGCTGTCTAGAATTTCGAGCAGGTACTGTAGTCTAACATATGTCTGGTAATTTAATTTCTCATATAATTAAACATGTTAATCATGATATCTATATCTTGATTAAAAACTTCAGTTGTCAACATTATAAGCATTAAGTCATTTAATTTGCAGAAAGCAGGCCAAGAACATGCTAAGTGCTTATCGGGACAATGACTCCGGATCTGCTTTTGAGGCTGCCGCCAGTGGACTTGTGAAGTATGAACCATTTTTCTTTGGGAGGCCACTCTTGGTTGATCCATTTGTCACAGTGGCATCACACTAGTCCGGCTCCATAGTTTCCAACTAGTACTTGGTGGCTGAAAGATTTTTGGTAATTCATATTTTTACAGCACGTTAAAAGTGGTTGTGCATTGCTTTACCAGTTCATGCTTCAAACATTCGGTACAATATCTATACCCAGAATTCTGATTTGACGTCATTTTTGGCATTTTTCGTTTAAGTACAATATTTCCTGATCTTCCAACAGTTCTCCCCCTTCCCAGTAATTTCTGCTTTCATTGTTTAGATGATGATTTCATCAAAGGGAAAATGGTGTGAATTTATTTATGGCTTTTCTATTTATAAGAATTAGTTTGTAACGTTCATTGAAGCATTATAGAAAACTAAAATATAAAGACAGAAAGAACAAGCATCAACATGCAGTTTCTGGCCTGACTCATTGTGCATATTATTTTTCTGTGTACCGCCATTGAAACCATTGGGAATACAAGTTGCAATGACTATGGTTGAAATGGAACAGAAAGATCATGCATTTTGACATTTTGGTCTGTTATACCATAGGATGACAAACTTTGTTTTTCTTGGAAACCAAACCTTTATACATTGCCCAACTCCTATAGGTCAGAGCATATGTGCTAATCCCCTATCATTTCTTTAATTTCAATGTACAATTGAAAGTAAATAGAAACAAAATAAAATAATGAGAAAAAGAAAAGCAACCCTCTTAGTTTAGGCTAGAGCTAGAGATACATTAAAAATTTGCATTGCATTTATAACAGCCTCAACTTCAATATCTACTAACTTCCCTGTCTTGGATGAAACAATAGCGCACTTCTTCTCTTCTGCATTTGGCACAAATAGCCTTCCCTTCAGCTCAGAGCAAAACAATGCAATGCTGCAAAAATTGGCACCAAAAGAGATAAGAATTCTAACTCATCTTTCAAGTCCGATGAAAAGTTATGAGACTTCATGGTTCTATTGAAGGCAACACAATGTTCAGTTTCAAAACCTAAAACATGTGAGAAGATGCGAAGTCCATCCAAGTTTACAAAAGTTCATAAGATAAAGTTATATGAATCTGATGACTTTAGCAGGTTTATGAAAATTTTGTGTGTCAAATAATGGTTTTAAAAAATATGGAAAATACTCAGACATCTATATTTGGCAAAAGCTTACAGAAGGCCGATGAAATTTTCCAAAAACTACAGAAGAAAGTGATGAATTATGGTTTTCTGGGAAATGAAAATCACCTGGGCTTTTCACGTGCATTTGCATGTTGGATAGCTGCTGTATTTGTAGCTACTACCCCAGCGGAGTCATTGATTAGAGCAGCAAGCTAAAGCAGGTGAAACCAAGAATGGAAGTGAAAAGTATTACAATTCAGAATTGTTTCGGATGGAACCATTTTGTAATTTTGTTGCATGATAAATACCTGACCAGGGGTGGTGATGAACAAAATACTGGCATCATCTCCGACTATTTCCTCCACATTTTCCCTTTCTTTCTCATGTGGAATAACAAAAACTGGTTTAAGTCCCCTGTTTCACGATATGTCAACACTTAAATTCACCTTTGCAGATTTTAATAGGAAGGACTTGATCAACATTATACAAACTTTAGCCAATTCGAAAGGGAAATCGTTTGTGACAAAACAGCATATCAACATTAGATTTTACTTCTTATTTTCATTCTCTTATCATAGTTTGAAACTTTCCACAACTCAAGCCTGTTAAATAATCCAAAACTACAGTACCTTTTTTTTTTTAATTGCTCTTGATTATGTTTTCTGTTTCATTGAGGCTCATATCCTTTATTTGCTTAACAAACTTCAGAGAAAACAAATCAATGAAATTTGTACCTTATTCCCTTTGCTATTTCAGCCCATACTTGAATTGGTAGCAAGCTATCAGTGTCCCCCCTACTCTGCATTGAGGCCTTTGAATCTGACTCTATGCCATGAATCACAACATATTTTCCTTTCTCCACACCTGCTTTAGTGTACTTTTCTGCTACAACCTCCTTGAGTTTTCTTGAAATTGATACTCTCAGTGGGGGCACTGGTTGCCTTGGAACACTTCGAAATGGTCTCCCTAGCCAATCGACCATCTGTTGGTACCTAAATCAAGCAACCAAATATGGAAATTAAAAGCTTGTTTTATAGTATCAAAATCATACCATGTTTTGATGTTGTATTTCGTCACTTACATGTTGTAGCCCCCTTCAGAAAGATTCAAACTTTCTGCAGTAAAAGTTTCAGATAAAAGCAATCCTGCTCCTGCTGCATTCACATTTGGGTAAATATAGCTAACTCTGTCTCGAGCTGTTGTCATGAACAAGAATGCTGCATGGCCAAGCCCCGCCAATTTGGTTGATAAGACCATGTCATAGTACCTATTCTGCGAGGATAGTGCAATATGCATAATAATCTAAACCAAACTGATAGCCCCTGTAAATTATCACATACACATAGTGAAGAGAAACAGATCAAATATGCTCACAGAAAACAGATCCAATTAGTTTATTAAGATTCATTACAGAAAATGTGGCTTGATTCTTTTTACTGTATAATTATTTAATTTCAAATCTCAATAACTAGGACACAGAAATTTTTCATAAATTGATCTTATTGCTTAGCGGGCAACAATTTGAAACCAAATTTTCCTAACAAAAGCTATGGAAACCAACATTATTTGTGACCCAATATATGCTAATTGCTACTCTACTCCATTGCCCGAAAAATTGATCCAAAATTGAACAAATAGTTTCGTTTATTTGTTAGCTCATGGATGCAAACCTACATGTTATAAGCTGAAAAAATGGATCAGAGATTGATTCAATGTTTCTTAGACAAAGAATACAGAAAACAACACCAAGTTTTCAACCTCTCTAAATACTACAAAGTGTATCGTCTTCAATTCTTCATAAGGAAATAATCAAATTAGATATCCTGCCCACCTTAAGTAGTCCAAGCATGTCAGTATACTCAGCTGGGTCAGGCCAATCGTCATCAGGATCATAAACATTTGCCCACCTCACATTCTTGTTCAACTCAAAAGTCTGCTTCCCTCTTGCTGATGCAATCACATCTATCTGCACACCAGGGTACCTTATAGCCAAACACAGCAAAAAGAACATCATAACAATTCAATTGAACCACACAAATCAATCTTGTTTTCCCAATTTATCATATTAATCTCCAAGACTAACCTGTCCTTTATCAACTGGATGGCAGGGAAAAACAGCAAATTCTCATAAACACCACCAGAGATGACACAGCAACACCTCCTAACATCACCTCTTATTTTCAAAGGCAATGAAGCAAGTTCAACAGTGAATCCCATTGGGAACTTCAAGAACCCATAAGGGTTGTCATGATTATCAGGTGGCCTAGGATCCTCCTCCTGCTTCCCATCAGCAAACAATGAGCCATATTCCATCTCAGGGTCCTCCCCATCATCAAAAGGGTCAAGCCATGGATTCTTCTTCTTTGCCTGAGTGGTCAGAGCAGAAGCTCTTCTGGCAGACAAAGGTTGGTCTGGCGGGCTAAAGTGGGTGAAGTGAGTTGAGGGAAGAGAAAGTGGATTTGAGAGAAATGGAGAAGTGGATTTGGGCAGCAATGAAGTTGGCGCTGCTGCTGCTGCCATGAGTTCTTAGAGTCTGGGTTCTGTGTTACTTGTTGAAGCTCGCTGTCTTTGGTTGAGTTTGTGGTGAGCTTGGTCGTTATTTGACTGTTGTAGAAGTTTGTCATGTTTGGGATTTGAGTGTGTGGAAGGAACTTGGATAAGTGGGGGCCTCTGCTTGCTCATCCTCATGCACTTTTCCTCCTTTTTCTTTGGTTTCAATTTCCATTTTCCAAGTTGGATTTAACAAGAAAATAAATGTTATATATATAAAATGGAAATTAATTATCGTAATACTAATCGATGCATAATTGTCGTGAAAATAGTTTTAGTATTGGACATATATGCAAGACCCTTGTGTAGGTTTAAACGTAAATTATGCTTAACACCATATAAATGTGCTCACTCTATATTCTTCTGGCATTTCTAAGGTTGTTCCATTTCCTTTTTTATAGTGAAGGTGAAAGATAATTCTATTATTATTTAAATATTTATATTATAAATATTTAAATGGACAACCACACTGGACCCCTATTGTTTACTGAAACATCTCTGCCAACTCTGACTTTTCAAAAATCATCACAAAAGCCTCCAATCGTTAATAATTTCCGTTAGATAATATCAATTTTGTTTTTATCTTTCAAGTGAAATGTCATATTTATCCTTGTTATCTTTTAAAATTTTAGAAACTAACAAATGTTAGGATTCGAATCTAGTACCTATTAGTTAGAAAAAAATATATTTTACCACCAAGCCAAATATATCATTTAATTCCAAGTAAACAAACAATTTATTTAATCTATTTGAGTGAAACAATGGCCTATTCACCTTTTGCTTTACCTTTACAACTAAACTCAATTCTAATAATACCTAAATATGCAACATCAACCAAAATCCAAGCAATCTGATTTTTTTAATCAAATAAGAAAATAGAAAACTAATAAAAAATAAAATCTACATTAAAATTTAAAAAAACTATTTCAAAATAAAAAAAATCTATATCAAGATAAAAAAACTAAACCCAATCAAAATTAAAAAAATTAAACCTAATCAAAATAAAAAAATAAAATTATATCAAAACAAAAGATAAAATCTATATCGAAATAAAAAATAAAATCTGTATCAAAATGAAAAAATTAAACCTAATCAAAATAAAAAAAAAATATTTATCAAAATAAAAAATTAAACCTAATAAAAAAAATATATATCAAAATTAAAAAATTAAAATCTTAACACTTAAATAAATTTTAATCAAATAGGTTAAATAAATTGTTTGTTCACTTAGGATTAAGTCATGTGACTCATGTACTTGGCTTGATGGTAGAGTATACATTTTCTAACTAATTGGTATCAAGTGCAAATCTTAACATTTGTAAGTTTCTAAATTTTTAAAAGATAAAAATGTTAAATATGACATTTCACTTAAGAGATAAGGGCATAATTGATATTATCTTATTATCAGTTTATTTTAACAAAAATTATTAACGACTGGGTTATTTTTTTTGATTTTTGAAAGGTTGGGATAGGCAGTGATGTTTCCACAGATAATGGTGGTCCAGGATGATTGTCCTATTTAAATTAATAATTTAATTACATAAGTTTAATATATATTTTTGTTTATGCTTTGAAAAGGTTGATTATTAGAAAAGTGGTGTATTTATATATAACATCACCAATAATTTTTTTAGAGCCCAAGTTTTAGGCCCAGCTATGTGCATCCAATGTGTCAGTTGATCTTCTATTATTCTTAGAAATGAGTTTTTGTATTTTCCACCCTTAGTTAATGAAGGCATAAAATACCAACTCATGCTTCTATTATTGTTAGAAATAAAATAAAGTTTTATGAATTAAGGTAATACTTTGTTTTAATGGAAAAAAAAAAATCTGATATCATTTTTCTTGAAAGGTGGAACAAATTTATTAGAAAGCAAAATGAAAGATTACATCAGATATGAGGACTCAAAACCCCTCCAAAAAAGAGAGATAAGTATGATCTATAATACTTGGATGTATCAAATTAAATGAACATAAAACTTATGAAAATATTTTTAAAAGTTTAAAGATGCACTATGTCGTTAGAAAATTAATTAACCTTTGAAATTGGCTTTAAAAAAAATAATGTTTTAAAGAAATTTTTCGTTGATCTTAAACACAATGATCTAAAATACGGATTAAATTCAATGCTTCAATTCATGAAAGCATAACATAATAATTCATGCATTTATGAATCGACATAATACTGTGAGCTTGATCTCATATAATAATAGTTATATATCAAAGACATAATTAATTTTCAAGTATCATAACTTACGAGAAGTCTTATATTATTACTAATTTTTTTCTAAAACATGATTGTAAAATTTTTCTAATACCAATTATATATGGAAATAAAAAACAAATTGATAATGATAAGATAATTATTGATAATACTTAAAATGGCAAAAAGTATATGATACAAAATATAAGACGTTGATGTAATATTAATAAAAGGAAATTATTAATGGGTGTTTATTAGCGAGGAGAAAGAAATTTTGGAAGTCTTTTTTTTTATTATTGAAATTTAACTTTCTTTACCATTTTTTTCTATTTTATATGCTAATGATAATTGCAACAATCCAATCTACAAGTGATCAAACTATCTTGAAAACTTTCTGTATATATAGGTTCCACGATGTAGTATGCATGTTCTACCCAATCGACGATTAGACCACCACATATGCAATAGAGTT
Organism: Boswellia sacra; assembly: GCA_013180625.2. Taxonomy (NCBI): domain Eukaryota; kingdom Viridiplantae; phylum Streptophyta; class Magnoliopsida; order Sapindales; family Burseraceae; genus Boswellia; species Boswellia sacra. Next base: position 578,528 of record SNVD02001637.1, read on the forward strand.
CAAACATCTTAAGCTAATGCATACATCCACACGTTAAACAGGATTTTTAATTTTTGGTACTCACCAATATCTCAAATAATATTATGTATTTACTTTAAAAAAATATGACGATATTAATCCTATTAAAAACCAATATGGATTTAAAATAATGTATACTTTTGGTTTTGTATAACACAATCATATAAAAAGCATGATTAAACGCTGTTATAATTGTTATTGTTGAATTGCCATCTAATTATCATGGTTTTAAGGCATCACCTAAATTATTTCCTTTCTAAAAAAGAAATAAAAAGAAAACTTTTTTAGATTTATGTAAAACTTTGATCACCGTCATTATGGGTTATTTGAATGTTTAATTTTTGTATAAAATATGCACTTATTATACATCCACTTAAGTTGATCTATACTTCACAAATTAATTGTTGCCTCTAGAAGTATAATTCTACATTTTAGGAAAATTTTGGTGTTGTATATTATTTATTCTTTTGCCCTTAAAGCTGCCTACAAATTAGGGGCATAGTTTGTATTTTACACTTGCATTCTAAATGGATTACAACATGACAAACGGATTTTTTTTTTTAATTTATCACTCTGTGTTTGGATAAAAAGATCAAAATTTATCGCTTTGTGTTTGAATAAAAAGATCAAATGAATTTTAATATATAAATGTTTTTGTATTGTTTGATTTTAGTTTTATGTCTATTTTCAGATAATTTAATATATTAATTTGAATAAAAAGATCAAATGCAGAAAGGTCGGAATGGTTCAAATTTATCAAATTCCAAATACTTCTATATTTTTAATATTATCAATTTTATAAAATTCGTTGTCATTTCTTATTATTATATTTTATTAAAAGTATTTTGAATTTTATATTTGTAAAATATTTTCAATTTTAAAATATTTATAAAATAATAAGATCTTTTTTGCCCCCATACCGTCTTAAATCCTTGCTTTTCAAAGTTTTTCCAATTCCTTTTTCTTTAGTAAAATGTGAGACATAATTGTATTTTTTATAAAAATTTAATTCACTTGATGATATTATGAAAATCGAAATTAACAATATTTAAACTACATATTTTTTTATTTTTTTATTATTTTTTTTTTGTGCTAGGAGGTTTCTAGAAAACCTAACTTTTAATGATAAAAAAAATTGTATTTTCCATTTAAAAAATACGAAATATATAAACAATAATTAATTACCAATAACCCAGCCACACATATGGAAGCTGTAACTTGGGCTAGTTACGGTTGGGCTAGATTGTCAAAGTTTGAGGCCCAGCTCTATAAATCCACGCAGTGGGTTAACCTTCTAATATCCTAAAAACTAAATTAAGGTTTGAAAGGGATTTTTTTTTTTTTAATGATTTTTCATGTGTAGACTTAGAATATAAATTCAAACTCTATTATTATTTCTTTTGGACCTGATTCTAAAATGTTTCAATTGCCAATGAACATGATGTGGTGAATAATAACAAAAAGATATAGAGAATTACTTCAATAATAAGATAATTACTAATTTACTACAATACATAAAACGACAAAAGTATGACGTTGATGCCTAGCTAATATAATTAATTATAATACTTCAATTTTTTAAAAATCAAATTAAATTACTAACATAAATTAATAATTCAAAGAAGTACTAAAGACCCCTTTAAATGATCTTATAACCCATTGACTTCCTTCTATGGTTGATCTTTCTCCTACAATTTCATCAGATTATATTTTAATTTATATTCCGTCACATAAAATATGGACTTATAATGCACTTAAGTTGATTTTAATAAAGAGTGAAGAAATTTAAATTTAAAAGATTTTCCAAGAAAATTCAGTTAAAATTTTAATGGTTTTGGGTTCTTTGAAAAGGTTGATTCAGAAAATTAATGAATTTATCTCACATCATTAAATAATTTTTCTAGAAAAAGTGAACTTTTTTATTTGATATTTTAAAACATAATATGTGTGTGTGTGTGTTTATAAATAAAATAAACCTCATTTAGAAAACTAAGTCCAACCGATTCTGATATCGAAGCTCTAACTTCCTGATATATAAGGCTGGCCTCAACTCAGGATAGCTTTAACCCAGCCATATGCCTCCACCTTGTTAATCTCCCCTTTGTTTAAAATAACTCAACTCATGCAGTCATGCTTCTCTGAATTGAGATAATATTGTGAGCTCAGTGTCATGTAATCTTTTAATATCGAAATGAATAAATAAACATTGAAAATATGATAAGAGTAATTAGTATTGTCACCTCCAATATTTAGGCGAAATAACACTATTCTCCAAACCTTCGGTGAAGTAACATACAAGTCCCTAATTTCTAAATATTGTTAATCCATCCATTAAAACATATTGCGGGAAAACAATTTTACCCTTATTTATATTATAAGATTTATTTATTTATTTCTCTTTATAAAGAAGATAAATTTTAAAAGCACCAACAGGACTCAAAAAATCAAATTTTTTAACATTTTATAGAAACTGGTTTGTATAAATGGTTTGTGAAAAGTGATTTTTTAAAAATAAAAATTAAAAAGAAAATGGTGTGTAGATAAATGAAAATGGTAGTCTAACTGGTTTTCTTTCTAATTTTTATTTTCTAAAATTTATATTTTTTAAAAATAAAATTAAAAAGAAAATTGTTTGTAAATAAACCATTTAAAAAAAAGTTTGCAAATAAAAATTAATATTTTAAAATTTTTCTCCATTATAAAGAGAAATAAATAAATAAATCTTATAATATAAATAAGGGCAAAATTATCTTTTTATAATACGTTTAATAGATGGACTAATGGTATTTGAAAATTAGGAGTCTTTCTGTTAATTTGCCGAAGATTGGAAGGAGAGTGTTACTTCACCTAAACATTTGAGGTAACAATGTTAATTACTCAATATGATAATTTATGATCCATCTTTTATTATTATTATTTTGGGAGGCGATTATAGAATGTTTATAAGACTGATGACAGGTCGAAAAAAAAACAAAAGACATAGATAATTACACTAAAACTAAAATAATAACTACACTACTTATGATGACAAAAGGAATGTGACCTAAAATAAGCAATGATAATACTTCAATGTTTTTAAAAATAAAATTAGATTATTTACATAAAATTAATAAACTTTTTTTTTTGAATTTTCAAAAGTGCTTTTTTTCTTTTAATTTATGATAGTTGTTGTTTCCAATTATATCCGGACTCTCAATCAAACGGGTCATTTAACAGTCACCTTCCTTTTGCCGGGGCAGCTTGGAGCAAAAGAGAGTTGAAGTAAGCTCTAGGAGAAGGATTATCTCTGGTGACCTTTCGGCCATATCTCCGCCATTGATATCCATCTTTCACAACATGAAACATAATTCAATATTAATTTTTCAATTCAATCTATATATTTTTTTAGAAATCAATAAAAGGATCAATTTTTCTCCATGAATGTTTTACGGACTTACGAGGCTGTATTAATTGCATGAATAAGTCCAGGAATGAACTCTACGTACAAATCTTTGGCTTGGTGGCTTCTTCCCTTGGCGTCATGCATGATTCTTCGTCAGTTCAAATGCTGCTTTCAGACTTTCTTTTCTTGGATATTAAACATGGATAATATGCACTTACTTTAAAAAAATATGACGATATTAATCCTATTAAAAACCAATATGGATTTAAAATAATGTATACTTTTGGTTTTGTATAACACAATCATATAAAAAGCATGATTAAACGCTGTTATAATTGTTATTGTTGAATTGCCATCTAATTATCATGGTTTTAAGGCATCACCTAAATTATTTCCTTTCTAAAAAAGAAATAAAAAGAAAACTTTTTTAGATTTATGTAAAACTTTGATCACCGTCATTATGGGTTATTTGAATGTTTAATTTTTGTATAAAATATGCACTTATTATACATCCACTTAAGTTGATCTATACTTCACAAATTAATTGTTGCCTCTAGAAGTATAATTCTACATTTTAGGAAAATTTTGGTGTCGTATATTATTTATTATTTTGCCCTTAAAGCTACCTACAAATTAAGGGCATAGTTTGTATTTTACACTTGCATTCTAAATGGATTACAACATGACAAACTGAATATTTTTTTTAAATTTATCAATCTGTTTTTGAATAAAAAGATAAAAATTTATCACTTTGTGTTTGAATAAAAAGATAAGATGAATTTTAATATATAAATGTTCTTGTATTGTTGGATTTTAGTTTTATGTCTATTTTCAGATAATTTAATTTATTAATTTGAATAAAAAGATCAAATCCAAAAAGGTCGGAATGGTTCAAATTTATCAAATTCCAAATACTTCTATATTTTTAATATTTTCAATTTTATAAAATTCCTTGTCAATTCTTATTATTATATTTTATTAAAAATATTTTCAATTTTATATTTTTAAAAATATTTTCAATTTTAAAATATTTATAGAATAATAAGAATTTTTTTTGCTCCCATACCCTCTAAAATCTTTGCTTTTCAAAGTTTTTCCAATTCCTTTTTCTTTAGTAAAATGTGAGACATAATTGTATTTTTTTAAAAAATTAATTCACTTGATTATATTATGAAAATCCAAATTAACAGTATTTAAACTACATATTTTTATATATTTTTGTGCTAAGAGGTTTCTAGAAAACCTAGCTTTTAATGATTAAAAAAAAAAACCAAATTTGTATTTTCCATTTAAAAAAATACGAAACATATAAACAATAATTAGTTACCAATAACCCAACTACAGCAATGAAAGCTGTAACTTGGGCTACTTACGGTTGGGCTAGATTGTCGTAGTTTTAGGCCCAGTTATATAAATCTACACAGTGGGTTAACCTTCTAATATCCTAAAAATTATAGGGATATTAACAATTTACCCCATAAGATTAAGCGAAAATACAAATTATCTCCTGTAATATTTAAAATTATAAATTACCCCCTGATTTTTAAATTCTGATGTCAAATTAAACGGAGTAGGGGTATCATTGAAAATAAAAATCGTGCGATAAAATTAAGAGATATTTAACAATTTACCCCCTGAGGTTAAACGAAAATATAAATTTCACCCTCCCGAGGATAAAAATAATTAAAAAATTATGATGAAAGCAATAATAATAATTAAAAATATTTAAAACTTTATTGAATAAATAATAAAAAGTAAATTTGAACCAAATTGAACCCACCATTTAATCCGAGCTTTAATTAACAAACCCAAATTGAGCGGCGGGAAGTTCTAGTAGAGGAGAGAGAGGAGGAATTGGTGACGTAAGCAATTTCATCAATGAAGAGAAGGAAGCGACGATCGTAGGGGTGACAATTTGTGTCATATGTGTCGACCCATTTAATTATTCGTGACAAGACATGAAAAGCGGATTCGATACAGTTATTAAATGTGTCACCCACGTGTTGTAATCGTGTCATATTTAATTAACATAATTTACTTAATTGTTTAATCTAATTATGCATAGTATATCATATTCTATATATTTATATCAATTAAAATTATTTTTAGAATATAAATAATTATTAGTATAAAAAAATTATTAAAATCATTACAATTTATTATTATGTAAATTAATTTAGTTTATAATATAAATTTTTCAATTTTATAATATATATGTTGCAAGAAGGTAAAAATCATATCATTAAATGAGCTTGCATGTTAATGATTGACAAGATATATTTAACTATTCGTGTTATTAAACTGGTTGGCGTGTTGAACACCCTCAACATGAATTTAACCCATTTATTAATCGTGTGTCGTATTCATGCCGTATTCATGTCGTATTCGGGTGTCATGATTCAAATTGCCACCCCTAGACGATGGCGGTGTGGAGAGAAGATCTGGTGAAGCACTAGAGAGAGGTGATGGAGATTGCTGGTAGAGGGGAGACGGAGAAAGAAAGAAAGAAAGGTAAGGGTGTTTAGGTGATTTTAGAAAAGTGAGTGAAGGTATTTGTATTTATATAAGGGCATTTTGATTGAATAGCATATATTATCCTCTCTCTCATCTTTTTCACTTAATTTAATGTCGAAATTAAAAAATAAGGGGACAATTTGTAATTTCAAAATGTGCAGGGGGAATTTGTCTTTTTGCTTAATCTCAGGGGGTAAACTGTTAATATTAAATGACCGAACATGAGGTTATTTTGATAAAATTGTGAAGTGTTTTTTCTCTTTCCTCCTTTCCGTTTAATTTAACGTGAGAATTCAAAAATCAAGGGGCAATTTGTAATTTCAAATATCATAGGGGGTAATTTATATTTTTGATTAACCTTTGAGGGTAAATGTTAATATCCCAAAATTAAAATAAGGTTTGCAAGGGATTTTTTTTTTAATGATTTTTCATGTGTAAACTTAGAATATAAATTCAAACTCTATTATTATTTTTTGGACCTGATTCTAAAATTTTTAAAATAGCAATGAACGTGATGTGGTGAATAATAACAAAAAGATATAGAGAATTACTCCAATAATAAGATAATTACTAATTTACTACATATGATATTGATGCCTAGCTAATATAATTAATTAGAATACTTCAATTTTTAAAAAATCAAATTAAATTACTAACATAAATTAATAATTTAAAGAAGTACTAAAACGCACCTTTAAATGATCTTATAACCCATTGACTTCATTCTATGGTTGATCTTTCTCTTACAATTTCATCTGAAATAAAATATTTTATTTTTATCCTATTTTGAAATTATTTTTTAATTGAAATTTACTCAAATTAACCCTGTGATGTAGAATAGCAACCTAAAATGGATAAATGAATGATATATAATTCGGTTGTTCATTATATTGTGATATATAATACTTTTATTACTACACAATTAAATGAATTTGATATCAAGCTAATCATATGTGAGATACAATTTCAACTTTATAGTTAGAATTTAAATGGTCTTAATCCATTAGTAAAAAAAAAATATTATAATAGAATTTAATTTTTAATATCATAATACATTTATGTGATTTATTTTATTACATCAATAATATATTGTAAATAAAAATAGTCATTGGGAAGAGAATGGACTCAATGGGTGTCTTCAGTATCCTGTGTGATCATCTTTGGGAATGGGCTTAGTTCGTAGCCAGCGTTTGGCCCAAGCTGCTAACAACAGATGCGACCACCGTTTCCAAAACTTAATTTTTCAACTAGTACTATAATATTTGGTGCTCCCCAATATTTCAAATAACATTTATAAATTAATTCCAAAAATATGATAATTTCATTGAATTTGAAAAACTATGTGAATTTAAAAAAGAATTATCTACAAAAATGCATGAATACTTTTGGTCTATATAATATCAAATAAAATAAAGCATGGTTAAATGTTATTATAATTGTTATTGCAAGTGTCATTTAATTACGTGGTTGTGGTTCAGAAGCATCGCCTGAACTATTCCTTTTTTTTCTAAATAGACAGAAATACTACTTAGATTTTGGGGCATGTTTCATCGTATATCATTTTTATATAAATCCATGCATAAATTATGAGTCATTAGATCAATCCATTGCCAAATTCATTGACTGAGATTTAATATAATAATTGTCCTCGACATACATTACTTATACATGTTATAATATTGAATCCTATTTATTGAAAGTGGCTTGATCCAATAACTCACAATTTCTATATAAACTCAACCAATTTATGAATAACTATTACCATCAATGTTGTAGGTTTATTGAATGTATATTTTTCTTATAAAAATTCTACTTATATATCCACCTGACTTGATTCATACTCAAACAATATTTGATCTACTTAATTATAAAAGATAAGATATGGCTAAATTATTAAAATTTATTCATAAAAAAAGTGTATATGTATATCTATATGTATTGTTCATCAAGCTCGTAAAATTTAAAAAATTCCATTTATTTACGATTTTACTCCGTTAGGTCCTTTGACAAGGTTTGATTAAGAAAATTAGTGAAGGTATAACGTCGCTCAATAATTTTTCTGCAGGAAAGTGAAATTTTCATTAAAAATAATATATTTTATTTTAAGAGATTAACGAAAATATAAACCTTAATTACCAAACTAAGCCTAACTCATATTGACGATATCGAAACTAAGTTTTTAGGAAAATAAACTAAAAACTAAAGAGTAGCTCTATTCATACTTTGACACGAATTTGCAGAATTCTGATGTCGTATATTATGGATAACTTAACAGAAGTTTGCTGTACATAATAAATGTGAATAACTAGATAACTTTATTCAAACTGAAATAGCCGTTATATAGGCGTTACATCAACTAAATATAACGTGAATCCATGAATATAAGACCATGATTAACCACTAAATCACTACTAACTTGTAGAGAAATAATAGGATAACTAATGCTTAAGATTACTCATATGAAGTGATCAAATTATGACCAAATCAAAGTCAATAACTTATTCCTAAAGAATAGGGCACATGATCTGCACAATATTTGCATAGAACTCTAACATTCCCTCCCTTAAACTGAATATCCGGAAATGTTCAGTTTAATTCTCATGCAGACCCCTCCCTCAAACTGGATCTTCAATAGTGCAAACTCCAAGCAACTTCCTAAGCTTCACAAAACTTGCCAATTTGAGAGGTTTGTGACGATATCAGCCACTTGATCTTCACTTCTGCAGTAAACAAGATCAATGATTCCATCTTTTGTAAGATCACGCAAGAAATGATATCTCACATCTATGTGTTTGCACCTTCCATGTGAAACAGGATTCTTTGTAAGCTTCATAGCTGAACTGTTGTCACAAAATATTTGAGTAGAACCTAGTTGCTTGAACTAAAGTTCCTCAAGAATCTTTCTCAACCAAAGTGTTTGACATGTACAAGAAGCTGTTGTAACAAACTCAACTTCTATTGTTGACAAAGTGACTATTGGTTGCTTCTTTGATGATCATGAAACTGCTGTAGAACCCACCATAAACACATATCCAGATGTGCTTTTTCTGTCATTCAAATCTCCTGCATAATCACTGTTTGTGAACTCGAACATAACAGAGTTTTGTTTTGTTTTATAAAATAGATCATATTCAGCAGTACCATTCAAGTAACATAGAATCCGCTTTGCAGCTTGTAGATGAACCTCATTTGGACTCTCCATATATCTGCTAATAAGATTGACTGCATACATTATATCAGGTCGAGTTGCTATTAAGTACATCAAACTTCCAACAATTTGTTTGAAAAGTGTACTATCAACTCCTTTGCCTATAGGATTCTTCACAAGCTTCAATCCCAACTCAACTGGAGTTGTAACTGGGTTGCAATCCTTCATCTGAAACCTTTCTAAGATCTCTTGAACATATTTCTTTTGAGAAATAAATATCCCAGTAGTTGCTTGCACAATTTCTATGCCAAGAAAATAGTGCATCATACCAAGATCAGACATATCAAACTCACGCATCATAGACTCCTTAAATTTCTCAAACATAACACTATCACTTCCGGTATAAATCAAATCATCTGCATATAGACAAACCACAAGCATCTTTCCTTTATCTCCAATTTTTATGTAAAGAGTATGAGCATATGGGCACTTTTTAAAACCTTCCTTCAAGAAATAAGCATCTACATAAATATACCAAGCTCTAGGTGCTTGCTTGAGTCCATATAAAGCCTTTTTCAATTTATAAACTTTATGCTCACTACCTTTTATAATATAACCAGAAGATTGATCAATGAATACCTCTTCTTATAAGTTTCCATGTAGAAGCATTGATTTCATATCAAGTTAAAAAATGGACCAAGCATTTTGAGCTGCTACTGCAATCAATAATCTGATTGTATCATGCCTCACAACAGGAGTAAACACCTCCTTGTAATCCACGCCAAACTCTTGTTTGTAGCCTTTAGCCACCAAGCGTGCCTTGTATTTGTTAACTTCACTATTTTCCTTCAACTTTGTCTTGTAAACCCACTTCGTACCAATTGTTTTCTGCCATTTTGGAAGTTCAGTCAATTCTCACGTATTGTTTCTCTCAATGGCTGCAATCTCCTCATCCATAGCCTTTTGTCATTTTTGCTCTTTGATAGCTACTTCAACATTATAGGATCACAATCTGAAAATATGACAAAATGTGTAAGTGGATTCTCATTATCAAATCCTGGTACTTGATAATCTGACATCCATGCTGGCCTTCTTCTAACTCGTTGAGAACGAGGGCCTTCTGAAGTGATAGCTTCTGCAGATGTTTCTGTTACAACTGATGTAATAAGTTCTATCGCTTGCGACGTAACAGAAGGTATTGGAACTGGTTTTATTGCTGGTAACATTGCTGCAGTTTATTGTTGCTGCATTTCTTCATTTTCACCATTAACATATGCTGAAATTTTTTGTCCAGATAAGTTTTCGCTTCATTGAAAATAACATCACAGCTAATGATAATTTTCTTAGTAATAGGATTATACAACTTATAAGCCTTTGAACAATCACTAACACCAAGAAAAATACATTTTTTCCCTTTGTCATCTAATTTCTTTCTTTTCTCATCTGGAACAGGGGCATATGAAATATACCCAAACACCCGAAAATGATCAACAACAGGTTTATGCCCACTCCATGCTTCTTCCGGAGTTATATTTTAAAGAGGTTGTGTAAGACACCTATTCAAAATACGAACACTCCAATTAATTGCTTCAGGCCAAAAGCTCTTGGAAAGATTGCTCCATTGTAGAAGACTTCAGACCATATTAAGAATTGTGCGATTCTTTCTCTCAAAAACTCTATTTTGTTGAGGTGAATATGCTTCTATCAACTGCCTTCTAAACTCCATGTTTGTCACAAAAATCTCTAAATGCTTGTGAGTTTTACTCTCCACCACGATCAATGCGTAAAACTTTAATTGGACAACGAGCTTCCTTCTCAACTAGGGCTTTGAACCTTTGGAAACTTGCTAAGGCTTCTGACTTTTCATGCAAAAAATATACCCAGGTTTTTCAGCTAAAATAATCGATGAAGGATATAAAATACTGTTTACCTCTATTGGAAAGTGGTTTTATCGGTCCACACAAATCTGAGTGCACTAGTTTAAGCACTGTCCTTGCTCTCCAAGCCTTCTCTTTTGGAAAAGCATCTCTATGTTGTTTGATAACAACACAATCTTCACAAATCTTTGAAGGAGATTCAAATTTTCGTAGTCCTACCACCATATTTTTTTGTTACAAGTGTTGTAATCCACCAAAATTGAGATGACCATAGCGGTTGTGCCACAACCATGCTGTTTCTTCTGATTTTGCAACAATACATGAGTGATTGATATGATGGAAATACAACGAAAACATCTGATTTGCTGTCATTTTCACTTGGCTATCAAACCCATTCTGTTATCTTGGACACAACAGACTCCATTTTTGATAGAAATCTCATAGCCATTTTCTTAAAGCTGTCCAACACTAAGAAATTTAGTTTTCAACTCTGGAACATACAAAACATTAGAGATTGAATGAGAATTTCCCTTGGCTTGAATAGAAATCCTCCATTTTCCTATAATTGAAATTATTGAGTCATCACCAAACTTAACAGAATTTTTAAAGGATTCATCCAAATAACTAAACAGATTTCTATCATCACACATGTGATTACTGCAACCAGTATCTAAATACCATAAATTTCTTTGAGACTCTTCTTTATAAGAAAATTTTCATCGTCTTCCTTTTCTGCAAAGTTGGACTTCTCACCACGATTTTTATTCAAATTTGTACGGCACTCAGTACTAATGTGACCATACCTATGACAACGGTAACATTCAACCTTTGACTTGTCTTCAGACCTTCATTTTTGTTTTGATGAATTCTATCCATCATGGCCTCTCCTTTCTCCTTGGGAATCAGGGGCTTTCTCCTCTGATTTTTTGCGCTCATTCTTGCCTTTCCAACTCTTCTTGCCTCGTCCAGCTCCTTTGGAATTTGTGGCTGCTTGCAAGGCTTGTTCCTCCTTGTCTTGTTAAACAATTTTTTGCTCATGTACCAACAATAAGCTCTGCAACTCATCTATTGACAACGTGTCAATATCTTTTGATTCTTCAATCACACAAACAACATAATTAAATTTGGATGTGAGAGAACGAAGAATTTTCTCAACAATGGTAACATCATCAAGCTTTTCTCCATTGGTGCGTCGCTTATTTGCGATTGTCATCATCCTCGAGATGTAATCTGTAATTGATTCATCCGCCTTCATTCTTAGAGTTTCAAACTCAGCATGAAGCGCTTGAAGATGTACCATCTTCGCCCTTGTTGTCCCTTGGAACTTCTTCTTCATGGAGTTCTAAATTTGCTTGGAAGTATCCTTGTTAAGGATTGTTTCCAACATAGAGCGATCAATAGCTTGGAACAAATAGTTTTTTGCCTTGAGATCTTTAAACCTCTGCCCTCAAGTTCTGCTTTCTGCGTATCTGTTAGAGTAACTCCAGCTGCTGTTCAACAATTCCAGTGGCAACAACCTGCCAATACTCCTTAGGCCTGAAGAAGTTCTCCATCAACATACTCCAATGATCATAATGACCATCAAAGCGAGGAATTGCAGGCTGTACATAATTCACTGAAGCCATGACTGCTCCTGCAGTAAAAGTGACTCTCAAGCTAACTTTTTCTCTCTTATGGCGCTCTCACGTGGCTCCTGTTGGCTAACCGTAGCTCTGATACTACTATTACACACTTTGACACGAATTTGTAGAATTCTGATGTCTTATGTTATGAATAACTTCACAGAAGTTTGCTACAACGTACATAACAGAGGTGAATAACTATATAACGGCTATATAACGACTATTTCAGTTTGAATAAAGTTATCTAGTTACTTACCTCTGTTATTTAATAACGTGAATCCATGAATATAGGACCACGATTTACCACTAAATCACTACTAACTTGTAGAGAAATAATAGAATAACTAATGTCTAAGATTACTCACATGAAGTAATCAAATCATGACCAAATCAAAATCAATAACTTATTCCTAAATAATAGGACACATGATCTGTATAATATTTGCATAGAACTCTCACACTTATCTCATTATGTCACATCGCTAATTTAACAAGAATATAACTATAATCATAGATATTTTCAACCAATCACTCATTACCAGCCATATTAATTTTAAATATTTTCTTAATAATCTATTATTTGACTTCGATAGTGTAGGGCTTTTTCTCTTCAATTTAACTTGTGATCAAATTATTATTTGATCTTATTGGTGTTTGAATGTTTTTCTTCAATCCATTCCTTTTATATTTTTGCAGTTCTTTAGTTTAAAGAATTATAAGAAATCTTTTCATAGGTTTAATGCTAATCAATTGTTTCTCGTTTCTTTATAGGTTGATTTTGGAACCTAGATTGGACTCATATGAATTAATTATTTGAGACAGGATTGGACAGGGAAATAATGTACATGATAATTAAAATTTTAAAATTCTATTAATACATTAATTTAAAGGAAATTAAGTGAACATTTATATTTAAATTTATTTAATATATATTAATATTTAATATAGAAAAATATAATAATAATGTTGTTATTATTATCATTTTAAATTAGAGGGTATTAGTTAGTGATTAGTATAAATTGGTGTTATTAGATAATTAAATTAATTTCAAGTAAAGGCAAGCATATGTTTTGTACTTTTACAATATTTGGTTCCCACCAATGTCTCAAATGATGTTTAGCACTTAATTTAAAAAAAAAAAATTATGTTGAAAGTTTTGTGTCCATTTGAAATAGTTTGTCTACAAAAACGCTGGCATTCATTTATAACACAATCAAATAGAAAGTATGATTGTATATACAAAATTACATATATTTTAGAAATACCAAGTCAATTATATATATAGTACATAAAATAATCTGCCAAAGATGGTGGTGAAACAGCCGCGATGCTAACCATTCTTCCAAAGCTGATGGTGAACTAACATAGATGCTGATATTATTATATTATTAACAGAATATAAATAAAAACATTTTTTTGTTAAATTCTCTGTTAAATGTTGATAAAGAAAATCTCAACAATTCCATAGCTATATGAATATTTTGTAAAGCAACCTGACTAAAATCATGTGCCAAACAACATTGAAAACAAGAGATGGTTTATAATATTTGGTACTCACCAATATCTCAAATAATATTTTGAAATTAATTAAAAATTATTATAATATAAAATATTTAAGAGAACTAAGGCGGTTTTAAAACGATGTAGAAATTTGGTTTTGTATGACACAATCATATATAAAACATGAATGTTGTTATAACTTTTATTGTTGAAAGGCTGTCATCTAATTCTCATGATTGAGAAGCATCAACCAAACTATTTATTTTCTATTAGTATTTGTTTAAAAAGAAAAATTATTTAGATTCATCGATAACATTAACTATCAATGTTATTAGTTATTAGAATGTAGATTTTTCAAGTAAAATATGCACTTATTCATCCATTTCAATTGATTTATAATTCTAGAAATTTTTTGTAGTTAATAATAATTCTTGAGATTATTCTTTTAAAGAAATTTAGGGTGCAAAATTCAAAAAGAAATCTCAAAAAGGCTAATGAAATTTAAAAAAAAAATTCCTATATATTTTTTAGTGATAATTTTAACCATTTGTAGTTTTGCACACCTTGAAAAGGTTGATTAAGAAAATCAATGAATGTATACGTCAGCAGTGGCGGACCATGACTTAGGCCTAGGAGGCCTGGGCCCCACTAAACTAAAAAAATTGTTACATTTTATTAAAATATTATATAATATAAGTAGTATGAATTCAGTTTTACTATTTAGACCTCTCTAGATCTTTTAAATAGCTAAATTTATAGAAGAATATAATTGACATTTGAACGGATGGCTCAACAAATTTTTTATTTTTCTTATATTTAATTAATTAAATTTCTTTAAATAGGAAAATAATATTTCTCATTGAATAATATATTTTTGTATAAATAAATTTCTTATTAGATGAATAAATATTATTCAATCTATTAAATAAAAAGAAAGTAGTAACTATTTTCGCTCTTCTAATTTCTTCAGACACTTTAGTTACATATATTTAAAGAGAAATTGTAGAAAATTTTAATTAAAATAAAATTTTGAAATATTAAAAAACGTTAAATCCTTTTAATCCTTTTACATACCTGGCTAAGTTGATACAATTTTAATACAATTATTATATGTATTTTTTTACATGTTATTAATATTAATAATATTATTTTTGTTTTTCATCATAGAAACTTTTATTGGTATATTTTTTGGACTCAATTTATCAATAAATTTTTTCATAAACTTACACCCGCCAAAAATTTAACGGCAATACTAGGTATACAACCAAATTATATGACCTAATTCATATAATCTGACATGATTCTAGATAAAAATGAAAAATAAATTAAATAAATTTTAATAAATAAAGTGGGATCCACACATCAAATAAATGTACGTCAAATCAGATTATATGAGTTAAATTATATAATTTGATTGTATATCTATCGATACTCAAAATTTAATCTAACATCTCTCACTGTTTGTCAGACTTGAGTAACAAATAAAATAAAATAATATATTTTATTCTAAATTATTAAATAAAATATAAACCTGGATCACAAACCTAACTCATTCCCAATTTGGGCAGGGCTAGCTTTACAAAGTTCTAGGCCTAGCAACATGCGTTAGTTGTTCTCCGATTATTCTTAAGGATAATACTAGTTGTACAATTAAATTATACAATCTAATTCATACAATCTTGTATGGCATGAATTTACTGGATAGATAAAAATAAAAAAACAAATTAATTTAATTTTACTAAATAAAGTGAGATCTATCTATCCAATAAATATATACTAAGTGAGATAGGTTAAGTTGTACAATTTAGTTGTATGTCTATCATTACTGTGTTCTCAAAATAAAATTAAAATATGGTTTTAAAAGGATTTTTTTTTTCATATTTTTCATGTGTGGACCTAATATATGGATTTAAACTTCACGCTTTAATTCATAAAGGCATAAGATGTCTAGACTTTTAACTCAATAATTTGTTTACGAGTTGAGATTTCAATATCATGCAATCATTATTTATACATCAAGGACGTAATGAATTTTTGAAATGGCCTATTATTATTTTTATTTTTTCGCAATAAAATTATAAAATACTCCTATTATGCCAATTATATATGTTGATTGAAAACAAAAAGATATAGAGAATTACTCTAATATTCAAATGACAAAAGTATGATATCTAATTTAATTAACTATAATACCTCAATGTTCTCAAAAATCAAATTCAAATTAATTATGTAAAAATTAAGAATATTTTTCTAAAAGAAATTCATCAAAGTGCATTTTGTCTTGTTAAAATGATTCGGAACGGTTTGCAAAACTAAAAGCGGTTTCCTGTTTCCGTGCCTTGAAAATAATTTTTATGTTTTTTCAAATATTATTTAAAGTTGATTATAACAATTTTTTTTTTCAGAAATTGTTTTCTTAACTAAATGATACCAAAAACCTATTTTAGGTTTCTTAATTCTAATGAAAATTCTCTTCCTTTCGTTCAAGTTTCTAATAGACAACTCATAAAATCCCTTCTAAAATAATTTTTTTTTTTAGAATCCTGTTTTAAAATGATTTTCGTGAGAATTAACTCATATTAACACTTATCTTACAATGTTAAAATATTAAAAAATGGAGAATAATTCTATTTACCACCACAAAATTAAAAATAGTACAACCATCGACAAAAAACTATCTTTAAATCCTACATGTAATGATCCTCCAAGGCGGCATGCATTTGGGAATCAAAGCGAAACTAACTAAATTAATTATATTTGATTATTAAATACATCTTAATATTTATAGTTATTATATATAATATGCTTATTATTAATTAATGGTATTATTATTTAATTAGAATGTATATACCATGATAGCTAGGGGTGGCAATTCGTGTTCGCAGGTCGTATTCGTATTGTGCCGAGCTGTGACACGATAAAGATTAACCCAACACTAACACGACCCGTTTATTATTCGTGTCATTAAGTCTCAACACGAACACGACACGATTATTAAACGGATAACACCACACGACATGCTAACACGAATAATAACTCTTGCTCAGCCTATCTCTTATGTAATATATATTGAGCAAAGCAAATCATAGGCTGGAGGGTGTGTTCACAAGAGGGGGAGGACTGGATGGTGGATCTATGGTGCTGAAGCCGTGACGATTGGCGACAGTGAGGATAGCAGATGGCTGGCGGCAGTGAGAACTGAGGAGAGAAGGGTTGCGTTACTTTGATTTTTATCGATTAGGTTTCCTTCTCGTTTCCAATTTTCAGTGAATTAGAATTAGGTTTCAATTTTGGAAAAATTGAAAAAATGGACACAATTAGGTGTCGAGTCGTGTCGAGTCTTGTCGGATGCACAACCAACACTCGATATTAGTTTATTTTCGAAGACATCGAGTATCAGATTAGAATTCGAAGACATCGAGTGTCGGATTGGAAATCAACACTCGATATGCCTTGTGTCGAGTGTCGGATTATGTCGGATTATGAATCCGACACTCGAATAATCCGACATCCGACAAAGTCTTATAGTCGGTTGGAGGTATCCGACAGGAGTTTTGTCGGTTTATGTTATCGAGCTCGAACGAGATTGTCGAGTTGTGTCGGCTTTTGTTGTTGAGTTTTGTCGAGTTGCGTCGAGCGTTTTGGCAGGTTTCTTATTTTTATATGGTTTTTTTGTCATGTCATAATCGTGTTCGCGTGTCGAAGACTCTCAACCCGAACACGACATGATTATTAAACGGGTTGACATCTTCAACACGAACGCGAATAAGCCAAAACCCAAACCCGCTTAAACCCGTGTCGTGTCAAGTCGTGCTCGCGTGTCGTGTCAAAAATTGCCAACCCTAATGATAGCCATTGTTTAATAGGTTTATTCTAATGATATTATTACTTTATTATAATTCAATTTTTCTGAAAATTGATGTTTTAATGTATCACAATAGGTATTGTAGGGCTCACATTATAGGAAAGATTTGCAACCAACTATTTAAAGAATTCATATTATAAATATATTTGATTTGCAATTCTTTAATTAATGAATAATACTAGTCCGATAACCCATTTATAATCAATTCTTTATACAACCTGAGTTAAACAAATATTATTGAATTGATAATTACATTTAATCTTCTTTAAATTATTTTTATTTTTTACCTATCCAGTGATATTTCGCCAATTCATGTTGCGTAATAAGTAGGCTTGGGCATTTGCCCCGGCCCCACCATTGACCCGGCCGGACCCGGTCCAACGGGGCGGGTCCAGACCCGCCCCGGATCACTGTAAGGGGCGGGTACGGGGCTGCATAGAGTCTGCCCCGTCCGGGGCGGGTCCGGGGCCGGGTCTTGCCTCTAGACCCGTTGGACCCGCCCCGCCCCGCACAGTTAAGGGTATAAATGAAAAAATTCAAAATATAAGGACTTAGAGATAATTTTAGGGGGTTATTTTGTTAAATTTTAATATATAGGAACTTTCAGAATATATTTGTTTTTTATTTTTTTTTTTGGATTTTTGGCCGTGACGTAAGCATGTTGATGATATTGTATGAAATTATGGATGGACTTAAAAGAAATATTGTGGGTGATGAGATTGAAAAATATAAATATTGTGGAGTGTAAATGAAATTTTGTGGGGTGGGGCGGGGCGGGGCGGGGCGGGGCGGGTATGGATCTGGCTCTTTTTTTTTCTACCCGCGGGGCGGGGCAGAAAAAAAAGAGACGGGGCGGGGCTGGATACTTGCCGCCCCGTACCCGCCCCGCCCCGGTACCAAGCCTAGTAATAAGTAAGTTATAAATAAGTTATAGATGTAGCATTACTCTATATTAATTTGTTCTGAAATCAATTTATTTTGTTGCATAAAAATTTATTATAATTTTTTGAGGATAAACTTTTACACTTGATTATAGCATTTTTTTAATCATGGCAATATTACTCAAGCATATGTAATGTTGTATAACTAACAAATGTAGTGTGTTCGTTTGTATCTTGAGTTTTTATTTTCAATATTTTGAAAGAATCTTTAATAGGTTTTAATTTTTTTTAAATTTTAAAAATGATATATGATTGATATTAATTTAAATACATTAAAAAATATACATTTCCATACAACTATTTTTTTTAAATGCTAACAATCCCACTTTGTATATCAAGAGTTGTGTAAAAACCATGTGATCCTTTTCTATTAATTAGCAATGATATGACTTATAGATGTTTTTCAATCATTTTAAATCGCAACATATGTAATGATGAAAATCAAAGAAAATATATTTTAATATTTATCATGTGTATAACTAAAATATGAATTAAATTCCACGCTGCAATTCTTAAAGGCATGATATATACTCATGTTTATAAATTGGAAGAATAGTGTGAGCAAAACCTAAATGTCATGCAATCATAGTTAAACATGATCAAACACATAAATATGCTTTTTCTTTTTAACACAACCATAAAATGTTTCTAATGTCAATGATATATTGAACCAAAGAAAAAAAAAGATTTAGGTAATTACTCTAATGCTAAGATAATTACTATAATACTTAAAATTACAAAATTATGATACCTAATATAATTAAGAAAGAATGCAAAAATAGACCTAAACTAGGGCCTTTGGTTGAGAAACGGGCTAACACCTAAAAATGTAGATTCCATGATCCATAGTCGACAAATCAAAGGTTTCTTATTGTCAAATGTCAAGTATTGTTGCTTGAAGATCGAGGGGCATCCAATGCTAGGACCAACAAACAAAACATATTCGACATGAGTTTTATTATATCTACAACTCATTTATAATATACATTTCTTACAATCTGAGTTAACAAAATATTAGTGAATACATACATAATTACTATATCAAGTTATTTGACTTCTTTAATTTATTTTCACTTTTTAATCATCTAGTGATATTTTATCAATTCAAGAAAAATTAGTTATAGTTGAGTTGTAGGTGTAACATTGGTCATCCAATAAACATCAAATTATCAACTGTGAGTGTCCAACAACAAAAGAAAACATGAATTTTATTGTTGGTTTATTGGATAACGTTCTGACATCTATTTTTTTTTTTTTTTACAAGAGAGGTATTTTTTCATGAGTCCCCATAATTCAGGTCTTTTGTTTTTTTAATTTCCTCAATAACTAACTACAATACTTTCAATGTTTAAAAATCAATTGATATTTGTAACATAAATTAATTGATTAATTTTTTGGAAAAAAGTTCAAAGTGCATTTTGTCTTTAGAAAATGGACATTTGAGAATAGTTTCCATGGTTGAAAAATTATGTTTATACTTTCTCGAAATATTATCTAAAAAACTAATAAAAATTATTTTAGAAAATATATGTGTTTTCAAAGTACTAAAATCCTAACTTAAAATGATTTTACATTTCTTATAAAACATTGTCTTCCTTCTTTGGTTGATCTTCCCCCTACAATATCCCATCTAAAATAAAATTATTGATTGTTTTAAATGATCTTTTTATTGCAATTACCTATAATTAACTCTGTCATATAATAAAGAGACATACAAAGATTGGTAATAATAAGATGATTTCTACTTATTTGTCATATAATATAGAAACATACAAATATTGGTAATGAGATGATTTCTACTTATTCAGAAATAATATAAACATTAACAAAAGTAAATATACAAACCACATGTATGAAAGTCCTGTTATTGAAAAATATTATTAATTCATCAAATAACACATGCTCAACCAATATTATAAACAAATATATTAAATAAACAAATAACAAAATAAATAACAAACGTAACAACTATAAAAGCAAGTTAGAAAATCTGGCCTGTGCTATGAGAGGCACGCGTAAAGTGTTGTCCTAAAGCCAAAGAGTCCTCCCCTTTGTGCGGGTAAAATATGGTCCTCAAGGGCTCCAAGATACAATCCAATAGCTCTCAGCCACTCTCCTCGATGAGCACGATCACCGGAAGAATATGAACCAGTCTTACAAGTCGTAGTTGCAAAATTGTAGAATTTTGGAATTGAAAATGGGGAAGTGATGGCTTTGATGATTAGTCTCTAAAAATTGAACCTAAAGACCTCCTTATATACTAGTGTCCTAGATATTGTAACCTATATAACTAATAGAGTAACTCCTATAACATAATGTGCTTATAAATTATGAAACCTACAAATAAAATTAAACTTTGTAACTCATGCAATGAATTTTATAACTCATGCACAATTAGGTTTTATAACTCATAAAATTGAAAACCTTTTTTATTCCAACAATCCCCTACAAAAAGGTTTGAAATTTAAAAATTAATTTTGTAATCTTATATTATGCAATCAATGTAGGTGCCTTTCGAGCTTGAACCTACACTTAGTGTTGATAGCATCTATTTGAGGTACCTGAGTGAACTATGTCTTGAACTCGGTTCCTTGACCAAACTTCAAGTTATCACACGCATAATATCGACAAAGACTTGGTTTTTGCGGGTTAGCGCTATTTAAGGCCATGCGCTCAATCTTGATTCTCATGAGAGTTTTTAGAAGATAGCTCAATCTTCACGATCGCGACCTCACGACGACTCTTACTTAGGTAAGTCCTCCAAAGGTATATGTGACCTATACCTTGTAAGAAAATGCTTGCCTTGGACTTATTCAAGGTAAATATACCTTTCCTTAATATCACATATAAAACACTTTTGCCTTAGGGATGAACTAGAGTATATCTTTTCAAAGATATCTCCATAATAGTAGTGCTTACCCATTGAACCTCCTTCATGGGATCTCCAATCATAGAGGTTGGGTTACCTCCCTAGATGACTCTCTTATGAGCTTAGGCCCATCCCCCTCGACAATTCTTTAGTAGCTTTCAAGGAAAGCCCTTTAGTTAACTGATCAGTAATATTTAACTCAGACTTAATAAACTCTAAAGTTACAACGGAATTGCCTAAAAGACTTCTCACAGACTTGTATCTCACTCTTATATATTTGCTCATCTTTTTGTTGGTGTGAGTTTGCTTCACCAAATCTATAACTGCTTTACAATCACAATGTATAGGAATAGATGATATATTCCTAACCACTAAAGGCATTTCCATGAAAAGACTCTTGATCCATTCAGCTTCTTTACAAGTGGTGTCTAAAGCTATGAGTTCAGACTCCATAGTACTTCTAGAAATCAAGGTTTGTTTCTTAGAACTCCAAGATATAGCTGCTCCTCCTAAAAGAAACATATAACCACTTGTGGATTTAACATCCATATTGTCTGTAATCCAATTAGCATCACTATATCCTTCGATAACATTTGGAAATCTTTTATAGCATAAAGAGTAATCAGTTGTTCCTTTAAGATATTTACACACTCTTTCTAAAGCAAACCAATGCTCTTCACTAGGATTATGAGTATATCTACTAAGTCTACCCACTGCATATGATATATCAGGCATAATTTTATTTGCTATATATAACAAAGATCCTATAATTTGAGAATACCTTAATTGAGACACTGGTTCTCCTTGATTCTTCTTTAACTCAATCTTAGAATCATAAGGAGTAGATACCGACTTAGAATCAAAGTATCCAAACTTTTTTAACATTTTCTCAATAGAATTTTTTTGATCTAAAGTAATACCCTTAGAAGTCTTCTTTATTCTCATGCCTAGAATCATATTTGCTTCACCCAAATCTTTCATATCAAAGTTTCTAGACACATAGGATTTTACATCATTTATTATCTCCAAGTTCGATCCAAAAATCAAAATATCATCTACATATAAACTCAAAATAACGTGTGCTCCATTAATCTCCTTATAATATACGCACTTATCATGTTCATTAATCATAAATCCATAACTTAAAACTACTTCATCAAACTTCTCATGCCATTGTTTTGGAGCTTGCTTTAGACCATAAAGAGACTTAACTAACCTACAAACTTTGTGTTCTTGTCCTTTCACTATAAAACCTTCAGGTTGTTTCACATAAATTTCTTCATCTAAATTTCCATTTAGAAAAGCGGTCTTTACATCCGTTTGATGAATAACTAAATTATGTATAGAAGCTAAAGCTATCAAAATCCTAATTGTTGTGATACTAGAAACTGGTGAGTAAGTATCAAAATAGTCTATTCCCTCTCTTTGTATAAATTCTTTTGCTACTAGCCTTGCCTTATACTTATCTATAGAACCATCCGATTTCAACTTCTTTCTAAAGACCCATTTACAATCTATTGCTTTGTTCCCAGGTGGAAGATCCACTAAAACCCAAGTGTTGTTTTGAATTATAGATTCAAATTCACTATTTATAGCTTCCTTCCAAAAAGGTGCATCAATGGAAGTTATAGCTTCTTTATAAGAACTAGGATCTCCTTCCACCAAGTAAGTATAAAATTCTTCTCCAAAATTCTTTTCTTTCCTAGGTCTTTTACTCCTCCTAGGTTCAACTTGTGATTCATCAACTGATAAATTAGTAAGTGTTTTCTCACTATCAATTGAAGTAGATGGACCACAAATGATTTTTTGAACTCTAGTTCTAACAGGAAAAATATCTTCAAAATATGTAGCTTCTCTAACTTCTATGATTGTGTTATTAGATATTCCACTAATTTCTGAATTTATAACTAAAAATCTATTTGCACTACTATTTTGGGCGTATCCAATAAAAACTGCATCTATTGTTTTTGGTCCTATTTTCTTTCTCTTAGGCTCAGGTATACCAACCTTAGCTAAGCACCCCCACACTTTAAGGATTTTAAAATTAGGAACTCTTCTTTTCCAAATTTTATAAGGAGTTTTCTCTAAGTCCTTAATTGTTACTCTATTCAATATAAAACATGCGGATAATATTGTTTCCCCCCACAAATTATCTGGTAAACCAGAACTTAACAACATAGAATTTACCATATCCATCAAAGTTCTATTTTTCCTTTCAGCAACCCCATTAGATTGTGGTGAGTAAGGTGGAGTTATCTCATGAATAATACCATTCTCTTCACAAAAAATACTTAAAGCATTTAAAGTATACTCACCACCTCTATCAGATCTAAGCTTCTTAATTCTTTTATCTAATTGATTTTCTACCTCGTTTTTATATACTTTGAATTTATCAAATACCTCATCCTTAGTCTTAATCAAGTATACATAACAATACTTAGAACAATCATCAATAAATGTTACAAAATATCTATTTTCTCCTCTAGTTGGTGATCGATTAGAATCACAAACATCACTATGTATAAGTTTTAAAACTTGGGTTGTCCTCTCAATCGACTTATAAGGCTTCCTAGGTTGTTTAGCTTGAACACAAATCTCACACTTATGTTTAAAATCAGTTATAGCTTTAGGCACTAAGTCAAGATCCATCATTTTTTTTATTTTCTTTAACGATACATGTGCAAGTCTCCCATGCCAAATATTAGAAGTTTCAATATTAAAAACTTTGGAAACTTTATTAGATCTTGAAAAATTATTCAACTTAAACAAACCATCACAAACATAACCTTTACCCACAAATACATTATTTTTAGAGACTACAACTCTATTGGACTCTAAAACAATTTTGTATCCTTGTTGAACTAAAGAAGACCCACTAACAAGATTTCTTCTCACTTCAGGAACATAACGCACTTCCTTGAGAATTAAAGTCTTTCCAGAGGTCATCTTCAATTCAATATCTCCAATCCCAAGTACTTGTGCGGCAGTATTATTGCCTAGGGTCACACTTCCTCCACTTGAGTTCTAATAATTTTTAAAATAACTTCTATCAGAACAAACATGAATATTTGCGCCTGAATCTAACCACCATTCATTATTTTCATAAGTAAAATTGACACTCAAAGAATTAGAATTATTATACCTCTAATGAGAGGTTCATTTGGTTCACTTGGACTTCCTTCTTCTAAGACATGTACTTGATCCTTTTGATCTTTATGATGTTGCTTGGGCTTATGTTTGTAGGCTTCTGTCTTTTTGTAAAAACAATCATTTGCCACATGATTAGACCTTCCACAGATAGAGCAAATCCTATCCCCTTTGCCTTTAGAATTCTTAGACCTATTATGTTGATTATAGTTATTCTTAAAACTCCTTGTCCTAGGTTGAAAACCATTTCTCTTATTATTCTTAAAATTCCTTGTGTTTTCAACTAAGTTTACTTTAGTACTTTCAATTTGATTAAAAGTACCAACTCTGTTATTTTCTTCAATTGTAAGTGAGTTAATCACTTGTGTCATGGAAAGAGTTCCTTGTCTATGTTTTAAAGATTTGGAAAAATCAGACCAACTAGGAGGTAACTTCTCTATTAAACATGACACCTTAAAATCTTCACTAAGAGTCGTACCATTTTTCTCAACTCTTCTCAAAAGTTCTTGGAACGCATGAATTTGATCTCTAATAGGCTTAGAATCTATCATTTTATAAAGATTAAAATTTGAAACAGCAAATCTATCTAGACTAGTGTCTTCTATCCCATAAACGGCTTCAAGAGTGTTCCACAATTCTAAGGCATTTTTGGTAGTTTCATAAACATCATAGAGATGATCTGATAAAGCACTTAATATTCTATTATGACAATGATAATCTATCTCCTCTTTTGACATTTGAGTTGTGGAAGTAGAAGTGGAACTAGAGGCTTCTAGGGTTGTAGATGTATTGCCAGGTCGACTAGATGGTTCACTAGGTTGACTAGTTGGTTCAATAGCCGAAATTAAACCTAGAATAGTGAGCCAATATTTCAATTGTCTTTGCCATCTCCTAAAATTTTGTCCATTAAATTTTTCAGGTTTTATACTATTTACTTTCTCAATCTGATTCATTGTCTTTGCACTAAAATATCTAAAAGCAAAGGAAATAACTAATATAGATCTGCGCACAATATATAAAATAAATATCACAAAATATTCAATATGCAATTAATAAAAATTTCAAACTAATTAAACAATTAGTAGACACTTATGAAAAATATGTAACCGATAATTAAATTAAATAACTATTTTAAATTTGAAAGCAAAATAAAACCGTTTAGAGTTTTTTTTTTAAACTAATAAATTAATAAAAGTTATAACAACTTTAGTATCATAAATATTTTAGAGTTGTAATAGAAACTTAAATATAAAAAAAATGTAACCTTGAGTTTTATAAATAAAATTTAATGTATTCAAAATTTCAAATTTTGTCTAAATAATTTATTATTCTATTGCAAACATAACTTTAAGTCTTAAATGAATTTAAAACAAGCTTAAGAAATAATTATGATATGTAGAAAAATATTTTGTAAGTCACCTTACAATAATATATATGTATACTTTAAATCAAACCAAGTAATGATTTATTAATTAAATATTATATTATAATAAATACACAAACAATTATATAATTAAAATAAGCAAATTAAAATTTATAAAATATATATATGAATATCAAAACAAATGAGTAAGTAATCTTTGGCTTTAGATTGTTATTGAAAAATATTATTAATTCATCAAATAACACATGCTCAACCAATATTATAAACAAATATATTAAATAAACAAATAACAAAATAAATAACAAACGTAACAACTATAAAAGCAAGTTAGAAAATCTGGCCTGTGCTATGAGAGGCACGCGTAAAGCGTTGTCCTAAAGCCAAAGAGTCTTCCCCTTCGTGCGGGTAAAATATGGTCCTCAAGGACTTCAAGATACAACCCAATAGCTCTCAGCCACTCTCCTCGATGAGCATGATCACCGGAAGAATATGAACCAGTCTTACAAGTCGTAGTTGCAAAATTATAGAATTTTTGAATTGAAAATGGGGAAGTGATGGCTTTGATGATTAGTCTCTAAAAATTGAACCTAAAGACCTCCTTATATACTAGTGTCCTAGACATTGTAACCTATATGATTAATAGTGTAACTCCTATAACATAATGTGCTTATAAATTATGTAACCTACAAATAAAATTAAACTTTATAACTCATGCAATGAATTTTTTAACTCATGCACAATTAGGTTTTATAACTCATAAAATTGAAAACCTTTTTTATTCCAACAAGTCCTCCACTCCAAGTCCACTTTTAGGAACGAGGACAACAAAAGATTATGGATCGTAATTTAAAAAAATAATATTAATTAATACATTAATTTAAAGGAAATTAATTAAATGTTTAGCTTTAATAATGTAATATCAGTACTTTTTATAAAAATTATTGTAAATATATGCTTATTATTATTTATTTATTATTGAATAAAAAATATTATAATTTAATTAGTATAATTTGACCTTATATTTTTATGTTACATATGATTTTTATATGTTTAAATAATAATAAAAATAAAGGAATGAAATGTAGTAGACATTTAGATGCTAATTTAAATTAGTCAACAAACGTTACTAAATATAGCCTTTTAAAATATGAATTAAAAACGCAGATATTTTATTATTCATCATATTATGATATATAATATTTTCTTGTTAGATAATTAAATGGACTCCGTATCCAGCTAATCAAATGTGAGATACAATTTCAACCTGATAGTGTAACATTTTAAATATTTTTCATTTATCAGTAAAAAAACCAATATTACATAATTAATTCTTAATATCATAATGCTTTTATATTATTAATTTTAATATAGTATTAGTATCATATAAATAAAAATTTTGTCATTATGAAGATAATCAAACTGTGACCACATCTATGAGAATCGGACTGAGTTCTTGGTTGAAAACTTGTTGCTTTCTCATTTTCACAAATGAAATTTTAAGATCACAATCATATAAAATATAAACAATATAATTATTAGATGATATCGACTATTGTTTTCTTAAAAACTATAAATGATTTATAAGTTTCATCCTGCAGAATGCAACTACAAGTTTAGGGAATGGCTGTGGTACATTCGATGTATCATACAATAATTTGTATAAAAATTGTAAATAGATATATAAAAGTTGTAAATAAGTAATATAAAAGTTGTAATACAATTTTTATATTTATAGATTTACAATTTTTATATAATTATAATTTACAACTTTTATATAATTATTTACAACTTTTTTTCATCAGTATATGATTTTTATACAAAAATTTTGCTAGACTGATACATCCTATGATGTACCATAGCCCGACTCGTTTACGGAATGGGTTATAAAACTTCGAATTTGTCACCGTTTTGGGCTCCAAAATCAATACAACAACGCCGACAATATTGGAGTATACCCAAATACTTAACTGCACTTAATCGGTCCTATTTCAAAACAAACTTGGTGCAAAAAGTGAATACACATGAAACCAACATTTGATTGAGTTGATCGAACCTTAGGGGCACTATTCCACAGATTTGTTGCTGGCTAGTGCTTAGCAAATCTTAGATGCGTTGGTAACATCTACTGTAGATTATATGACATCAAGTACTACAGTCTTAAAAACTATAAATGATTTATAAAATTTGGTGTTCTCCAATATCCCAAACAATATTCACAATTTAATTCCAAAAATATGCATGAGTACTTTTGATTTTATAAAACACACAATCTCGATAAAAGAATGATTAAATGTTGTTATAATAATCATTGTGGAGAAATTATCATCTAATTCATGGTTGAGAAGTATCGCGGAAACTGTTTCTTTTCTATTTTTTGTTTAAAAATAAAATAAAAGGATACTTTGTTTATATTCATCAATAACTTTAACATTCAATATATATTACGGCTTAAGGGTTATTTGAATGTATATTTTCTATGAAATACGTACTTATACGTTAATTTCAGTTTTTTTATACTTTACAATATTCTGATCTAGTTTGATATATAAATATATAAGACATGATAAAGTTATTGAGACTATTCATTAAAAAAATTATATGTATAATTTATATTTAATAGGAGTGAACAATTCTAATAGAAAATTAAATACTTAATATTAAGCTCACATCAACAAGTTTAAACTTTTAGAAGAATGATAAATTTAACATAATACTGGAGCCGTCATGTCTCAACGGGCCCACTTGTAAGACTCGTTTAGGCATATAAGCTTCGATAAGCTTAAGCTTTTAGAAAAATAACAAACTTAATAAATTCAACTCAAAAAACTCTTAGAGGCTAATGAAATTTAGAGACTTTTCTCAAAACTTAATATTGAGTTGTAATTTTAACCTTTCGGGGTGCTTTGAAAAGGTCATGAAGCGAATTACTGACCGTATATAACGTCAATCATAATTTTTCTGGAAAATATGGGAATTAAAAAAATATATTTATTAATTTAATAGATAAAAAATATATAAACCTTAATTACCAGAGCTCCTGCCTGAAGATAAAATAAAATATCAAGATTAATTTCACGAAGTTAAGCATTTTAGAAGTGATTACTATCAAGTTAATGCTTATCTTATACGTGATTTAATTTTAATGTTGGAAATGTAACTTGGAGGAGCACATTCGCATTCAAAATTCATTAATTAAAAATTAACATAAAATAGTGCAAATTAATTTTATGTGCAATATCTGTTAGAGTTCTATGCAAATATTGTACAGATCATGTATCCTATTCTTTAGGAATAAGTTATTGACTTTGATTTGGTCATGATTTGGTCACTTCATGTGAGTAATCTTATGCATTGGTTATCCTATTATTTCTCTGCAAGTTAGTAGCGGTTTAGTGGTAGATCGTGGTCCTATATTTATGGATTCACGTTATATTTAGCTGATGTAACGCCTATATAATGGTTATTTTAGTTTGAATAAAGTTATCTAGTGATTCACCTCTGTTATATACGTTGCAGCAAACTTCTGTTAAGTTATTCATGACATACGATATCAGAATTCTGTAAATTCATGTCAGAGTGTGTATCAGTGGTATCAAAGTTATGATTAGCCAACAAGAGCCACGTGAGGGAGCCACAAGAGAGAAAAAGTGAACTTGAGAGTCACTTTTACTGCAAGGGCAGTCATTGCTTTAGAGAATTATGTACAGCCCGCAATTCCTCGCTTTGATGGTCACTATGATCATTGGAGTATGTTGATGAAGAACTCATTCAGTCTAAGGAGTGTTGGCAGGTTGTTGCTACTGAAATTATTGAACTAGCAGCTGGAGTTACTGATGGATACGCAGAAAATAGAGCTTGAGAGGCAGAGGTTGAAGGATCTCAAGCCAAAAAAATATTTGTTCCAAGCTATTGATCGCTCTATCTTGGAAACAATCCTTAACAAAGATACTTCCAAGCAAATTTGGGACTCCATGAAGAAGAAGTTCCAAGGGATAGCAAGGGCGAAGAGGGCACATCTTCAAGCGCTTCATGCTGAGTTTGGAACTCCACGAATGAAGACGGATGAATCAATTATAGATTACATCTCGAGGACAATGACAATCGCAAATAAGCGAAGCATCAATAGAGAAAAGCTTGATGATGTTACCATTGTTGAGAAGATTCTTCGTTCTCTCACATCAAATTTAATTATGTTGTTTATGTGATTGAAGAATCAAAAGATATTGACACATTATCAATAGACGAGTTGCACAACTCATTATCAGTACATGAGCAGAAAATTGTTCAATAAGACAAGGAGGAACAAGCCTTCCAAGTAGCCACAGATTCCAAAGGAGCTAGACGTAGCAACAAGACTTGGGAAGGCAAGAAGGAGCTCCAAAAATCAAAGGAGAAAGCCGCTGATTTCCAAGAAGAAGGGAGAGGCTGTGATGGACAGAATTCAACAAGACAAAAATCAAGATGTGGAGACAAGTCAAAGGTTGAATGTTATCGCTGTCATAGGTATGGTCACATTAGTACTGAGTGCCATACAAATTTGAATAAAATTCGTGGTGAGAAGTCCAACTTTGCAAAAAAGGAAGAAAATAAAATTTCCCTTCTTATGGTATGTCAAACTAAAGAAGAGTCTCAAAGAAATTTATGGTATTTAGATACCGGTTGTAGTAATCACATATGTGGTGACAGAAATCTGTTTAGTTATTTGGATGAATCCTTCAAAAATTCTATTAAGTTTGGTGATGACTCAGTTATAGGAAAAAGGAGGATTTCTATTCAAGCCAAGGAAAATTCTCATTCAATCTCTAATGTTTTGTATGTTCCAGAGTTGAAAACTAATCTTCTTAGTGTTGGACAGCTTCAAGAAAAGGGCTATGAGATTTCTATTAAGAATGGAGTCTGTCGTGTCCAAGATAACAGAATGGGTTGATAGCCCAAGTGAAAATGATAGCAAACCAGATGTTTTCTTGTATCTCCATCACATCAATCACTCATGTCTTGCTGCAAAAAAAAAAAAAAAAGCATGGTTGTAGCACTACTGATATGGTTATCTCAATTTTGGTGGATTACGACACTTGCAACAACAAAATATGGTGGTAGGACTTCCAAAATTTGAATCTCCTTTAAAGATTTGTGAAGATTGTGTTGTTAGCAAACAACATAGAGATGCTTTTCGAAAAGGGAAGGCTTGGAGAGCAAGGAGAGTGCTTGAACTAGTGCATTCAAATTTGTGTGGACCGATAAAACCACTTTTGAATCGAAGTAAACGGTATTTTATACCCTTCATTAATGATTTTAGCCAAAAAACCAGGATATATTTTTTGCATGAAAAGTCAGAAGCCTTAGCAACTTTTCAAAGTTTCAAACCACTAGTTGAGAAGGAAGCTGGTCGTCCAATTAAAGTTTTGCGTGCTGACCATAGTGGAGAGTATAACGCACAAACATTTAGAGATTTTTGTGACCAGCATGGGATTAGAAGGTAGTTGATAGTAGCCTATTCACCTCAACAAAATGGAGTTTGTGAGAGAAAGAATCACACGATTCTTAATATGATCCGAAGTCTTCTACAACGGAGCAATCTTTCCAAGAGCTTTTGGCCTAAAGCAATTAATTAGAGTGTTCACATTTTGAATAGGTGTCCTACACAACCTCCTCAAAATATAACTCCGGAAGCAGGGAGTGGGTGTAAACCTGTTGTTGATCATTTCCGGGTGTTTGGGTGTAGTTCATATGCCTATGTTCCAAATGAGAAAAGAAAGAAATTAGATGACAAAGGCAAAAAATGTATTTTTCTTGGTGTTAGTGATTATTCAAAGTCTTATGAATTATAGAATCCTATTACTAAGAAAATTATCATTAGTCGTGATGTTATTTTCGATGAGGAGAAAACTTAGTTATGGAGTAACAATATATCTGGGCAAAAAATTTCAGCAGATTTTAATGGTAAAAATGAAGAAATGCAGCAACAACAAACTACAGCAATGTTACCAGCAGCAGAACCAGTTCCAGTACCTTCTGTTACGTCGCAAGTGACGAAAATTGTTACATGAGTCGGAACAGAAACATCTGCAGAAGCTATCACTCTAGAAGGCTCTCGTTCTCAACTACTTAGAAGAAGGCCAACATGGATGTCAGATTATCAAGTACTAGGATTTGATAATGAGAATACACTTACACGTTTTGTCTTATTTTCATATTGTGATCCTACAATGTTTAAAGTAGCTGTCAAAGAGCAAAAATGGCAAAAGGCTATGGATGAGGAGATTACAGCCATTGAGAGAAACAATACATGGGAATTGACTGAACTTCCAAAAGGGCAGAAAACAATTGGTCTGAAGTGGGTTCACAAGATAAAGTTGAAGGAAAATGGTGAAGTTGACAAATACAAGGCACGTTTGGTGGCTAAAGGCTACAAACAAGAGTTTGGCATGGACTATAAGGAGGTGTTTGCTCCTATCACGAGGCATAATACATTCAGATTGTTGATTGCAGTAGTAGCTCAAAATGCTTGGCCCATTTTTTGACTTGATGTGAAATCAGCGTTTTTACATGGAGACTTACAAGTAGAGATATTCATTGTTATATTATAAAAGGTAGTGAGCATAAAGTTTATAAGTTGAAAAAGGCTTTATATGGACTAAAGCAAGCACCTAGAGCTTGGTATAATCGTATAGATGCTTATTTCTTGAAGGAAGGTTTTAAAAAGTGTCCATATGCTCATACTCTTTATATAAAAATTGGAGATAAAAGAAAGATGCTTGTGGCATGTCTATATGTAGATGATTTGATTTATACTGGAAGTAATAGTGTCATGTTTGAGAAATTTAAGGAGTCTATGATGCATGAGTTTGATATGTTCGATCTTAGTATGATGCACTATTTTCTTGGAATAGAAACTGTGCAAACAACTACTAGGATATTTATTTCTCAAAAGAAATATGTTCAAGTGATCTTCGAAAGGTTTCAGTTGAAGGATTGGAACCCGGTTACAACTCCAGTTGAGTTGGGATTGAAGCTTGTGAAGAATCCTATAGGCAAAGGAGTTGATAGTACACTTTACAAACAAATTGCTAGGAGTTTGATGTACTTAACAGCAACTCGTCCTGATATAATGCATGCAGTCAGTCTTATTAGCAGATATATGGAGAGTCCAAAAGAGGTTCGTCTACAAGTTGCACAAAGGATTCTACGTTACTTGTGTGGTACTGCTGAATATGGTCTATTTTATAAAACAAAACAGAACTCTATTATGTTCAGGTTCACAAACAGTGATTATGCAGGAGATTTGTATGACAGAAAAAGCACATTCGGATATGTGTGTATGATGTGTTCTACAACAATTTCATGGTCATCAAAGAAGCAACCAATAGTCACTTTGTTAACACAGAAGTTCAGTTCGTTGTAGCAGCTTCTTGTGCATGTCAAACACTTTCATTGAGGAAGCTTCTTGAGGAACTTTAGTTCAAGCAACTAGGTTCTACTTAAATATTTTGTGACAATAGTTCAGCTATTAAGCTTTCAGAGAATCCTATTTTACATAGAAGGTGCAAACACAAAGATGTGAGATATCATTTCTTGAGTAATCTCACAAAAGATGGAATCATAGATCTTGTTTATTGCAGAAGTGAAAATCAAGTGACTGATATCTTCACCGAACCTCTCAAATTGGCAAGTTTTGTTAAGCTTAGGAAGTTGCTTAGAGTTTGCATTATTGAAGATCCAGTTTAACGGAGGGGTCTGCATGAGAATTAATCTGAACATTTCCCAATATTCAGTTTAAGGGAGGGAATCTTAGAGTTCTATGCAAATATTGTGCAGATCATGTGTCCTATTCTTTAGGAATAAGTTATTGGCTTTGATTTGATCATGATTTGGTCACTTCATACTAGTAATCTTAGGCATTAGTTATCCTATTATTTCTCTACAAATTAGTAGTGGTTTAGTAGTAGATCGTGGTCATATATTCATGAATTCACGTTATATATAGTTGATGCAACACCTATATGAGGGCTATTTTAGTAGTTATCCAGTTATTCACCTCTGTTACGTACGTCGTAGCAACCTTTTGTTAAGTTATTCATAACATACGACATCAAAATTCTGCAGATTCGTGTCAGAGTGTGTAACAATATCTCCTATTAGATATGTAAATTAAATTTCCAGTATGGGTTAACCAAAACAATCCAATAGAGTTCTGGTTTGTTTATATGGACTCAATAGTTAACTTTCCTTCTAATTGAACTTCAAAATTATTGTTCGATTTTTCTTTCTTCTTGTATTCGCAGTACTTCTTGAATCTAATCAAAAGAGTCAATTTCTAATACTGAACTTCAACATTATATATGTATACTTGGATACCAGTCTCATATCATAGCCATTATCAAATTTATACTTCTTGAATTATTTTGTTGCTCTCTCTAAAATATTTTCTTCAACGCTTGTATTTTTAATACTTGAAATTTGATCCAAATTCTGATGTTATAAATATAAAAAATATGATAATTTAATTACAAAATTTTAATATTTTTTTGTGTTCTTCGAAAAGATTGATTAAGGTAATTAATGAATGCATATAACATCACTTGTTAATTTTTCTATAAAACACAGTGAAACATAACAAGATCAGATGGTTTATTTTCATAAAATATAAAAATATACAAATCTTAATTAGGAAAGTAAGCCGAACCCATCTTTAAATATCCAAGTCTCTAACTTTGATATCGAGGTTTAGGCTCAAATTGAGTTGGGCTAGCTTGCCCAAGTTCTAGGGCCGGCTATACCTTCAACGGAATATCAACTCGTGCATTTACAAATTGAGATGAGAAGGTGAGCGATCGAGCTCAATGTCATTTCTCTTCATTTATAGAATGTGTCTGATAAAAATTATATATTGAAATCAAGACAAACATATAAATATGTAAATGTGTGCGTGCGCGTGTGTGTGCGTGTGCGCGTATGTATGTGTGTGTATATGTGTGTGTGTGTGTATATGTGTGTGTGCATGTGTGTATATTCATAATTACTATAATATTAAAATAACTACCACAGTATTTGAAATGATATAATTGCATGTTAACTAATTTTAATTTCTAATTGAATTAGATTATAATTCCCGATCCTAGTAGAATAATGGCCACTATATATGGGGTTTAGACCATTATTATTTTTTGGGATTGAATTATTGATTACTAAAAGTAAAATTGAATTTTCGTTTTTTCTATTTTCTTTCTCCTTTCATAGGGATATCTCCATCCCCTTCAATTAGTTTTCATGTTCTCTTTTTCTCTTTCTTATTACTTTCTCTTATAATTTAATGTAAAATCAAATTCTTCATTTTTATCCTATTTTAAATGATTTCTTATTAAATTATTTGAAATTAACTTTATCTTAAAATATTATGAGTTCAACCTAACCTAAATTAAAGGTAATATAGACATTAACAAGAGAATATGTTCAAAACTTCAAATCCAATATAATTGTGAACCAAGGTTATATTGAATCTTTTGCATAAAAGGTCAAAACAGTTCAAACTGTTACCAAAATCACAACTACAGTGGGTTAAGAAAGACAAGACAGTATTCCATATTGCTCTTACCACTCTTGAACATACTTCTAACGGTTTGTGGTATTTTGACAGTGGTTGTTCCAGGTACATGACTGGAAATAACAGTTTCTAACAGATTTTAAAGTATGCAGGGAAGGAAATGTCACATATGGAGTTGGAGCAAAGAGTAAGATCATTGGTAAAGGCACTTTGAATGTCAAAGGCTTACCCAATTTTCAAAATGTCTTGTTGGTTGAAGGTTTGAAAGCTAATTTTATCAGTATTAGTCAAATTTGTGATGACAAGTATATTGTTAATTTCACACAAAAGAAATGCATGGTCTTAGATAATTTTGGTAAATCCATTCTAGAAGGTAATAGATTTTTGGATAATTGTTATTTGGTAAAGATTGCATTTCAAGCTAGGATTTCGGATTTAGAATTGTGGCATCAAAAATTAGGACACTTAAATTACAAAGACTTGGTTAAATTAACTAAGTTAGGTGCTGTAAAAGGAGTTCCTAAACTTGATGACAAAGTTAATGAAATTTATGGACCATGTCAATTGGAAAAAAACAAATTAGAAGTTCACACAAATCAAATCCACATCTTAGCACATCCAAAATACTTGATTTGCTTCATATGGATCTTATGGGTCATATGCAAATTGAAAGCATTACAGGTAAGAGATACATATTTGTTTGTGAGAATGATTTTTCTAAATATACTTGGGTTGATTTCATTAAAGAAAAATCTGACACGTTTGAGGCTTTCAGGAATCTTTGTGTTAAGCTTGAAAATGAGCAAAATAGGAACATTGGAAGGATTGTGAGAATAAGAAGTGATCATGGCAAGGAGTTTGAAAATGTTAGCTATGCTGACTTTTGCAAATATCATGGAATTGATCATGAATTTTCAGCCCCCAAAACCCCTGAACAGAATGACATTGTGGAAAGGAAGAATAGAACTCTTCAAGAGATAGCTAGAGTGATGCTCAATAGCAAGAAGTTGACAAAAGGGCTATGGGTTAAAGCAATAAGCACTGCTTGTTATATTTCAAATAGAGTTTTTCTTAGACCCGGCACTAATCAAACACCTTATGAAATCTTGAAAGGTAGAAAACCTAATTTGAAATTTTTTCATGTTTTTGGATGCAGGTGTTACATCTTAAATGACAGAGAGCAGTTAAGAAAATTAGATCCAAGGAGTGATAAAGGAGTCTTTGTGGGATATGCATAAAATAGCAAAGCATTTTGAGTCCACAATCTGAGAACTGAGGCAGTCATAGAATTTGCAAATGTAGTATTTGATGATCTGGACGATTATGCAAAGTACTCACAAGAGGAAAACATAACCAGCTTCACAGATGATACAGAGAAGTCAGATTCAGACAGCAACAATAAAGAAGATTCTGTTATGAAAGAGGAAATAGCTACTGTTACACCCGACGTAACAGTAACATCTGACAACTCAGATTTGAACACAAATTCAATCAGGAATGAAGATGAAAAGAAAGATCCACCCACATGGATTCAGAAGGCACATCCAACAAGTTCTATCATTAGAACACCAGATGGCATGATGAAGACTCGAAGTAAGGTAAGAAATTAGATAAGATTTGCATGTTATGTTTCTTTAGTTGAACCAAAAAAATGTAAAAGAAGCCTTAAAAGAAGATGTGTGGATCAAGCCGTGCAAGATGAACTTAATCAGTATAAAAGAAATGAAGTATGGGAATTAGTTCTTAGGCCAGAAAATACAAATGTCATTAGAACTAAATAGATATTCAAAAATAAAATTGATAAAAGTGGACAAGTAGTAAGAAATAAGGCTAGGCTAGTTGCACAAGGTTACACACAAGTAAAAGGCATAGACTTTGATGAAACCTTTGCACCAGTAGCTAGACTTGAGTCAATCAGATTACTACTTGCAATTGCTTGTTTGCTTGATTTTAAGTTGTACCAAATAGATGTTAAAATAGCATTTTTAAATGGCTATCTCAATGAAAAAGTTTTTGTTGAACAGCCTAAGGGTTTTGAAGATCCTAAACATCTTGATTTTGTGTACAAATTGCACAAAGCTTTGTATGGTTTGAAACAAGCTCCTAGAGCTTGGTATGAAAGGTTGACAAATTTTTTGATCAACAGAGGTTATAAAAGAGGCAGCAATGATAAGACTTTGTTTATCAAATATGCATCTAACTATTTTATTGTTGCACAAATATATGTGGATGACATTGTATTCGGATCAACTAATAAAAGCAAAACTAATGAGTTTGTTAAGTTGATGCAAGAAGAGTTTGAGATGAGCATGGTAGGAGAATTAACTTTCTTTCTTGGATTACAGGTTAAGCAAATGAATGGTGGGATATTCATATCTCAATCAAAATATGCTAAAAATCTTGTAAAAAAATTTGGGCTTGAGAAATCAAAACCAATGAAAACTCCTATCAGTACTAACCTTAAACTTTCAAAAGACAATGCAGGAAAAGAGGTTGATGCAAGTTTGTATAGAAGTATCATTGACAGTTTGTTATATCTCACAGCAAGCAGACCATACTTATGTTGCAATGTAGGAGTTTGTGCAAGATTTCAAGCAAATCCAAAGGAATCACATCTGTCAGCGGCTAAGAGAATCATCAGGTATGTTCATGGAACACGTGATTATGGAATATGGTTTTCTAAAGATACAAATTATTATCTTGTAGGGTTTAGTGATGCTGACTAGGTAAGAAATGCAGATGATAGAAAAGGTACCTCAGGAGGATGTTTTTATCTTGGTACTAACTTGGTTTCATGGCACAGCAAAAAGCAAAATTCTATTTCTTTGTCAACTGCTGAAGCCGAATACATAGCAGCAGGGAGTTGTTGCGCACGACTATTGTGGATGAAACAAATGTTGAGTGAATATGGTACTGAACAAAAGTCTATAACTGTGTTTTGTGATAATACTAGTGCTATAAATATTTCAAAAAATCATGTTCAGCATTCTAGAACATAAGATACCATTTTATAAGGGAACTAGTAGAGTCTAAGGTGATACACATTGAACACATATCCATTGATAGATAATTGGCTGACTTGTTCACTAAGGCATTGGATACAACAAGATTTGAAAATCTAAGAAAGGCCTTTGGCATCTGTCAGTTTTCTGAATAAACACTGCTTACTGTTATGTTTATTATATCTATAGAATCATAAGTTTTCTTCTAAATTAGCATGTATGAACCGTTATATAAAATTTGTGTGAATGATAAGATACTGATTTAAAATGAAAAATATAGAGAGGGCTACCAGTATATGATGTGTGAAAGCCATCCATTGAGAGTAACTTCATTGTATCTAGGAAATATGGTGAGGTCACCCACTCAAATAGAAAAGGGTTACCTCTATACATGTGTGAAAGCTACTGTATTTATTTAGAAAATTCACATTGAGACTAACTTTTGTGTGTGTAAGAAGCATACTCAAGTTGATCACTCAATTGAATCAAGTGAAAAGAAATATGAAAATAACTTACCAATACAAGAAATTAAAACAGCTCTGAAATATGCTTTCTTAGAATAATTCATATGATGCTCAGATATTGTTGTTATGTTATTTTTAACTATTTTCTGTTACGTTTTTCATAACATACGATGCTCTTTGTGCTAATCTGAAATTTGATTTTCTTGTGTGTCCACGTGTCAAAAATGCCATGTCAGCATTATTGAATTGAGGGAGAGAAGTTTCAGTGGCGGGAATCCTAATTCTATTAGAATTCCTTATTCTAATGGGAATCAAATTTTGAATTTTTATTCATTAATGTCAGTTATGCAACGGTTTTTGGAAAGGAAATTAACACTAATTTTTTGTTAAAAACAAAATTTTTTAAATCAGCCTAGTATATTACGAAATTGCTTAAGGCTTCTCCTGTTCATTCCATACTCCAACAACAGTTTCTCCACTATCCCTCGTCTTCTTTCTTTTTCTCTCTGTTCTAAGAAATTGCTGCATACTTGAAACCCTAACAATGGCGACCATACCTGAGACTTCAAAGACCAACAGTTCTTTATCTTCTTAAAGCGACTCCAGTTACAACAGGAGCAACAGTGTATCGTCATCTCCAACACAACAAGCACATGCAGAGATCGCTGTTGATCCCGCCATGAGTGAGGATGAGCAAGTTCCAGTGAAAAAGATGAAAGACAAAGTAAAACCAAAGTTCAACAAGTTCCTTACGGAAGCCATCAAACAGAAGTTTGTGAAATACACCTCAAAGAGGAAACTACAGATGGAAAGGCCAGTGAAACTGACAGATTTCAATACACATGGCCTGAGTGAGACGATTGAGTCTATCTACTGGACTCGAACAGTAACAAATTTCCTACCCCCTGCGAAGCCTTTAATTCAAGAATTCTATGCAAATACCACTGCTGTCATTGATGATCCGAAAAGCTTTCATTATCACAAGATTTATTATAGAGGAAAGTTCGTTAAATTCTCTCCAAATGTCATTAACACATTCCTCGACATTCTCATAGGCAGTTTGCATACTTTAGATGAGGAATTTAACATGGCTGAAGTGATTAAAGAATTGACCAGTAGAACAGACATTCAATGGAAACCGAGAGATGGTATAGACCGGTAATACCTTACGAAAAAATATAGAGTGATGCATAAGATTGCACAGTTCAATTGGCTTCCCTATTCCCATCAAAATCAAATTCGGGAAGACAGAGTAAAATTTTTGTACTGTTTAGACCAATCGACCAATAAATTTTGGCTTGCTAGCCTATAGGATGATAGTTCAAATAGGTCCATATCATTCTGACTATCACTTGCTTGTATGTCCCTGCTTGATTCAAGGGATTCTTGCACAAAATAGCGTTGCTATAAGTCCCAAGGAATAGACAGAAATTCTATCTAAATCAATCACCAAAGGATTTCTTCACAGATTGCATGATAAGACTGACTTGCCTGTACCTGAACCAAAGCCAACGAGAGTAAGGAAAAACCAAATGAAATATGTTGAAGAATAACTTGCTTTGATCAACTTTGTTTTGACTGAGATTGTGCAGGATTTGAAAATTATCAAAGAAAAACAGCATGTTTTGGAAGCAAATTTTGCAAGGCAATATGGTACAGCAGAAGATCCACAGCCAATGGAGACTGAACATATGGATCCTGTGAAGTCAGCTGAGCAAATACCAGAACCGAAAGCACCACTACCTACAGAAGCTGAATAAATTCCTGCAGTAGGACAAGTTGCACAGACTGCTGCTGAGACAAACATAACAACAGAAAAACTACCGAAGCAAAAGAAAATCAAGACAATTGCTAAGGGAAGAAAATTGAGAAGAAAGAGGAAAGATGAAATGGTGAAGCAACCATCTGACAAACCAAAGAAGACAATTGATTTAGTAGCTCCAACATTGCGGGATGAATCACTGTTAGATAAACCAACACAAGTTGAATCCGAGACAAAACTGTCTTCACCACCTGCTGACAATGAACCTCCCGTTTCTCCAATCCCAGAAGCAGAGCATCATGATTCACCACCACCTAAAGCTCCAAGCTCATCAACTGCAGCACAACCTGAGGAAGAACACATTCAGACACCTCCTCCTGCTGAAGAATTAACAGCACCAGCCACATCTCCACCACCTACTCTTGTAGAAGAGTCACTGGTTCCTCCTCAACAACCTGCTGTTGAGTTGCCCACAACAGAAACCAGTGCAGAGCGACTTGACAAGGAGATTCGTAGAGTTGTCGCTGAAGTAACTGCCACTTCTTCTGAAACAGCTGTAGAGCCACCTGCTCATGAGGCTTCTAAACAGCCAACTCTTACCACAACCAGGAAGCGATATAAAGAGAAGGCTGGCAGATTCAAGAAGCGTCCTGGCAGTTCCTCTTCTCCACCAATTTGAAAGTCTACAAGACTTCGTTAAGTGCTTTTGGCACTTGTGTTGAAATCAAGGGGGAGATAAGGAGTTTTCTGATCTTTTTGTTTATTTTTTAGTTTTGTTGTTTCTGATATAACTGTGTTTACTTCTGTTTTGTTTATATTTTTGTTGCTTGGGATGTAAGTAAAGAGTAAGGGGGAGTAAGAAGAACTTCTTATGCTTATGCTTGCTTTGTGTGTGCATTCGAACTATATTGACACTTTGTGTTTTTACTGTGTTTGTGTTATCTTGATTTGATAAATGTTTTGCTCAGATGTTTTTGCTCTGATCATGATCTGATTACATTTTTTATCTGATTGCTTTATTGTTTGACAAGTTTATCAAACTTTATTTTGTTTGTAGGATATACTTATTCTGACAGTATTTTG
This sequence comes from Boswellia sacra, assembly GCA_013180625.2. Lineage (NCBI taxonomy): Eukaryota > Viridiplantae > Streptophyta > Magnoliopsida > Sapindales > Burseraceae > Boswellia > Boswellia sacra. The sequence continues at coordinate 620,647 of SNVD02001637.1, forward strand.
TTATGAAGTTTGTAACAGCATACTGGTTATTTCTTTACACATGATATTTTCTATTTGCTATATCATGATAGCTTATGGTTATGTATAACTTATCATATGTGATTTTCTTTGATCAGAAACAGTTTTGTGTTTTCATCACAAGTTGCCAAAAAGGGGGAGATTGTTGGTGCCAACATGCATGTGCCATGCACATGATAAATTTTGTTCAACTTGTGATAAAACAAGAATATTATCTTAATTCCTATTTTACTGTTTTTAGAATTATATTTTAGGAAGTATTTATTTTATAATAAATATCTTCTTAGATTAGGATATGGTATCTTGTATCCTAATTAGAATAGGAGAACATTTATTTGTCCTAATTCCTTTAGGAGTTTAATTATATCACTTCCTATTTTATTTCTCCTAATCTTAATGTGATTTTGATTTAGATTTTTACAAGATTTCTAGGAGATTTCGTCTAGGCCTCTCATTATATATACCATGTTATATTTTCATAACTGGTTAATTGATAAGTCGGCAAGGTGGCTGATTAATTGGTTGTGTTGTGAGAGTCTTTGTTTCGGCATTTCAAGATTTGAGAGAAAAGCTTCAATGCAAATTGGAATGTCTTTATTGATTTGATTCTTTGAGTCTTTGATTCATGTATGAGAGGTAGAAATCGAACATGAGTTGTTGATTAGGTCTGTGTGAGTTAGTAGACACTTGGGATAACTTGCGGGTTAAGTGTTTATGTACTTCAGCGTCAGACGTTATTTGTTATATACAACTTAACAGCATGTTGTTAAGTTATCTGTGACAGAGAGTGGGCAGTGTCACTAGAGTTTAAGATCTTGGCGAGATTTTGTTTTACAAAGATTAGGTCAGTATGTGAGAGTGAGTCAGCACTGTAAAAGGTCCTAAAGATTGTACAAACAAGAACTTAGTGAATTGCAGCTCTATAGCTGTCCGTAGATGTAGATTTTATAACCGAACCACGTAAAAATCCTCTTGTGCCGATTTAATTTACAGTTTACTGTTATATTTCTTATAACTGCATGCTTCCAAAACTATCAATTATATTTTATACTACATATTCATTTATATAATACACTGATGTTAAGGTATTAATTTAAATTAATCCATAAATGCTACCACGTATAATGGTTTAGAATATGAATTAAAAATATTTTTAAGTTATATTTTATCATGATTAGATTTTACATTTTCAATATTATTTTATTATTATTATATATCAAAATAAATTATACTGGTAAAGGAGGTAAATTTGCTCCCTTTAGTTAGGGATGACAAAAGTAGCCCCAGGTTTGGGGCCTCGTTATATCTCGCAAAAATGGGGTAGGGCAAGGTTAAGGGTGGGGCCGGGTCCAGCCCCTTAGACCTGTTGCCTTGCACCGCCCCATAGGGTATAGATGTATCTTTGCAAAGTTTTAAAATTTTGGGATTGCTTATATCTTTCAAGGTTATATTTGTTAAACTTCTCATATATGTGAATTCTTGTAATTTTACAAACAACACAATAACTTTGACAAAAGTCTCAGTTTAATTAATAATTATGAATCTTTTAGTATATTAACACCAATTTAGTCATGTTATAATAACAAAATAAAATATTTGTATTTTATAATAATTAAATTTGTATATATGTGCCATCTTAACATAGATTGTTAAGTACTAATTAAATTATTGCAATATTAACAAGATTGTTTCCAAAATGTATATCTCTAATATAATCAATATACTATTTTGTAAATATGTAAATAGAAATATAATAAGAACAATCTTATAACTTTAAACATATGATTTATTGTAATTTAAATTAATTAATTGAATTTATTAATGTTTCATATATGTATATATATGTAATGTTAATTTATTGGTATATGTCAATCATAGTATTGGCAACATACTATTGTAAAATTATTTAATTGTATTTTCAATTATTTAAAAAATTATCAATTAACTAGTTTATAAGTAATAATACACTTTTAACATTATTGCTCGTAGAGTATGTAAAATTATTACTAATAAAGTCAAATGGTAATTAATGACCATTATTTTTTTTAGATGATATAACTAATTTATACAATCACTATTTAGCTAGCACAACACCAATATAAATAAAAACTTATATAAACTTAATGAGTAATGGATTTATTTTATCTAATATGAATTAATTTTTTTTTTTTTTTGAGTTTATGCACAATCACCATTTAACTTGCACAATAACAATATAAATAAAAACTTATATAGTTATAAATTAACTTTTATTCTTTTTAATGATTATTAAATAATTAAATTTGAATATGAAATATTTTAAGATATGTATCATGTTTGTATGTATTTTATTTTAGGTTAACTATGACTTGTATTTATCGTTATTTTTAAATTTATAAATGTATTTTTTTAAAAAAATGAAATAGATTGGATGTAATTTTTTTATAGTTTTTAAATAATAATTATATATATATTTATATTTTAAATTAAATAATTTAATAAAATTTAAATTGAATTAAAAAAAATCAGCGGGGACCACGCCCCACCCCGCCCCACAATAATTAGTCCATATGATGGAGTCTGTTAGTTGTTATGGTCAAAGTCATCCTCCGAGAATTGGATGGTATAGATGCAATAGTCAAAGTCATCCCCGTCGAAGTCTATTTAAAAGCCAAAATGGGTAACCCGTGCCCTGTAAAACAACCCTAAACAACCGTGCAAACTATAAAATAAATATAGTATTTGGTATTCTCCAATATCTCAAATAATATTTATAATTTAAATCAAAAGATGTGGGTATCAATCATATAAAAATTTGAGTGTGGATTCAGTAAGGATGTGTATAAAAATGAAGGCTTTTGGTTTCATATTACATAATCACATATAAAAAATTATGAAATATTGTTATAATTATTATTGTTGATAAAGTGTCGTTTAATTATTATGGTTGAGATGTATCACTTAAACTAGCTATTTTCTATTTGTTTTTCTTAAAAAATAATAAAAAGAAATATTATTTTGGTTTATCAATAACTTTAACAATTAATATGATGGATAATTAGAAAGTATATTTTTCATATAAATAGGAACTCTTACATCCTTCGGCGTTGATGTATTACTTTACAATAATAATTTGATTTAATAAGATGTTTAATTATTTAGATTATTCATTAAGAAAAGTATGTACATATACTTAAGTGAATAATCCAAAAAACTCATAAAAGCTAATGAAATTTTCCACAAATATATTGTTAAACGTAGAAATATGAATTGCAAAATTTTTAATGTGGTATTATATATTGCACTATTGAATAATTAAACTAGTTTAGCAAAAGCGAATCAAAATTTATAAATAATTTAAATTTTGAAAATTTTAAATTTCAAATATTTTAATTCAGTAGAAAAACTCGTATTATGTACTTTTTTCAATCTTTTTGTGCCCATTGAAAAGGTTGAGCAAGAAAATTAACGGATGTGTAAGACATGACTCAACAAAATTTTCTATAAAACAGTGACAATTTTATAAAAAACCAAAATTGTATATTTTATTACAAAAGAAAAAATATATGCATGTAAACCTTAAATACCTATCTATGCACAACCCATCTAAAAATATCAAAGTTCTGACTCTAATAGACACCAAACTTTCGAAAGAAATTATTCATATTTTTCATGTGTAAATATAAATAATTTACATTATTATTCATGACGGCGTAAAAATCAGTTCGCAAGTTTTTGAACTGAGCGGATAATCTGAACTCAATTTCATATTTTTCATATAGCACGCTTCAATTTATGAAGGTGTAAAATATGCTTATGCACTATGAGTTCAGATAATAATGTGAGCTGAATGGCATGTAACCTAGTAAATATTTCAAAAGGGTTATTTATGACTTGTTTGTTATAATTTCCATTTTTTAGATACAAAATGATAAAAAGGTGAAAAATAAAAATGATGCGTCAAAAGGAAGACAATATATATAATTATTATATACTTAATATGATAAAAAGTACTATACCTAATACACTTATATTAATACTTAGAAGGTTTTAAAAATCAAATTAAATTTCTTATGGGGGTAATTGCATCTACAAATTTTATTTTTGTACCCACCCTTCTAAATATACTCATTATTAGTATATTAAAATAGTTTAATTTCTATTTGATTGATCTTAATTCTCATAAGTAATTTATATAATTAGCCAAATTGAGTAGATCAAATTTAATTTAAAATATATAATGAAAATAAAATATTTTTCAAATTTTCATTTTTTTAATAAAAAAGTTCTTTTATAATGTAAATGTCACAATTCTCACATAAATTTATGATTTTCTTTCTAATCATATTTTTCATTAAGAATTAATTTATTAAATTTCTAAATTAATCTTAATTTATCAAGTTGATGTTATGATTAATTCTGAAATTATAAAGATGATATAAAAAAACGAAATTACAAAAATTTAACTAGCATGATGTCTTTAAAATGATGGGTATGAAAAGAAAACTGGGCTATTGCACTAACTACCTTTGAGGTTTGGACGATTGTTGGGCGGAAACATAGCTTGCCTCTTTAGTTAAAAACACCCCCGAGGATTCCTAAAATTAGTTAAAACATAACTATTTTCGATTCCATCTTTCACCTCCCTCTCTAGCCATTTTCTTATAGACACTAGTATTTGGCCACGATATTTTCTGTCCACTAATTTGCAGTGCAAATCAGAGACAGACATGCAGGCAGCCCCCGGTTTCAATTTGAGTAATTTACAAACACATTTATTGTAATTTAATCACTCAGACGCGTGCAGTTTATTCTCGTATTTTTAATCTGATTTTTAAGTGAAGAGTAGCTTCCCTCTGCGTCCTCTATGGCATTTTTTTTTTCCGAGTTTGTGCCTACCGTGTCTTTGTCTCTATTCAAGGTTTTTCAATTGCTGTCTACATTGACTCCTCCATAAAATAAATATTCTTTTATTGCTTCTTTCTTTTTTAAAAAATTAGTTCTTTAAGTGCTTCTCCATTCATAACGTACTGGGGAGGGCGTTTTTGCATCTAGGTTCTCTTCATTTCTCTCCAAAAAAATGAATCTCTACCACTTTTGAGAAGAGGAATTAAGGAGAGAGGAGGAGCAACGGGGATTCGAAAGAGAGACCTGAAGAGGAAAGAGCATCGGTTTTGGGTTGAAAGCGAGAGAAGGAGTTGGAGAGGAGTTGAGAGGAAGAGACAAGGAGCGACGGGCTGGGCTTTTTGAGGTGGTGGCTAGAATTTCTGTGGTTTCGGCTTGGGTTAGAGAGAGTGGAGCTGGGAACCGAAGATGGTCAGTGGCACGATAGAATATTTCTAATGGAATCCTGACTAACGGACGATGTTAGTCCGCTAATTTTAAGAAATATTAAGGGTGTTAAGACAAACCACGTCTTCACTTGACAATAGCCCAAAGAAAATTGGTAGGTGCAAATAACCTCACCCATTTCTTAATCACATAAAATTAATAAAACTTATTATATAAATTGGAAAGCTTCTCCATATGCAGCCACCAAACATCCAAAATCCGACCACCAAAACCACCAAACCGTAAAATCTGGCCATTAAAACACCCATTATAGCCACCACAACCACTAAATACTTAAGATTTGGCCATCAGACACCGCTCCTCCTCCACCTTCTTTATGCCTGCCACCTCTCCCACTCGCCTTAGCATCTATTGCCTCTAGCAAGGCCACACATGACCGCTCTATCCACCGATCCTCACCAAGCATGTGGTTCTCCATCGACACTGGCTCTATCTCAGGATGGTGGTAGTGGTGCTGAAAAAGAGTGAAACAAGAGAAGGGTAGCGAGTTGGTAAAGAGATGGTGTGAAAGGGATGTGAAAATAAAAGCGTTGGAGGAGAAGCCTTGTCATTGTTTTCATCGTTGTTGCAATTGAGCGGATGATAAATCATGGTGGTGGTGGTGAAGACTTGAAGAATAATCTCAGCTCAAGTGTATCCTTGAGTGAGCAATTTCTATTTATTGAAGAAGAAATCACATCAAGCTCTTTACCTGGCAAGCATCAAATAGTCCAGCAAATAGTTTCCAATGAGTAAACATAGAAATGCTGACTCACAAACTAACTTGTAAAGGTGTAATGTTCTAGAAGCATCATGCAAGGAAACAACCATGTTTATAGCTCACTACAATTCTCCTCAAAAAATTCTTAACTAACCAATAATTAAGGAAACTAACCAAAACTAACTAATTCATAATCCCATATAAGTGATAAATGAGCTGCCTTAACACCCCCTCTCAAACTGGAGGGTGTTTCAATCACACCCAGTTTGTCTCGAAAGAACATGAATTGTGGAGGTGACAATGCTTTAGTTAGGCAGTCTGCAACCTGATCACAGGAGGGTACATACTTGACTTCCAACTATTTTTGAAGAACTTTATCACGAACATAGTGTAAATCAATTTCAATATGTTTAGTTCTCACATGGAAGACTAGGTTTGATGCAATAGTATTTGCACTGATATTATCACACCCAGTAATTAAGGACTGTTTTGGTTTGTAGTGCAACTCATAGAGCAAGGATTCAAACCAGACAATTTTAGTAGCTACATTAGCTAGTGCTCGGTACTTTAATTCAGTACTAGAGCGTGCAACAACAACTTGCTTCTTCGATTGCCAGGCTATTAATGATTCATCAAGGTAGACACAATATCTTCGATTGATCTCCTATCTTCAGTGTTACATCCCTTGTCTGCATTAGAGAAACCTGTTATTCTTAGGTCCTCACTTGGTTTGATGTGAAGACTATAAGATATTGTTCCTTTGAGATATCTCATATATGTTTAACTCCCTGCCAGTGTTGTATCTTAGAAGAATACAGTGACTGACTCAGATTGTTGGCATTGAAGGCTATGTCTGGTCTGGTATAGGTTAAGTACTTCAAAGCCCCTATGGTACTTCTATATAGTGTGACATCTTCAAAAGATTCAGAGTTATAACTAGTGTGACTTGTGCTCACTGTAGCTGGTTTAGGATAGGGTTTGAGATGCTCCATCTTCAATCGTTTAAGCATGTCAACAATATACTTTGACTGGTTTAAGTAAATACCAATAGCATCTCTGTTAGCTTCAAGTCTAAGAAAGTAGTGCCAATTGCCTAAATCCTTCAAAGAAAACAGTTTGTTGAGTTCTTGAATAAACAACAATATTTGAGATGAATCCGTACCTGTAACTAGGATGTCATCACCACACACAAGAACAAAGATTAAGCTTCTTTCTCCTTTACGGATAAACAATGAAGAATGGGACTTAGCATTGATAAAACCCCATCATTGCAAAGTATTTTTCAATTTATCAAACCAAGCTTTAGAGGTTTGTTTAAGTCCATAAGGAGCCTTGTGAAGCTTACAAACAAAAGTTGGCTTGGAAAGATCCACATTCCCCCTAGGTTGTATCATATAAACATATTCTTCAATTTTCCCATTTAGGAAAGCATTATTTATATCAAGTTGTCTAATGCACCAACCCCTGGAGACAGCTAGAGTTAGAATCACTCTTATGGTGCTGGCCTTAGCAACAAGACTAAAGGTTTCTGAATAGTCAATTCTTGGTGTTTGGTGAAACCCTTTGCTACTAACCTTGCTTTATGTCTGTTTATAGTGCTATCAGTGTTATACTTTAATTTGAATACCCATTTGTTCCCAACAAGACTATATTCAGGGTAGAAAGGAACCAAGGTCCAAGTATTCTTGTTCTTTAGAGCTTCAAACTCTAAATCCATGGCTTTCTTCCAACAATATGATTTCATTACCTCTGCAACAGTAGCAGGTTCACTGGTTGTTATATTTTCATTTTTTTCGCAGTGTGATGGAATAAATTTTGAGTTTGAAAATGCCACTTTTGGCTCTAGTTGTCATTGGGTGACAAGGTTATGGGTTATAGGGCTTTGACATTTGTAGGATGTTTTTGGTTGCTGTGAAATGTTCACTACGTGAAAAATGACTTTTTCCGACGAAATTTTTCGTCGCAAAAAGTTAAAATTTCGTCGCAATAAGTTTTTGCGGCAAAAATAAATTCGTCGCGCTCCAGTCGCAATATGTGAGTCGCAATAGGTTTTTTTGCGACGGTTCTGGAATTCCTCGCAAAAAGTCTTTTTGCGACAAAATTTTTCTCGCAAAAAGTGGTATTCTGCGACAAATATTTCGTCACAAAAAAGATCACATAACGTCAACTTTTTGCGACAAAATAAAAATTGTCGCAAAAGAGTATATTTTGCGACGAATTCCAATATTGTCGCAAATTGTTAGAAAACAACTCATTTTTTAATAAAATTATTTTAGTTAAAAAAGTTTATTGCGACCAATTTTTTCTCGCTAAATACTACCTTTAGCGACAAAAAATTCGTCGCAATAAATTTTTAACAAAAAAATTGATTATTTTTAAAGAATTTATAGATTTTATTTTTTAATTAGTTATAAATTTTAGAATAAATGACATGTCTCATTACACAACTTAATTCTTTATATTAATAATTTTATTAATTAACAACAAATTACCAAAAATTTATCACAATATATTTTTACAATATATCAACCTTTGTACATAGCAAAATTAAAAAAAAATACAAAAAAGAGAAAGAAAAATACAAAACTTCATCCTCCAAAAATTCTTTTGTTGTTGACTTTGTATGAATCCTCAAATCTTCAAGTACAACCCATCTTCAAAAATACCTATTAAAAACAAAAAAATAAAAATAAAATGTTAAGTAAAAATTAAAGCATAAAAAATGAGTTTATGAAAAAAACAATGTTGAAGAAGCAAAGAATTTGATAATGTTGAGAATGTTGAGTTGTATTCCATCTTCAAAAATACCTATCAAATAAAAGACAATAATATCAATCAAATATTAAAATAAATAAAAATATATTAAACTATTAAAGAAAATATATTATAACACAAAAGTAAAAGAAAGAGTAAAAGTATTTACCAAATGTTGGGAAAAGAAAAGGAGTAGAGAATTGGAAGTGATAGAAGAAAATGAAACAATCCAAAATTAACCCATGTATATATAATAAAAGTTGGATATTTTGCGACAAAATTTTAACCTTTAGCGACGAAAATTTTGTTGCGAAATAGTTTTTAAAATTATGAAAAAAATCAAAGCGGGAAAAAGTTCGCCAAAAATTTTTTTTTGCGACAAAATTTTGATATTTTGCGACAAAATTTTCGTCGAGAAAGAGTTTCAAAATTTTGAAATTTCAAGAGCGGGAAAAAGTCCGCCCAAATTTCATTTTGCGACAAAAATTTTGATCTTTAGCGACAAATTTTTCGTCGCTAAAGAACTTGAAATTTTCAAAATTCTCAAGCGGGAATAAGTCCGCCTAAATTTTATTTCTTGCGACGAATATAAATTCGTATTTCGTCGCAAAAAACCTCATTTTGCGATGAAATTAAATCATCGCAAAACATCATATATTGCGACAAAATATTAATCTTTTTGCGACGAAAATTTTCTCACTAAAAATCTTAAAAAAAATGTTAAAGACTCTTTTATTTGTCATAAAAAGTATATAAATGTGAAAATTATAATAAAAAACTAAGAAGATTTTGAAATTAATCATACTTGGACTTTGATAATTATAAATTTATTTAGTAATTAAATAAATTTATCCAACATAATTAAATTTATTTAATATTAGGTTAAACCATACTTAGACTTGGATAATTATAAGTTTATTTATTAATTAAATTTTCATCCATAATTAAATTTATATAATATTGGATTGGTATTAAATAATTTGATGATAAATTAATAAATAATATAACAACCATATACAATAGAAATATAAAACATTATATGGTATTTAATTATTTTTTATTGAGTATTAAAATGTTAATAAAATATGTACAACAACTCAAGAATTATTTAACAAGTGTAAACAATAGTTAGACATTTATACATATGTCATAGTTGTTATATGAGCAATTACAAAAAAAAAGTTTCTTTAGTGATCAATAAATAATTAATTATTGATATTATAATCATATATGTAACAAAAAGATTCTATTCATTTTAGCTATAATTTATTTTAATTATCTATTTCTTTTAAAAACACTAAAAATATGTTTTACAAATTTAAAAAATTAATTTGTGATGGAGATAATTTAATTATTAACATATAAACGTATGTCATAATTGTCATATGTATTAAAGTGTTAACAAAATACACACAAGTCAACTATCATTAATAAATGTATAATACTTAAACATCTATACATATGACATAATTGTCATGTGCGAGTTATTGAAAATAAGTTTTTAATACTTTAATAAATAAATAATCAAATATTCATATTATAATTATTATGTAACAAATGCATTTACTTTCAGTGAATATTTTTTATTATTTATTCATTTTACAAATGCTAACAATTAATATTTAAAATATCTTGACAAATGCAAACCATAAGTTTGTAATAGTTGTAATTTAATAATTGAATATCTATATATGTCATATTTGTTATTATAAGAAATTGAAAATAAGCTTTTCTAATTTGATTAGTAAATGATTACTTATTCATATTATAATTATATAAAAATGTAACAAAATTGCATTTATTTTCAAGTATAGAATGCCTTTAAATTAATTATCCATTTTTTTATAAAAATAACAATTATTAAAAATATTTTTTACAATTATAAAAAATATTTTTTTCATATAAGTAATTTAATTATTAGACATATATACATATACATATGTTACAAGTATCATATGCATTACGAATTAAAAATTAGGTTTTGCCATTTACCAGTAAATGATTAATTATTCATATAGTAATCAATATGTAACAAATGTATTTATTTTTTGTTATAGAGTTCATTTTAATTATTTATCTCCCTTAAAATAAACTCTAACAATTGTTTAAAATATCTCAACAATTTACTCAAAGCTATACGATAAAAATTAAAAGTCTAAGAGAAATATATTGTCTAAATTAATACACTTTATAACAAAAAAATAAAAAACATAATTATAGGCAACATTACATGATTATTAATTATTTATTTATTTATGTTTATTTGACATATAATTAAACGTTGAAAAATAAATTAGATTTTTAGAAGTTAGATTTTTTTTCCAATCTCATTTTCATCAATTAAAAATTAGTCATGGTAATAAGTTTATCATAATTGTAATTTAGCAGTTAGACATATATAAATCACACATAAATTAGATTATATATAAATAATTAGCAATAAATTTTATGCTTGATTATTAGATTATTAACGATTCATATCACACACACACACACGCACACGCACACACACACACACACACACACACATATATATAGAGAGTTTATTTTAATTATTTATCTCTTTTACAAACACTAAATTTAGAATATCTTAATAGTTTTTCACATTTAAAAGCATGAATGGAATCACAAATGGTCTTTTTTTTTAATAAAAATTTGTATGAATATCCAAATGACCTTACTATATTTAAAAATTGTCAATTTATATAAAATCAAATTAGATTTTTAATACTTTCTTTATTCTTTTTTTTTTGTCATTTTTTAAACAAAGACTTATATATTAGACGAACCACGAACAAAGAGAAGAAGCAAAAGAGGAAAGTTATTAAGTTTTAATTTTAAAAAAATAACTTTTTGCGAGGAATACGTATTTTCGTCACAAAATGTTCAGTATTGTCACGTGTTCATAATAAGTTAGACAGGCTTTTCGCGAGAAATTTTTTTTCGCAAAAGGTTAACTTTTTTGCGAGGAATTCATTGTCGCAAAAGATCACATTTAGCGACGAATCAAATTTTCGTCGCAAAATATCCAATATTGTCAAGTGCATAGTAAATTAGAATGGCTTTTTGCGAGGAATTTTTTGTCGCAAAATATGACTTTTTGCGAGAAAATTTTCTCGCAAAAAGTCACATTTTGCGAGGAATGTCGTTTTTGTCGCAAAATGTCCAGTATTGCCACGAAAGCAAGGTAAAATAAAATGACTTTTCGCGAGGAATTTTTTGTCGCAAAAGGTCTATTTTTTGCGACAAAAAATTCCTCGCGAAAGGTCACATTTTGCGAGGAATCACGTTTTTGTCGCAAAATGTCTAGTATTGCCACGTGTGCATGGTAAATTAAAATAGCTTTTGGCGAGGAATTTTTTGTCGCAAAAAATCTATTTTTTGCGGCAAAAAATAGACCTTTTGCGACAAAAAATTCCTCGCTAAAGGTCACATTTTGCGAGGAATCACGTTTTTGTCGCAAAATGTCCAGTATTGCCACGTGTGCACGGTAAATTAAAATATCTTTTTGCGAGGAATTTTTTGTCGCAAAAAATAGATTTTTTGTCGCAAAAAATAGATTTTTTGCGAGGAAATTTTCCTCGCAAAAGGTCACATTTTGCGAGGAATTATTTTTTCGTCGCAAAATGTCAAGTATTGCCATATATGCATGGTAAATTAGAATGGCCTTTAGTGAGGAATTTTTTGTCGCAAAAGGTCTTTTTTTTCGCGAGAAACATAATTTTGTCGCAAAAAATGTTCATGTTGCTATAAAATTTTTGTCACAAAATGCCGTCTGTGTGTAATACGTTTTGCGACGAAAAGTTTGTCGCAATAGGTTTATTTCGTCGCAAAAAAAACTTCCCTAATTAGTCACTCGAGTTTTTAGCGAGGAAATGAATATTCGTCCCTAAAGGTTTTATTTTGCGACGAAAAATTCCTCGCAAAATATCTTTTTTTTTGAAATGCTACCTTTTGTGACGAAATAATAATTTCGTCGCAAAAGGCCGCTTTTTGCGACGAATTTTATTTCGTCGCAAAAAATTTTGTCGCAAAAAACTGTTTTTCTTGTAGTGTTAGGTTCATCAGTATTTCTTGAATGGCTTTATACTGTGTTGGTGTTTTCTTCATTTTCAAGGAAATCAAGGATATGATCTGAGTTATTTGAGGAAGTAGGATACCTTGGGGATGAAGCTATAGAAAGAGAGTTTTGAGGTGCAATAGAAGTTCTTTTATCAGATCTTGTTGTTCCATCCGAGTTAGTTATCACATGTCTCGAGATATAGATCCTTCCTATAGAACTGAGGCGTTTAAAACCTTTATGTATGTCAATGTATCCTATAAAGACACATTTTGTTTAATGAAATTGAAATTTATGTTTTTGGTAGGGTCTTAGGCAAGGAATGCATGAACAACCAAGGTTCTTAGAGACTTATAACATGGAATTTTTCTAAATAAGATTTGCCAAGGTGATTTGACTCTAAGGACTGGTGTAAGGAGTCTACTTATAAGGAATGCAGCTGTATGGAATGCCTCCCACCAGTATTTAAGTGGCATGCTAGCCTGGGCCAAGAGGGTTAAACCAGTTTCCACTAGGTGTCTATGTTTTCTCTCTACCTTACCTTGTTGTTCATGTGTATAAAGGCATGCAACTCTAGATTTAATGCCATTTAGTTTTAGGAATTCAGAAAATGCTCTATACTCACCACCCCAATCTGTTCGAATGCATTTAATATCTCTTTCAAATTTCTTTTCAACAATGTTTTTAAAATTCTTAAAAGTGATAAAGGCTTCAGCCTTAGTTTTCAAGGGATAAATCCAAGTATACCTACTGTGATCATCAATGAAATTTATATAGTACTTAAAACTAGAACTGGAAACAATTGGTGTTGGACCCCAAATATTAGAGTGAACAATATTTAAAATATTTTTTGTTTTATTGTCAGATTTATGAAAAGGTAAATAGTGAGACTTTCCTAGCTGATAAGCATCATAGAATTGGAAATTTTTATTATTGTTTGAAGACTGATCACAAGTTTTCAGTATTTGATTTAGAACTTTGGTTGAAGGATGTCCTAACTTCCTATGCCAAACACTAAGCTTTTCCTCAGCAGACAAAAAAGTTGGAACTGTGCAAATCAGACTGCAAAACTTCAGACTTTTATGAAGTGCACTTAGGAAAAGAAAAACTATTCACAATGTCATTAGACTTAGCAACAGAACCAGAAAATTTTTGACTTCTTAATTGATGACTAGACAGAGATGTAACTGATCTTCTAGAGGTTGGATTGATCTGATATAAGCCTTCTTTAATTCTCCCCTACAGTAGGACCTGGTGAGTGTGTTTATCCTTCATATGACACAAATTAGAATGAAATTCAATAAATTTGATTGTCTTGTGCAAGTTTCGACACACTCAGTATATTTTTGGTAATTTCAGGAACACATAGGATATCTTTCAGGTTTAAAGAAGTGTTTTTGGTATGCAAGAGTGAGTGTCCTATTTGAGAAATGGCCAATCTATTTCCATCACCTACTGAGAGAGTTTGTTTACCTTTGTAATCATTTCTCACATTGAAAAGTGAGGGATCTGCTGTCACATGACTTGTAGACCCACTGTTAGCATACCTTTCCTCATCTCTAACTGTTTCTAGTGAGGCTATAAGGGCTGATGAACCTGCTTGTGATTCCTACCAGTTATACTGCTGCATAGATCTTTGCCAATTTCGTGGTTGATTTGATCTAAATTGTTATTGCCTGTTGTTCTTATTTTTACTTGGTGATTCCATGTAGTTGAGATCAGTTATGTAGAAACATATGGAAGCTGGATGACCAATTTTGCCATAGATTTGACATATTGGTCTTGAGTTACCTGCTCTGCCACCTCTTCCTCTAGCAGTTTTTTCCATCATTTCCTCTACCATCTCCTTGGTTTTGATTCAGATTGTTTTTATGTTTTCCTATGGCAATATAAGTTGATGCTGTATTCAAGTTAAGATTGGAAAATGTGTTTAAACTTTCCAACCTGTTCTCATAGGTGAATAAAATTGATTGAGGTTCCTGCCATGAGATGTTATCTTTGAACTGTATTTGAACAACAATAGGTATATATATTCACCATCTAAGTGAAGAGTAACAAATGAAATTAGATCATTTAATGAAACAGGGCTGCCAGCTATGGCCAAGTTACCAAAAATTTTCTTCATGGTGATAAGATAGTTACTCATACTCATGGATCCCTTTCTAGTTGTCTGTAGGTCAAATCTAAGGTTTGCAATCTGTTATCTATTTTTGATACCACATAGAGTCTCTAAAGCCTTCCACAAATCACGTAAGGAGTTTTGTCTAATTACCTAAGTAGTTGCCTATTCTGTAACTAATCCAAGAAGCCAACCTTTTAGTAGATTATCAACTATGACCCACTCTTCATACTCGGGGTTAGGCTTTAGCTAGGAGGAGTGGAGCTGATAATCTCTTTCATCCTCATCTATAGTTACTGGAATGAACTCTGTGGGTAAGCTTTCATTCCTAGAACAAAACCATCCAAACGATGTCCTCTAAGAGCAAGCAGCATCATTTCTTTTCAGATGGTAAAGTTATCTTCATTTAGTCTCACTGGAAATGTCTGATCAAGAGAGCTGCCAAAGGGTGAGCTTCCACTTACAATATTAATCTGAGATTGAGATTCAGATTTACTACTTGTTAAGGATCGATTATAGGAGCTTGATGCCATGGCAAGGGCCGAAGGCTTTGATACCAACTTGAATAATAATCTCAGCTCAAGTTTATCCTTGAGTGAGCAATTTCTATTTATTGGAGAAGAAATTACATCAAGCTCTACACCCGGCAAGCATCAAATAGTCCAGCAAATAGTCTCCAATGAGTAAGGAGAGAAATGCTTACTCACAAAACTAACTTGCAAAGGTGTAATGTTTTGGAAGCATCATGCAAGGAAACAAACATATTTACAGCTCACTGCAGTTCTCCTTAACAAACTGATAATTAAGGAAACTAACCAGAATTAATAATAGAATTAAATAACCAATTCATAATCTTGTATAAGTGATAAATGAGCTGCTTTAACATGGAGGAGGTGAGTGACGTGGTGAGAGATAGAGCATTGGATTAGGGTGGGCAAGAGAAATGAAAAAGAGACCACACTTCTAGTTTCTGATTTTAATTTTAATAATTTATTATTTAATAAATTTAATATATCTTTTATTATTTTTTCAATAATTTTTAAATATGATTAATTATTTATAATTATTATTATACACAACTTATTTTTTTGTAATTTTTTTATCCTATGGGTTTGTTTTCTGATTTTGTCCTTACACTGTTTAAGTTAACGCAGAATTCTAATTTTAGGAGGCAATTTGCAATTACCAATCTTTTAAGGGTGATTTTTTTTTCAACAGACCTTAGGAGAGAAAATGTAATTATCCCTTTTAAATATACATATTCCAAGTTTATGTATTATTAATTTTTCAATCTCAAGTAATGTAACATTAATAATTTAGGATTTTCATATGAATGAAATAGGTAAAAATAACAATCATTAATTAATATCACATTGTTCTGAAAATAAAAATGGGGATTCTTTCTTTTATGGTTTCATAATTATAATAGAATCCTATATATTAATTAGGATTAGGAGCCAGACATGAGAAGATAATAACAATTATGTTAGTTAGAGTCATAACAATATTAATTTGGAAATCTTACTCAGGAGTGGATGATGATAACAAGAAAAAAAAATTATACAAAGTCTTAGAACCCTTTAAATATACTTGTAGGCATGGAGAATTAGAACATACAAGTAGAATAGGAAAAAAAAAAAGAGAGACTATTCTATTAATTATTCATGATATTTACTTGATATGGATATTTCAATTATTTTAAAGTGCAATATATATAATTATGAAAATCACTCTAATACTGTAATATCGTTTTCTATGTTTTGAACCAAAAAAAAAAAGGACTGAGAATTACAATATTTGATTGTTTTGCTTCATTAATGTAAAAGCTTTAAAACTCTTAACAAAGAAAACAGGTAATAGTCGTACATTAAGTACTGCTAACATCATTCACAAACTTCATTTTAATCTTCTTGAGTTTTGCAGTAACCTCTTCCATATTTATTCTCTGCTCAGGGGACTCCATTGAACAATCAAAAGCCAAATTCATGACGCTTAAAACACAATCCATTTTGGCAACAGAACCATTCTTTTCTTGCAACAAATAGGCATCTGCTACTTCACTCAAGGAATGAGGTAGCGACTCCTTCACCCACTTCCTTAAACTCATATTTCCGCTAAACATATCATCTGTTGGCTTCTTTCTAGAGAAAGTCTCCATCAATAGAATACCATAACTGTAGACATCACCTTTTGTAGAAACAATTCCCACTGATCCGTACTCTATAAATTTCAATTCATCATAAAATAGATGATAAATAAATATTCTTCTAACTGCATTAATAATTATTAGAGACAATATGTGTTTGTGCTTAAAGATGTGTGATCAGTGTTGAAATATAAATTTTAGATTTAACCATGAAACTAACCTGGTGCCATGTATCCGATAGTGGCCAATGTCATGGTTTGGCTCATGGATTCTCCTTCCTCCAAGAGTTTGGCAATACCAAAATCACTCACTTTGGCAACCATATTTTTGTCAAGTAAGATATTGCTCGGCTTCAAATCACAGTGGACTATTGGTACTGAATAACCATGATGAAGATATTCAAGACCCAATGCAACATCTATCATTATATTCAACCTTTCTAGGATATCTAAAAAAAAGTTGGGAGAATACAACCATTTCTCAAGACTATCATTAGGCATGAACTCGAGTATTAAGGCTTTAAAATCAATGTTACAGCAACAGCTAAGGATTTTTATGAGATTTCGATGGCGAATTTTGTGCAAAACTTGACATTCAGAATCAAAACTGTTAAATGCCCTTTCTAACTGCAAATTAAAAACCTTAATTGCAACATTAACCCCATCTGAAAGTGTTCCTTGGTATACCGAACCAAAACTACCCATTCCAAGCAAATTGTATTCACTAAAACCATTTGTTGCTTTTTGAATTTCTAGAAATGAAGTTCTTCCCCATGTTGCAAGAGGTAATAAATCTTCTTGATCTGGACAATTTGCATGGCCGTGTTTCTTTCTTATGAAGACAATGACGATAGTCACTATCAGTATCGTTGACACAACTGGAGGTAAAATGTATTTAAATACAAGTTGTGAAGTGCCTCTCTCTGACCGTTTAATGATGTCTCCATTACAAGGTGGGAGTGGCAAACCACACAATGCATAATTAGACATAAATGATTGGGCTGAAAAGTTTTTGAAAGGTCCTTTGGTGGGAATTTCTCCTTCTAACATGTTGTGAGACACATTAAAATACTTAAGGTATAAGAGTGCCTCCAATGACTTGGGAATTTCTCCAGAGAAATTGTTATTAGAGATATCCAAGGATTCCAAACTTGTCAAAGTACCAAACCAGTTAGGTATGGGGCCTTTAAAGTTATTGCCTACCAAGGATAGAGAAACTAAGTCTTTAAGCCCTCCAATATTGATGATTGGTATTTCACCTGATAATTGATTTCTTGATAAATCAAGATCTATCAAGACTGTCAATTTTTGCATATCTAATGGGAGAGAACCAGTTAAAGAATTTGACGACAAGTTTATGCGCAAGATATATGTAAGAGTCCATAAGGATGCCGGTATACTGAAAGAGAATTTGTTGGAGGCCAACTGGAGTTCTCTAAGAGCAGTTAAACTCGCCAAGCAACTGGGTATGCTTCCAGAGAGGTTATTGCCTTGCAACCATAAGTTACTCAACCTCTCCAAGTGGCAAACATGAGAAGGAATAGAACCCTGGAGATTATTATTACGGAGAGATAAAAATTGGAGATTCCACAATCTTCCCACAGTTGTTGGAATGGAGCCATTCAAGCTATTGTTGGAAAGGCTTAACATTATCAAGCTCTGCAAGTTACCAACCTCGACAGGAATGCTACCCATGATTTTGCAATTATATGCATAAAAATTAAGAAGAGACTCAGAGAAATTACCAATAGAAGATGGAAGGATTCCATACAATGGATTAGAACCAATGTCTATAACTTTTATTTGTCTGCAATTTGTCCAAAAAGAGAGAAACCTCCATTCTGCGGTCGATGATTCAGTAGTCAAGTCATTATACCGAAGGCTGAGGTATTGGAGATGTATCAGGTTGCCAAATATGGTTGGAATAAGCCCAGAGAATGAATTCGTGCCCAGCTCAAGAAGAGTGAGTTTCGAAGCATTGGAGATGGAGTTGGGGATTACTCCGCTAACCTTATTTCTTGACATGGCAAGCCGCTCAAGGTTCGGAAGCCGGTGGCCTATGCTTGATGGTAGTTGACCTGTGAGGTCATTGTTGTTCAGATTAATGTCTATTATTGTTGAAATATTGAAGATCATGGATGGAATGAGACCAGTCAAGTTATTGTGACCGAGATACAAATATTCTAGATTTTGGAGGTTGCCAATATGATGTGGTATTTCACCTGTCAGAAACAAAAATTGATAAATAAAACAGCTGAGTATTAATTGGACAATGAAAATTAAGATTGAATAGCTGAGCAACATTACTGATACTCAAAAGATGAGTTGAGAAGTGAGATTTATTAATCGCTACCGCATTTATTTTTCCAAAGAGAGCGAAAATTAATTGGGAGTCACACACTAACGGAATTCAAAATAAATTGAAGTTATAATAATATTTATAGACGCTTTATTTTATAAGTTCATTGTTCTATATATTTTGTTGCTTGTATCTGTAACCTAACTATTCTATCTTTTAATTTGTGCAAAAACTAACTTGATTAATAATCAGTTTCTCCAACTTGGTTAATGTGTTAACTAAAACCTATCTCTGGTTAGAAGTTTCTGTTTTTTTTTTTGAATTCTATTCGAAATATTTTTCTTAATAGGCAAATGATCCTCAATCTTAGCCGCATTTACGAGACCTAAGGTGAAAATTAAACATAGTTTTTATCACTGTCAACATAAAAAATCTATTTAATTTCTTAAAATTTTAACCTTTTTATTTAATAATTCCATCACCTATCAACTATGTTGGTGTTATTTGTTCAATCACTAAATTTTCATGAACTTGTTTTATTCTTTTTTTTTAACAAAATTATAGTTTTTTTTTCTTTCTGGGGTTCAACTAATTTTTCTAATCTTTTTGTCTTCATGCCTGGATTCATAATTTTAGTAGACATGCCTAAAACTGAAAACCAATTAACTAGTACATTATATTGATAACAATAAAAAAATAAGAAACTAGACAGTTATAGAACCTGAAATCATAATCATATAATAAACAATCCCTCTTAGTATTCTTTAGAAAATATGAGAGAGCTTAGAATATGCCAAAGGGTTGAAAGATACGCTGTAAACTTGTAATGCTAAAAAAGTAAAAATACAAAAAAACATTAGAAGTTTTAATTTATAGAGCAGAATCTCACTTTTTTAATACTACTAATTAAGAATAATATATAAGTTTCTTTGGAATTTGAAAACAAAATTTATCTAAAAGTGAAATAAAATTCTAATTAAAGAATATTTCATTCCTAATAGAATTAATTATTGGAAAAGAAAGATATTTTAGGCAATTATTTGACTTTGAATTTTAGTCCGTTATACAAACCTTAATTTTACTAATTTTTGTAAATTGGTAGGGAATGGTATTTAAAGAAAGAAACTTGATTAATTATATAAATATACCATCGCTTTGTTTTTTCCGTTCTTGAACTCACTATCAAGCAAAATGGTATTCAAAAAAAGAAACTCGATTATATAAATATATCATCGCTTTATTTCTTCGGTTCTTGAACTCACTATCGAGCAAAAATTGCTTTACAATTTATGTAATGAGTAGTTCTGATAGTGAAGAAGCTGCTAATGAATTAGGAAAATCTCAAACCTCTCATGATTTCGACAAAGAAGAAAAGAGTTACTAAAACCTTGTTTACAATGATAAGAATTAATTGGGACTGTAATAGGTCTTATTTGATGAATTTTGTAATTGATTGGGTAGTTGCTGATTAAATTTTTAAAATTTGTATCTGAGTTTTTTTTTTTCGTAAAAAGGTAGGGGTAGTAACTAATACTAACTCATATATAAAAGGATAGAATAAGAATTAATTGGGGTTCAATAAAAAATATATTAATTAAAAAAATTTTGATGAGTAAATTTAGAAATGTACTCTAAAAAAATTAAATAACGGAGACTGAATAGAATTACTCATTGATATTGTTAGTGTCAATGTGACACGTGACAAATTTCATGCATGTGCAATGCATGTGAATAAAATTTATTTTTGTCAACTTATGATAAAAACATGCTTCTTATTCTTTTTCCTAATGCATTATGAGATATTTATTTTAGGAAAAGATTTAATTATTGGAAAGCTTTTAGAATTGGAATACTTTTTGATACTTATCCTAATTGGTTTAGTATTTTAGTTTATTACAATTACCCATTTGGATTAGGATATTGTGATATGCTTTCCTTTAGTTTGTCTAATCATCCTATTTCAGTTTTGCAAGAATTTGATAATGATTAGGATTATTGATTACATGAATAATATAGCTATTCACGCAGGCTATATAAATAGAAGCACTCAAGGCTTAATGTAGAAAAAAGGTGTATGTGCAGAAATATAGAGTGCACTTGAGTGTCTTTGTTTTTCATGATCTTCATTGTAAACTCTTTATAATTGAGTAACTTTAGAATGTGCATGACTCATGTGCATTCAGTATGTGCATAGATATGATTTGTGAAGAGTTATAAAGTCATGTAAGCTTAAGTGAGTTGAGTGATTACATGAGTCTATAACAATTACAGTTGTTACGTGTTACTTAATTAGATGCAGTTAAGTTGTTTGTGTTTGTGAAGTGCAATATCAGAAGAGTGTGTGGAGGACTTTAGCTGTGATCAAGGGTGATCAAGTTTACATAGACTAGGTTAGTGAGTGAGCAGGTGTCTACCACTATAAAGAGTCCTAAGTCGAGCGTAAACACATACAACATAGTAGATTGTAACTCTTGTCGCCCATGGATGCAGGCTGGTTTATAGCCAAATCACCTAAAATTTTATGTTCTGTTATTCTTAACTGTTTCAGTTACGTCTTTGTTAACTATCCATACACTGCGAAAACTAACAATTGGTATCAGAGCACATTCATTGACATACAAGTGTAGATCAAGCTTTTCTTTTACAGGTGTAGAAGGACTACGGAATGGAAGTTCAATCACTCAACCACCATTGCTCGAGGATAGAAATTATGCCTATCGGAAGCTTAAAACGAACATATTCTTGGAATCCCTTGATGGTAAAGTTTAGACTAGCATTGCTCATGGATGGACACCACCAATGAAGACAAATGAAGCTGGACAACGAGTTGAGAAACCAGAAAACGAATAGATTGAGCCCAAATATAGACTTTCAAGCTAGAATTCTAAGGGAATTAATGTCATCTTTAGTGCTGTCAATATTCAACAATGTGGGTTGATCTCAAAGTACACCACCGCAAAACAAGCATGGGATATTCTCGAGGTAAAGCATGAAGGTACAAAAAAGGTAAAAGATTCTAAATTACTTACCTTGAGTTCAAATTTTGAAATTATTATTATGCATGAAGATGAGTCTATAAGTGATTTTCATACTAGCTTTGTGAAATAACTAATGCTACTTATATGCGTGGTGATGAATATTTTGAGGCTAAAATTGTAGGAAAGATCCTTAGATCTTTACTAGATAAATTTCAGCCTAAGAGTACAGCTATTGAAGAAAGCAATAATGTGAAGACCATGAGGGTTGATGAACTGCTAGGTTCTCTTCAAGCGTATGAGATGTGACTGAAATCAAGGAAGAAGGAAAAGAGCCATCGCCTTTTTTGCCTCTTCAGAAAAGAAAAAAAGTGAAGATTCAGATGATGAGCAGATTCCTTATTTAATGAAGAACTTTGTCAAATATATGAAGAATAATCTTACGAAGAAAAATCCTGAGAGAGCCTAAAAAGTAAAGAGCTTTGACGCAAAGAAATTCCTCAAAGAACCATCCAAGAAGACTCAAGAGAAACTTGACAAGAGAGGTCAAGTACAATATTTCAAATGTAAGGGATTTGGATACATACAATCCGAGTGTCCTAATTACAAAAGAATGATGGATAAAGGCTTGTGTGTAACTTGGAGTGATGACACAGAAACAAAATTTGATGAAGAAAAACATTCCAGTAACTTTGTTGCATTTGCCGGTAATGTGTCTGATAAAAGCAAATTAGTCGTGTTTGATATAGTTGAGCAGAACAGATCAGACAGTGATGAATCAGATGCAGAGGAGGAAGCCGATTATCATGAGGAACTTTAACTTGCTTATAATGCACTTTGTGAAACATGAAAAAAAACAGAGCATACAAATCAATAATCTACAAAAAGAGAGAAATTCTTAGATGTGAGAAGACATATGCAGAAGATTGCATGACTAAACTGGAGACAGTTGTGAATCAAAAAACTAAAGAGATTGAGAAACTCAAATCTGAAGGTGCAGAGGCTCATAAGTGCATTAGTGAATTTAAAATTGGTTCAGCTCGACTCGATCAAGTTTTAAGCCTTAGAAGAAAAAGCACAAATAAGCATGGCTTGGTATTAGATGAAGGTAATATTGCTTCAACTTCCAAAACTTTCTTTGTTAAAACCTTAACTAACATTTCAGGTTCAGGTTCAAATGCTGGCTCACAAAAATCAAAAGGTAAATATGCCTTTGTCTCAGCCATGAGTTCCTTTAAGTCAAATCTAGAAAAGGTAAATAAATTTGTTCTTACTTGTTATTTCTATGGTATAAAATGTCACATCAAACCTAGATGTTATAAGCTATTGAATCTATTGCATAAAAAATTCAAACAAATTAGACAGTTACCTAAGACTCGACCAGTTTGGTTTAAAAAACAAGTAGCTGCGTGCAATGTTGTATTTACTTCTTTAAAATCCACAGCTAATAATTTTTGATATTTTGACAGTAGATGCTCAAGACACATGACAAGAAATAATAACTTTTTGAAAGACATCAAATCTTGTAAGGAAATGACAGTCACATTGGTGGTGGAGCTAAAAGCAAAGTGCTAGATAAATGTATCTTGTGTGTTGAAGGCTTGCCTAAGCTGAAAAATGTTTTGTTTGTTGAAGGGCTGAAAGCTAATTTAATCAGTATAAGCCAAATTTGCGATGACCAATTTGAGGTAAATTTTACAAAAAGTAGATGTATGGTTTTAGACAAACATGGAAATTGCATTCTTGAAGGCACATGATCAAATGACAATTGCTATTTGTTAAACAAACATTAATGCATTTTCTGCCAAAATATCAAATTTAGAGTTATGACATCAAAAGCTAGGATACATAAACTATAGCAACTTAGTTAACTAAGACTGGTGCAGTTAAGGATGTTCCTACTCTTGATGACAAACCCAATGGTATTTGTGGACCATGTCAGTTACGCAAACAAATAAGATGATCACATAGCTCTAACGCACACACACTTAGCACCTTTAGAATTCTAGACTTGCTGCATATGGACCTTATAGGACCCATGCAAATTGAGAGCATTGTAGGAAAGAGGTATGTCTTCTTTGTTGTTGATGACTTTTCAAGGTTTACTTGGGTTGAATTCATTTGTGAAAAATCTGGCACATTCGAAGTTTTCAGGAACTTATGTGTTATACTTGAGAATGAACAAAATAGGAACATTGATAGAATTATAAAAATCCGAAGTGATCATAGGAAAGAATTCAAAAATGTTTCCTACATAGATTTTTGTGAATTTCATGGTATATCTCTTGAATTTTCAACTTCAAAGACACTTGAACACAATGGAGTAGTAGAGCGGAAGAACAGGACTATTCAAGAGATGGAAAGAGTCATGTTGAACAACAAGAGGTTAACAAAAAGACTATGGACAAAGGCTATTAACACAGGGTGTTATCTTCAATAGAGTCTTTTTTAGACCTGGAATGACACAAACCCCTATGAAATCCTAAAAGGAAAGAAGCTTACCCTTAAATATTTTCATGTTTTTGGTTGTAGATGTTTTATCTTGAATGATAATAAGAGTTTGGACAAGTTTGATGCTAAGAGCGATGAAGGAGTTTTTGTTGGTTACTTCATGAATAGCAAGGCCTATCGTGTTTATAACCTAAGATGGAAACTATTATGGAATCAGCCAATATGGTGTTTAATGATACTGATGATTTCTCTGTTTATTCACAGGAAAAACATATTATTAGTTTGACAAAGGATGCAGATGAGACAAAAGATTTGAACTTAGCTGCTGCAAGCAATAAGACAGAACCAGTTATAACTGATACAACTGCTGTAGTTAACTTAGAGAAAACTGAACCATTAGATAATATTGATCTAGACAGAAATCAAACAAGAGATGTTGATGTTAGAAGAGATCCACCTACTTGGATTCAAAAGGCACATCCCACAATTTCAATCATTAGAAGTCCATAAAGCACAATGAAAACAAGAAGCAAGGTGAGAAATATGGTAAGTCATACTTGTTATGTCTCTTTGATAGAACCAAAGAATGTCAATGAAGCTTTAAAAGAAGATGTCTGGATAAATGCAATATAAGAAGAATTAAATCAGTTTGAAAGAAATAAAGTATAGATGTTAGTTCCTAGAACAAAAGATGCAAATGTTATAGGAACTCAATGGATTTTTAAAAACAAAACTGATGAAAATGGGCAAGCTATTAGGAACAAAGCTAGACTAGTTGTACAAGGTTATACTCAAATTAAGGGAATTGATTTCGAGAAAACTTTTACGCCTGTTACTGGACTTGAATCTGTTAGGTTGCTACTTGCTATTGCATGCTTGTTGGAATTTAAGTTATTTCAAATGGATGTGAAGACAGCCTTCTTAAATGGCTATCTTAATGAAGATGCTTATGTTGAACAGCCTAAAGGATTTGTTGATCTTAAACATCTAAATTCGGTGTATAAGCTTTATAAAGCATTGTATGGTTTGAAACAAGTTCCTAGAGCTTGGTATGAGAGATTAAGTAACTTCTTGATTCGAAAAGGCTACACTAGCGATGATAAAACTTTATTCATTAAACATGCTTTTTCATTGTTGCTCAAATGTATGTTGATGATATTGTCTTTGATTCCATAAATAAAGTCAAAGCTAATGAATTTGTTGAGCTAATGCAGAGTGAATTCGGGTTGAGTATGGTAGGTGAGTTGATTTGTTTTTGGTTGTTAATGATTTGTTTAATTGCTGATAGTGATATTTCTAAAAGATATAAAGTTGCAAAATTCTGGAAGAATGGTTACTGGTGGTTTCCTGATCCAATTGATAGTGAAACTGAGAGGGTTTTCACGGTTGTTAAAGGACCAATATCAACTTGGCATGAATGAGGATTCTATTAAGTTGAAGCTAAGAAGGTGACAGGGAACCCGTAGCAAGAACAAACTAAAATCAAATACACACTCAACAGTCACTCCTACTCACACATAATCAACCAAAAATCTGGTTGAATACTCCTTTAATATATCAAATAATTAATGTCTAACAAGATAATAATGAAACCCTATATTTATACTAATCAAGACATATTGAAATTTGAGTCAAATTAGGATAAGTCAAAATCCCTCTTTGAGTCAAAATCCCTAAACTAATATTTTTCCAAATTAAATAAAACCCTAATTAAACAAACACTAAAAGATTATAATAACCCTAACAATAAAATAAGCCATGCTATATCAATTCCCACCAACTTCGAAAGACTCGTCTTCGGACGAGTGGGACTACAAGTAAAAATCCAAAGTATGGGAATTGATGCGACGAAGCTTATCCTCAGGAAGACAAGTATCATCATCAGCTGGTCGTCCCTTCTAACTAACAAAGAAACGACCACTAGTAGAAGCAACAAAGTAGTGATCCAAAATGCAATCAACCTCATCATTCAGTGAAGGATCGAATGGAGGCAAACAAGGTACGACAATAGTAGGAAAACCTACAGAAACATCAAAAATAGCTGGAGACTCGAAATGTCATCGGTAAGGAAACAAGTCTACCACATTAAAAATTGGATTGATACTTCAATCAAAAGGCAAATCAAGTAAATAAGCATTAGAACCAAGCCTACGATTAACTTTAAATGGGCCATGGATAGGGGCTTGTAACTTCTTGTTAGCTTGTTTAGGAAAGTTAGAAGGATCAAGGGGAACCATGACATAATCACCTTCCTTTAAAACCTTTTCTCTATGATAAAGATTAGTAGAAGACCTATGTATATCATTACTCAAGGAAATCATTTGTCTAACCTTAGCATGCAAATCACGCATATGGCTAGCAAAATCAGTAGCAAAATTTGAAGAAGGGTAGTGAGAGGGTAAGCGAACAAGGTCAATGGGGTGTAATACCATAAACAATCATGAATGGACTCTTACCAGTTGACCTATGAACAGCATTATTATAAGCAAACTCAGCCATATGTAAGACTAAATCCCAATTACCTAACTTTTCGCCTACCACACAACGAAGCAAGTTCCCTAAGCTACGATTAACCACTTCAGTTTGGCCATCGGTTTGAGGATGATAAGCTGAAGAGAACTTAAAAGATGTACCAAACAGTTTTCAAAGTGTCTTCCAAAAGTAACTAACAAACTTAACATCTCTATCAAACACAATTGACACAGGCAGTCTATGGAGACAGACAACTCCCTAAAGAATAGTTAAGCTATATGTGAAGCATCACTAGTCCTAGAACAAGAGATAAAATGAGCCATTTTAGAGAACCTATCAACCACAACAAAAATAGAATCATGTTTCCTAGCTATTTTAGGTAATCCTAAAAGGAAATTCATACTAACATCTCTCCAAGGAAGGTACGGAACAGGTAGAGGAGTGTATAACCGTTGATTAAGTTTTCTAACCTTAGCTCTTTGACAAGTACGACACTGAGATACAATCCTAACAACATCTCTCTTTAATGATGGCCAATAAAATCTATCCTTAACTAAGGCAATGGTTTTATTTTTCCTTAAGTGACCAACTAATCCTCTAGCATGCATTTCCCAAACTAGAAAATCTCTGATAGAAGTATGAGGAATCCATAAATGAGAACCCTTAAAAAGGTAACAATCACAAATGATAAAATCTACATGATCTCTACAGTTATTGTCTAAGAGTTCCTTACAAATGATGCCAAAATCAAGATAAGAGGGATACTCATGCTTCACTCTATCAAATCCTACAATTTCAACTTGCATGGTTTGAAAGGTGTACATGACTCTACTAAGGGCATCAGCTACCTTACTATCCTATCCAGGCTTGTGTCTAAGAACACAGGTGAATATTTGAAGAAACTCAGACCACTTGACATGTCTCTCATCCAATCGTTTTGCGATTGAAGATATATTAACGCTTGGTAGTCAGAGTAAAGGACAAATTCATTAGGCAAAAGATAATACTGCCAATGTTGTAGAGATCTAACAATAGCATAGAACTCTTTATCATATATAGAATATCTTTGTTTAGCATAATAGAGTTTCTCACTAAAGAAAGCAATAGGGTGACCCTCTTGACTTAAAACTCCTCCTATACCTACTCCTGAAGCATCACAAGCTACTTTAAAGACTTTGGAAAAATATGGATGCCTAAGAACAGGGGCTTGAGTCATACGTTGCTTAACGAGCTCAAACACTCTAGTGGCTACAGGGGTTGAAATTCACCATTTCGCATTCAATCAGTGATGGGTGTCATAATGGTGCTAAACTCTCTAATGAATCTCCTATAGAAAGAAGCTAATCTATGAAAACTGTGAATTTCAGACAAAGTATTAGGCGTAGGCCACGATGTAATAGCTTTTACCTTAATAGGATCCGTTTAATACCCTCTGAAGAAACTATGAATCCTAAGAAAAGGACTTGAGACTGCATAAAAGAACATTTCTTAAGATTGATGTACATCTTCTCATTCCTAAGGGTACTAAAAATTTTCTTAAGATGGTCCAAATGATCTTCCTCACTCTTATTATATATGAGAATATCATCAAAATAAACTACAAGGAACTTCCCTACAAAGGGTCATAACATATGTGTCATGACTCTCATAAAAGTACTAGGAGCATTAGACAAACCAAAAGACATAACTAACCACTCATACAATCCATGGGGGGATTTAAAAGCGGTTTTCCACTCATCACCTAGTCTAATCCTAATTTGGTGATAACCACTCATTAAGTCTATCTTGGAGAACCAACTAGAACTAGCTAGCTCATCTAACATGTACTCAAGTCTAAGTATGGGAAACCTATACTTAATAGTCATTCTGTTGATAGTCCTACTATCAACACACATTCTCCAAGATCTATCTTTCTTAGGGGTGAGTAACACTGGAACTACACAAGGGCTAAGACTATGACGAATGAGACCTTTCTCTAACAAAGCCTCTATTTGCTTATTTAACTCAGCTCTATCAGTGGGGTTCATCCTATAATGTGGAAGGTTAGGAAGTTGTGAACCTGAAACTAAGTCAATGGCATGTTGAATATCTCCCATGGGTGGTAGCTCATTTAGTAAGTCCTCAGGGGCTACATCATTAAACTCTTCTAAAAGTTCACCTATCTTAGGGAAAAAGCCTAAACTAGACTCCGATGATTGCTCTTTTAGAACCAAAGTGTACACAACACCAGTCTCTTGGCTTTTTTTCATAAAATGAGTTGATCCCAAAATATTCAATTTGTGTTTCTTAGGCTCTAAGGTATTGGATCTAGATTTTGGAGTTGGCTTATCCTTTTGAACCCTAGTTGAAACCTTACAATTGTCATAAGGTTTGGCTGGTTTCAAGGTAATAGGTTTACCACAATGATTAAAAACATAGGTATTCTATTTCCCATAGTTTATAACATCATGGTAGACATAAAGCTATGGTCTAAGGTAACACGTCAAATAGATGTTTTCTTTGTAAAAACACAACTTAAGAAGAACAAGACATCTATGGGCGATAGGTAGGGTTATTCTATTAACCCAAGCCACCTGGAAATGATTAGGGTGAGGCTTTATAGTGAGATTAAACCTATCAATTGTAGCCTTAGAGATGACATTTAAGGTACTACCTCCATCTATCACTAGTTTGCATAACTGATTCTTAAAGGGAACAAATGTACAAAAATTACTAGTTTTCTTCCAAGAATCAGAAACTACTAGAGTAGACAAGATACAACGCATAACTGACAATTGCTCATTAAACTCCTCTTCTTGAATGTCTCCTAATCCTAAATCTTCACTCTCCTCTAATGGTTCTAAGACCTCTCCTTCAAGATCCTCATGTATTGATTCACTAGGGTCATATCCTATGGTCATAGTACGACTAAGACAACGAGCAGCAACAAGACCTCTACCTTGACAATTTTACCACACAATTGGGGAACTAAATGATTGGTTTGAAGCATTCATTGATCTTTCCCTATTCGAGTTGAAACGAGGATTGACATTATGATTGGAGGCACTAGATGTGGAGTAACTAGGAGTTGACGAGTTAGAAGCTTTAGTAGTAGAGGATCGTTGATTAAAGTTGTTTCTATTGAAAGCCTTTATTTGAGGAGATGGAGTATGCACGGAAGAAGTTTGCCTAGCATTATAAGCTTTTGCATGGAGTTCAACTCCGAGGGATTTATTATAGGCATCTTCTATAGTTTCCAGGGAGCTCAACTCAACAACACGCTAGATGTCAAACCTAAGTCCATTAATAAATCTTGATACGGTGGCATCATTAGACTCTTCAATGTTGCACCTAATGTGAAGACTATCAAACTTAGACTGGTACTCAAAGACACTAGAAGAACCCTGCCTAAGGTTAAGCAATTGCCTATAAAGTTGCTTCTTATAAGACTGAGGGACATATTTTTGTGTAAGGTCAATTTTTAGTTCTTCCTAAGTAGGAGGACAATGATGCTGTTGGTGAAATCTATGTTTTATGGGCTGACAAAAGATCTTAGCGGTACCAACTAATTTAAGTCGAGCAAAACGAACACGATAGACGTCTACCATGTCATGCCAATCAAAGTACTCCTATATGGCATCTATCCAATCTAAGAAAGTAGTGGGTTCTAACCTACCATCAAACTCAAGGATATTGTGTTTGACACCTTTTGGAATGTCAGATGACTCATGCCTAGGATGACTTCTGGTGCTTCCATGACTGCCTTTATCATCACTATCATCTTCGAACAAAGGATTATGAGTATATAATCGCTCATGATGTCTTTTAAATGTAGATCCTGTGACTTCCTTACCCTCATCAAATCTATTAGATGACCTAAGATTGTTTTCCCTACGATTAGCTTGCTCTCTAATATCAAGTACTATTTATTCAATGTGAGTGAACCTAAGTTCTAATCCATTCAACCTATTGTTTATGGTATTTAAATCAAGTTGTTTAGGCAGGGGATTTGAGTCTACCATTTTTTTTTAAAGTAGTAATGCTAAGTCTAGACTAAATTTCCTATAAGCGACAAAATAAATCTGATACTACTGCAATGCAAATAAGACAAGAAAAGTAAATATGCAATGGTTTTTTTTTTTAAGACCGAAAGTGTATGGGCTAAAGTGAAATTTAATGAAACTGTATAGGATAACATGTGAACATTGAGAGTGCAGGGGTAAAACTATAAAAAGGGTAAATTATAAATTTTAAAATTCAGACAGTGGTGTAATTATGCAAAGTGGATGGGTTTCTAGAATATTAGGCTTGATTCAATGGCAAATAACCTAAACGCCCTTAATTGAAAATATCAACCAATTTTAAAAAGTGACAAAGAAGTCTCTAACCTCAAACAACCAAAACACTCTCGGGTGGCGACTTCCAACGATCAGACGGTGACGGCCAAACCTTCAAGCGCTGGATCAGCGACGGTGGAAACATTTCCGATAAGTGGTGTAAGCCGCGGTGGCTTATGGTGGTTTGTGTGGTGGTTTCCAAACTGAATTTTGATTTTTTGGAGACTTTCTGGCAAGAATTAGTGATTGGTCAGGAAGGGAAAGTTGATGGGGAGGGGCCGATCTATCACTTGGTGGTGGAGGTGAGACACCACTTGCCGGTTAGCAGTGATGAATAGTAACAACGACGAACGGTTTTTGGACGTTTTGAGGGGTTTCTAATGGAATTCTAGTGACGGTGATGAAAGGAAGAATGATGGGGATGGCTTGATATATTCGGTGTTCGATGATGGATGATACGTCGGTGGCCGGTGATGAACAGTAACTCTGGATGAACAGTACGAACAGTGTCTATGCTTGGGGTTTATGGAATTTAGGATCAATTTTGTGAAACGATGTTAAGCTCTGATACCAAATTGACGAGGAACCCATAATAAGAACAAACCAAAATCAAACACACACTCAACAATCACTCACACTCACACACAATCAACCAACAATCTATCTGAATACTCATTTAATATATCAAATAATCAATGTCTAATAAAATAATAATGAAACCCTATATTTATACTAATCAAGACATATCAGAATTTGAGTCAAATTAGGATAAGTCAAAATCTCTCTTTCAGTCAAAATCCCTAAATTGATAATTTCCCAAATTAAATAAAACCCTAATTAAATAAACACTAAAAGACTATAATAAACCTAACAATAAAATAAGCTATGCTACATCACAAGGCATGGTAAATATACAATTGCTAGTGCTTGTGAGGAGATGAGGAAGAAAAATTCGGTTGTTCCCTGGCACAAGCTGCTTTGGAGACCATTACATATTCCTAAACGTGCTTTTATTTGTTGGTTGGCTTTGCAGCGGAGATTACTTACTAGGGACAGGTTGTTTAAATGGCGTAGAGTTGCGTCTGATAAATGTGCTTTCTGTGGGAATTGTAGTGAAACTATTCCTCACTTGTTTTTTGCTTGTGTGCTTAGTCAGGAAGTTTTGAAGGAAATTCTTGTTGCCTGTTCAAATTTATAGAAGTGTTTTGAGTTGGAGAAGGGAGGTGGGCTGGTTTTGTAGGAAGACTACTGGCAAAAATGTTTGCTGCAAAGTGAGAAGAGTGATTTTTGCCACTTCTATTTATAGCATCTGGTGGTATAGAGATAGAGTTGTTTTTCAACAACAACAAGTTAGTGTTGATGGCATTTATAGGATGATTAAAGATAGTGTGATGTTGAGATTTCCAAATAGTAGTGTCCTACGCAATTGTAATTGGTAAAGAAGTGTTTGATTAGTTTGTACAGTTGTTCTAATAAAGCTCATTTGGTTGATTTACCCAAAAAAAAAAAAAAAGAGAGAGAGAGAGACTAAAAAGTGAAGAGTCTTTTCTAAGCTTTGTCACTAATTGCTTCCTTGAAAGTTGAAATACTTAGTAGCAAAAAGATGGAGGTTGTTTTTCAAGATTCTCTTAAGATATTTACCTTGTATTCTCATTATTTAGGATTTGTCCTGTAAGCTTGAAGTCCAACCACAGTAAATTCTTTAATTCTAGTTTCTATTCTTTCTTGATTATTACTTGCACTTGGTTAGTTTTTAATAATGAAGAATTACATCTTGAATATGCATGTCAACCAAAAGTGTGCACCTAGCATTATCATGGTAACACGAGTTTCGAAGTTTAAGTTTATGCATAGGTGAAAGACCTACCTGACACGAGATTCTCTTGCAAATCTAGTTTCTTGAGTAATGTGCAGTTGATGATATTCCTCGGAATAGTTCCGCTGATCTGATTGCGGAAAAGACTCAGCACTTCAAGTCCTGGGAGATGATGACATAAATCCATATGGATACTACCAAACAGACCACAAGCTTCAAGATAAATCACCCTCATAGAAGAAATGTTGAAGAGAAAGGATGGAAGGGGACCTGCATGTTAATTCAACATAAATATCTGATAGCAAGGGAGACAACTACTTGCGTGGGATGGCTTCATGATATGATTTTATGAATTAAGTTATAATAATACGTACCTTTGAGGTTGTTATTATTATTGAGATTAAGGACTCCCAGTCGGCGTAATTTCCCCAGTTCATCTGGCAGATGGCCTTGGAAATTGTTGTCACTAAGATCAAGATATGTTAGAAATGACAGATTTCCTAGGTGTGGAGGAATTGTCCCTCCAAGCTCCATATCTGACAGATTCAATGCTGTGACTCTTGCATGTTTAGCACCACAAGATACGCCAACCCAGTTGCAAATTGGATTAGAAATGGACCAATTATTTACTAAGATACTTTGAGGATCAGAAATGATATGTGCTTTGAAAGCAAGTAAAGCAGATTGATCTGTTGTTAAGTTTTTCGCGGTCATAGCTGACCCAGCCATGAGGTACCGTAAGATTAACAAAGCTATAACAAAGAAGAAGCGCATATTTGCCATTGATCATATTTGAAAAAGTAGGCATTTAATGTGTTGTATATATATCCAAATTAAGATTCCAGGTTTGAATGATTTGAATCCTTTCATTTGTCTTAGGCATGTAAGGATCACTTCACATTGCAAGTGGAGGCAGACTAGTGCCAAGAAGGCTGGTCCTAGGTTGCAAGTGGAGGCAGACTAGTGCCACGAAAGCTGGTCCGAGGTTGCAAGTGGAGGCAGATCGTGCTAAGAAGGCTGTTCCTGGCTAGCTGGAGTTTTCTTCTCTTTACAACAGTATGAGGTGGATAAGACTTGACAGTTGCATATTTATCACTATCTCAGAAAGTCCTGACATATAATTGGTCTGTTTCTAAGCCAGTGTGCAACTTGGGTTGGCATTTCTTAGGGTGCTGGCCATGGAAAAGGTCCAGCTTTGAATTCCCGGGAAATCTCTCATTATTCTATCTTGATCTTGATGACAACATTCATCGCCGTCCACCGTATGGATTGGGGCAAGGGCAATTATGAAGATTGGTCTCTTCTCTTTCACGTGCTATTGTCATGAATAAGATTCACAATCTGTATCTGATATTATAATTTAATTATTATATTATGTGTACGTAGGGATGGCAGTGGGGCGGGGCGGGTCCGGGGCGGCCGGCACCCATCCCCACCCCGTTCAACTAATTTTTGCTCCGTCCCGTCCCATTGCCCCGTAGCGGGGCGGGACGGGGCGGGGCAAAAAAAAAATTTGAGGAGACCCAAACCCGACCCGCCCCGCCTATAAACATTTATATTTTTATAATTACATCCCTATAAAATTTATACTTTTTACAATCTCATCCCCATATAATATTTACATATTTACAAATATAACTTCATTCTCAATTTTTTATCATATTATTTATAATTATGATCATTTTTTAACAATCATAAAAATAATATATCTTCAAACTAAAATCAAAATGTTTGTATATTATTATTTAATTTTATTAGTAATAATGTTACATATTCTATTAGAAATGATGTTAAAAGTATATTATTGCTTATAAACTAATTAATTAACAAATTTTCAAATAGCTGGTAATATAATTAAATAGCATGTTGATTTAATTTCAATATAATAATAGTAATAATATGATTGGCATATTCATATGTCAAGTAGTTAATATTATAAATATTTATAAAACATTAATAATTTCATTAATTAATTTCAATTACGATAAATCATATATTTAAGGTTATAAGACTATTTTTATCATTTTTTGTTTATATATTTAGAAAATAATATATTGGTTATATTAAAAGTATACATTTTCAAAATAATCTTGATAATATTGTAATAATTTAATTAGTATTTAGTAATCTGTATCAAGATTGTAATATTGTATATATTACACAAATTTAATTATTATAAAATATAAATATTTAATTACCATTTGATTTTATTAGTAATAATGTTACATACTCTATTAGAAATAATATTAAAAGTGTATTATTGATTGTAAACTAGTTAATTAATAATTTTTTAAATAGTTGATAATACAATTAAATAATTTTTCAATAGCATGTTGATTTAATTTTAATATAGTAATGGTAATAATATGATTGATATATACCAATTAATTAACATTATATATATTTATAAAATATTAACAATTTAATTAATTAATTTAAATTACGATAAATCATATATTAAAGGTTCTAAGATTATTTTTATTATATTTTTATTTACATATATAGAAAATAATATATTGATTATATTAAAAGTATACATTTTAAAAATAATATTGTTAATATTGTAATAATTTAATTATTACTTAGTAATCTATATCAAGATTGTATATATTATCCAAATTTAGTTACTATAAAATACAAATATTTAATTATCATTAATTACCATTTGATTTTATTAGTAATAATATTACATACACTATTAGAAATAATGTAAAATGCGTATTATTGCTTGTAAATTAGTTAATTGACAATTTTTCAAATAATTGATAATACAATTAAATAATTTTTTAATAGCATGTTGATTTAATTTCAATCTAATAATAGTAAAATATGATTGACATATGCCAATTAATTAACATTATATATATTTATGAAACATTAATAATCTAAGTAATTAATTTAAATTACGATAAATCATATATTTAATGTTATAAAATTATTTTCATCATTTTCTATTTACATATTTAGAAAATAATATATTAATTATATGAAAGATATACATTTTGAAAATAATATTGCTAATATTGTAATAATTCAATTAGTATTTAATAATATATATAAAGATTGTATATATTATACAAATTTAATTACTATAAAATACAAAATATTTTATTTGTCATTATAACATGATCAAATTGATGTTAAAGATGTTAATTATTGAGTAAAATATAACTTTTATTAAAGTATTTTTATTATTTGTAAAATTATTAAGAATTCATATATATGAAAATTTTAACAAATATAACCTAAAAAATTATTTGATAGTCCTAATAGTTTAAAATATTACAAATACACCCCTATATCTTGCGGGGCGGGGCGGGTCAACGGGTCCAAGAGCCTTGCCCCGGATTCGGACCCGCCCCGGACGGGACAAAATTTGTTTGCCCCAGATCCGCCCCAAAATACTGTTGTGATGGGTCTTGCCCCTCCTCAGACCTGGCGGGGCACACCGGGGTCCGGACCCGCGGGACAAATTGCCACCTCTATGTGTACTTGTTTGTGTGATATTTATTACAAGAAATATGTTAAGTCTCGCACTGGAAATGGTTAAAGAGGGTGTTTGGATTTATAAAAGGGATAATTACTATTTCCCCCTTGAGGTTTGGCTTAAACAAATTTTAAACCTACTTTTTGCCCCCTCATTTTAAATTGTCGTCAAATTTAACAGAAAATGTGAGGTCTGACATGAGACTGTCTATCAAAATCATTGAATAGACCGAAATGCCCTTATCCGACCCCCGTAGATAGCAGCAAGTCTTTAATACCCTTTTCTTCTGAGTTTTGTTGAAATCAAATAATGATAAGATAAATAAAAATCTAACCACAACAATGAAATATATGACTCCTCAACCCACACCCACATGCCCAATAGCAGCGAGCAAAAACTAGAAAAATCAACAACCTAGCAAACGCAAATCAAACACTGTAGAAAACTGAACCATGCAAATTAGTATTACACAACCTGAAGATCAATATGAAAAGGAAAAACAGAAAAAAAAAAAAAGTCATTGTTTTCTGCATGTACTACCAGAAAAAATTAATAAAAAAGAAGAAAATTGTAACACCAGCAAAGAATCACCATCGTTAATCAAAAATATCCCACCACCTGCTCCTTCAATAAACCCAGAAAAACCAAGAAGATCCCTTTACCAGCTTCTTCAACAAACCTAGGAAGCCCATACGATCCTACCACCGCCTTGTTCAACAAACTAGGAAACTCAGAAGATCCCACCACCGCTTCTTCGATAAAATCCTCCAATAAACTCTTTCGCTCACATGGCTGCCACCTGCTGCTTCAACCCTAACAACTCACCTGAACCGAAACCACCTCCAATCTCAAAACTGGGCGAGTTGAGATGCTAATTTTGTGGGTGTTATTGGTGTTGTGGGGAGGGAATGGAGGGAGTGGTGGTGAACGAGAGTGGGGAGAGTAGAATTGGAGGAGGGAGAGGGAAAGTTGGTCAGAGGAAGCGAAGGTTGCGTTGGAGAGGAAGGGCGGAGAGCGGCGGATGTGCGTGAGAGGTGGACAGAGTGAAGGGAGACGGGAGAAGAAACGATGAAATTAGGTTTGAATTTAAATTTAATTTTTAATAATTCTAATAATAGTTAAAAATTTTAATATTTAATTAATATTATAATTAAATGTTTTTTAGTTTAATATAATTCTAATTTGATTGCATGCTAGATCACCTATTCACCCTTGCTCTGTTAATTTTAACGTCCAACTTGAAACCTAAGGGAGCAAAAAGTAGCTTTCAGAAAAGTGGGGGATGAAGTGTTATTTAGGCCGAACCTCAAGGGGAACATATAGCTGTCCCTTTATAAAAAGGTTAGTCATACCTATCTATTAAATTAACGTTTTTGTTTGAACACCTGAACAACCTGTACAGATACGGGTGGGTTCGGGCACAGATACGGGTGGGTTCGGGCGGGGTGGGCAATTTGAAAATTAATCTCCATCCTCGCCCCATTCCCAATTTAAAAATTAACCTTAATCCCCATTCTCATCCCTAATTTTTTAAATCATCCTTATCCCCAATCCACCCCAAGTGACATATAATAATTTCATTTTTTTTGTTGAATAATATTTTAGCATTTTTCTCAACATTGCAACCACAAGTATTAACAATTTTTCAACTTTTGATTAACTTCACTTTCAAGCTTCCAAAATAGAGCAATGCTGATTTTCTAATTTTTTTATAATCAATCTATTAATCCAATTGGCCTAAAATTTTACAAAAACATCGTAAACACCTTTATCTTTAAGCGTATCAAATCTAAAAAATTTTTGAATAATAAAGGTATTTTAAAATAATTTATATTTTGAGGTCTATCAGTTCTATCAAAAGCTTGTAGGATTGACCTTTCTTCATTTGTAAATACATAAAAAATCCCAATTAAGTCATACAATTACAAAAATTTGTAAGATCAAAC
This sequence comes from Boswellia sacra, assembly GCA_013180625.2. Classification (NCBI taxonomy): domain Eukaryota; kingdom Viridiplantae; phylum Streptophyta; class Magnoliopsida; order Sapindales; family Burseraceae; genus Boswellia; species Boswellia sacra. The sequence goes on from SNVD02001637.1 coordinate 659,536, forward strand.
TAGACTCAAAGACGATAATATATATACCAAATTTCATAATTTTTTGATATGTCTAGGCAGCTCAAATAAGTTTTGAAAAACTAATCTCCTCTAGAAAAATAAAAATCCCAGAGTTGCAGAGTCATTTTCAAAAATTCATAAAAAATCAAATACTCCACATTTTTTCAGTGAAAAAAATTTTAAACAAACCTTTGAGATGTCTATTTTAACATATATAAATTTGAAAAGCAAAATCTAATTAAAATTATTACATAAATTTTTATAATCATTTACTATCCTCTAGAAATAAGGTTGATGTTTTTTTCTTTTATCAATTCTATACACACACACACATATTCGGGGAACAGGCCGGCCTGGGCCGAGTTGGGGAGCACAATCCCCATCCCCGTCCCCATTTAGTTTTGGAAAAATTTTTCATCCCTATCCCTGCCCCGTTCCCCATTTATTACTCCCCATCCCCGACCCAAACGAGCTTGGGAGTTGCGGGGGCCCATCCTCATGGGGATTGGTCCCAGCTCTATGTACAGATAATTTAATTAATCGACAAATTCACTAAATCTCACTCAAATAAAAAGTAACTATATGTTTAACAAAAAGTTTTTAATAATTGGGAAAGTAATTGAGTGGGAATATTTTTAATTCATACTTCAAACTGTTAGCTGTATATAAATTTATATGTTAGATAATTAAATTAATTTCAGATAAAGCTAATAAAATTTCCTGTATAATTTGAACTAAGTAATTGGAAATTTGTAATTTTTTAATTTATTAATAAAAATAATGTTACATTATTTTAAAATATTATATTTTTTATTGCTTGCGAAGAGATTGAAGTGTCTCAACCACCATAAACAGCGCACTGAAAAGAGAAAAAAAAATGTAGAAAGAATCAATAATATCCGGTCCTCACAACATCCCAAATAATATTTAAATTTAAATTAAAAAATGTGATCATATAAAAAAGACTATTGTGGATTTAAAACTAATTATCTAAAAAAAAACACATTGATATTGTTTTTGGTTTTTATATAACAAGATCATATATAAAGCATGATTAAATGTTGTTATAATTGTCATAGTTGAGAAAGTATCATCTAATTATATGATTAAGAAGTATCACCTAAACTATTTCTTTTCCATTTCTTTTGTTAGCAAAATTTAAATAAAAAAATCTAGATTTACAAATAACTTTGACGATCAATATTATGGATTATTTGATAGTATATTTTATATGAAAGCATGTATACATCCACTTGAGTTGATTTTATACTTTACAATATTTTAATTTATCTAATAATTAATAATAAATAAGATAGGGTAAAATTATGGAAATTATTCAGGAAAAATTGTGTATATATATTTGAGTGAACAAGTCAAAATATTTATCTAGGAATAATTGAGTTATAATTTGAGCAATGCTAGATATACAACCAAGTTGTATAACATTATTTATACAACTTGACATGACACAAATTTACTGGATGGGTAAGAATAAAAAATAAATTAAATAATTTTTAATAAATAAAATAGGATCCACATATCCAATGGATTTATACCATGTCAGGTTATATAGGTTAGGTTGTATAACTTAGTTGTATACCTAGTATTATTGTTATAATTTTAATGCTTTGGATGCTTTGAAAAGGTTGGTTATAAACTTAAGATGCAATTTGCATCCAACATATCAACTAAATAACTCCCACCTTTTAGTTCTAGAAGAATAAAATTTTAAATAAAAGTAAATGATTAAGAAGATTTTATTTCTTTTTGTACCCATCACCTTAGATTAAAAACTATAATTTTCCTTTCAATAGAATTCTCTATCTTAAATTTTTCCACTGCATCGTTACATCTAAAACTTGAATTCCTAGCTTTTCATTTTGTTAGTACAAAGGAACATAAATATTTTTTTAGCTTAGATCACTTCGTTAAGGGTCACTTATTCAAGATCATCATCATTAAACCTCACACTCAAAGCTATTGTCTAGTTGCTCAAGCACAACCTCCAAAAGGAGTAAAGGAAACACCCTATCCCGTCCTTGCACAAATATGTTTTGTTTCTTGGAGAGTCTTTTTGTTCTACAAGGGTTCTTTAGTAATCATGGAGGGGTACACGACACCTATGTGTTGATATCTCGGACTCACACGAAAGTCAATATTCTTATATTTGTTTGATGACAATAATAACGTTCACCGTACATTTGTAGCAGGATATAAAAGTTTACAGCTTATGACAATCCGTGCGTACAATTTACATGAAATTCTTGTTTTCTATTGTCAAGAAAAATAAAAAAAAAATTAAATACAGTGGATATTTTATCTAAAATTTGTAAAATAGTTAAAAATAACCATAATAAAACTAGAAAATGAAAAAGAAAAAAGGAATGAAAATATTGTTGTTTCAAATCCTTGATAGGATACAAAGAGAAATGTGATTCTTTTTCTTAATTATTTATTTATATTTATAATTTTATCATCCTAAAATTAACAAATGAGATAAACTAGGGCTATTTAGTTGACAAGTGGGATGCAAATAATGGCATCATTCTTGAACTTTTGCTTTCAAAAACTAAGCCCAACCCATAATGATGTCCAAAGCTCTCTTGGGATATCCAAACCTTAACTCAACTTGCGTCTGGGTCGCTTTAGGCCCAGCCACATGCCTCCGCTGTGTTGTACCTTCCGTTATTCTTAAAATAAAATAAGGTTTTCAAAGGAGTTTTCCATATTTTTTGTTTGTGTATATCTTAAATATAAATATAAATTTTATGCTTCAATTTAGGAAAGTCTAGAATATCAACTCATGCATTTCCGAATTGTGTAATAATATTGTCAGCCCCATGTTCATATAGTTTATTTTAATAAAAGATAAAAATATGAGTTGTATTTAGCCCCATTTTGTAATTCATTATACGTCATTTTAATTATATTCAATTAAAATTATAAATTAATATTATTTTTCTTAGTAAAGCTCATTAATTCCAAAATAAACTTTTTATTTATATTTATCTTTTACCGCATCCACTCTCAGTTTGACAACAACTGAGTTAGCAAGTCATAGAACGATGATTTAGTGAATATTTTTTTTTTTCTTCCGACAGATTTCAAAAGAAAAACTTCTCCACAAATTTCAATATTAAGGGTTGGGCTCAAGTAAGGTTGGGCTAGCTTGCCCAAATTCTAGGCCCAGTTCTATGCTTTCAATGGAATCGGTTAATATTCTATTACTTTTGAAAATAAAATAATGTTTTGAAATGAACGGTTAAAATATGGATTTAAATTATACTCTTCAAATCAAATCGGCATCAAACGTCAACTGATGCAAAATTGAGATGATAAGGTAGCTCAATGAGTCAATGTCATATTTTTTTCATAGTACTTGAAATGATATAATTGTACGTTACCTAATATAATTACTTTGACACTTCAATGCCTTTGAAAATCAAATTTAAATTACTTAATTACATAAAAATTTTAAATATATTTTAAAAAGAAAAGGGACTGAAAAGTGCATTTTGTCTCTAAAAATTTAACATTTGAGAACTTTTTTAACTCAAAAGTTGTTTCCTCTTTCGTTGTTTAGAAACTTAATTTTATATTTTCTTAGACTATTATCTACCTGATTATCAAACAAATTTTTTATTTCAAAACCTAAAACATTTTTTTCTGAGTTTATAGATTATATTTTAATTTATATTCCGTCATATAAAATATGGACTTATAATGCACTTAAGTTGATTTTAATAAAGAGTAAAGAAATTTAAAAGATTTTCGAAGAAAATTCATTTAAAATTGTAATGGTTTTGGGTGCTTTGAAAAGGTTGATTCAGAAAATTAATGAATTTATCTCACATCATTAAATAATTTTTCTAGAAAAAGTGAACTTTTTTTATTCGAAATTTTAAAACATTTTATATATATATATATATATATATATATATATATATATGTTTATAAATAAAATAAACCTCATTTAGAAAACTAAGTCCAACCGATTCTGATATCGAAGCTCTAACTTCCTGACATATAAGGTTGGGCTCCACTTGGGTCAGGATAGATTTAACCCAGCCATATGCCTCCACCTTGTTAATCTCCCCTTTGTTTAAAACAATCAACTCCTGCTTCTCTGAATTGAGATAATATTGTGAGCTCAATATCATGTAATCTTTTAATACCTAAATGAATAAATAAACATTGAAAATATGATAATTTATGATCCATCTTTTATTATTATTATTTTTTGGGAGGAGATTATAGAATATTTATAAGACTGATGATAGGTCAAAATAAAAACAAAAGACATAGATAATTACACTAAAACTAAAATAATAACTACACGACTTATGATGACAAAAGGAATGTGACCTAAAATAAGCAGTGATAATACTTCAATGTTTTTAAAAATAAAATTAGATTACTTACATAAAATTAATAAGCTTTTTTTTTGAATTTTCAAAAGTGCTTTTTTTCTTTTAATTTATGATAGTTGTTGTTTCCAATTATATCCGGACTCTCAATCAAACGGGTCATTTAACAGTCACCTTCCTTTTGCCGGGGCAGCTTGGAGCAAAAGAGAGTTGAAGTAAGCTCTAGGAGAAGAATTGTCTCTGGTGACCTTTCGGCCATATCTCCGCCATTGATATCCATCTTTCACAACATGAAACATAATTCAATATTAATTTTTCAATTCAATCTATATATTTTTTTAGAAATCAATAAGAGGATCAATTTTTCTCCATGAATGTTTTGCGGACTTACGAGGCTCTATTAATTGCATGAATAAGTCAAGCAATGAACTCTACGTACAAATGTTTGGCTTGGTGGCTTCTTCCCTTGGTTTCTTGCATGATTCTTCATCAGTTCAAACAGTGCTTTCAGACTTTCTTTTATTGGATATTAAACATGGATAATATGCACTTATACATCCATTTCAATTGATTTATAATTTTAGAATTTTTTTTAGATAATAATGATAATAATAAGATGGGGTGAAATTCTTGAGATTATTATATTAGGGAAATTTAGGGCACAAAAATAGAAAAATATATATCAGAAAGGCTAATGAAATTTTTTTAAAAAAAAAAATCCTATAAAATACTGAGTTATAATTTTAACCATTTTGCATGCTTTGAAAAGGTTGATTAAGAAAATCAGTGAATGCATTTGTCAGACTCAAGCAGAAACTAAAATAAAATAATTATTTTAAATGATTAAATAAAATATAAACTTTGATTACAAACCTAAGCCCGAGCCATACTGAAACTAGCCTCCATATGGGTCGGGCTCGCTTTACGAAGTTCTGGGCCCAGCAATATGCAACTACTGCGTTGGTTGTTCTCCTATTATTCTCAAAATGAAACAAAAGGTTTCAAAAGGCTTCGCGCTTTAATTCATGAAGGCATGAAATGTCTAAGTTTTAACTCAATAATTTTTTTATGAGTTGAAAGCTCAATATAATGCAATCATTATTTATGCATCAAAGACGTAATAAATTATTGAAATGGTCTATTATTATTATTATTTATTTTTTGGCAACAGAATTATAAAACAACAAAAGTATGATACCTAATTTAATTAATTATAATGCCTCAGTTTTCAAAAATAAAATTAAAATTAAGTAAATAAAAAAAGAATATTTTTCTTAAAAAAAATCATAGTGGATTTTGTCTTGAAAATGAACATTGGACTTTGGAGAACGGTTTGTAAAACTAAAAGCGGTTTCCTGTTTCCTTGCCTTGAAAATTATTTTTATATTTTCTCAAATATTATTTAAAGTAGATTATAACAGATTTTTTCAGAATTTTTTTCTTAAATAATTCTATTCAACCACAAAATTAAAACCAATACAATTATAAACAAAAATATATCTCTAAATCCTACATAATAATCCGCCAATCCAAGGCAGCGTTTGGGAACCAAAACGAAACTAACTAAATTAATTGCAAGCGACCTTTAGACGAACCACGATTGGGTTAAGAATGAACTAATCATTTGGAATAGCAAATTATACAATAGTTATTAAAAAATTCAAAATTTCACTAATACATCAATTTACATGAAATTAATTATATTTTTATATTTAAATTATTAAATACATCTTAATATTTATAGTTATTATATATAATATTCTTATTATTAAATAATGATATTATTATTTTATTAGAATGTATATGTCGTGATAGGTGTTGTTGAATAGGCATTATCCTAGTTATATTATTACTTTATTATAATTCAATTTTTTCTGAAAATTGATGTTTGATGTACCACGATAGGTAAGGATAATAGGTATTGTTGAATAGAGTTCGCATTAGAGGAAATATTTGCTTGAAACTAACAAAATTAGGAATTCTTTTTTCTTAATATTTTATTTTATTTTAATTTATTATTATCAAAAGTTATTTTTTTTCATTCATTCTCAATTATGGTATTTATAATTACATTTTTGTTAGATAAAAATTGAGGATAAAAAATTTAATAAAAAGAAATCATATCTTAAATTTAATAAATTAATTCTTTAAAAAATTACAGTTAAAGAAATAAAAAGATTCATAAGATTAGGTAGGAATTGAGATATATATTTATAAACAAAAATTTGAAAAAAAAAACTAATAAAATTCTTGGTAAAATATTTTTGTTTTTATTGTATACTTAATTAAATACAAAAATGATCTATGTAATTTGGTCTATCATATAAAGTTATTTATAAAAATTTGAAAATGAATCAAATAAAAACTAAATTATTGTAATATTCTAATGGTGGTGTATTTAGAAGGATGAGTATAAAAATAAATTTTTTGCACAAAAGATTCTATTTCAATTAATAGATTCTTAAAACGTTAGCCAGGATTCATTATATATATTGGTAATCCAAAGCTTGGTAGATTGCGGCGGTTCAGCTAAACCTTGAGGGTGCCTCGTTAGTCTTCCTATCTTGCTCTCTATTAATTTATTAATTTGTTCCAAAATCAATTTATTCTTGCATAATTTATATATATATAAAATTCAATGATTGAGATAATTGATGAGTTGATAGTATTAAATACAATTTGTTAACTTTTAATCTCAATAATTAGATTTGATAAAATTGAAGGTTAGAAAATCATGTCAAAATTTTATGTTAAAGTATATGTTTGTGTGTATAAATGTCTTTTACACCTTGATTATAGCAGTTCTTTTAATCATCGCGATATTTAATTATTACCCAAACAGATCATTATATAATATTATATCTGAAATCTAGAAGATTAAAATAATTAAGAGTTGTGTAAAAACCCATGTGAACCTTTTTGATTAATTAGCCATGATATTACTTAAAAAACTGAATGAGAACTGAAATATTTGATTGTTTTTGCTTCATTAATTAATGTAAAACACTTTTGAACCCTTTTCAACTAAAGTATATTTAGAAAAGCTCAAACAAGAAAGAGAACAAGTGATACTAGTTCATCAAATAATTCTGACATCATTCGAAAACTTTGTTTAAATCTTCGGAAATGGCTATAGTCCAGCAGCTTTATAGGTACAACTATTGATTTTACAACTTTTTGGGGGTTAAAAATTGTGTTGACAACTTTTCAATCCCCTTTTTTTTTTTTGTAAAAGCACCAATTGTACCCATATAACTTGACAGATGGAGATAGCTTCGAATGATGAGAAAAGAAAGTGCGATGCCTACTTTTAATCTTTTTCTAATGCCTGAGGAATAATTATCGCTGCCTTAGCCACTTCTGGTCAAAAGTATGTCGTGAATGTTTTGATTATGCGATCGATCGCTTCCCACTTAATGTGGAGATTATCAAAATTTCATCTACATGAAAGATTCAAAATTTCCACCCAATCCTCCAACCCCGCCCTGGCCATCGAAGAAACCTTGGATCGGGAGGTCCCGGTGCATACTTGAAACAGGATTCATAGACAGTTTGCGGGCTTTCCCAGTCTTTCGCAGCACTTCAGGTTTACTTCTTTTGTTAGGTCTCGACTTCTCCGCTATGATCTTCCCAGTAGTTCATATAGGAGCTATAGCCGTTTCATTCCTATTCGTTGTTATGATGTTCCATACTCAAATAGCAGAGATTCACGAAGAAGTCTTGCGCTATGCGACAGTTCTATACCCTGCGGTAGCTCCAAAAAGTTCCTTACCGATGGGAGAAGGCTTGGACGTATAGCAAGACTAAATAAGAGGTATGACTCTCACCGCATATGGCTCGTAGCCTTGATGACAACGAGAGCCTATTCGTTGGGCGAGTGTCTTGGCTCTATGCCCCGACACCATGAAGCGACGTTTTACTAATGATTATTACGAATTTGAACAGACAATAGACAGATATTTAGTAATAATTTTTTTTTCAACAAAAAAAGTACGTTCTTTATTTACACTTGTCGCATTAGTTTCAATTCATATGTTACCACTCACAATAAAGTAGGCCTGACAACTTTTCAACCCCTCTTTTTTGTAAAAGCAGCAATTGTACCCATATAACTGATGCATTATAATCAGTCCCTCTCTTAATCTTCTTGAGTTTTGTAGCGATATCTCCAATAGTAATTCTCTGCTCAAAGGACTCCATAGAACAATCCAAAGCCAAATTCATAGTGCTTAAAACACAATCCATTTTGGCGACATAACCATCCTCTTCTTGCAACAATTTAGCATCAACAACTTCACTCAATGGATGAGGCAGTAAGGCAGCGGCTCCTTCACCCAATTCCTTAAACTCATTTCCAGCAAACATATCATATGTTGGCTTCTTTCTGGAGAAAGTTTCCATCAATAAAATTCCAAAACTGTAGACATCACCTTTTGTGGAAAAAATTTCCATTGATCCATACTATATATAAATTTCAATGCGTCATAAATAGATGGTAAATAAATATTCTTCTAACTTACTATAAACAATATGTGTGTGTGTTTAAAGAAGTCTAGTGTTCAAACATAAATTTAGATTTAGTTCACGAAACTCACTTGGTGCCATGTACCCAATAGTGGCTAATGTCATGGTTCGGGTTATGGACTCTCCTTCACCAAAGAGTTTAGCAATACCAAAATCACTCAGATACACAACCACATTTTTGTCAATTAAGATGTTGCTTGGCTTCAAATCACAATGGACTATTTGTGTTGAATAGTGATGATGAACATATTCAACATATGATGCAACGTTTGTGAAGTTGGTCCAGTTGGTCTAATAAACTTCATGTAGCGGTTTAAATCAGTTGTAGGAACAGTTATAGAAAGTTATGTGTAGAGGTAATGGGCAGTTACCATTATCTGCAGTTACCAGCAATTGCTATAGTAGTTTTTGCAGTTGTCTACAATAGCTTTTATAACTGACATTGTATGACTATGACAGTGAGCAAGTGTGAGTAGTTCTCATCTATGAGTTTTCATGTATGAGTGTTGCTTCTCTTTGGGATAAAGAATAACAAAGGCTCTCTGTGTGGATGTAGGTCATTTTGGACTGAACCACATTAAACTTTGTGTGTTTTTGTTATTTCTTTCATTTTTGTTCATATAATAATCTGTAAAATTACTTGTTGGTATAGTCTGTTTCAACATTTGTAACTGGACATTGTCTTCAAGAATGTAACAAACCGGTATCAGAGCCAGTGTTGAGTGCAGTTTTCTTTTGCGAAATTCTTGCTATTTTCGTGGCTGAGATAGGAACCAAATTTGAGGTTGAGAAGTTCACCAGTCAAAATGATTTTGGCTTGTGGAAGATGAAGATGAAGGCAGTTCTTGTTAAGGAAGGTCTTGTTACAGCCTTGGATGGTGAACAAAAGCTGTCAGAAACCATGAAACAGAAGGAGAGACAAGAGCTTATTGAGAAGGCCTACAGTTCTTTAATTTTGGGTCCTGGTGACAAGGTTTTGGAAAAGGTTCAAAGGAGACTACAGTAGCTGGGGTATGGAAAACACTTGAGGATCGATATATGTCCACAGCAGTTCCAAACAAAATCTACTTGAAGCAAAGGTTGTTTGGTTTTTGCATGGATGAGAGTAAAATGCTCAGTGATAATGTAGACGAATTTAGGAAACTCGTTCAAGACTTAGAAAGTTTATCAATTATGGCAAGTGATGAAGACCAGGTTGTGATCTTTCTAACTACTCTATCAAAGTCGATGGAGAATTTTGTTGATACTTTGAAGTATGGTAGGCAAACTTTGAAGTTTGAAAAGGTTCTATCATCTGTGACTGTAAAAGTTGCTAAAAAGAGGTCTGATTCAAAGAGTCAATTTCAAACAAAAGGTTTGTTAGCAAGGGGACGATCTAAAAAGAGAGACAAAGGAAAAACAATGTAAGTTGATTTTCAAACATGGTGAGCACAAAAACAAGGGAACACTGGACTATATTAACTCTGAATGGCACAGGAGTGTTGTAATTCATGCGTTTCATGATAAATCATAAAAGGGTACAAATTGTTACAATGATCAAAGTACACAAGAATCAAAATGAGGGGCAATTTTGACAAATAAATGGTGTTGATGTGAAGAGCATTAATTTTAGGATTTTTGTCCATAAAAGATCTTGAGGTCAGCTTTCTAACATGTTTGATAGTGTGTCATTTGGAGTTCTTTATAGAAAGTTATGACTATTTTTCACAACTAGTTCGTAATTAATGCAACATTAAGTCTACTCGAGAATTGGAGTTTTCTAGATTAGTTATTTGCACTTTTGTTATCTATTGAGTTTATTTATGAGTCTTAGTCATTAATTTAGTGGTCAATATATTAATCAAGTTGTAATTATTATTGGATCCACAAGAATACATTTAATTATTGTCTTTTTTCTATGCTTGGAGGGTTGTTCCAAGTTATTTAAAGTCCTAAAGCTATGTATTTAAAGGGAAACTTGTTTAATTTGAATTTTAATGAAATTTCAGTGTTTATACTGATTTGTCTTTAATTCTGTATCTCTTGGTGGATTCCATAAAGTGGTGGTTAGTTTGAGCCCTGTATCCTTTGTTTAAATCATTGGGGGATGAGTTCTCTGTATCCTTTTGGTGTTTACTTTGGTGGTAAGCTTGTTATCCTTTTGAAAGAGTTTTTGTTGGTTCTATTTTATTTGTTCCAACCATTGGTTGAGTTGTTTATCAACTTGAAGATCCTTTCCTGATTCGTTACAATTCAATAATCCGACATCAGTGACTTATGGGGACCATCAAGAGTGCAATCCCATGGAGGAGGTGGGTACTTTATAACCTTCATTGATGACTACTCAAGGAAGGTCTGGATTTATGTCTTAAAGCATAAAAATCAAGCTTTTAAGACTTTTAGGCATTGAAAGGCTTTGGTGGAAATTCAAACAGAAAAGTCTGTTAAGAGATTGAGAACAGATAACAGTCTTGAGTATTATGACAGTGAGTTCAATGAGTTTTGCAGGAAATGTGGCATAGCAAGGCATTTGACAGTGAGGAAAGCACCTCAACAAAATGGTTTGGCTGAGCATATGAACATAACCATTTTGGAGAGAGTAAGGTGTATGTTAACACAAGCAAAACTTTCTAAAGAGTTTTGGGTTGAGGCTGTACAAACAGCGGTGTATTCGATTAATAGATGCCCTTCATCAGCAATAAATTTCAAAACTCCAAAAGAGATATGGAGTGGAAGGCCTGCAGATTATACAAACTTGAAAATCTTTGGATGTATAGCTTATGTGCATGCAAAAGAAGGAAAACTTGATCCTAGAGCCAAAAAATGCATTTTTCTTAGTTATCTACAAGGGTTAAGGGTTATAAATTATAGTGCAAAGATGAAAAGAAGTGTATTATTAGTAAGGATGTAACATTTCATGAGTTAGAAATGTTGGAAGCTGATGGCAGAGGTGAATCTATTGGAAACAAGCAAAATGTCATGGATTCAAGTACATTTAGCAAGTCAGATCACTTTGAGGTGGAGCAATCTGATGTTGAAGGTGTCAACATAGAAGATGCTGTTACTGGTTATGAATCTGGTAACCAATTTCAATCAAGTAATGAGCAATAGCCACAGTCATGTAATCAGCAGCAGAATGAGGCTAGGGATTATCAGCTAACTCGAGACAGATCTAGGAGGGAGATATGACCTATTCAGAGGTTTGGTTTTGCTGATTTGATAAGCTATGCGTTGACGACTACAGAAGAAATTCAAGAGGTTGAACCAAAGTCTTATAAAGAAGTAATGAACTATCATGAAATTAAGTATTGATAGGCTGCAATGAGAGAGGAAATTAAATCTGTTTATAAGAATAAGACTTGGTAGTTAGTTGAAAATCCTCAAGAACAGAGGTTAGTTGGATGCAAATCGATCTTCTACAAAAACGAAGGTATTCCAGGTGTAGAGAAGGCAAGATATAAAGCTCGGTTGGTTGCCAAGGGTTTTACACAGAAGGAAGGGATTGATTTCCATGAAATATTTTCTCTTGTGGTAAAACATACTTCAATCAAAGTGTTGCTTGCTGTAGTGGCATCCCAAGACCTTGAGTTAGAGCAAATTGATGTAAAAACTGCGTTTTTGCATGGTGAGCTGGAAGAAAGGATTTTGATGAGGTAACCAGAGGGATTTGAAAAGCCTGGAAAAGAGAATCTGGTTTGTTGCTTGAGAAAGTCCTTGTATGGTTTAAAATTGTCACCTCGCCAATGGTACAAGTGGTTTGATAGTTTTCTATTAAGCTATAATAAAAGTAAGTATGACTATTGTGTTTATTTTAAAAGGCTTTCTGTAGCAAGCATTATTTAATTGTTATTATATGTTGATGCATGTTAATAGCATGTAAGTCCATAAAGGAAATATATAAGTTGAAGTTGTTGCTTAGTGAATTCGAAATGAAAGATTTAGGGGCTTCTAAAAGGATTCTTGGCATGGAAATTAACAAAGACAAAAATAAAGGTCTGTTAAATCTTTCTCAACAAAAATATGTCTAGAGGGTGCTTGGAAGATTTAGAATGGCTGATGCAAAGCCTGTAAACACACTTTTAGCTGCTCATTTCAAATTGTCAGCTGATTTGGCACCAAGGTCAGGTGGTGAAAGGAACTACATGGCAACTATTCATTATTCAAGTGCGTAGGAAGCCTAATGTATGCTATGGATTGCACCAGGCTTGACATAGCATATGCAGTGAGTTTGGTTAGCAGGTTCATGGCTAATCCAGGTAAGAAACACTTGGAGGCAGTCAAGGGGGTATTTCGTTACCTAAGAAGTTTAGCAAGGTTTGGTCTTGAGTTCAAAAGGTTAAGTGACAAGGAAGATGGTATCATGGGGTTTGTAGACTCTGATTTTGCTGGGGACCTTGAAAAGAGGAGGTCATTAACAGGTTATGCGTTCATGATTAACGATAATATTGTTAGTTGGAAAGCTACTTTGCAGCCTACTATTGCATTATCTACAACAGAAGCTAAGTTTATGGCCATCACAGAGGCAGCCAAGGAAGCAATTTGGTTAAAAGGCTTTGTAAGTGAATTGGAGATTTCTTAAAAGACACCAGTTACTTTTTGTGATAATCAAAGCTCAATACATCTAACAAGAAATCAGATGTATCATGAGAGGACCAAAGACATTGATATTAGATTATGCTTTGTGAAGAGTTAGTAGCTGAAGGAACCATAATAATCAGCAAAGTTGCAACAGAGGATAATCCAACTAACATGATTACCAAGGTTTTCACTAAAGCAAAGCTCACATATTGCTTGGACTTAGTCAAGATCAACGAAGTTACATTGCCTCAATAGTGAGGCAATTAAGGTGAAGAGCTAAAGTTTCTTGCACCAAAGGTGGAGATTTGCGAAATTGGTCCAATAAACTTCATGTAGCAGTTTAAATTAGTTATAGGAACAGTTATAGGAAGTTATGTGTAGAGGTAATGGACAGTTACCAACAGTTGCTCCAGCAGTTTCTGCAATTGTCTGTGATAGCTTTTATAACTGACATTGTATGACTATGATGAGTATTGCTTCTCTTTGGGATAACGAATAACAAAGGCTCTTTGTGTGGATGTAGGTCATTTTGGACTGAACCACATTAAACTTTGTGTGTTCTTGTTATTTCTTTCATTTTTGTTTAGATCATAATCTACAGAATTACTTGCTGGTATAGTTTGTTTCAACATTTGCAACTGGACATTGTCTTCAAGGATGTAACAACATCTATCATTATATTCAACCTTTCTAGGCAATCTAAAAAATAGTTATAAGAATACGGCCATTTCTCAAGACTACCACTAGGCATGAACTCAAGTATTAATGCTTTAAAATCAACATTTGAGCAACAACTAAGAATTTTTATGAGATTTCGATGACGAATTTTGTGCAATACTTTACATTCAGAATCAAAACTCTTAAATGCACTTTCTAGCTGCAAATTGAAAACCTTAATTACAATATTAACCTCTAAAAGTTTTCCTTGCTATACCAAATCAAAACTACCAATTCCAAGCAAATTGGATTCGCTAGAACCATCTATTGCTTGTTGAATTTCTAGAAATTAAGTTCTTCTCCATGTTGCAAGAGGCAACAAATATTCTTGAATTGGAAATTTGCATTGCCATCTTGACGTCTTCTGAAGACGATGACGATGGTCACTATCAATTTAGTTGACACGATTGGAGGTAAAACGTATTTAATACAAAGTCAAGTGCCATTCTTGGATTGTTCAATGTTGTCTCCATCGCAAGATGGGACTTGTAATCGTTGCGAATCACACAATGCGTAGTTCCACATAAATGGTTGGGCTGAAAAGTTTTTGAAAGGTCCTTTTGTTGGAATTTCTCCTTCTAACAAGTTGTGAGCAACATTAAAATATTGGAGGTATAAGAGCGCCTCCAATGACTTAGGAATTTCTCTAAAGAAGTTGTTATTAGAGATATCTACTGATTCCAAACTTGTCAAAAGTGCCAAACCAGTCAGGTATAGGGCCTTCAAAGTCATTATCTGCCAAGGATAGAGAAGAAACTGCTATTGGGATATCCTGTTTGCATATTTTCTAATACATTATATATTCAAAATCAATCACATATCATTTTTAAAATTTAAAATAATTCAAAATCAACCACATATTCTTAAATCTAATTAAAAACAAGAACACAAAATCATAAAGTGAACACGTCCTAAATCTTTAAACCCTCCAATATCGATAATTGGTGTATCACGTGATAATTGATTTCTCGATAAATCGAGACTTATAAAAACTGTTAATTTTTGGATATTTATCTAATGGGAGAGAACCAGTTAAAGAATTTGATGACAAGTTTATGCGCATGGAACATGTAAGAGTCCATAAGGATACTGGTATGTTGAAAGAGAATTTGTTGGAGGCCAACTGGAGTTCTTTAACCGGAGTTCTTTAAGAGCAGTTAAACTCGCCAAGCAACTGGCTATGCTTCCGGAGAGGTTATGGCCTTCCAACCATAAGTAACTCAACCTTTCCAAATGTCAAATATCAGAAGGAATAGAACCCTTAAGATTATCATTCCGGAGAGATAAAAATTGGAGATTTCACGTTCTTCCCAATGTCGTTGGACTCTAATCAACTCATTAATATAAGGAAAAATTGAGAAAATAGACAAATTTAGGGGGCTTGTTTGAAAAATGGACATGTTCTGAATTATTTTCATCCCATAGACACTTTTGTGTCTAAAAGATAAAAATACCCCTGTCCTATAATAAATTCTCAAACGCATGTTATTTCATATCCTTGGACGAATTTGAAGAAAGTAAACTAAAACAAAGAACAACGAAAACCAGTAACAGCTCGAATCACTTCACTTCATTGTCCCGAAACAACCTCAACATCTGAAGCAGTAAGCAAAACGCGTAAGAACAATTTTCCTTAATCTCTCTGTAAATGGCATGAAAATTTAATGTATGTGTAGTGTTTTCGTTATTGATCGCTTTGGTAACTGACAACCGCATTATATAGCTTAAAAATGGGTTATGTATGTGAACTATGGGTAGAGATAGTGCCATCTGTGTGAAAAAATGCTGGAAATTGGCTGTCGGTGTGCAAAAATGGGTTTTCGCAGTCGAAGGTCGAAGAAGATGACTATTTTCGAGTGTCGTCGAGTGTCGTCGAGTGTAGTCGAGTGTCGTCGAGTGTTGAGAAGTTCTGTCGGACAGAATCTCGATAATTCGAATGTTGGTGTCGAGTGTCTAGGCATTGCGTCGATTATAGGTTCGAGTGTCGCGGGTTTGAGTGTCGTGAGGGTCTTTTGGATTGACGACGTCAGCAGAAGTTCGTGTGTCGCGTGTCGAGAGTCGAGTGTCGGACGCGGGGAAACCGACCTGTATATGTCTCGAACAATGCAAGTCGAGTGTTTCGAGAGTCGTCAAGTTTATTTTGTCGAGCTTTCGAGTAATCGCGTCGAGTGTACAAGTTGAAGAGTGTCGGATGCAAAATTTAGTCGAGTTCGAGTGTCGTGTGACATATGTCGAGTGTCGAGTGTGTTTGTCGAGCGTCGTCGAGCGTTTTGGCAGAACGCTCGTTTTTTCCACTTTTGCAAGCTATTTCGTAATTATTTTTTGTCCACGGATCTTATATGATGATATGATATGTCTCAATCATGCAGGAAATGGAAACTTTACGCATACTCATTGTATACAATGGTTCTTGGACTGTGCAAGAGAACGGTAGTTATTTGTATGCCGGTGGGACGGGGAAGCTATTGATAATTCGTAAGTGTGCTACTTATAACGAGTTGGTTGACTGTATTAGTACTAAAATGGGTTGGGATCTTCGTAAGAAAAGAATGAGTTTAGAGGTTCAATTTGCTTGTAAGGGTGTTCTTCCAATGCCGATTCGTATTGAGACTGACGACGATGTTTGTTTTTTCATACAACATTGTTTGGAGGACCAACAATCATATACACCATTAGTTGTTAAAGTTGAAGATAGGGAGAAGCAAAGACAGAGGTCAGGGTCAGGATCCGATGCAATACGTAGGCGAGAAGGATCTTCTCATCTCTCTTTGTTTCGTTCAGCAAGTGGGAGCAACCAATTAAGTGAGTCTACTCCTGTTTGTGGACAACCAGAATTAAATGACGATGTTGGCGTTGAGTTTGAGCAGTGTTTAGGGCATGCAGGGCATGAGTCATTTGGGGTAGGGGTGTTATTTGAAAATGAAGAAGGAGTGCCTCCATCGATGCCATCGAGATTGGTACGTCATCTTGACAGCATTAGAGAGTTTGAGAGTCTAGGTAATATTGATGATGTTAATGATGACGATGGTGGCAATGAATATTGCGAAGATACTGATGATGGTGGTGATGATGTTAGTGTGCATGTTGACGATGACAATAATGATTACACGGTTCATATTGAGAATGATGTTGAGGGATTGGATGATTTTGTTGTTGATGGGCACAATGTAGCCGGTCCACATTTCGATAATGAGGGAGAACGGGAGATCTTGAATGATGTGAACCAGGATGAGCCGTTTACCGTGCCTTCTCCAATTCACTCCACACCTACCGTGCCTCCTCCAATTCACTCCACACCTACCGTGCCTCCTCCAATTCACTCCACACCTACTCGTCCAGTATATGGACATCAGGAAGATCCGATGTCGAATAATGACAGCTCTCAGGCTAACACATTCAGGTGGATGCCGCCTATCGTGCATCCACCCTCCACAGTAGGCGATGATGCCTCATCGTTTGTAGTTGACGAGATTAAGGTTGGGGTTGGACAGATGTTTAACAGCAAAACGGAGCTTCGAGAAAAGTTAGCCATGTTGGCATTAAGACGAAACTTTCAATTCAAGGTGAGGAACTCCAACGCCACAAGGTTTGAGGTTGTATGTCGTGCTGAATCTTGTAAATGGCATTTACGTGCCATAAAGGTGGCCGATTCACATTTCTTCCAAGTGAAAACGTATAAGAGCCACCACACATGCTCCGGAGCCGGACTTCACCCAGTTCACAAACATGCAACTGCACATGTCATTGGCAAACATATTAAGAGCAAATTCGTTGAGGCATCGAGAATATATCGTCCAAAGGATATTATGTCCGATGTTCAGGAGTCATTGGGTGTTAATATCACGTACAATAAGGCATGGAGGGCAAAGGAGGTAGCTTTGCAAGAACTTCACGGATCTCATGATGAATCATTCACACTACTCCCTCAGTACATGTACATCATTTGACATTATGCGAATCGAGGACGTGGAGCAGGTGCCACAGCAGGAGCCTGGGGGAGGGGCATGCGGTGTGTACTGTTTGAAGTGCATCGAGTTCCTAGCGGGGGGCGTTCCACTGACTGAGATTAAGGCATTCCCGGATGACGAATGCCGAGAGAGAATGGCGGTACAACTTTGGCTCAGTCGCGAAAACCCACAGGCACAAGAGGCCGCCCCGACCATCACGGTGCCTAGACCTCCTATGCCTCAGGGGCTGTTGCCTCAATCGGTAGTGTCTGCTGATGTTGCAGCCACTACCGCGACTGCTGATGATGTGTCCGGGGATGTTATGACCACTATTGCCTATGACGACGTTGATTAAGCGGAGGTCGAGTAGCAGCCGAGCATGTTGGGACCATGAGATCACCTATTTTTTTGTATATATTATGTTTAGTTACACATTTTTGTTTTGTTTATAGTTTCTGGACACTAACACATTATTGTATATTACATTTTTTATAGTAGCACATGGTTACAATGTATAGTTGTACGAAAACTTGTAAATACACATTATTGTATAGTGACATTGTTTAATGGGCTAATCATGTATAGTTGTACGAAAACTTGTAAATACACATTGTACGAAAATTTTTACAACAAAAGTACAACTCTCTTCAAAGAATAGATAAAGAATATAAAAGCTCTTTAGACTTGATATTTCTCTTGTTTTTTGCTTGATAGATGCCTCTCTTACTCTGTTTGAATGCATAGGAGAAGGGCTCCTTTTATAGGCAAATGGGATGAACTTAATCAAGTGAAGACACCAACTCCAAATTTTCTGCCCACCGTAAAAACCGTAATCTTCTCTGCCACTTTTTTCAATGTTCTGTTTGAAATTTGAAAATATGTAAAACATAAAAGATCTTCACATTTGAATAAGCTTTCCAACGCATCAAGAACCAAGTCATTTGAATATTTTTAGCTCAAGACATGGCCAAAACACCATTCGCCGCTCATGTGAATTGATTTTTCTTTCATGTGTCAGTCTACCGACTTGCATGTGTATTATGTCGGCCTTCCGTTTGAAATTTGAATTTCTTCAAAGAATATGAAATGTGATCTATTGAATCATCTTTCCAATGCCACAAGAATCAAGTCATTTGGATATCTCTAGCTCAAGATATGGACAACATATCATTTTCTCTGTGTCAGTCCACCGAATTGCATGTCAATTATGTCGCCTTCCATTTGAAATTTGAATTTCTTCAAAACATATAAAATGTGTCCCATTAAGTCCTTTTTCCAATGCCATAAGAATCAAGTCATTTTGATATTTCTATCTTAAGATATGTCCGAAAGAGTATTCGGTGCTCATGTCAGCTGCTTCCGTTTGTCTTTCGAATTGCATGATAATTTGGACAACCTTACACTTGAAATTTGAATTTCTTTAAAACTTATGAAATGTTATAAATTGAGTAAACTTTCCAAAGGGTCAAGAATCACTTCATTTGGACATCTGTAGAAAAATATGTGACCAATTGATTGAACATTGCTCATGTGACACATTCCTTGAATCAAACATTGTTCTTAAACTTTGGTGCCTTTAACATGTCGTATTCTCCTTAGATTCAACAATTCATTTTAATAAGCCTCATCTTGATTTTGCAATTATTTCAATAATCTTATTCTTGCACATAAATAAACATGTTAGTAAATCTCAATGAATCAATGTGTATTGTTATCATCAAAATTATCATGTAGCCTTAGGGCTAACAATCTCCCCTTGCTTCAGAGGTTATGGAAGGCGCAATGGAGAGCGAAGGAGGAAATCTGTTTATGGATGCATTGTTAGTCAAGATTTGTCTGTATTGAACTTGGTTATAGTTAAGAAGGATGAGAATGATCTACCTGGGTTGACAGACAGTAAAAACCCAAGGATGAGGGGTCCAAAGAGGGCATCCGAGATTAGGAAGCTTTTTAGCCTCTCAAAGGAGGATGATGTTCGGAAGGATGTGAACACCTACCATAGAACATTCACAACAATATCTGGCAAGAAAGTTAGGGGTACCGTATGATGTCACTTAACGGCAAAACTGACAGAAGGGGTGCCCATGATGAATTTTGAAAAAGTCAGGGCTACTGTATGATGAAAAGTAACAAACAGTGTTTCCGAATGTAATTAAGTCAAAACCTAGGGGGGGTCTTTGTGATAGAACATACATGTTTCTCGTGTTTTCTGGTCCAACAACCATTTTATACAATGAGTATGTGTAAACTTTCCATTTCCTGCATGATTGAGACATATCATATCATATAAGTTCCGTGGACAAAAAATAATTACGAAATTGCTTGCAAAAGTCCAAAAAACAAGTGTTCTGCCAAAACGCTCGATGACACTCGACATATACACTCGACACTCGACTATCTTTGGCAACCGACACTCGTCAAGTTTGTCACTCGACGCACGTACTCGAAAGCTCGACAAAATAGTCTTCACGACTCTCGAAACACTCGACATGCATGGTTCGAGACATCTACAGGTCGGTTCCCCGCGTCCGACACTCGACTCTCGACACGCGACACATGAATTTTCGACAATCCACAAGACCCTCCACGGCACTCGAACCCGCGACACTCGAACCTAGAATTGACGCAATGCCTAGACACTCGAAACCACCATCCGAATTGTCGAGATTCGGTCCGACAGAACTTCTCGACACTCGACGAGACTTCTCGACTAGACTCGACGACACTCGAAGACACCCCTCTTCTTCAACCTTCGACTGCGAAAACAGATTTTTGCACACCGACAGCCAATTTCCAGCATTTTTTCACATAGACGGCACTATCTCTACCCTTAGCTCACATACATAACCCATTTTTAAGCCATATAATTCGATCTGTTACTGGTTTCTTTGTTCTTTGTTTTGCTTTGTCTTTCTTCAAATTCGGCCTAAGGATATGAAATAACAAAGGTTTCGGAAATTTATTATATGACAGGGGTATTTTTGTCTTTTAGACACAAAAGTGTCTATGGGATGAAAATAATTCAGAATATGTCCATTTTTCAAACAAGCCCCCTAAATTTGTCTATTTTCTCAATTTTCCCTTAATATAATATACAAACATACAAATATGGATAATAACATAATTTCCAATTATTCAAAAATAATGTATATAAACATTAACAAAAGTACTAATTATACAAACAATATATGCAAGTCCTCCAAGGCGGCTTTTAGGGACGAGGAAAATAAAATATTATGCAGAGTAATTAAACATATTTATTAACGCAGGAATTTAATCGAAATTAATTGAGTATTTATGTTTAAATACCCAAAAAGTTACCATAAATATATTTTTTTATAATTTATTTGTTATAGACCAAACATATAATAATTTAACTGGTATATTTTTACATTATATTTCTATATTATCAACCAACACCGTTGAGAATTCGGATGAGAATTGGATGGAGAGGCCACCTCTTGCTAACTCCCTCTTAGATTTTACTGTGTAAGTATCAGGCTCAACTTGCACTTTTTGTTATTAATCTTCTTGAAACCAAGATAGCTTTTTCTCAAACGACAAAGGAGGTAAGAGCTTGGGTTAGGCTTGGGCATTTACCCCGGCCCCACCACTGACCCGGCCGGACCCGGTCCAACGGGGCGGGTCTGGACCCGCCCTGGATCACTGTAAGGGGCGGGTACTGGGCTGCATAGAGTCTGCCCCGTCTGGGGTGGGTCCGGGGTCGGGTCTTGCCTCTAGACCCGTTGGACCCGCCCCGCCCCGCACAGTTAAGGGTATAAATGAAAAAATTCAAAATATAGGGACTTAGAAATAATTTCAAGGGGTTATTTTGTTAAATTTTAATATATAGGAACTTTCAGAATATATTTGTTTTTTATTTTATTTTTTGGATTTTTGGCCATGACGTAAGCATGTTGATGATATTGTATGAAATTATGGATGGACTTAAAAGAAATATTGTGGGTGATGAGATTGAAAAATATAAATATTATGGGGTGTAAATAAAATTTTGCGGGCGGGGCGGGTATGGATCTGGCTCTTTTTTTTTCTGCCCCGCCCCGCCCCGCAACGGGGCAATGGGGCGGGGCGGGGCAGAAAAAAAAGAGACGGGGCGGGGCTGAATACTTGCCGCCCCGGTACCAAGCCTAGCTTGGGTTGATCAGGCCTCAACAGTAAAGAATCCAAACTATATTGTGCATTATCTAACACCCATGTCATAATTTTCTGATTATAATAGCTATGGTAGAGCTTGGGTTGATCAGGCCTCAACAGTAAAGAATCTAAACTATATTGTACATTATCTAAAACCCATGTAATAATTTTCTGATTATAATAGTTGTAGTAGAACTTTGGTTGATCAGGCCTCAACAGTAAAGAATCTAAACTATATTGTGCATTATCTAACACCCATGTTGATGATCATCGCCAGAGTCAGCTTTCTTCTTCCACCCAATAACTTTCTGATTATAATGGTGGTGAACAATTGGTTTGGCTGCAATTTCAAAACTGGAATTTTGAAATGACAATCATCTAGACTATAAAGTAATCATAGTTGAGCAACTATGAATGATTTATTTATTTTGGTATTCTCCAATATCTCAAATATTATCCACAATAATTCCAAACATGCGATTAAATCAATCAATTTTAGAAAGCTGGCTGGTGTAGGTTTACAAAGAATTACCTACAAAAATGCATGAATACTTTTGGTTTTGTATATATAGCACACAATCTCAAGTAAAGCGTGAATTAAAAGTTGTTGTAATTGTCATTCTTGAGAAAGTGTAATCTAAGTTGAGAAGTATCACATAAACTATTCATGTTCTTTTCTTTTCTTTATAAAAAGGAAATATTATTTAGTTTTATCAATAACTTTCACCATCAATATTTTGGGCTATTTGGATGTATATTTCATATAAAATATACGCACCTATGCATCAACTTCAGTTGATTTTTACTTTACAATAATCCAATCTCGTTAATAAATATATAAGATATGATAAAGTTATCGAGATTATTCATAAAAATAAGAAAATTATATATATAGGAGTCAACAATTGATTAAAAAAAACCATAATACATCCTAATATTTACATGTAGAAGTACATATTATGATAAATAATGTTTATGATCAATTAGTGATATTGTTATTTTAATAGTATATTTTTATATTATATATTTTTAGATGTTTAGATATTAATTTAAATTAATCAACAAATTTGACTACATATAACAATTTAAAATACGATTGCATATGCAGAAAACTGAAGTTAGTAATTTGAAATTTTAGATTTTTTAATTTATTAATGAAAAACTAACTTCATATAAGATTTAATTCTTAGTACCATAATATATGTTGTATTTTATTAGTATAATATAAATAAAAACTTGTGTCTGGCACCTAATAAAAAGAGAACAAATAGCTATTGCATCTCTAGACAATAGTTGTTGGACTATCATAGAGGATGAGACAGACTCCTTTCATTTTCAAATCTTTTCATTTTAAAACTTCTCTATAGTATAATAATTTCATTTAATTTATTAACATCGATTTTAGGTTTATTTATCATAATTGATTGAATAGGCTTTCATTGAAAATCATGTCGTACGGGGAGATAAAGAGGTGAATGATTTGATCAATAGACTTGCGAATAATAAGTTAAAGATTTTGGAAATCCTTTGCTTATATGATATCAGCTATGCTAGCATCGTATTTTAAATGACTGATAATACTTAAACAATTTTTTTTAAATTTTTAAAAAATTTATTCAAAAACTATTATAATAATTTAATTTATATTGAAACCTAGTGCGGACTAAAATAAATTTTCTACAAGAACATGAGGGTATTTTTGGCTTTATAGATAATACAGTCATATATTAAGTATGATTGAGCATTGTTAAATTCATCACGGTTGAGAAATGTCATCTTATTATCATGGCTAAGAGGTATAATCTAAATTTCTTTTTTTTTCAAATAAAATAAAAAATATTTATTAAGTTATTAACTTTGACAATCAATATCACGAAATGAGTTATTAATTGAATTTATATTTTTCATATAAAAATGCATCTATTCATCCCCTTCAGTTTATTTATATTTTACTATAATTTTATCTAGTTAATGATAGTAAATAAGATACACTGAAATCAGTAGAATTTTTCATTCAAAATTTATAAAAATATTAATAATCTTTGGAATTTTTCTGGAATACGCCAACGCCAACACTATCCCCAATTGTGACTCAACTTAAAGTATATCCTTTTGTTTCGGAGAATTTTAATATGGTATAATTTAATATTAAATCATATAAATGTGGGTTTTAGTGTCAATTCTTAAGAAACAAAAAATGCTTTTGGGTTTTGAAATAAAAAAATTTTTATAATCATTTAGATAATAATTTAAGAAAATATAAAATTAAGTTTCTAAACATGGAAAAAGGAAACCACTTTTGAGTTCAAAAAATTCTCAAACGGACATTTTCTAGAGACAAAGTGCACTTTTGAATCTTATTTTTTAAATATATTTTTCAAAATTTTATGTAATTGAGTAATTTAATTTGATTGTCAAAGGCATTGAGGTGTCACAGTAATTATATTAGTTAAAATACAAGCTTATCATTGCAATTACTATGGTAATTATTTTATTATTATAGTAATTATCTATATATTGTCCTGATTTCAATATATTATAATTGTTATAAACATTTATAAATGAAAACACTCTAACATTGAGCTCACTTTATCATCTTAATTAGTAAATGCAAGAGTTGATATTTGATGACTTTATGAATTGAACCTTATAATTTAAATCCTTATTTTAACAATTCCTTTCAAAACATTATTTTATTTTAAAGAATAATAGAAAATCAACGGACTCGATTGATGCAAATTGCTAGGCCTAGAACTTGGGCAAGCTAGCCCAACCCAACTTGAGCCCAACCCTCAATATCAGCAATTGGATTAAATTTTTAAGTGAAAATACAAACTTCGAAGAAAAGATTTCAGAGAGCAACAAAATAGTTCATATGTGGTGTTAAGCTTATTTTACATTTAAATTAAAAAGATACTTTAGATATACGTAAAAAAAAAACCCTTAAAAATCCTTCTATCTCTCTACGCAAAAATACACAAATAAAAATTTGATAATGGCTCAGATATGAGACTGATAGCATCATGGGTTACTCTAATACAATTATGCATATAAAATCTTGAATGTTTTGATTAGATTCAAGAAGTATTGTGAATACAAGATTGGAGTGAAAAAATTCGAACAATAATTTTGAAGTTCAATTAAGAGGAAATTAAGTTAACTGCTCATCATAAGTCCATAAAAATTAACAAACCAGGACTGTATTTAATTATTTTGTTTCACTTTTGCTGAAATATAGCAGATATATATTGCATCATTTTATTAAATTTTAATGAATTTTGAGTCTCAATTTGCTCTTCCCAGGACTCTATTGGATTGTTCTGGTTCATATTTCTTAGGATAAGTTAGTATGTTTTATTTGATTTTTAGTGATTTAATTATTTGAGAGATTTTCACTTTATTAATTCAATATATATATATATATATATATATTATCTTTACTATTTGTTGAATGTAATTTTTCAAGCCGAGAGGCTCAAGTTCAAAGCCCAAAAAATAGGGTCAAGTCCAAATAAGGTCTGGATATGAGAGGCCTGATGAGCCCAACAGGGATCTTATCCAATAAGGTTCCATAAGGATCCAATACAAGATGACACTTGTGTCTACATTGTTAGGCATAGCCCACGAGGTTTTAAAAATTATTAAATTCCTTTTTAAATATTATATATATGAGTATAGTTTAAATTTTCCTATTTGGATCTTCTCAGATTTTTTGTATAACTAAATTGATATAGAGATATAATTAATATTTTAAATTAAGTTTCTTATTATAGTGACAATTAATATCAGATATATTAAATACATTATAAATAGAAAATTTAAAAAAATCTTATATCATTAGGTTTTGTACTAAAATTATGGTTGGTACCGTATATAAAGAAATGTTTTTGGGTTAATAACATTTTTTATTATATTTGTTATTAATATATTTCTTGGACTTAATTTATTAATAAATTCATTTCGTAACTGGCCACATAAAAATTCAAACTTGCCTCCACTTCAGCATGGAAGTCCCCCTAACTTGAAACCATCACGCACAACATTTAGAACTAGAAATGATTTATAATATTTGGTGTTCACCAATATCTGAAATAATATTTGAAATTAATTAAAAATATCATCATATCACTCATTTTCAAAAACTAATGTGGATATAAAATGTATTATCTAAAAAAACACGTATGTATATTACTTTCGGTTTTATATAACACAATCATATATATAAAGCAGGATTGAATATTGTTATAATTTTCATAGTTGAGAAACTGTCATCAAATTATTATGATTGAGAAGCACTACCTAACATATTTCTTTTCTATTTCTTTTTGCTTAAAAATTAAATGGAAATAGAAATATTTAGATTTATGAATGACTTTGACCACAAATATTATAGATTATATTTTATTGTATATTTGTCATATAAAATATGCACCTATGATTAATACACTTGAGTTGATTTTAGTAAAGACTGATGAAATTCAAACAAATTTCCTAGAAATTTCAGTTAAAATTTCAATCCTTTTGGGTGCTTCGAAAAGGTTGTTTCAGAAAACAAAACCCAGCCCATACTTGAGGATATGTAACTTTCCGATCGGACTCATGAAATTGGGCTTAATCTGGGTCAGGATAGCTATAGACCCAGCCATATGCCTCCCACTTTGTTGACCTTGTATTGTTATTAAAATAAAATACGGTTTTAAAAGTTATTTTTCAAATTTTTCGTATGTAGAGAAATTAACCAATGTTTATATTTAAATTGAAACATATCAATATTTTATAAAAAAAAAATATTATAATAAATAAAAAAATTTCATTAACTGTTATAAATGATGTATATATTATTAACCAAGTTATATTACAATTTATTTAGTACATATATAAATAACCATAAAAAAAAATAAGAAACATATTAGATTTGCAGATTTTAACTTGATTAACAAAAAAAATCACGAAATATAAAAATTTGGAATATCTATTAATATTAGATAATACAAAGTATTCATTATATTATCAAGTATAATAATATTTTTAATAGAATAATAATAATATATTGAATGATTAAAATGACAAACTCGTTCTCCACCTAAAATTAGGCAAAAACTCTAAAAGTAGTTTCTAATATTGTCCGTATCTTGATTATAGAAAGGCCCAATATTTTTTTTTATGATTATTTATGAGAATATCTGTTGTTATTTGGAATTTTTTCTTTTCTTTTTTTTTTAATGAAAAATAGAAGATTATAAAATGTGCCTAATAAAGGGATAAAAACAGAAAAGTATACATACTATAATTTATTTAGAATGTTTTTATATCAAATAATTGAACTATAGTATTTTGGATCTTTAGATACCTCATATAAAAATTTAGGATATGAATTAAAAATATAGAAAATTGATTGTTTATTATATTAGAAGTATAATATTTGGACTATAAAATTTTAAAAATAGTAATTTATGATTTTACACATTTTTAATTTGGAAGGAAAATCTAATATTATATATTTAATTCTTAATATTGTGATAGATATTATATTATTTTATTATTTTATTATTAATATAATAAATTAAATTACAAGTAAAATTCATCCCACCAGATTTGGAAAATGGGCCGGGATGCAGTCCTTCTATCTTCACAACACAACAAACAAGTAGGTCTCTTCTGCCGGCATGAAATGGAAACCTTTATCTGAACAACAATACAAACGCTCAGAGATATTATATATTTGGTATTCCCAGTAGCTCAAATAATATTTATAATTTAATTCAAAAGAATATGACAATATCAATTAAATTAAAAATTGAATGTGGATTTAAAAATGAATGGTATAGAAAAATGCATAATCTAGATCCAGTGTAAATTCTGTGATAAAACAAGAACTTTAATAAGTTAGATCTTAAACTACATATATAAACTAGAAAGGTTGAACTCTTGTTTGTTATATGGATGAAAAGTGAGTGGTTGAAATTTTGTTTTAGTAGAAAAGAAAAAGTTGTATTTATTTATTTGGAGAGATCGAAGAAACTTTAATAATTATCATATATAACCAATCATATATAACATTATTATGTTGTTTTAGTTATGTCGAAAGTATCATCTAATTATTTGGTTGAGATGTATCAGCAAAACTATTCCTCTTTTATTTGTTTTGGTTAAGAAAAAAAAGTGTTATTTAAAATTAACCAATAACTTTGACAATGCTTATTTAAATTTATATATATTTTTATACAAAATATGCATGTTATATCCAATAAAGAGTGAGAGATTGATTTTTTTTTTCTTTTGTGATAATGAAAAACATTATGAGTTGAGATAATAATGCAATGAGCTCAATGTCATCTAATCTTAGTATACATAAATTTAGTAAGTTTTCTTAACGTGCTTATCTATGATTTGTTTGTTATTATTTTAATTTTGTAACACAAGAATAGTGTCTAATAAAAATGATATATTGAAACGAAGACTATAATACTTCAATGTTTCTAAAAATCGAATTAAATTACTAATTACATAAAACAATAAAAAATTCTTTTTAAGATATAAAGAGGATTGTTTAATTATTTTCATCATAATTTATCTTAGTTATTATTTTCTGTAGTTAAACAATAACTAGAGTCTTATAGTTAATCGGAGTATATTTTCTGAATTATAAAAGTATTTTTTATTATAATTATTATAACAATATATCTATTATTAACCAATGATATTGTAATTCAATGAATATATTTCTATATTTTATACTATGTTTATAAACTTGAATAATAAAAGTATAATAAGATATATATTAGATGCTTAGATATTAATTTAAATCGATCAAAAAATGCTAGTACAACTAACAATTTAAAATATGAATTAAAAATATATAAAATTTATTATTAATTGCATTAAGACTTATAATGTTTATATTATTAGATAATTAAATTAATTTCACATCAAAATATAATTTAAAACTATGGTATTAAAATTAATTTCGCATCAAAATATAATTTGAAACTATGATGGTGAAGGCTGGTGGTGCAGGTGCAAATCCCGACTTGAACGCTGGATTTGAAATCGCCGGTGAAGGCTTGAATGCTGGACTTGAACGAGCTGGAGGAGAGGTGCAAATCCTCCACCTGAACGCCGGATTTAAATACTGGTGGAGATATGCAAGTCCCTAACTGAAAGATTTATTTGACTTGAGCCCATCACAGACAGCATTAAAAATTATAAAAAAGTTATAATATTTGGTTCTCACCAATATCTCAAATAATATTTAGAATTTAATTAAACAAAATCATCATATCAATCGTTTTAAAGGGCTGGTGGATTTAAATGGTATTATCTAAAACCACAGAGATATTAGATTTGGTTTTATAGAATAGAAACATACAAAGTAAGATAAGATATTGTTACAATGGTTGAAAAAGTGTCATCTAATTATTATGACTAAGAAGTACCACGTAGCCTATTTCTTTATTTTATTTTTTTAACTATAAAATAAAAATATTAATATTTATCAAAATCTTCAACGATAACTATTATAGATTATATTTTAATGCATATTTTATCATATAATTTATGCACGAATTTATCCACTTGAGTTGATTTTAATAAAGACTAATGTTATTAAAACAAAACAGACACACACACTCTAGAAATTAGTAATTAGTCAATTCATATCACATCGCTCAATAATTTTTCTAGAAAAAGTGAATTAAAAAAATGTCAAATTATCTATTTTATTTTAAAACATAAATATATATCTTACTTACAAAACTAAACCCAAGCCTTAGCGGTAAAGATATCCCAACCCTAACCTCTTGATATACAAGGCTGGGCTCAACTTGGGTCAGGACAGCTTTAGGCCCAAGTCTACGCCTCCACTTCGTTGATCTTTCTTTTATTCTTAAAATAAAATAAGGTTTTAAAAGGTATTTTTTCATATTTTTCGTATGTTGATCTAAAATATAAATTTAAATTTCGTGCTTCAGTTTATGAAGGCATAACATATCAACTCACGCTTTTCTGAATTAAGATAGTATTGTGAGCTCAATGTCATGCAATATTAGTTATAGATAAAGTAGTAGTAGTAGTAGTAGTAATAATAATAATAATAATAATAATAATAATAATAATAATAAATATGATAATTTATGATCCATCTATTATTACTATTTTAAATTTTTGGAATCAATGATATACTGAAATAAAAACAAAAAGACATAGACAATCTCTCTAAAATACTAAGGTAATTACTGTAATACTTAAAAGGAAAAAATATGGTACCTAATATAATTAATGTTAATACTTCAATGTTTCTAAAAATCAAAATAGATTATTTGGAAAAGATTAATAAATATTTAAAAAATAAAAAAGCTCTTTTTTTTTTTAAAGAAAATGAGCATCTGAGAATGGTTTAAAAACTAGAGTAGTTTCTTGTTTCCTTAACTAGACAGTCATTTTATATTTTCTCAAAATATAATATAAAAATGATAGCCAATCAATTTTTTGAACTTCATAGAATAAAATCTGTCTATTTCTTATGACACAATTTTTTTTTCCTTTTGCTGATCTTTTCCTTACAAACTCATCTAAAATAACATTCGTCATTTTCATCCTATTTTTAAATAATTTATTATTAAAATTAACTAAAGAACCTTATCTTATGACATACAATCATGCAAGCATGGAAAATAAGATTATTTCAACATAGCGTGAATTAAATAATAGATCATTATACATGAACATTCCTTCAAGGCGCATTTGGAAAACCAGGAATTAAAAAAAAATTGAAATTTTCATTATATTCAACTAATTATTGATTAGATTTTGGGAATCTGGACAGAACTCAAATGAATTAATTATTATTTTGGAATACGAGAACGAATTATATATTACTAAAAAAACTAAAAATTTTAAAGGAAATTAATTAATATGTATATTCAAATTAAAACATATCAATATTTATAGATAAAAAATTATAATAAATTATTTTATCATTAACTATTATCAATAATGTAGGTATTATTTACCAAATTATATTACAATTTAATTAGTACATAAATAATAATAATAATAAAAATATAAGAAACATATATTAATTTAAATGAATAAACAAATGTTACTGTAATAGGATATGAATTAAAATTAGAGAATAGGATATATGGATTATGTTATGCAGTATAACAGTTTCATTTTTAGATGACTTGTTAGGTTTTGCAGCGTATGAAAGTTACGAATAATATAACAGAAAACCGTAATGTAAATCGAAACTAGAATATTTAAATAATATCCTAATCTAATAAGATATAATTAATACAAATATAAACTTCCTATTTCAACTAGGATACTAAATCCAAACTTATTCCTATTTAACTAGGATACCATATCAAAACTTATCCTATTTTAATTAAAATTCTCCTCATACAAAACATCTATATAAAATAAATGAGATTGAAAAAATATCCATATTTAATGTTTTTATCACATGATGATAAATTACTCATGTGTAATGCACGTGCATGTCTAGAACCAACAATCTCCCCCTTTGGTATCTTGTGATAAAAACATCTAAATGTGTAAAAAAAATGCATGAGGAACAAAGACTATAATGACAACCTAAAAAAAAAAAAAAAGAAACAACCAAATAACACTAGAAACATTCATACTTCTCCCCCTTGTTTTCTAAACAAGTGCCAAAGTATAAAAGAAAAACAAAATGATAAACAAAACTCCCCCTGACTGAATGTTTAACTCTTTAAATTGTGCATAAATTTAAAAAAAAATAAGAAACTAATTAAATCAAGTACTCCTACAACTAAACCAACTCCCCCTCAAATCAATTTCGCTGACCTAGAACTTTTAACACATCAAAATACACTTAAGAGAATCAAACTGAGTTGACATATAGCACTGATCGTAACTTATAAAACCTATGACTGAAAACAGTTGAAATTTACTTAACAGAAATATCTAGACATCATATATTCTTTTTATAACAAAGCATGTATCCGAGCTGTGGATAAACATCAAATATAAATATTATTTTATCACTTAATCCAATTAAGTGATCAACTTAAACATGCTTCTTACACACACAAAGTTAATCTTGATGTGAATTTTCGGAATGAATACAGTAGCTTTCACACATGTATAGAGGTAGCCCTTTTCCATTTGAGTGGGTGACCTCAACATATTTCCAAGATACATTGAAGTTACTCTCAATGGATGGCTTTCACACATCATATACTGATAGCCCTCTCTGTATTTGACATGAAATTACCAACAAAATTATACTAATAAAACAGCTCAAGCATGCTTTAATTATAAATAGACTAATGAGGCTACAGAGATAAACAACATAAATGAACACTGTTATAATTCAAGTAACTGCTAAGTCCTAATGTTCTTTATCAGTTTTTTAAATCTTAGTGCATCTTAGTGATTTATATAAACATGTGAACTAGATGATTCTCAGATGAAACATACTCAGTACAGACAATCTTTGATTTACTAAGTTTCTAAACAACATTTTTGTCATCACTTGTTTGACTAAAAATTTTCAAACACTTTTCATTTCCTGTCACATGTTTAGAACAAGCACAATCATTATTTGAAGAAACATTAAGTGCAGCAACGTTGCAGTGAGTTTTATGTTTCTTAACCCAAACCTGTCGTGTCTTATGTGACTGTCTAAACTGACTTGTCTTTTTCTTTAATAAATTTTTTAATTTATAGCACTTAGGTCTAATGTGACCTTTAGCACCACAAAAATAGTAAGTAGGAATAAATTTTCTTACCTTTTCTGGATTTGAAATGAAAGAACTCATTGGGGAAGCAAAATCATTCACATCTTTAAAGCTTGAGTTAGAAGTGTTACCGAAATTTAAAGCTTTAACAAACACTATCTTTGATATTGAAGCGTCATTCTTTTCATCATACCTCAACCCATGTTTGATGGAGTTATCACGGCCTAAACTCAGAATTTGATCAAGCTTTGCTGAGCCTATCTTGAGTTGATTAATGCACTTGTTTGCCTCATCCAATTCTGCAGTAATTTTCTGGATACATTCTGTTTTGTCTGTCACAACAGCTTCCAGTTTTATGATTTTTTTATCTGCAGATTCTATTTCACTCTTGAGCATTTCTTGTTCATTCTAAAGAGTTTTGATCTGTACTTTCTGCATCTCCCACATCTCATAAAGTGTATTATACGCCTCCTGAAGTTCTCCATAGTATTTAGCATCCTTCTCAGCATCTGACTCCTTAATGTCTGATCTGTTCTATTTTGTTACGTTAGACACAATAGCTTCAATTATGTCAGACATAACTATTTACTTTTTATCTGAAATAGTCCCATTGAATGCTAAAAAATTGTTGGAGTTATCTTCATCTGTTTCTGAGTCATCATCACTCAATGTTGCACACAAACTCCTTTTCTTCTTATAATTAGGACACTCAGTTTGAATGTGTCCAAACCCCATGCATTCATAACATTGAATACTTTTTCTCTCAAGCTTCTCTTGTTTTTTCTTTGTCGGTTCTTTACGAAATTTTTTAGCATCAAAGTTCTCAGAAGATTTTTCTTCATATATTTGACAAAATTCTTTGCCAAATGAGCAAGTTCACCATCGGAATCATCAAGATTGTTGTCATCTTTTTCTTCTTTTTCTAAAGAAGAAATAAAGGCAATACTCTTTTCCCTTGTTCTTGACTTTAAACCCATTTCATATGCTTGAAGAGACCCAATCAATTCATCAACTCGCAACGATTTCACATTATTGCTTTCTTCTATAGCTGTGACCTTAGGCTGAAATTTTTCTAATAAAGATCTAAGTATCTTGCCAACAATTTTAGCCTCAGTATAATCCTCACCAAGCATATATGCAGAGTTAGTAATTTCGCAAAGTCTAGTATGAAATTCACTAATGGTTTCTTCTTCATTAATGCTTATGAAATTCCATCAAGCTAATCGATATTCAGCTCCGTTCAACTCATTCTGTGGTTTCTCAATCTGCTGCCCAGCCTCATTAGTTTTTGTTAGAGGTGTCCAGCCATGAACAATGCTTGTCCACACTCTTTCATCAATTGATTTGATGAAAGCCCTCATCTTGACTTTCCAATAAGCATAGTTTACATCTTCAAATAACGGTGATTGAGTGACCGATCCTCTTGCCCAAAATCCTTTCATATCTGTCAAAAAAAATATGATCTATACTAGTATGTCAGTGTACCTGCTCTGATACCAATTGTTGGGTTTTACAACGTATGAAAATTACGAATAATATAACAGAAAATCGTAATATAAATAGGAATATGATTTTTACGTGGTTCGGTTATAACCAACCTACGTCTACGGGCAACAAGAGTTGCAATCCACTATGTTGTATGTGTTTATACTCGACTTAAGACTCTTTACAATGGTAGACACCTGCTCACT
The DNA here is from genome assembly GCA_013180625.2 of Boswellia sacra. Lineage (NCBI taxonomy): Eukaryota > Viridiplantae > Streptophyta > Magnoliopsida > Sapindales > Burseraceae > Boswellia > Boswellia sacra. The sequence goes on from SNVD02001637.1 coordinate 694,221, forward strand.
CACTAACTTAATCTATGTAAACTTGATCAACCTCGATCACAACCATAGTCCTTTACACACTCTTCTGATATCTTAACAACACGCTGTTAATAATAACATAACACCCTAACTGCTACAGACTCGTAACTAGTATAGACACATGTGATTACTCAACTCATTTAAGCTCACACGATCTATAACAATTAACCAAAGCCTAAAGCTTTATACAAGACATAAGAAATAAATAAAAACCGCACTCAAACTTGCTCTTGATTGCTCTCTCTCAATTTGCGTTGAATGCCTTGAATGCCTTGAATTAATTCCATCAAAAGCTATGAAGATAGCTTTATATAGTATTTGATATCAATTGTAATCCTTGTCAAGATCCTGTAGAATATCAATAAAACTCATAATAAAAGTTTGGATAATAATCAAACATTATAGGAAGTAATAATATACTTCTCCTAAGTAAACTAGAATACTTAAATAATATCCTAATCTAATAAGAGATAATTAATACATATATAAACTTACTATTTCAACTAGGATACCAAATCCAAACTTTTTCCTATTTAACTATGATACCGTATCAAAACTTATCCTATTTTAATTAAAATTCTCCTAATACAAAATATCTATATAATATAAATGAGATTAGAAAAATATCAATATTTAATGTTTTTATCACATGATGACAAATTACTCATGTACAATGCACATGCACGTCTAGAACCAACATGACTAAATTAATTTAATATAAAGTTAAGCACATGTTAAATATAATTTCAAATTAGTAATTTTAAATTTTAAATTTTGTTAAGTTATTAATAAAAAAACTGATATATATATATATATATAATTTAATTCTTAACATCATTAACTCACATTATCTTATTTAATATTATTACTTTTATATCTAGATCTGCATTAAAAATTTGTTCTGAAATATCGCGGATGAGTTTTGGATTGCAACATCATCGGAGGATGTGAAATTGTAATAAAAAAGTATCTTAAAATAATCCCATCCTAAGTATTCAGTTCTTCAATCACCGTTGTCTCACACCCTAAGTTTGCATCACCTGTTGTATAAGTTCAACTATATTAACATTAGAAACTTTGTTTTTCACCAATATCTTAAATAATATTTAGAATTTAATTTAAAAAATACAGTAATAATTAACTATATCTATTGCGGATTTAAAATAATTTTATTTAGAAATGAGATTATATTTGTATTATCTAAAAACATATTGACATTACTTTCGGTTTTATATAACAATATCATGTACAACGTAAGACAAAATGTTGTTACAATTGTCATGTTTGACAAAGTGTCATCTAATTATTATGATTAAGAAGAATCACATAACCTTTTCTTTGTTTTATTTTTCTATTAAAAAATAAAATACAAATAAAAGATAATTAGATTTGTGAAAATATTTGACAATCAATATTATAGATTATGTTTTAATGTATATTTGTCGTATAATTTGTGCACTTAGACATCCAGTTGAGTTGATTTTAATTAAGACTGTTGTGGCCATAACAAAATTGGGCCTCAATTAAATCTAATACAGTAAGCCCATTACTGAAGCCCGTTATTTAGGCATATTATCTGGGTCCCACGATGACTCTTCCTAATGCCTATATAAACCCTCCAAACTTTTGCTCAAGGTATGTACACTTTTCTGAACTCATTCTCTCTCTAAATTTCCTTTGCTTTTGAGAGCTTCTCTCTCTAGGAAATTCTCCCATAAAATTCCGAAGTGCCGGAAACTGACTTGAGCGTCGGAGGGTTTTCGTCGGCACCACCGTTGATACACCTGACTATTTTTCTTTGTTCACAGGATTGGACCCGACGTACAATTCGAGCTCCGACCCACTTCCTGGCCATCTGGAAATTGTGCATCAACAAAGACTAATGATATTAAAAAAAAATTTCAATATATTATTCAGTTACGGTTTTAATCCTTTTTGGGTGATTTGAAAAGTTCAATTCAGAAAATAGTGAATGTGTATCCCTTCACTCAATAATTTTTCTAGAAAGCAGTGAAAATTTTAGTTATATATATAACTTTAAAACACTAAAAAAAAAAAAAAAACCTTATTTACAAAAACTAAGCTCAACCCATGCTAATCAAGATATCCGAGCTCTAACTTCTAGACATTTAATTTGGGCTCAACTTGGGTCAGGATAGATTTAGGCCCAGCCATATGTCTCCACGTTTCTTATCTTGTTTTATTATCAGAATAAAGTAAGGTTTTAAAGGCGTTTTTCATTTTTTTGGTATGTAGTCATAACATATAAATTTTAAATTTCATGCTTCAATTTGTTAAGGCATAGCATATTAATTCATGCTATTCTGGATAAATTTGTGAGCTCAATGTCATTTATCTGAGTTATACATTAAAAAAAATGTAATAAATATAAAAGATGATAATTTATGATCCATCTATTACTGTAATTTAATTTTTTCTTTTTATTTTGGGAAGGTAATTATAGAATGTTTCTAATATCAATGATAAATTGAAATAAAAACAAAAGACATAGACAATTATTCTAAATACTAAGATAATTACTATAATACTTAAAACGACAAAAGTATGGTACCTAATATAATTGATGTTAATACTTCAATGTTTTTAAAAACAAAATTAGATTATTTAGATAAAATTAATAAATACATTTTTTTTTAAATTCAAAAGTGCGTTTCAATTTATAAAATGAGCAGTTGAGTAGGGTATAAACTTTAGAGTGGTTTTTTGTTTGCTTACTTAGAAAAACATTTTATATGTTCTCCAAATACTATCTAAAAATTATTACCAAACAAGTTTTAATTTATTTCAGAAATTAAAATATTTTTTTTCATTTCTTATGACATTTTTTGGTTGATCTTTCCCTTGCAATGTCATCTAAGATAAAATTCTCCATTATTATAATATTTTATGTAATTTCTTATTAAAATTAACTAAATTTAACTTTATCTTATAATACACAATCACGCAAATATGGATAATAAGATTATTTCTACATAGCATGAATTAAATATAAATCATTATACACAAATCTTATATAATAATGCTTCAAGGCCGTTTTTGTAAACCATGAATAAACTATCTTAAATAACTATAGATTAGATTTTGGAACAGGATAAAACTCAATCGGACTAATTATACATTACTGGAAAGATCAAAATTTTGTTGTTGCATTGATTAATTTTTATTTATTTAAGTTAGAACAAATCAATATTTTATAGATAAAAATATTATAATTAATTATTTCATAAACACTGTATGTATTATTTACCAAATTGTATTACAATTTAATTGGTATACAAATAACTATAAAATTATAATAAACATATTAGATTTTGTTGAAGCCTCTTTTTACAACAACTATACAATGAAAAATCTGCCCTTAATTGAAATGAATAAATTACAACAATGCCCTTTCTTTTCAAAATTAGGGAAGGACGAATTCCTCCTTTGCCGTTGAGAGACTATTGCTTGAGTCTAAGGAGCTGGTCCACGTTGCCTCGAGATGGTATGTCCGATCAAGAAGCATTGTGTTGTGAGTAATTGATGGAAACTCCGAAAAAAGAATAGGTCTAGGATCTAGGAGCACTTATCGGTGGGAGCAAATGAAGAAAGAAAGTGATGATAAATTAGCGGATTGGCCCTAATAATTGATGAACATGTATGTATGCCTGAGACTTGACTCGAGTTAATGCATGTTTAGTTAAAACTAGATCTAAAATAGATTCGGACACGTGCGAAGATCTAAGGAATGTGTGACTTATTGGCTATTGGAATGTTTCTTAACGTTACATAAGCAAAGAAGAATGATGCTAATTTGCTGTCTTGATTTGAATGTCTTGATTTGAATTTGAATTCTAGATTGATTGTATGTGTATGGATGATAATGTGTAGGCATAAAGATACTAAAGATGTAATTTGGATGAAAGGAAATGTGTTTAGGCTATGACTCGGATTGGAAGGAATGACTAGAAATTAATTTCTAAATTAGATGCTAGATGGTGTTTGGTTCTTGTATGGAGGGTTTATGTTTAACTCTAATGAATGTGAATGCTATGCTAACAGCTTATTTACAGCAGGATGAATGATAATGTTGCCATAAAATAATGATAATGATAATGTTAGATATTATCTAATAGATAAAACTAAAGAAAAATAATTTAGATAATGTGGGCCAAGGCTAATAATACCTAAGTGATAATGTATGAGATAATGCTAATAGAAATAATTTACCTAAATTTTATATTATTAAATAGATAATGCAAAGGATAAAAATTATGTAGAGGATGCATGAGGAGGGATACTAATCCAATCACCCTAATTTACCACCATACCTTTATTTAGCCTCAATTTTGTTATTTAGCCGAAGTACCTCTTGAGTGGGCTTTGGCTTTAGCAAATTAAGTTAAACATAGACTTTTTTTCTTCATTTATGCCAAACAGACCACAGTCCACTTGGAGTCCCATAGGTGCCTTAAGTCTACTTGGCCTGCTGATTAATATCTTTGATGCTTGGGCTCCAAAGAATGTATGAGAACATTCTCAATTGTATTGGGCTTGAGCTCCAAAATACCATGAGTATTATGAGGATCTAGCCTGATTGCATGATCAACCAATTGGACTTAGCGTGTTTATTTAGGCTTAATATGTTGCATGATGAAGGCCTTTTTATGTTTATATTACCATGGATTGCATGATATGTTGCGTGTAACATGTCGTTAGCTTAATGGAGGCTTTTGTATGAGCTTATAGTTTGTGTGGGCTTGTTTTCGGCCTCATTTTTTAACCCTTTGGGCTTTTGAAATTTTGGGCATCAACAGATTTATATTAATTTAAATCAACAAATAAACATTACTAAATATAACAATTTAGAAAATGAATTAAAATTAGAGAATAGTAGATACTTATTACATTATAAAACATAATATTTTAATTATTAGATAATTAAATTAATTTAACATAAAGCTAAGCACATATTAAATATAATTTCAAATTAGTAATTTCATAATTTTTATATTTTAAAGTTATTAGTCAAAATAATATAATATAATTTAATTTTCATTATCATTATAACAAATATCATGTTACTTAATATTATTACTTTTATAGTTATAATAATTTTTTTCAGAAATACAGAAAATGATTAGTGGCTATATAAGGAATGTGAAATTATAAACCAAAAAAAAAAATCCTATTGATGACCTTAAGCCAAAGATTCACTGTCCACCAGTATCTCAACTCATATTTAAATTTACATCATCAATTGAATAAGATGAACAATATCAAAATTAGAAAATTTGTTTTCCACTAATATCTCAAATAGTATTTAGAATATAATTAAAAAAAGCACACAACAATAATTGACTGTGGTTTTAAAATAAAGTGCAACAAGATGCTTTTAGCTTTATACATAACATAATCATATATGAAATATGACTCGGTGTTTCCATAATTATCACCATCCAAAATATCACTTTGTCATCGTGAGAAATATCGTCTTGTTTCAAAAGAAAATAGAAAAATATTTTAATTACATTATCCATAGTTAACATAATGGATTATTTGAATATCTACATAACATAAGCACTTATTCCTCCACTTTGAGTTAATTTGTACTCAACAAAACTTTATCTAGTTAATAATAGTAAGTAAGATGCAGTAAAATTAGTGAGAAATTTTTATCATAAAATTAAACATAAAATAATTTTTTACATTTTTCTTGGAATATGGCAAGAACAACACTATCCTCCTATACCTACGAATATGCACCCAAATATGTCTCATTTTGAACCTCTTGATCTTGGACCCTCTTATACATATAATATTTCATGACAAAGACTAATAAAATTTTCAAGCAAAAATTCACAACTTCCAGAAGTACATATCTACTTTCTCGGATAATATTGATGTGTTATTATTTAATTTTCCTGAAGGAGTGAAACAAACAATATTCTCGTTTGTTAATAGATGGTCTGTAGTTAACTTGCCTCTGAACGGAACTTTCAAAATTACTGTTTAAAATTTCTGTATTTACAGTGCTTTTCTGAATCTGATCGAAACATTCTAAACTTCTAATCATGAGCTTCAAGATTTATGAAAAAAAAGCTAGCTAATTCTTCTACAATCTGATCATTTCCACCATTTTTCACCAGGATTATTATGTTGAAGCATTCTTCCTGAGATTGCTGCAGCCAGTGCTGTTGTAAAGTTGGGATCTTTTGTCAAGGTGGAAGCCATCTGTTCCACCAAAAATTGCTTCACTTCTGGCGAGTCAATTTTTGGTTTTAACATCTTGTCGTCACTTCTGGACTTATTAGATTTTGTTAGGTCAAGGGTGATTGTCTGTCCGGTCGAGATGACGGCGGTTGAGCAGGGGACTGAACCAAGGTTCATATTCCGGCTTGATCCTGATGCTGAGTCCACTTGAGATGGGTGCGGATGGTTGTGCTCTCCTTCGTAAGTTGCCACCAATACAGATTGATCGTCAACACTTCTTTGCACCTGAACAACCAAAAAAAACTACCCAATAAGATTCTGGCTGCTCAATTTTTAATTTATGATTGCTGTTGCTTCCAATTGTATCCGAATTCCGAATGAATAGGGTGATTTAACACTAACCTTCTTTTTGACGGGGCAGCTTGGAGCAAAAGAGCATTTGAAGTAAGCTCTGGGAGAAGGGTTGTCTCTGGTGACCTTTTGGCCATATTTCCTCCATTGGTATCCATCTTTCACAACCTGTAACACAATTTAATGTTAATTTTTCAGTCATATGAGTCAACAAATTGCCATGACGTAAAATATCCTGCTAGAGAATCAATAGACAGATCAATATTTTATGCAGAATACGGAAGTTTTGTGGACTTACCAGGCTTGTATCAGATGAATCAGTCCTGTAATGAACTCTAGAGATCTTTGGCTTGATAGCTTCTTCCCTTGGTTTCTTGCATGATTCTTCATAAGTTGAGCTGCTTTCAGAGTTGCCAATCGTTCCAATATTGTTATTGTTGTTGTTGTTGTTGTTGTTGCTACTTTCAGACTTTCTTTTCTTGGATGTTGAGCTCAGCTCCTTCTCTGGATTTTTGTTCATATAGTCCGTCAGCTGGCTTCTCAAAGCATTGTAGCTCTCACACATCACAGTTAACATTTCGGTCAACTTTTTGTTTTCAGCACTCACCCGGTTCAATTCCTCCACCAAAGCTCCAGTCTGAAGATCGAAACGCCAAGATTAATAATTTCACAATACCAAATTAAGCATATTTGAACTACTTAATATCAAGTAACAATATTTGCTGAAAATGGAACTTGGCAGAGCAAATCGAGGCTAAAAAATTACGTATATTTAACATAAAATAATGCAGATTGAATTTATAATACACAATATCCGCTTTTAGAGATGTAAATTGTTGCAGAAATGAAGCAAAGTTGATTTAAGAAAGAATATATATATATATATCTTCATAAGGGCGAGAAGTTTACCTCTTCTTTTACTGAAATCTTTGTTCCCAACCCAGAAAAATTGCTCTGCAACTCTTTCTTCTGAAGGCGAGAAAAAAGAAAAGAGAAATTTCTCCTTTAAAATTGATCATCTCAAGACCAGTAATAGGCCTTCTGAGCATGCCAGAGTACAATGAAAAAAAAAATAAAAACAAATAAATCTCCACGTACCGGCGGCGGATGAAGTTCATCGTTGAATAATTTGAGGGGCTTAGTATTAAGATCCAGTGAAGTATCAACCAATGAAAAGGAATCCATAGCCACGAAGCAAGCAAATCAACAAACTGCAGCTAAAGTACTTCTGATTCAGTTTCTGAAGTTATCAAATAGCTTTATAGAACCCCACAAGAACGAGAAGTCTCGTCCGATTAGGTTTGACCGAATAATGAACTTGTACAGCTAGCTAGACCTTGTACACGGTTTCTTGAAAATGGCTGCTGCAGGCCCTGGAGGGCTCCAAAACCGTATAAAGAGCCGAAAGCTCAAGTTGGAGGAAGCTTGGTGGAAATAGAAAGAGAGAGCAAGCTATAGATCGAATTGAAGATAAGATGAGCGAGCTGGCATGTGCTTGTAATAAGCAGAGCTAATCTCTCGAGTATTATAATAATGAAACTATGAAGCCTATGAGGAGTTTTTATAATAATATATAGTAGTAGTAGTAGCAGCACTAAAAAGCAAGAATCAAAGTGGGTGACATGTCGGTTACTTTGGTTTGAAATTTTTGTAAGAAAGCTTTAATTTTTGTCAAAGTCAAGGCAAATCATGTAGATTAAGAAACATGGGTTGGCGAGTAGATGAATGAATGAATATAGATTGAATAATACGTATTTGGAAGCAATGGAAGTAGTTTAATGTTGACCCGCTGCTATCTTTGTCTTCATATTTTTCTCCATCAAAGGGGCCAAGAGGGGGCTCTACTTATTGCCTTGTTTTGCTTTTACTTTTCGCTCACGTTTTGAAACATCTTCCACGTTAGACGTTTCTATTATTTAATGTTCTCGGAGAAACAGAATATCTTTCTTGTTCCTTCACACAAAATTTTGTAATTAATATTTTGTTTCTGGAAATATTTTATTTCTCTAATCTCCGTCTATTTTAGACTTCTATCCACTGTTTGGATTGGAGTCACGGCTCTTAGTGACGGTGGGGAATGTTATCAGTTTAAACTTGGAGAAATTTGAGGAGGTGATTGATTAATTAATTAATTATATGTGGGTTAATTTTTAGGGAATTTGTTTTTAAAAAAGTCTCAAATTAGCTATTTTTTTGATATATGACTATGTCTATTAAAATTTACATAATATGTTTTGTCCGATTATATTAAATGGATTGTTTGATTGTGTCTGACAATATTTGATAAATTTGACATTGGACAGAGGTTTACAGTATACAAATTTTTAAGGGCAGAGTCATTTTTGTAACTCATATCTAAATTTTAGATATTTTTTGAAATTTACTTATTTCTTACATTCTTGTTTGCCAATATACAATAGAAAGGAGAAGATTAACAGTGATGTGAATCAAAATCACTTTCACTTAATTTTTATATTGTAATACTTGATTGAATAAATAAAAGGGACTTAATTTTTATATTTTAATACTTGATTGAAATGAAAAAAAGGGACTTTTAGAATCAAAATTCGAAAACGGTTCTTTGTCCATTTGATGATATTTTACTAGTATACATAAGAATAAGAATATTTTGTTTTTAAAATATTTGTTGCAAAAAAAAAAAAAGGAATCTGAAGTGAATGCTTGATGGGTATGTTTCAAACTTTTTTTTATTCCTCTCAAAAATGGATTAACCAAAAATTTAAACTAATTTTACACACAATCAGAGAAGAATTCAGAAACGTCATACTAGGGCTTAGAAGGAAAATTACTATAAGATGTGAACATTTCAATTGTCAAAATTGTATTAAAATCAATTATTTGTGCTAAATTCAAAAGCAGCGCCTTTGGGATACATTTAATATGTACTACTTCCTTTAAGTCGTTTTTTAAATTGTTCTAAGTTTGGCATGGTTTTGAATCTACTTGAAATTCTACAGTGGAGCTCAAATCAATTCCCAATATAATGAGTCAAATATGAATTGGGCTGACTTTAATCTTGAAAAACTGAGAAAGTGGGGGCACGGTTGAGAGAAGTGTGAAACACATTTTTGTCTAGTCCACAGCCGCATTTGCCTGTGGAATTATTATTACTTGAAATATTTAATCCATATGACCCACTTATGTTTGAATAAATAATATAAATTTGCAAAAAGTTTATTAGTTTGATAAGAAATTAATCATAATTATAAAATAATAAAAATACATTATGATAATTATATATATATATATATATATAATTATCAAGAGCGTTAAAAGTCATTCCAATTATTAACACTTCTAATGATTTGGGTTATCAAAACTTGAGGCTACGTTTTGAAATTAATGCAATATTAGTGCTTATCCACATTAAAAGCTTTTTAGTTATGTTAATTAAATGGCATTAGTAAGTCTTGTCATATTCGTCTTTCTTCTAAATAGTCTTAACATGTGTCCGAAAAAATATAGGTGGTTTATACCGTAAAATTTGTATATATAGTTTTATTACATAAATAAGATTAAAATTTTATTAAAAAATTCTTTACTAAATAAAAAATTGTTAAATACAATATTATAATAATTATTGTAATAAAATTACTTATTCTTTAAATATAACAAGATGCAAATTAAGACTATCATAAATATCATTCTCTTTTTATTACATTAATACTAGCTTATATCATCATTATTAATCATAACTAAATTTCGTGTATCAAGGTTAACATATCTAACCTCTCTCAAAATTCATTATTTTATTGTATTTCAATTACTTAACTAAAACCCATTTAATAGTTTAGATTGTTGGTCAAACTCTTTGGTAACTATTGGTTTAATTGGTATTATAAAGAAGTAATTTCGATGTTAATTTATTGATTAAGATCAAAACTAAATAATTTGATGAATACAAGAACTTGGTCATTCTCATTTTCTATAATTTAAGATGAATTCTTTAGAACAACGTCGTTTTCACCGTATAATAAATATTATGTTGAGTACACCGTAAACAAGTTGGCCAATTGACTGACGGGATAGCCTTTGGTGAAGAAAAGAAGAGTCAAGCTGGTTGGATTGAATTTATTCGTCAAACGACAGCCGACATTATAATGGCTAATTCAAGGGTAAATCTTGCAAAGGATAACACATCTCAATTTAAAATAAGATACAAATGAGTCAAGAGAAGAACAAGAAAAAATTGGTAGGCTACTCCACGTGCTCTACAAATATTAACAAATTATAATATAAAGATTAAGCTGAAAAATAACTCAGTCAAGTCCTAGACTTTAAACATGCTTAACATTTACATAAATTGGGCGGTGGGTTGCTGTGAGGTCATACCAATGAGGTCATTTGGTTCATCACAAATGGGTCCATCATGGCCTCTGTTTATTCTTTTTATTAACATTTAATTAATAAAAAAAATTCGTACAAATTCAAATCAGTCAAATCATCTTTATCCCATGTCAAAATCCTGATAGACAAATGTTGATCTCGTATCAAAACCTGGAGGGACAAATTTTTTTTTTTTTTTTTTTACTTTATTCTAACTTTTGGTCGCGAATTTATATTTTCCTAAACGAACACAAAAGTTACAGAGAATTTTGAGTTGATTTGAAAACCCAAGTCAGTCACCTACTCTAATTAGAAGAAGCAAACACCTCCATGACCAAATACCAAGTTCTGGTTCTATGAACCTGTAACATAAAATTAGGGTCAGGCCACATGTTAGGGTTCATGAATATTGAAGAATACTTGATGTCTATATCCAATTAATTACCTGACCAAATATGAAAACCATTGACCAGTGATAATCCAAGATGGACTTTTCTATGTTCTAAAGTCAAGGCTGGTTTTTTGCTACGAGACTTCAAATGTTGATGAATTTTAAGTGGGGACATTAATTGGTTTAATTTGGCCCTAGAGTTAGCTAAAAGAATAGATAATTAGTTAAATAAATTGACTGGAGAAAGAGAGAGAAAACACTTTGTAGAATTTGAAACACGAGGTTTGATTTCAAGGAGACCATTGGAAGATCAATAGTACTCCTTTTGATAGCTAGGCATAATAGGTTTGCCAATTGAGGGAGAATTTAATGGCCTAGGTTGTTTTGGAGGTTTATTTGTTTTATATTTCTGTAAGTCAACAAATTCACTTCAATTTTCATTGTTTTCCATTCATTAACTTACCCACAACGGTGATTAATTTTATGGTAAAAGAAGAATTTGAGATGATTGTCGGATTGAAGTATTTAATTAATATGCACTGAAAAATTCTCTTTAAGATGTTACACCAAATGAAAGCTATGGGTTCAGAGAATTTAGGTTGAAATATTTAATGAAATGTATGGATTTAGATAAGACTTGTTGGTTTATCTTCATTAGATTTAGGATTTATTTTCTAATTATTTCGCAAGATAAAAATGTTACTTACCTATCTTTTTTTTTTTTGTTATAACCGTAGGCTTCTAATTCGGATCTCTCCTCGATGGATCTCATAGAGGATCGTGCACTTAAACAGACGTCCTAGGCATCAATCTTTACCACTTGAACCAACACTTGGTGTAATCAATATCTTTTCGTAATAATTTTTTTAACTAAATATATATAGATATATATATGTATATTTATTTATTATTAGTTCTTCTTTTACTAAAATAGGATTTTTTTATAAAAAATCAAATATTTTCAATTAAAGTAATCTTGAAGAGAATTTGGAGTTTGCATTAGATTTGTTCTTTATTCAATATCATGAACCGCAATTTAAAATTTGTTTATTAAAAGTCAAAATCAAATAAAGAAGAACTTTATATATATTTTAAGGAATTCAGATGAAAAATCAAAAAAATGTTTTAATTCTAAAAATCATTTTTATAACACTAATATTAGAGCAACTCACACGTGCACCGTTAAGCGTTCTAATTTACAAGAATTACTTCTTGTACAAAACATTTTTAATGAAAAAAAACTCTTCATAGATACTGCGAGACACACGGCAAATTAATAAATATATTATATTTGATAGAAAAGATTTTATTACTATATCGGATCAATAACGCTGTCGAAATTATATTTTATTCTCATAAAAATAATTAAAAAATTAAGGGTGCCAGCAAGTCTAAGAGTAAAGACAAATTAATTGAAATACTTTAATTGAATGTAATATTTATTGTAATAAAATAAAAAATCAACGCAATTAAATAGCTAGAATTGTCAAGCTAAAATTCTCTTCAACTTGAATGGGTTATTTTTTCAGAAAAGTCCGAAAATGTCACGGTCTATACAACTTGGAAGGACGAAGACTATGTGATAAAATTAGAGCAAAACTTTGACACGTTTCTCTTTTTTCATCCTCTTAATTAAATTTGGCACTGCTTGTAGGTCCTCCCTTAGCTCATAACTTTCTAAAATTCCACCCACCTAACTTTCAATATATATTTATATATACTCGGATCTAAAAATTATAAATGAATTGTTGAGTTCGCGGTGAGGATAACTATTTTTAATTTTAATTTTAAATCATTGATTAAGATAAATCAATGACTAGTTTGATGTAATGAATAAACCTCTCATGAAATAAATAAATATATATATATATATATATTAATTTCTTATAAAAGGGGTTTTTAAGTCATTTCTATATTGAAAAAGATCCTTTAAATTAGGCAGTAGGATATATAAAATTTACTATGAAAAAAAATAAGAATTTAAGGGTTTCATACATCCTAAATTGAATTAAGTCTTTCTAGATTTGTGTCCTTAAAAGAATCAAATTTGATTTTGAAATTTATGATATCGAAATATTCGTAAACCTCTTTTGAAATTTATGTAAAACCTCTAAACTTTTCACATTATAAGATATTTCCAACAATTAGATTGTTAAATCCTGTGAGGATTATAATTATAATACATGATGAGAAAACATATTGACCTGATAATAGTAGCATACTAATAAGTCAATAAGTTGATACTGTATTATTAACCGATACGATGGTTCTATTGATTCAATAACGTGAATCACAAATTTGATGATTCTATAATCAGGATAATATTATTGAATTGATATGAAATAATATCTTAAAGGTATATGGGAGATTAAGAATTTTTCCATCTGGGTTACGCATTTGTCAAAATCATGACAAGAAATTCTAAGTTTTCCCATCATTAATTTATTTGTACTAGATAACAAATATGGAATATTCAAGTTTTTAGGTTGGGCCCTTTCGGATAATGGCCAAAAGATGGGCATTGTGTCCACGAACGTGAGAAAGAAGCAGTGAAAACTTTGAGAAGCAAACAAAATAGCGAACAAAAGACTTGACTTCACAAAGACTAAAGAGCGAGAGAGAGAGAGAGAGAGAGAGAGAGATTCCTTTCTAATTTCCTTGTCATCTTATGTCGGCGATTATTAATTTTACATGGCATTAATTAGAAAATTTAATTTAAATAATAGACATCAATTAGAAAATTAAGGGAAATTTTAATTCTACTTAGTTTTGTTAAGCAATTTTAGTTCAAGATAAATTTCTTATTTTGGTTTATTAAAAAAAAAAAAAGAAAGGAAAAGACCTTTCGGGACACCCCTTTTGTTATTTTTTGGTACAAAATTAAACAAAATTTTTTGATATTATCTAAACAACCAAAAAATCTAGATTTTTGTTTATTTTTTTAATCGAACCCGAGATATTAAAAATATGCAGTTTATGTTAATTTTTTTAAAAAATTTGTTATCTCTTTAAATTATTTGTTCCAAAAGTGTAAAAGGGTTCAAACTTAGAAATTTTAGTTATAATACCATGATTCAAGTACAAATTACTATTATTTGCAAAGCATAAAACATGAATTCAAAGTTCAAACTCGATTGCTTTAGTGGGTTAAATTTGAACAAAGTGGTTGCCACAGCTTATAATTCCTTTATTTAATTTTAATTTATTGATATACTAAACTTGATTTCAATATATGGGTCATATTCTATAACGTTACCTTGATATGATTTGTGCCTAACTTATAATAATTAAGTGCGGTAGGCATTTGTTTACTTCACCAAACCACTAATTGACTTGCTTATTCATCTCATTTTCAAGACTGAAAAATCATTGAATTTCAAAGGTTTTATGACGAAATTTTAACGAACAAATTAACGAATCGATAGAAGAAGTTCAGGATAAAATTTCAAAATAAACAGTATATTCTATATTGCTCAAATGGAAAGTCACATACTCCCATAATTACATTATATTTCGTTGGATTAATGTAAATTATATGTAAAAGAAAAAGAAAAAGTCTTGTATCATCCCATGGAGGGGGCCAACGTGAATAGAAGGATGTTGAAGGAAGGTTGGGAATGATGCCATGCATGAGATCATCGCAGATAAGACAAGTCATTTCCATGATACATGCACCACCATCATCATGGTGGTCTATCACTTACAGTCAACTGCTGGTGCAACTAATTCTTTTGATCAACTTTTAACATATTTTCTTCATGTGAAATTATATCATTCTTGTTAGATTGGTTTAGATATTAGACATTAATTTCTTGAGTTGTTTGTTTCGCAATTTCTTAAACCCATTTCAAGAAACAAGTGATTTCAGAAACTAAATTATCTTTTCAATAACATTTTAAACAAGGTAATAATATCAACAAATATTATAAATTAAATAAATTAAATGGTTGAATCTTATTATTAGATGGCTTAAAGTATTAATGTTAAACCCACATCTAAAAGCTTAAGCTTTTAAAAAAGTGACAAACTTAACATGATATCAGAGTCATAATGACCTAACAGTCGCAGGTGCACGGGATCCTTGCATGTGAGGGAGCATATTAGGGGGCCTAAAGTGTTAACGTTAAGCCCACATTTACAAGTTTAAGTTTTATAAAAGTTGCAAACCATTGAATAGTTAAGAAAAGACTTTGATTATATAAAAAAGTTGATCATTTCATTGATTAGATTAATCTTTTGGGTTCCATATCTCCTTAATTCCAAACACCTAAGCCTTTATACAATTCTTCTGATCTACATACATGCAAATGATTTGCGTCCAATCTTCAATATTATTAATTTATTGTAGTCAAGATATATGTAATTATAAATCTCAGAAATTTAACATGACACTGAATTCTTTATTTTCTTTAATATTAGTAAATATATAGTAAATAGATAATATTATAAGGAGATTGTTTTATTTATTACTGTTATTAATAGAATATATAAAAGTGACACATGGGTTCTTCCAGTTGTATAACAAAAAGAAGAGTGAGTAGTGGTCAAAAGTTTTTCAAAGAATTGAAATTCAAGATGAAAGAGGGTAGTGTTTGTGTTTCATTGATTAATGGTATCATAGTGAAGCGAACTATTTGGAAAATGAAAATTTATGTTCATACTACTGCAGCCGATATATGAACAGTACTCATTAGTCGTTGCCTTGCGTGTGCATGTGTATGTCCTCAGAAATTGTCCCTAGTAGGTGTACCGATTTAATTATAACACTATAAAATCGTGCTTCATATGACAAATTAGTATAAAATAAACGAAAGAATTAAAAAAAAACAATTTAATAAATTAATAGTGGGTACTTTGAACTTTACACAAATGTTCTCTGCCTAAAACGCATCTTTCCCAATTTGAAACGTGTCTTTGAATTTATAAGAGATAGCCTCAATGTTGTATAGTAAAAATACATATTAAATTTTAAAAAATTATATAAATTCTCTTAAATATCACATAAATTCTTTTAAAAATTATAAATTTTATTGAAGATGATATAAAAAATATTAAATAGGCAAATTTTCAGTGAAACTATATAATTTTTAAGAATTTAACATGTAACCTAACCTAAATTGATATCACTTATTTATAAGAACTAGATATCATCCTAGTAGCGGAGATACGTAACATCAAATTAATACACACAATTTCTAAATGTACCGTTATTGAAATTTATATGGTAACGTCAATCTACAAATTAATTATCTTATCTAGAAAACGGTGACGAGAAGCCAACTGCATTAACACCAAGCTGCAGTACACTTCTCACATCGTACCGTGGATAAAGGCACATGTGATACACGAGTTGGAATTATGGTCGTTGATAATTGATGTCCAAATAAGCACGTGCAGCGCAGAGCCAGGTGTTCATGAATATATTATCAATCTGTCTTTCAGAATTAATTAATTGAAACTTCAATTTCAATTACGTAACATTTTCACGTTTCGATTTGGAAAGTAGAGCACTTTGCTTTTCTAAAGTTCCAAAAAGTTAATTGAAAAACTTTCTTTGTAAAAAAGATATTTGCATTTGAAACTAATGGAGCCCCTTTAAAGACCGATGAATAAATAATAATAAACAACGTTTAAATTACATGTTTTAAGTTTTGTATTTAAACTTTAGAGATATGAGCACTAATTGAAATTCATAAAGATCCGTCAATTTCATCTAGGAATTAGTTAGCATCTGTAGGAACACCACATATTGGTTAAATATTCGAAACTTGGTTATTTATAAACTTTTTAAATACTTAAATATCATTTAATGAATGAAAGTAGAAGAATTTACAATCTTGATCTCTACAATAAGATGGTTTTGAGGTTTGACATAATTATTTCTGGAGGAAGGCTATTCTCAAAAGAAATTTTGCATTCAATCTTTTTTTTTTTTTTTAAATTCTCTCCCCTCTCAGATCAATTTTGTAAGTACTTGATTTTTTATATTTAAAAGCGATCCGTGTACCTGCTCCAATGAAATTTGTTGCTTTATATTTTTGTATTAGGTAATAGGAGACAAAAATAATCATAATAATAAGAGGAAACCTATAGTAGTTGTGGGAAAGGAACATGAGAAGGTAGGCGTTCAATATGAAGACAAAGGGAGATCATCCAAGAACAATCTTCCAATGCTAAGTTGGTCTTTACATGCCTACGAAGGATAAGAGGCTCAACAAACCCCAAGTAAAGGTTCAATTTAGCATGCACTATAATTGGCAATGTTGTGAATTATCTATACAAGATCACACGTACTTTAATCATAACTATAAAATATAACTTTAAGATAAGAAAATAAATTTGATGCGTTACATAAAACCTAAGCAAAATATTATTATTTCATTTCATCATCTCTAAAAGATTTTATTAAACTAGTAATGGCAAGAGCTTGAGCAATACATTATCTAGCATCAAAATGCAAACGCTTGTAACAAACCAACTTTCTTTTTTTTTTTTTTGAAAAAATTAATATTTACATTAAAAGAAAAACGAAAGTACAGAATACGAGGGACATATCCCAAGAAATACCTAGTACTCACAAGTCCAAAAGGAAATAATAAAGCCCAAAAGCCTCAAAACAAAACAAAACAAACATAAAGTAGAGCCTAGAGTCTCAAACAAAAAAAAAACATGGCGCACTGGCCCAAAACCAACCACAACAGGCTGTCTTCAATAAAACAACAAAGACGAAGGGGCACAGTGGCTCAAACAAATAGACAAAATCCAAGAAATAAACTAACGGTGTAGGCCCCATATGTCACGAAGTTGAGGACTGATCACATACTTGACCTCCAAGGTTAGAAGCCTAGAGCGAACCAAAGCAAAAATCTCATCAATCACTTGACGATGAGTCCGGCGATGCTGTTGATACACACGATCATTCCTCTCATACCAAAGAAAATACACTGTAGCAGAGAAGACTAAACGCGCAAGGATATGCCCGAAATTCTTCCTGCCCTGAAGATGTTGAGAAGCCCAATGAAGTAGAGAGAGCCAAACAAAAGAAGGCCAAACGATAAGAGTCTTAGCTGAAATCTCCCTCCATACAGAAGATGAGAAAGGACAACTAAAGAAAAGATGGTCATGACTCTCATTTGCTGAAGCACAGAGGACACAATCCGAAGAGGATGACATGCCATGACGCCCTAAACGATCCAAAGTACGAAGACGTCCCAACGAGGCCAACCAAAGAATAAATGAGTGTTTTGGAACATGGCCAGGAAACCAGAGAAGATGATGAATTGAGTTCACCGATCGTCTACTCCGTAATAAATCCCATGCTGAGTTAATAGAGAAAATACCAGAGCTGTGACCCTTCTAAACAATATGGTTAGAATTCTCCATCATAGGCCGGATGCTGACTGAACAAACCAACTTTCCTATCTGACTTGCTCCTGTTTTGTAGTTATGGGGAGCTTCAACCAAGGAAGAAGTTGCCTAAGAGTGACAAGCTACGAAGAGTTGGTTGACAAGGAACCAAATGCACTCAACAACAATACTATTATTACGTACCATTAGGTAAAAAGATTCAAGTATAAACTTCATTGAGAATGAAATATACATGCCATTTAGAATGGAGTTTGGCATTTGTGCATACTGCAAATGAAGGATGTAAAAGCAAGCTTGCTTTGATAGAAGTCAAATTTGACAACAGAAGAGCTCAGCTTGGGCCTTTATTATGATGATTGTTTTTAAATGGGATTACACCACAGTCTTGGTTCTTCCATTGGGCTAAGCTATAGAATTGTATGCTTCTAGCATAGGGTTCACCTGGGTAACATTTTTGCCGAGACTGGTAGCCTAATGCTAAATACCCCCCACCAACACGCTAAACAACCTCGAATCCCAAATTAAACACGGGATACAATTGTGATAACTTTATAGACGCAACCTTTTTTTTTTGGGTTTTGTAACAGAAAAATATCCTATTTCCAAATGTTGTAAATCATTTATGTTGGTGCAGAATTGGAAAAGGAGGGATTTCACGAGAATAAAATTGTATCTATAACTCATTTACAACTAATTTTTTTTACAATTTAAATTGATAAAATATTAGTAGATAGATAAATAACATCTTTTATTAATTTTTTTTTTTTTACTTATTCAGTGATATTTTGCTAACCAAATGATGATAAATGTTGGTTTTAAATGAGGTGTTATATAGTATTACTCATTTCACAAAAGCGAATTTTACACTCTCAACATTATGTTCAAGTAATTGAATAATGGTATTAAGTCATCCTAGATAGACCAAAGAGTGAGTACAATTTTTGATCAAACCAATATTGTGGATCGTGATTCAAAGACAGAGAAATACAAGAGATGGTTCTGCCGGAGAGAGTATATTACAAAACTAATGAGCTCTATTTTGGGCCTGAATTAGTAATTGCAAGTGGATACCACTAATTAAATGGTTCCCAATAATTGGCTCTATCCGACCAATAAAATAATAAAATTACATAATATATTAAACTTATAAGCAATTAGTTTAGTTGATATACAAAGAAATATGCCAGGTATTTTTACATCCATGTCATCTAATGTTAGTTTTCAAAGATGAAAAGTTAGTAAGCATAAAGTTTGGAGACTATTATCCTTAAAGAACATTTGAGTAATGACTCGCAACTCTCCATGGCCTCCCTTGTCCGCTCACTCAGGTCCAAACAAGAATGATAAAATATACAAAAAAGAAAATTCTATTATTTTTTATAATTTATCTTTACACACACACATACATGTATATATATGTGTGTGTGTTTTAATCTGTTTTTCTTTTGGCCTCCTTTAATTATTATTCTTAGTTTGACTCTTTCCTTAATTTTAATTTTTTTTAATTATCAACCCTTAACTGGCGGTGATGCTCTTTAGCACAAGGAGAGGACAGTCATATCCAGATAATTGAAACCCATGTCAAAGTAAATGCAAATTATCTTGTTTTTTCTGTTTAAATCTTATTAAAAAAATATTAAAAAAACCATTTATTTCAAATTCTTTTGCCGCGCTCTCGACGAGAGCTTCATGCTGCAGGACAGCGGATATACCCGAGCTCTTCTCTTCTCTGCTTTCACCTTACGGCCCAGAAGTAAGCGCATGCAGCTATTTATGGCCCATAATGGACCACCCAATTTAATAGTCAAACTAAATCCTACCAGGATTTTAGATAACATGAACTTCCATTCTTGCCCTCTCACTCCGACCCCGTTTAGGATAGGCATTGGAAATCCAAAAATAATTTTTGGAAAACTATTTATATGTTTGATATACATTCTAAATTTTGATTTCCGAAGAATCAATTTGTGGACTAGATTTCAAAAGCAAGTGAGTAGGGATAGGTTTTCAAAATCCGATTTTTGGAAAATCCATTTTTTAAATTGATCAAATATCAAAATTATCATTCTAAAATAATAGAAACCCAAAAATGCCATTGAATATAAATTTTCAAAGTTAATTATTTATTTAAAAATATCTAATTTAACAAATCATTTTTGAAATGATTTTTAAATAGTAAAAATTTATCATTCAACAACAATTGTAAGTAGTATGGTGTGGCCAATGGCACAGATCAAATGTCACTATAATGCTAACAAATTAACATATATATACAAAGTGTAGTGATAAACATTTAAAATTTATCTTAAAATCATTCATCTCAAACGATATAACATAAAATTAAAACTCCCTTATCAATTATATCATCTATTATAGAGTAATGCTACTCATACAAACTATTTATACAAACTCACACATACAAACTGATGTGGCATTCCTATATGATCGCCACATCATCCACGTTAATTAATGACATTTATTATTAATACAGATTTTTCAAATCATTGTATTTATTTATCAAATCATATCATGCCACATCAGTTTGTATGTTTGAGTTTGTATAAGTAGTTTGTATGAGTAGCATTATTCCTATTATATCATCAAATCATTTATTTGATAAACTTATATTAAATACACGTCGTTTATGATATAAAATTTGAAATTTATTTTAAAAAGAATATGGTTATTTTATCTCAATTATTCAATAGATTAGCAACTATTCATCATTTTGGCGATAATAATGCCACTAAATGAGCCATCTAATCAATAGTATTCTGACAGTTAACTTTCAGTAACTTTCGCTTATTCCATATTTAGTTTATATTATTTTAATATATATAAAATTATTTAAATACAGTAATTTTTACTATTTTAATAATATTATTAAATTAAATTGTTAAACTAATATAAATATCTTTCTCAGTAATTGTAAAACGTTTATACAAAATTCATATCTATCTTGATCTTTATGTTTACATGTGAAGTGCATATTTATAATTTTTTAAGAAAAAATTTAAAAATTAATTTTACGAATGCACCATAATTTTGACTTTTTCTCTAAGTAAAATTATAACAAATTTTTTCCATGGAACAATTATAGTAGATTTTTCTTACATCGCAACAATTCCAATCAAGCTTGTCCTTTATAGTTAAAAAACTACTGTCATATATAATAAGTATAGAAAATTAATTATTTTATTCTATTTCATTTTAAAATCACTTGTCGTATACTGCTTCTCAATTCATTCTTAATTTATGAAAAAAAAATTATTATATATAATTATCATGTTTTGCTATATTACTTTTTCTTAATAAATTTTAACAAATATTTAACTTCCCAGTTCCCACTTTAGAGTTCTTATATCCAAGTATACTGAAAATATTTAAATTTAAAGTTTTTGTCAAAAGGTAATATTTTGTTGTAATCTAATCTTAATCAGAAAAAGTACATAAACACCCATAAGATTTAGTAAAACTGCTGATCAACGACAATTAGACTTTAAACTACAAGTTAATCCTTGATTTTAATTTGATGTAAGGTAATTTTGCTATTTGATGAGAAAATGTACAAATAAGACTTTTGAAATCCTACGTAACTTTCTCAAGTTTATAAGATATCATATACCTCTTTCACCATCAATTTATATCAAGTTTTATATTATTATATCAATAAAATTAAATATATTTATGAAGTTGTCTTGAACTTTAATATTTAAAAATTATATTAATTTAAAATATAATAAAGTACATATTAAATATGTATAATCTTTTACAAAAGTTAATAATTCAGTATAAATATTTTTATTTTTTTAATTGTAGAATAGTCCATTTCGCAATCATTTGCGTAAATTGCAAGAAAAAATCATTCGCAATCTTATGATTCTTATATAAAAAAGAAGAGAAAAATGTAAAAAATATAAAATAAAATAAAGTTATTATTAATAGTATGTCTCATAAAGAAAAAATGATTTTTTACCTTTAAAAATTTTTCATTCAATTGTTTACAAATAATATATTAAAAGTATTCGTCAAAATTTTTTAAAGTGTTTGTTGGTAAACTTTTCTTTTCTTTCTTTTTAATAAAAATACACTTATACTAAATTATTAGTTGTTTTTATTATATTTATTTAATATATGCTTTATTAATTCATGAATTTCTACACCCTTTTTTAATATTAAAGTTAGAAAATAATTTCCTTAATTTAATAATTTTATTTATATATATAATAAAAAACTCGATAAAGATTGATGACAATATGTAGTATTTGAGATTCCTAAAAGTCTAAGATAATTATGTGAGATTTCAAGAAATCTTAAAAATGATTTGTATCTTTTTTTTTTATCAAATATCTAAATTACTTTCAATCAAATTAAATAAAAATTAAAATTAGAGGCTAATTCGTTAGATTAAAATTTGACTCTCCTTATACTAGTTTAACCCGAACCTCAGGGGCGTTTGAGGACTTCTCCCAATTCCAATCTTCTTGAAAAAAACAATTTGACTTCGTTGACCGTTTATCTATTCCGTTTTATCTATAAAAACAATATTGTACAACAAACTATCACCTTGTCAATTTGTCTCAACATTATCCACTTTATTATTTCTATTTCTAACGTTTCTAAACCAAACTAAAATGCAAACAAGGTAATGGATTAGTCTATCTATCCAAGGGACTCCCTCAATTTTTACACGTGAAATCTCAATGAATTTGAATTAAATTAAAATCTAAGCAGATATTAATATAAAAATCTTAATTGTATGTTTATTCTTTATTTTAATATAAAAATCACATTCATATGTTTATTTTTATTTTAATATTTGAATTGAAATATCTAAAAATTAATATTTTTAAACACGTATCCTTATTTATATGTATTATTTTGATTTGTGATTTTATTTGACATAATAAAAGTATTTACAAATCAATATTTATTTTGAATTTGATTTAGTTAAGTGTGTAGATTTTTTTATTTTTAAAGGATTGATATATGGGTAAGTTAAGTGAGCATTAAATATTTTAAAGATATATAAATAACTATAATATGAAATTATGATCAAACAATAATATCTCAAATATAACATATTATATTATATACAAATTGATCGTAAATGTTACAAGGATGTTTTAGAGAATGGAAGGAATAATTTATGATTTAGATATTTGTATCAAGATAAAAGTTTAAAATATCTTAAATTTTTTTTTTACTCGAATCAAATTGACCGACAATCAGTATTAAGTTAAAAAAAAAAAAGAAAAATATCCCACTCTAATTAAGATCACGAATAATTATCTCTAATTAGGATCATAAATAATTACTGTTAAATAGATATTTTGAAGAACAGAGAATTAAACACGCCCCACCAAAATCAAATTTTCAAAAGAGAAACTACTTGAATAGATTAGATTTGGATAAGTATCAACTGAAATTATATCAATTTGATTACATTGATATCTTCTGGATTGAAAAGATACAAAATAGTTTCCGAGTTATCGCATCTGATCTTGATAAAGAAAGGACAGTCCAGACTCCAGACTAGTTAACGTGTGAAGTTCGAGTTTGTTTAACTAACTGGAAGCATCATAGAACAAATGACGAGTGTGAAACCTATAAATAGTTTGTGAAACGTCAGGAAGTAATTGAATTATTGTTCTTATGTATTTGAATAGGGCGAAGATATTGGAACCCATAAAATAACTTGTCATATTCAATAACATCAAAATAACATTAAATTAATGAAATCCTTAAAAGAGTCAAAGTAGAATAATGATAATAACAAAAAAAATCTAAATTCTTTGAATGGATCTAGCATTAAATAAATACGATCTAATCCAATTCGGTTAAACTCCTGTAATATTTCTGAATTTCATAAAAGTTATAGCAAATACGTAATCAACGACATTATTTAAAGAATTTTTAAGCATGGCATGTGGCTTGTGTCATTCTATTGTTAAATTTCATGTGGCCCTTCTCATCTTTCATGTTGTAAAGTGTAAGCTAGTTCTCATATATGTCATCTTCAATGGAGCCATCGATGAAGTTGAAAACGGCAGTAACGAATTGCATTTAATTAAACTATATTTAGTTTCTAATTAATTTTCATGAAACCAATTATATTTTTGTTTCCTAGTATTGCCATTATTAGATTATAGCTTTCCTTCTGTTAAATATAGGTAAATTAGAATGAGTTTGAAATTAAAACATATATTAAAAATCCTCTCCTTAATTTCTAAACATATTACAAATCATATTTAAGAATTTAAATAACCATTCTCCAATTTGTCAACAACCTTTCTTGCTAGGAAGAAAGATATGAATAATATTAAGTTTATAAATTTTATATACAGATGATATATCATAGGACCTAAGAATGAATACGTCATCTCATATACAAGAGCCCCGTGCACTTATAATAAGGACTAGATCGAGCCTTTATCTTACAAATGAGCTAAAAAAAATTTTTAATTAATTTTTTTAAATAACACACGGATGCAATCATTCGGTTATGACAACTCTGATACTATGTTAAATTTGTCACTTTTTTAATAAAACTAAGCTTGTAAACATAAGTTTAACTTGAGTATTTAATTTTCTAATAGTATTTTAAACATAGGCTCAAAGTCATTCCCACTTTGTTATATAAAATTTGTAAATCTAATATTATTTTGAAGATATTCTGCAAATAGTATTTTAAACATAGGCTTAAAGTCATTCCCACTTTGGTACATAAAATTTGTAAATCTAATATTATTTTGAAGATATTCTATGAAAGAATTAATAAATTAATCCATATAATCTGTGTTTCAACCATATCTCAAACAAGCCCATGAATTTTACTCTAGTTAGAAGTTTTTGTGATTTTTTCTAGACCATTTATTATTAAAAGTTGTGAATCACCCTTTTTTGGGTAGATTTCCAAGTGAACTCATTCTAATGCTTGGAAAATTCACATAAATCATTCCCAAAAATTGAAATCCATTTAAAAGTTTTCGAAAAAAATTTTAACATTGTTTCGCTTAGAATTTATTACAAAAACCCTCTTCTAAAATTTGTCAAAGATTCAAAAACCTATATCATAATCCTTAGATTATCATCATGACCTACGAAATCAGAAATTTCATGGAATAGTTGATACCAGAAAGCACAAATATGACTTCAAAACTTTTGTCTCCACATGCAAATTGGGCAAATTGATCGCATACGGTCATAATTATCATCAAAATTTTCAGAATCTGGATACTTAACACTTTTCTGGTATATCCATTCCCCCAAAACCAGAATCTTCACCACAACCTGAAGTGGCCAAAACTCCAAAACAAATTAAAACGATATAATCACCTCGGCCCCGCAGCAACACTCTACGTGTCCTCGCCCCTATTGGCCCAACCTTCTTATAAGCTATTAAATCAATAAATCATATCAGACATTTCTATGTGCTTGGATGTTGGTGTCGCTAAAACCATGACCTCCAATGAGTCCAGGACAGCCCACAGCTGCAGCACCGCTATCCAATCATCAATCTTTTCCCATCATCTCTCGCCCTTTTGTTTTCGAACACAGTTGTGACAACCAACACAACATTCCACCGCTTGCAGTTGCAGACATATATATATCTGTCAATTTTGTTGGAAAATTTCAGTTTCCTAGCAAACCCAGATGACTATTAATCAAGTCTTTCTTTGTAGTGTATGTTAATCAAATGTTTGTTCAAGTGAAGTGAAGAAGTGAGTAATTGAGCTAAGTTTTGATATATCTATATATACTTGGTTTTCCTTGTTTTTGGTTTTGCAAATTTGAGAGATGGAAGAACAAGCTGCAGAGAAGCTCGAGTCACAGTCACGGAGTTGCTGTGTTAATGGGACAAGAAATCTTCTCTTCGGGAAGTACGAGATGGGGAGGATGCTTGGCCAGGGGACCTTCGCCAAGGTCTATTACGGGAAAAATCTCGTGACTCAAGAGAGTGTAGCAGTGAAGGTTGTCAACAAAGATCAAGTCAAGAGAGAAGGATTGATCGAGCAAATAAAGCGAGAGATTTCAGTTATGCGTTTGGTGAGACATCCCAACATTGTGGAGCTGAAGGAAGTGATGGCAACCAAGACAAAAATCTTCTTCGTCATGGAATATGTGAAAGGTGGAGAATTGTTTGCGAAAGTTGCTAGGGGAAAGCTGAACGAGGACCTGGCAAGAAAGTATTTTCAGCAGTTGATTAGCGCGGTGGATTTTTGTCACAGTCGTGGTGTCTACCATCGTGATTTGAAGCCTGAAAATCTTCTCCTGGATGAGAACGAGGACTTGAAAGTTTCGGATTTTGGCTTGTCTGCTTTGTCGGAGCAGCTTTGGAGTGATGGGTTGCTGCACACGCAATGTGGGACTCCATCATATGTTGCTCCAGAAGTCCTGAGAAAAAAAGGGTATGATGGAGCCAAATCTGATGTTTGGTCTTGTGGGGTTATTCTCTATGTTTTGCTTGCAGGGTTCCTGCCGTTCCAGTCTGAAAATTTAATGAAGATGTACAGGAAAATTTTCAAGGCAGAATATGAGTTTCCACCCTGGATTTCAACCGACGCCAGGAGATTGATTTCCAGGATCCTGGTAGTTGACCCTGAAAAGAGAATTACAGTTTCAGAGATAATGAAAAATCCTTGGTTCCGGAAGGGGTTCACTAGACCTGTGGCGTTTTCTATTGATGAAAAATTGGATAGCAGTATTGAAAATAATCTTGGAGAAGTTGAATTATCAAGATCAAAGTCATCACCACCTTTTTACAATGCATTTGAGTTCATATCATCAATGTCTTCCGGATTTGATTTATCAAGTTTGTTTGAGAGTAAGAGGAAGTCAGGTTCAATGTTCACATCAAGATGTTCAGCTTCAGCTATCATAAGGAGGCTTGAAACGTTGGCAAAGAAATTAAATTTTGGCGTGAATGTCAAGGAATTCAAGGTTAAAATGCAAGGAAAAGAGGAGGGAAGAAAAGGGAAGCTGGTGGTGACAGCGGAGGTTTCTGAGGTGGCGCCAGAGGTGGCGGTGGTTGAGTTCTCAAAGTCATCAGGAGACACTCTTGAGTACAAGAAGTTCTGTGAAGAGGAAGTGAGGCCTGCCCTCAAAGACATTGTTTGGAGTTGGCAAGGTGAAGATCACAACTGTCAATAACGGTGAGGGCCAGAGCAACGCAAAAAGGGTTCATGGGCAAGAACCCTGTTGTTAGAATATGATTTTGTTAGTGTTGTAATTGATCATTTCAATTTGTTTTGACATGGTGTTGTATTTTTACTTAATTTTCAATTTTGTTGATGTATATACCCAGCCTTTTACTGTTAAATATGGAATTGGAATGATGACATAAAAAATATTTTGCTATGATTAAATTTAACAATTCTATATCGTAATTGTTCTTGCATAATGAAAAATATCTTTCACGCTCTTTCATATATGTACAATCACTTAAATGCCAGTTGATATATGAGTTTACAAGTCATCCCAGATTCTTCTTTTACTATTATATTAGATGAGTAATTAGGTTATTGTATTTTAAAGGAAATGATAAGTTATTGGTTTGATAACGTTATCAGATCAGTTTTAACTATCAAATTTGAAATTAAAATTAATATGTATTTAACCATACTACAATGAACAATAGGAAAAAAAAATGTTAAAGTTTGGATTTATGTGTGGACTGGTTGTTATTTTTAGTTTTTTTGACTGGTAGTTGTAAAGTGTATCTTATCCATCTTGTGAGGTAGGGTTTGAATTGGGCAGTGGGTTGAGATAAAATATTGATTCTTGTTACCCAAAAAATGGGCCCTCATAAAAGAGAATTTTCGAGGCTCAATTATTCAACCCTCCGCGCAATTAATGTTTGAAGCATATGCAAATGAAGGCATTCATTTTAATGGGATAATGTTCTGGATAAAACGCAACTGCTTTCAACAAAAATAGAAAATGCAGTGAATCCAACAATGGTTTATATTAGCATATTGGTAGTGTTTTCTAATCAACAATAGAAAAGCATTTTCAAATATCTTTTAAAAAAATCATATATGTTTCTTCGAGATGATAACACTGAATCAAGGACATATATATGTTTTACATCTAAAATATAGAAAAACAATTGCTGCATAATATTTAAAACCGGATTTACTAATAGTAAAAAAAATAATTGTGCCAGGCATGTTTTTGAAAATAAAATTATACGCTCTGCAAAAACGAATATGTTTCAAAATTAAAAAGGGTAAAAATAGAATTTTAAATTCTTTCTTGTATTTGTTTGAAATATTTATTCGGGACATACCGTCATTTTTTCAGTCTCATATTATTTTCAAGATAAATCAATATATCCAAATCTTAAATACATGAAATTTAATTAAATCAAATCATGTGTTTTCGATTGTGAAACAATAAAATATTCAAACTATGAAATTCGTAGAGTTGTTATCTGATGGGTATCTCTAATCTTTATTACCTACATAGGTAGAGGCTGTTGTGGATGGATTTTGTTGATCTTGAGAACGAGTTTCAATCATGAATGGAAGTTATTTTGTAATTATTTTTAGTTTTTTTGAAGGGCCTTTATCTATCTTTTTTGTGTCATTGTGTGGACTAGGAAGAAAGTGATTTTTTATAATTTTTAATATTTAACTTTTATTTTTATTTTTTATATATATTTTTTTAATCTATACCATGTGGTGGCAAACGATATGCTCATTGGGTGGACCTAGGCTCACAGTAGCTAAGTGGCTTCCAACAAAATGGGCCCTCCTGAACCTCTCCAATGTTGATGGGTCAACCCTACCTCCTCTCTCGGTTTGGTTTGGGCCAAGTGTATGGCTTCTGGTTTGTAGATGTGACGAATTGACAATGGCTTTCTCTTGCTCCAAAAACATATTTTAAAAATAATAAAATTATTATTTTTTTATTTCCTCAAACTATTAATACTTTTAGTTAATAAAATTTTATGAAACGATAATACAATAAATGATACGATGATAGTAAATCAATTAGCCAAAGTTACTATTTAACAACTTATTAATAACATCAACTAATTTAGTACGTACTTTGATAGTCGCTAAATAATCCCAAAGTGTTACATACGGCATATATTGGATAATTGTTCGGTTTTCAGTAATTTTTTTCATCCCTTTGTGTAAATAACTCAATATTGGTTCACAGTCAATAACATCTTCACCAGAATGAAATATACTAACAATAAATATTGTAAACATAGTATAGTTTTTGAGAAAATGAGTGTATTCCTCTTTCATCAAATAATTATTTTTCTATGGATATAATGTTTTGTTCTCTAATTTACTTTGTTACAATAGAAAATCTTTTCAAGAACTTCAATATACAATAGTTGTCCAACTCAATAAAGAAATTTTTGATAAAATTTTCTTGTTACATTATTCCTTGTCCAAGCTTAGAACACTAATGAATTAATGATAGCTTGTGTCAATTGTTTTATTTATTGACCCTAAATTGACTCTAGAAGACCTATGTGTATTTGTTTAATTTCTTTTAGTGATCAATATCCCTAAATGTTAATATGTGAATGACAAAATTTAACAAATGTTCATTGTCAGACTACTAATATTATTTTGATTTATATCTAGTTATATCGGTCGTTTTATTAAATATGTTACCTATTAAATTAAAAGTTTAACTAATATTTTTTTAAAATTATAATCCAATAATTGAACAAGAACTTTTTTTGAAAAGGACATTAATCATTAATGAAGAATACAATGACTCACCTTGCGAAACATGCAAATAAAACAAGATGGGGAAGAACTATGAAAGCTTTATAGCTAAAGTTGCTTTTTGGTCAATTCTGCTTCTGGTGAGTGGGGCAGCGATCAAGTCTATTGCGTAAAGTGATTTCATTTGAAAGCACTTTTAGGCTAAGTGGACTCAGGATTCCACTTATTCTCATTTTCTTTTCGAAATTAGAGATTCGGTGACGATAATTAAACACCACTTGGCAAGCTTAGACTGATAAAACTACTACATTATTCCACCTATGATCATGACTCCTCGCTAATATCAGTTATTGTAGCAGATTTTGATCCTAAGAGAATCTTAAACAAAACTTGTGTATCATGTCAAATACACACAATTGTTCTTATTTAATAATACAAGATAATATATATATAATAATATTTATTAAAATAATTATAATATAAATATACACATATTGATGACATGATATATTCGTTTTATATTTTTTTTAATTTTATATAGTAGAAGGGTTTATTAGTGTGATAAAATGATAGACGACCCTCTCCTGAGGAGTTTGATCTCATAACTTTCTAAAGATCTAATAACATCGTAACCTTAATATTTATGAATTGTTAGAAATTATGGTATTTTATAAAGGAGAAAATCATAATAAATAGAATCCCGATTTGTGTTATAATGTCTCATAAACCCTTTTTTTAAATAGTAAAATTAAAATCTTATTACTTTGAAATTCAAAAATTAAATCTACTATTTGAAGGTACAAAACTAGTACCAACTATGCTATTAAAGATAAAAGCCATTAATGGGTCAATTTAATCGTTTTTAAATAACATATATAATATAAATCTCTTGAAATCATCCGCTAAAATTAAAGTAATTCGATTTTTTTTCTTAATAAACAATAATAACTTCTATAAGATAGAAATTTTGTATCATAACTTATTACATATCACGTTAGTAAAGTTTATTAAAGAACAAAATTAAGTGAATTCTTATCATTGATTTTAAACAGAAGGAATACAATGATGATGATGATGGTTTGTGATATTCTACTACTACTACTTATTATAAAGCTCGTAAATAATTAATCATATAAAGTTGAAAAGTGAGGGAATTGCCATGTCATTTTCTTGACTAAATTTGCAATTATTTATTATTTTAAAATTTTTTTGACAAGTCCTTTAGCTTATGTCATGATTGTTATACTTTATACGTGTTAATTAAATGGTGGCAGGCTTGATTGAGAAGACTAATGAAATGATTTGTTTAATTTCCTTTTGTTATAGTAACAAGAAATTGTTGGTACAAGTGTATCCTATAATCCATTATTCCAAGCACTTTGAGATAAGAAAAGTTAATATGAATGATTTAATCACTAATCTCTCAAAGAAGTTTCTGAACTTGATAAGACTAAAGCATTAATTGTCACATTTTTATTGGGCATAGAGTTTTTTTTTTAAGTTGTCATATTCAAACTGAAAACGTTTGTTGAGCTATCAATCAAGGAAAAATAAGTCAATAAAATAGATTGAGAGATGAAAATGAATATTATTAGAGTGCCCCACTTACAGACTAAGAGATCCAATTTTTTATTGTATCTTGTTTAAAAATTAAATTTTTTCTATTGCGAAACCCTTTCAAATTCCACAAAATAATCTTATACTATATATGATCAATAATACTACTCTTTTTAAAATAATCTTATACAATATATGATCAATAATACTACTCTTTTTAAATCAAATCTCAAAATAAGACTCCGAATGACATGAAATTAATTCTACTTCTAAACGAAGGCTCCTAAAGAATAACTAAAATCATATGTGAAAGAGTTAGATTGATAAAGAATGTAATTTTTTAATCAATTCTTTCTCTTCTGGGTATTTTTTGTTTTTTAAAAAGTTAAACTTGTATGAAAATTAAACTTTTGGAATTAAAATAATATTATTGTATATTGCTGCTTGGTAGTAGAAGAATAGTTTTTGCAGATGGAATTTCTCCTTCCTTATCCTTTTTACACCATTATTCCTCAAATATAGTTATTTTATTGCATTAAATCATAAAATAGTTAAGAGTATTGAAAAACAATTATGAATTTATCCTTCATATTGTTTATAATATGATGTATTCCATTTGAAAAATCTTTAAATCATTTATCAGATTAGGGATTGAATAAGATAAAGAAATATGTGTTGAAAGTGGATGTCACAAAAAAAAAAAAAAAAGAATCTCATTACTGTATCTCGGATATTTGTACGTTAAAATTATAATTAAAAATATCAACAAAGCTGTGCTTCATTTAGACGGAGGGTTTGGTGTACATAGCAGAACTCTAATTATTAAACTTTTAGGCAGGCCCAAGCCATCATTGGGCTTGTTCCTTCTTCCGAGAAAAATACAATTCATGACCAAACTGCTTATTCATTTACTGAGCAGAAGGTGACACTTCCTATGATAACTTAGTGCATCATATCGTAGTTATTTACAAGATTAATGGCATCAGAATCGACTTGTTTCATTCTTATTTATCAATGGTTAGAAAAGAATAAAAACAATAAATTTTAATTTTGATATAGATCTGAGATTGCAGATATATGGTGATCTTTTTCTATTAAACCAAGTCTTGCTTTTGAATGCCGATATTGGCAATTGGCATTTCATATATGGAATGTCAATAGATTAGATCCAATATGAGTCTTTTCAGACTTTCAATTTCACTCTTGGAGAGAAAGGAAAAATAAAAAATGAAAAAAGGCCTAGACCTAATCTAGATTTTTTTTAGTATTATTATTTTTTAATCCGAGACTTGTTCCTTTAGAATCCGATACTCCTGAATTTGTGGGTTACTAATTTATTTATTAAAAGAGTCACTCATTTGAAGTTGGTGCGAATCTGAATTTGGGATTAAAATGAGTACTTTATCCATGCACAATTGTAGAGTCTTTTTATAGGTTCCGGGGTTCTCTTCTCTTCGTAGGTTGAAAAAGGCGAATGGCTCTTGTTGAAAGCTGATCTCCCTTGTCTATTAATCATTTTCTCTCAGTGTTCCACCTTCTTACTTGTATAATTGGCTTCTCCTTTTGTATATTTAGCACTTTTATCTGCATCCTTAATTGGGAGTAATGATCTGAGCGACCTTTACAATTAGATAGAGGCATTTAAGGGTCTGACAGGGCGTAGTTTCTTTGATTTAATTTATTTTTAAAGATCTTGGAGCTTGCTTTTGAGCTGACACGCTCTACATATATTTATAAAATTCTTAGCAGAACTTAGCCAAGAATTTAGCCTTTTCGTCTCACCTTTGAAAAAAAAAAAAAATAAAACCATAAAGTGATCAATTGCAAATTAATCATTACCAAGCTACAGAGCAAATACGCCATGACCCAGTAAAGGTTAATCTAAAGGCACCGAAAGGATAAGAGAGAGTTCAATGCGTAGATGCAAACATTTAAACTTCTTTCTTTTTCAATTTTTAATTTATTTTCCGGCTTTCTAGGGGCTGCTTTAACTCATAAAATTAGATCTTTCCTGAGCTTAGAAGTTGAGGTATATATCATGTTAATTTTTGTGTACATGTGATCAAGATATGTTAGACTCACAAATCAATTATTGATCCCTATTTAATAACATTAATCTAAGTTTTTGGATCAAATAGTTACTTAATATAATATTAAATCCCCTCATTTTTTAGGTTCTTTGGGAAATTTTATCACTTTGTCAAAATAAATCTCGATTTCTAGGCAATTATATCATTCTATCAAAATCAATCTCCCATTTATCTATTCAGTCTCACGGATTCATTAGACCTTAAAATCGAATCTACGTTTCATGTAAAGAAGGGCTTTTTAGACTCAAATATTAATGTTGGACTAATACCTGATAGCTCAAGTTTTTTTATCAATATTGGACACATATCTAATAGCTTAACCTTTTGAATCAAATGGTTACTTTACAATATTTATTCAAGCAGAAAATAGATCTCTAAAGTATAATCTCTAACAAATTTGTAAGTTAAGATACTATATAAATCAAAGCAAAGGACTATTTCGTCAAACGCTTAGATTGGAGTCCACATATCCCTTAATGATTTGGTTCCAATGGTTCTGAAGCTTCATTTCTCAAAACTTGCCATTTGTTTGTTTGAATTCAAGGCATGCCATATGCCAGCTATGGTAGCCATTGGATATAGCTTGGAAGAATCTTGAATAGCGCTAATCACTTAGCGATATTTATAGTGCAAATTTCTGCACCATCCATTCTTGAATGTTTCAAGGTATATGCCAAGCAAAGTTATCATAAACCTACCATAGAAGGAGCCACTTATAATTTCCTATTTTGAACAAGAAAACAATGGCGCCAATTCGTTCCGTGCCATGCAAGTCAAAAAGCTTGCCATAAAGGAAGCATATTTCATTCCCGAGTCTCCATCCTACAGTATAAATCTATAATTAATATTGATAGATATATAGAGACGGAACCCTATGCCATTCAATTTCAGGAATGGTGACTAGAGGACCTGCATACTATTCCGATAAGATAGATAATTATTAATAATGTTGAATATGAGCATATTCTATGGCAAATCATGCGTCAACTTTGCGGCAGTTTGTTTATATTACATATTGATATCATCGTCTCTTCATTACATTGCGATGCTTGTAAAGTATATGAGTAAGTTTATATACAAGTACGTTGATATTCGTAAATAATGTTTTAGAAGCACATGGTTCCACGTTAACGCCAGATAAAAAGGATTTTATTAGTTACATTTTCCTTGCTAAGATTCGGGGAAAGAGACGGTATTGTGATATTTTGGCTTGGAATGGAGCATTTTATTCCATGTTAACATTTCATAGATAGATAATTTTTCCCTGAAATGTAAAGAATGCATAGCTTTATCAAAAACAAGTAATAATGGACAAAAGGCCTCGGCATGGGGCATAAAAGTTGCATGGTGATCATCAGGGCAAAGTTATTGGAACATGTCCTTAATTAATATCAAATTTTAAATATGAAAGTTAGATTCTTACTCACAAATTAAATTAATTAAAGTTTTGTCACGAATATCTTGTATATATACCATATACCATTCATATTCCTCAATTAATTTTTGCAATCAACTCATTAACTCAATCTCAAATTCTCAATGTCAAACTCGTATTGGTATCATTGGATACATTAGTAAGTAATTAATTACATTATGTTATAGCATTGTTTGTTCTTATATATATGGCATATTCTTAATGCACGTTGTACAATGTTACTTTTAAGGGTCAGTTCGCAAAACTCCCCTAAGGTTTGCCGATCCCACATCAACAACTCTAATTTTGAAAATCCTGTACACCTCCTCTCTTCGTTAATAACCGTTAAAAATTTATGTCAAAAATATATTTTTTTCCAAATTAATCTTATTGGCAATTAAAAATGTTTAAAATTCTAAAAATCCAAAAATTTGAATTAGAAAAATAAATAAATTACCTTGAAAGACTTAAAACTTTATAAGACAATTTTTATAGGTGCAAATGCAACAAATTTTTTTATTTTGAGATTTTAACTAATAATTTTAATTTTAATTAATGATTTTAATGTAATCTTTTTAATAAAAAGTTTTTTTCTAAGTGTATGTATTATTTATTATAGTAATTTTTTAAAGACTTCTGGTGATAGTGGTTGATGAAAGACTATTAGGAAGTTTTGGGTTTTATTTTATTTTAAACATTTTGAATATTTTTAATGGTCAACCAAAGCAATTTGAAAAAATTATATTTTCAACGGAATTTTTAACAATTTTTAATAGAAAAAGGTGATACATGGGATTTTTAAAATAAGAGATAGTCATGTGAAATTTCTGAAAACCTTAGGGGAGGTTTGGAAGTTGACCCTAATCTTAATTTACTAATGTTTAAGGAATGGTTTCACATTTTGGTGCGAATATAACGATGGTACTTTATGTTGTGATTCTGCATTTTTATTAAACAAATTAAAGGCGTTCGCCCACAAAAGATTATTCGATTGATACATCCATTTGCTTGGAATGGTACTTAAATTATTTATTAGCATCTTATCTATATGTTTACATAAAAAAAAAATTGCATAAATTGACACACAAAATAAAGTATATATAATAAAATAATTGGTATTATTTATTCCATATTATGTGGACTAGCATAAACATTTTGACCGAATTATTTGTTGGTTATATTAGACGCCATGGAGCATTTGTAGACTCATTAGTTTTATGTTCACCATCGAATAACGAGTTATTCAATTGTGTCCAAATTAATAGTGTGATTATGATCAAATATGATATTCTAAATGATATATAGTATGCTTATGATGGGATAGTCATTTTGGGAAGTAATCATAAAGGAAGTCCCTACTTTCACGTATATATAAATGAATTGGTCCATTACTTTTCATGATCTAAAAAGTGGGTAGCGATCAATATTCCCTAAGTTGTTCCACTTTATAGGCATGAGATTTAAAGCAAAAGATATTGCTTTTGGAAATTTGCAAGCAAAAGACAACCACCATGGGTTCAAGTTTACATCTAGATATGAACAGTGACGGACCCAGAATTTTATTTATATTTTAAAATTAATATTTTTTCAAACCTCAATCGTACATAAGAATTTATTAAAAAAACTATATAAATAATAGACATAATGAATCTTATATTTCTAAATTAAATAATCTTAATACAATAATCAAAATATAAAATACTAATACTTAATAATTTATTCTATAAATACATAACAATTTTTGTTATTGACGAGTATTTATATTTAAAAAACATAGCAGAATTATCTCATTGTCATATATAAAAAAAAATATTTTTATTTATATTCATAGATTAGCATTATAATCCAAATTTTGGCTTCTATGTTTGAAATTCACAAGTAAACTTTTTAATTTATTTCAAGATAACTTTCTATTGAATTGTTAATATTTTTTTTAGACATGATGATGTCAACTTAAAAATAATTTTTTCTTTTAAAATATGTCTCCATATTTTTTTTACAAATTATTAATTTACAATAACCATTACACTTTATCCAAAAAGGCTATAAATGTATAAAAATAATAAGAAGACTCAAGCAAATTTTTTTAAATATAAAGTTCACTAATTTCACGCTATTTGATACATACAAATTATAAAGAGAAAGACATTGTTCAAATATTATATATAATATAGCTATAAAAATATAAGTTTGATAGATTATTGATTTAAAAATAAAATAGATAAAGAGAGAAAGACAATCAAAAAATTAGTTTTAATTTTTTTAAGAAGGGTGTAACTGTAAATGATTAGAAATAAGGGAGCAAAAAGAAATTTTAAAATTCAGAAGGGGATCGAAACCCCCGGGTCTTTTCTTAGGTCCGCCACGGTCCATGAAAGTTATAACTTTCTTTATTTTTTGACAGTAAATACAAAAGAGATTGAGAATCTAGTTAGGATTATTTTAATATTTTATTCAAATATAGTTATTTTTTTAATAAACAATAGATGATAAAGTAATTTTAAAAAGTTCGTTTGATTGAGTTCACTTCAAAAACTATGTCCGAATATTTTTTTCAAAAACTAAATAAAATCTTAAAACGAAAAGAAAAAGTCAATGTTTTTAATGGGCCAATCAATCATTAACTAATCTAGGATATTTTTATTTACTTATTATTTAAATACAAGATAAATTGATTGAATATTACTATTTCTCACGGATTTTAAAATTATAATCATTTGCTTCCTAATTTTACTTAAACTTTTAAAGATAAATAGTATGAGACTTATAACTTTCATACAATTCGAACTCCATAATTTTATATAACAGTCTACATGATAAAAATTCACTAGAAAAGAAAAAAATAAAAAATAACGGATAAAAATTATATCTCTAATAAAATATTGTCATATAAATTGTCAAATCAAATTATAAAATTTAGATTATATGAAGATTATAAGTCTAATATTTCTGTTTAAAGATTTATAACACGTTAATATTTATATTAGTAGATGGTTAAGATTTATATTTATTATTTCTCACTATTTTAACTATTGTTTTCTTATGTACATCTCAATTTTTATTCTTTTATATTCACCCTCTAACTATCAAATCATTTTATTTTTCTTTTATGTTTTAGAAATGACTTGAGTACAGCTATCGTATCTATACAATAATTATTTATTTTTTATAATAATTATAAATAGATAAATAAAAATTATAATAAATAAATAAAAATCATAAATAAAAATTATTTACACCGAACTGTACCGTGGAATGATTCGCATGTTTTATTTGTTGGCGTCAGCAAATGTCATGAAATATTCCGAAATTATACCCTCCCTCACTCCCAGTCTAAACTACTCTTAGGACCCACAAAGCCATTGTTATTTGTTCTACCAGTACCATAAGATTACACAAGATCAGAGCCGTTCATACCTTCGTGACCAGTCACTTTTACGGAATCAAAATCGCCCAATGAAAGTACAAGTTGGACCCCACAACGTGATCCACAAGTCAAAGGTTGTAATCTAATAAGTAAACTTTGTCGTTTTGTAAAAAGAAACTCTTCGGTGACGTGGCAGAAGCCAATCCCGTGTATTGGTGGCCGTGTGGAGTTTCTATCCCCTGTGTTACTGTGTTACAGTCGTGGAAACTAGTACTTATATGCCACATTGATATTTGTGACGCCCACGTGGGATCTTTAAGTGACGCAGATTTATTATTATTATTATTATTATCATCATCTTTTTTCTGTTTATTAATTTTAATTTAACGTTATCGTATATGTATTTTTTCTATTTGCATAGACTAAATACCATGATTTTTTTATGCTTGAGGTAATATACATATTATAAGATTTTATTTAAGGAAAATAATAAAAAATGTAATTTGTGATATCTTAATAATCATATTACAAAAAACTTAAAAAATATCTAAATTAGAAGGTGTATTGAAAATTAACTATCTTTTTTAAATCTTTAGAGGTTATGACTGTATTAATAGATCGATAGTTTAATAATTTTTTTATTTTTTATCTTTATTTTTAACTATGAGTCTCTAATCATCGAAAACTCAGATAAGTCTTTTTGTATTATCGATAATTTATTTCTATTAATGTTGATGTATCCACCTCAAGATTAAGGGTTTGTTTGCTTTCATTTTTTTTAAGTAGAGTTTATTGAAGTAATACTTCTAAAAAGAATAAATTTTATTGTTGTTTAATAGGAAGATATAGAAGATTAATTTATCGTTAAATTATCAAAAAAAGAGTTTTATTATAAAAAATATTTAAAATTAAATAAAAGTTATCTTTGACATTTTAAAAAATTTTGAAAAAAGTTTAAAAGAGTTTGTTCCGAAAGTCTTAATTTTGTGCTTCTATCGAAAGACATAAAAACAACATTTTTTTTTCTCTTAAATGACAATCAAACAATGTAAATTAAATTAAAAATGCTGTTAACATAAAAAACACTCTTTTAATTTTAACCAGTAAAGAAGCTTAAATAAACTCGATCTAAAACTAACAATCTAAAGCCTGTGCGTATCTATTATATATTCATCATCAGCTATATTTGTTATAAAAGTATTACTAATAATTTTATTGAGAAAAATATATTCCTTATCGGTGTTATTTATAAATAATTTCTTTATTATTTCATATGATCGAAGCTAAGAGACCAAATAAAAGTAGAGATCATAATGAATTGTTATCTAGCCAAACAGAAGGACAACCTTTTTCCGTTGTAAAATTGATGGTAATTAGGGGTGATCACCATGATAAATTCACCATAATATATTGTTAAGTAATCGTTAAAACAAATAATACATAAATATCAAATATTTTCGCTACATAAAAATGTTAATTTGTCACACTATAAATCTCGTTTTATTCAAATTTCAACAATATATCAAATAATACTATATCATATAAATCTTATCTCATCCCATTCAACTTATTACAATTTCAAGAATTAATTAAATCTAATATGGTGATTCAACCCAATTTATTTCAGTTTTAAAGTTGAATCAAAGCCAATACGGTGATCCAATCTATTACAATCTTAAGAATTAATCAAATCCG
Organism: Boswellia sacra; assembly: GCA_013180625.2. Lineage (NCBI taxonomy): Eukaryota > Viridiplantae > Streptophyta > Magnoliopsida > Sapindales > Burseraceae > Boswellia > Boswellia sacra. The sequence goes on from SNVD02001637.1 coordinate 734,728, forward strand.
ATATGGCATAAAAGCACCGCAATCCATTATTATATATGAATTTTAATTTATAAGTTTATTTACTTTATGATGCGATATGTAAAGTGATAACTTGGTGCGAAAGATAACATTTTACATAGAAAGCGGTAACTTAATAGAAAGATAACATCTTGTATTTAACTCACTCACATATCATTTTTAAGTCATGGCTTTCATTTGAGCCCATCCCTCGGATAATCAGAGCTTAAATTTTTTAATAATACTAGTTTTATATCTTTTATATGTATAAATTTTTACATTCAAATTGATGTGTCATACGATGATTGAAATAATAGATATATAAAATTAATTTATTTAATAAAAAATATGATATATAAATAAATAAGTGATACCATATCAGTTTGTATATAGAGATTATAAGAATAATATTATTTTAAATTTTTAAGTGAAATTGGTTATAATTACTCCCGGTAGTGCGAGGATCATAGAAAAGTCCTCAAATCAAGTACCATGTAACCCTATGCATCCTACAACTACTCCAAAGTCTACTTCAGTTTGAGTCCAAGCTCAAAAAGCAAGCAAAGGGGCAGCGTATCCGTGCGATGTCGAGTGGCAACTAACTAGTGGAGAGTTTGTTACAAAACCAGAGACAAACGAAACAAAGACAGAGACTTCATATAAATGACTATAGAAAACACGTCGTTTCTATTTCTATAGTTTTTAAAGCGATCCCAACAAGAAAAAGGAGGAAAATCTACAGATGAAACTATTAACTTTTTTATTTTTTATTTTTTATTAGACGACAACATAACCCCCCATTAACTTTGATACCATATATTATAAATACTTGAAGAAGGCTGCTCTGCCTTCATCACTTTCTTCTCTCTCAGCCCTTTTCGTTCCCCGCATTTTGTGTTACTGAGGTTTGTGTCATCTGGGAAATTTCTTTTTCTTTTTTTTTTTTGGTTTTTATTGCTAAGTTTCTTGTTTCTGTTTGGTTTCCTGGAAAGTTTTAGTGGAGGTAGTGGGATTTTCATTGTTTCGGTCCTAACCCAGATTAAGTATTCGGTTTATCTTTCCAAGGCTGTGTCTTGTGCAACTTTTTATTGCATTTTCTGATTGGTTTTAGTGTCTTGTGTTTGTTTGCTGAAAAAATGTGGAAAAATATATTAACGTGCGCTTTTTACTTTCTTTATCTTTATCTTTTTTATTTTATTTGGTTTACCTGAGCTGGGTTTTTCATTTTCTTATAAGTGCTGTATTAACTTAAATTGTGTTCAGTCTCTTTGTTCTTTTATTAAATTTTCTTTTATTTTCCTTCATTTTCTCAGCAGCCAAACAAAAAAAAAAAAGATTGAATTTTAACCATTCTGCCGTTATTATATGATTTTTGTCCTTAGTTTACCAAAGTTTTTTATTACCCCTTTAAAGACTTGAGTTCAAGAATCCAGTTTTGATTATGTTTGTTAGTCATTATGTGATTTAAGTGCCATATTTCGCAATTTTCAAGAAAATTTGGTTTCAGTTCTCAAGTTGTCCACTGCATGAACTCTGTTGTTCATTTGCTTATCACTTATTCGCTTTTTTTTTTTTTTTTTTTTTGGGTGTGATTGACCAGAATTAAGTAGAGAAACCAAACAATGGCTATGGCCGCTTCCTCAAATGGGCAACCGCAGTTCATTGCTAGCACTGGTGGAAACAGGAGCTTTTCGAATGCTCCATTGATTGAAAACGAAGATACTGACCAAATTGTCGTGCCTGATGTGAGTTCTTCATTTCTTTTATTGTCAAACTTAATGAGTATCATTTTCTGAATCTGCTTGTTGATTGGATAGACTCTGAAACACGACGACTTTTGATAAATCCTCAGTTGTGTGTTTAAGGCCTATGTATGCATATAACCAAAGGGTGAGAAAATTTAATTTAGTTGATTAATCTTGTAGGAAATTCTGTAGAAAACTTTGATTAAATTATAGAGGTAGAAAAAATTCCTAGGTGGTGTGGTTTGTATATGGTTGAGGAAGAGCTGGTATCGGTTGTATTCAAGAGTCAAACTAAGCAAAGATGATATGTTATTGTTATTTAGATGCTTGCTTGCATAAAACTTTTTCCGTAAGGTGACTGCCATTATCGGTGTAAAAAATAGTATTGAAAAGTGGTTTTCAACACTAAATTAAATTCATTATCCTCATTATTATCGTTAGCATATTTTTCAAATGTTCTGTGGATGGAATGCTTCAATTGGTTGTCCCCGTAATTCCTTTTCTTGGCCAGAAAGGGACTGTGGGTGAGATAAGTTCGAAAAGTCAATATAGGAATAAGTCCATGTTATGATTCAACGTACTTAATTGTATGTTCAAGCATCAAACATTGATTGATTATCTTCATCGGCCTTGAATCGAATTCTACATATATGATGATACATGTATGCTATAAAAAACAAGATGCTCTATGTTCTTGTTTCAAAGTTTTAGTCCTTTTCAATTTCATGTCATTTATATTACTTTATAATATTGCTGTCCAAGCGTTTAATGTGACTCAGAAGTTTTTAAACTGAGACTGGATCATGGTATTCTTTCAAACTAAGATTTTTTCTAGGTGCAGAGCCTTTAGAAATTCAAATATGCATTCAAAGAATTGTATCCGCATATTTATTCCTTGTGGATATATATATGGCTATACTGCAGGACCATCACTAGAACTGCAAGTTTCTTCTTGTAGAGAAATGATATGGCTGGGAGCCTTCAAAGTCTTCCATAGACTACGGGCATGTGGATGCTGCAATCACCCAAAAGTCTTTGTGGTCCCTAAATCACTATATATTGTCCAAAAATAAATCAGTAATTGGTCCTGTTGAATGCGATCTTCTTAAATTGCCGCTGAAGTTTCATGAACTATGTATTCCCTATAGTTTAGGCTTTTGTTTGTCATAGAATTAAATGCCTAAAGATGCTTATGAGTGAGTTCATATGGTCTTCTTTTTTAATTTTTTATTTTTACAAAGGTTCACTTACCATGCAAGTAATAAATAAGATTATATGGTTAGTGTGGTTAGTTGTGGAAAAATTCTTTTTTCACTATCAAATAAGAGTTGGCCATGATTAAAACTGTTACCTGTTGAAAACTGTGTATAAGACCAGCATTAGGATAATATGAAGAAGGCTGAAGAAGCTTATTCAGTCAAAATAGGTGGCTTGTATAATATTTAACCCATGGAGGGCAATTGGTTTAAATAATTGTTTTAAGCAACAAGGCTAGGTTATATTTGTCTTTTCCAATATCAACTTTTTAGTTTGTTTATTCATCATTCAGGCTAAAATATTTTCCAAAAATAAGAAAAAAATTGTTATACATTTATAAAAAGCGTGATATATATTTGTCTTATACGTTCTCTAGCCACGCATTTAGTTTATTCAGCTTTTGGCACCTCTATGCATCCGCTCGTTATTATTACAAATTTTATCAAACCTCTTTAAGAAGTAAAATTGACAGTTAAGATCTAACTGATGTAGTGAAAAAGTCTAAGGTGGGTTATGTGCATAGGACTTGCCCGACTAATGCATTTACTACTTATTTTGGCTTTGTTGTGTATATTAATCATTTTATTACCCTTTTAGAATTAACAGTTATTATATTGTGCTTCTTCTACTAGTACTAGTTGCAAGGTGATTTTGGGTACCATACTACCATTGGCCTATTACTTTTGAACTTCTAATATGGGGCATTTTATTTTATATTTTGTCCATCAATATGAAAGGTTTGGTTGATTGTTTGATTTTGTGATATGCTTTTACTAAGGCTCTGAGGTGGAATAGGGTGTTTAAATTGGAATGACTTGTGATTGCTTCATTGCATTTGTGCAGAGGAATAGCTGGAAAAACTTGTTTGCTTATATTGGTCCTGGATTCCTTGTTTCCATTGCATATATAGACCCTGGAAACTGTAAGATCAATTCTTATTAGCTTTTGTGCAATCATAGACTACACAGTTCCAAATTGTTGTAACCTCATTGTATTTTGTGAATGACTTACAGTTGAAACGGATTTGCAGTCAGGAGCACAGTACAAGTATGAGGTGGGTATATCATCTTGAAATGGAATTGTCTCCATTCTAAATTTCTTAACTCAAATTTGCTGCTTTTTGCTACATGGAGCTTGCTTTCTAGTGGAAACCATGTATTCCTCTCAAGGGACTTTCTTCTGTTGTTGTAGTTACTTTGGATCATATTAGTGGCATCATGTGCTGCTCTTATTATTCAGTCCCTGGCAGCCAATCTTGGTGTTGTCACAGGTAACTGCTATCTAACCCCAATTTCTATGAATTTTCTTCCAATATATAAGCATTGATATAGCTCTTTATAACAGTATGGTTTCTTGCTTGTAGGAAAGCATTTAGCAGAGCACTGTAGAAATGAATATGCTAAAGTGCCAAATTTTATCTTATGGGTTCTCGCAGAAATTGCTATTGTTGCATGCGACATACCTGAAGGTAAGGGTGCCTCTCCTTTGCTTGAGATGGAATAATTTGAATGCTTTCATTTCTAGCAAAGGAAAAGTGTAGAAAGGGACACTCTAAGCCCTCTTATTGTGCAGTTTGTGAATCATGCAGCACTTCATTTATACGGTTTTTTTTTTTTTTTAAAATTAAGGACCATTTTCACATCCATTTCTTAACTATTGAAATTGTTATTATGTGATCAATGATTATAAAGATCTAAAATGTTCAGATGTTCATCATGTCTCTTCGTAGGATAGATGGTTAGCCAAAATCAGTAAATCTGCTATTTTATTTATTTAAGCTTGCTGACAGGCTTAGGAGAATAGTTCCACACTAATTTCTAGTTCTACTGATTCTCTAGTGGGAACTTTACTGTCTGGCTTCCTTAAAGTCAATTTCTGCTGCTGCATGTGTACTTATGTGATCAAGACTTTTTTCCGTTATTAATGCTATTATTATTTTTGGTAAAAAGGATAAGTTTATGAAGCAACAAGAAGAATTTGAGGTTTAATCCATGTGCAGCATCTTTCTTTAGCGTTAATTTTAGTACCCTCTATTCAACTGATTCTGACTTATTGCTTCCTCTATATCCAGTTATTGGAACGGCATTTGCGTTGAATATGCTCTTCAAAATTCCAGTTTGGATCGGTGTTCTGCTAACTGGTTTGAGTACATTGATTCTGCTCGCATTGCAACAATATGGGGTATATTACTAAATATTCTATATGCTCTAGATCTTGATCTTATAGTTTATTGAACATGTATCAATTAAGAAAGTGAAAGTACTTTAATAGGTTTGAATTGATCCAAAACAGATGTTTAGTTGCAACAAAAATAAATGAAATCAACTCAGATTTTCATATTCCTAAATTTTACAGGTTAGGAAGCTTGAATTTTTGATTGCTTTCCTTGTGTTTACAATGGCTGGATGCTTTTTCGCTGAGCTTGGCTATGCAAAGCCTGATGCAAAAGAAGTTCTCCATGGCCTTTTTGTCCCCCAACTCAAAGGAAATGGTGCTACTGGTCTTGCAATTTCACTTCTCGGTGCTATGGTTATGCCGTAGGTTTCTTTCTTTCTTCCAACTTAATTGGTTCCTCCAATTTGAAATTTCTTATCTTTGTTGTCGTTCATTTCTTGTTGCAGGCACAATCTTTTTCTCCACTCAGCTTTGGTGCTTTCCAGAAAAATCCCAAGATCTGTTGGAGGCATCAAGGTGAAGTTTCATTTTTGATAGATTTGTTTTAAACCTGCTCAAATGTGTGTATAAGGATCTGCAGCAGTTATGGTTCATATGTTATTGATGTTAGATCTGTATCTAAGAGTTGCCATTTGGGACAGCTTCCTTGGAAAAATTACAGTAGTGTGCAAAATTAATATGTTTCTTCATGGACAAGCCACTGTGGATGCTAGAATTAATCAGCTTATCACATTCTCAATTTTGTTTCACTTTATCCCAGTTACTAATCATATATACAGCCATATATTGTTCTTACTATCTTTTGGTCAACCGAAAAATATTTGGTTAACAGGTCATCTGTACTTTATAAACAGTTCTTTCCTCTTTATGCAAAGAAATTTTCTTAAGCCTCTGATCAGTCTTCTAGGCTCTAGCCCATATCCTTATGACAAGTTCATACTCTACATTGGTTGATTTAAAGCATGCTGGTAATCAAATTATTGAATTATACGATATATTGACAGCTTAGTTAAAGAAAATTGAATTTAAAAAGAAAGTTTTTGTGCAACTTCAACTGCCGTGGTCAGGGTGCTCATTTAATGCACTAATGAGAAGTTTCTGATGCACTTCTTTGTTTACAGGAAGCTTGCAGATTTTATATGATTGAAAGTGGCTTTGCTCTAGCGGTGGCTTTCCTCATTAATGTGTCCGTTATTTCTGTGAGTGGTGCAGTTTGCAATTCCTCAAATCTGAATCCAGAAGATCAGGATAGCTGCAAGGACTTGGATTTAAACAAAGCCTCCTTTTTGCTTAAAGTATGTGATCCGGCATCTCTTTCCTAACATTTCAAATCATTGTTGTGATCCTGGCATTTGTTTCTACCAGATAGTTCATTTTCATTTTACATTTTTTTGTGGTAGTATTGCAGTTGCAGGTTAATGATACTAATTTATATTTATTGTTTACAGAATGTCTTAGGCAATTGGAGTTCGAAACTTTTTGCAATTGCATTGTTGGCATCAGGTCAGAGCTCAACTATAACAGGAACTTATGCAGGGCAGTATGTTATGCAGGTATTATACCAACTGATCAAGGTCATTGTGTCTCTAATTTCCTCCAGTCTTTCAAAAAATTAGATTAGTTTCACTCCCTTAGGTTCCTTTTCATAGAAGTTGGGATATGACTAACCATCAAAATATAACCTTGTCACCCTATTTAGCCCTATTTCCTGGTCCTAGGATATGAATTTACCGGGAAAAATTGCTCTGGCTTAATTTCTTTCTATTCTGAACTGGATAATCATCCAATAAGTGAATTGCATGATATTACTTCTTATATGTTCTTGATGACACACTCTTTTTTGGTGACCTACCAAATTTTCATTGGAGAATTTGGGATTTTTCTTGGTCATCTTACTATTATGATAATTGTCAATGTTCAAAAAATAGATAGATGTTTTTCAGAAGTTACTTGATAGAATGTACATATACGACGCCTCCAAGCGGCAGCCCAGATGGTAATAGGCCTGAGATCTGGATACAGCAAGCATCCAGATCTCAGGTTTGAACCCTTCTGGTGGAGTTTAAAAATTTCACTCTTTGTTGACTACTGGGTTTTGGCGCTTGGGTGCATCACAGTTATCCCAAAGAAAAAAAAAAAAAAGAAGAATGTGCATATACGACAGTGCACTTGGTTACAGTGCATATTTGCTGCTTTAAATTTGCCTTCTATAGTGCATCTTCTTCCCCACTTAACCATTGTTTTCTGTATATTCTAACTTGTAGGGCTTTCTTAACTTGCGATTGAAGCCATGGATTCGGAACTTTCTAACGCGATGCTTGGCAATAGTCCCTAGTTTAATTGTTGCAGTGATTGGTGGTTCTGCTGGGGCTGGACAGCTCATTATTATTGCATCGGTAACTGACACAACTCTCAATAAACACAAGATTATTTAAAATGAAAACACACTTTGTCAGGAATAATGGTATTTACAGGAAGTCATCTATTATATCAAATCCAACAGTAAACCGTAACCAAAATGCATAATGGAAGCAATGTTTATTTTAATCACTAAGAGTTGTGAAAGTTCATTCCATTATATAGTCAACCATGAAACATAATGATGCAATATGTTTGAATTAAATGGATTTTGCAATTGAATGTCATCTAAAAGACAATGGATCCATCCGGTTTCAGAAGCACGTCATATTAGCCCATTATTCAATAGTTCAAATGGCTGTTTTGTCATGCAAAGACATATGGTTGCTTTAGATAATATTATTTACGGCAGATCTAGTTGAAGAGATCTGTCGTGACCTCTCAGATAAGCTTACAAGACACTTGAGGCCCCAAGTGATGCACTTAGCTCAATCATATATTTGCAGTTAAGATTGTTTCACCAGAATTATGGCTTTGATATGTGAATAATTTTTTGATGCTGTTTTGGCAGATGATTCTATCATTTGAGCTTCCATTTGCTCTTGTTCCACTTCTCAAATTTACCAGCAGCAAAGTCAAGATGGGGGCATACGCCAACTCAACTGCGGTAAACTTTATTTTCCTTCATGACACATTCATCAAGTGGTTACCAATTTATTCTAAGCATTGTAGTAATGCTTCTGCTGACCCACTAAAACATTACGGACTTGTCTAATGCTTCTCACGCGTCAAGTGACGGACATATGTTCTTGTATGCATATCAAGTATGGAGATTAGATAAGTGGAAATTTCCGCTTTTGTAGAATCTATCATTTGTCAATTTGTGTTAATTTTCGCACCATTGGAAGTTCATAATTCTGTCTGCAGAGGATATGAAACTTAGTTCTTAAAGCACATGAATAAAGTCTTGAACATCATAAGTCGGGGGCTGATATTTCTGCTTTATATTTCTATGTTTTCAGATCTCATCTATCACTTGGATCATCGGTTCCCTGATAATGGCGATAAACATATACTATCTTGCAACCAGCTTTATCAAGCTTCTGTTCCACGGCCATTTAGAAGTTGTGGCAGCTGTGTTTTTGGGAATTTTTGGATTTTCAGCTATGGCAGTGTACTTAGCTGGAGTAGCTTACCTGGTCTTCCGGAAAAACAAGGAAGCTACACACCTTTTGGCACTAACAACAGAGGAAAGTCGACAAAATGCAAGCGATTCTGGTAATGCATCAATTTATGCTCTTCCTAGAGAAGACATTGCTTGCATGCAGTTGCCTCAGAGAAGGGGTACGGTAGATATTGACTAACTAATTTTGTTAGAACCTTTTTTTGTTATGCTTTGTTGAAGATGCTAATTTTCATAGTCTGGAAGTTTATTAGAATAAAAGTTCATAGTCGTAGTTTCTTTATCTTCACATGGTTTCTCCACTTCAAAAGTTATTTTACAGGTCTACACTGAAGCAAGCCATTGTTTTCATGATTTATGCACCTTAAAACCTCGTTGGTTCTAATTTATTAAGCTTCCCACTCTTGCAATATTTCCCAAGTACATACTACTTCATGGTTGGGTTGGGATTTTCTGGGCTTACCTTGAAGTAAATTGAAGCAGTATCATCAGTTTTAGTTGGTTTTATCAAGTTTAGACCACGCTAGAAATGGATGGTTGCAAAAAATAAAGAAAAATATGGGTGGCAAGTAATGTAACCAAAAAGTCATAAAAATATTCAAAAAAAAAATGTTAAGGAAATGATAATTACTATTAGATTAGAATATTAAACCACCAGTAATTATTGTTGAATTTACATTTTCAAATCATTGTATGCTACTTAAAATTATAATTTAACGGTTACCATCTCTCTAATTATATTATTGGCCAAGTTCTAAATAGAACCAATGAAGGCCCATCAACAGTTGAAGAAAATTTCCCAGGACAGTTACTTTGGTGTTTTCTCAAAAGGAATAGAGAGCATCAGAAATAGTTGGGCTGTGGTTTGTATCTCGACAGTATCTCTCCTAAAGTGTCGAGATAAATGAGCCCAGTGTTGAGCAAAATCCAAAATATATTTATGACATTTTCATTTTCGATAAATGGCTTAAGCATCTCCATAATCTATATTTTAATAAATTATAGAAGAAGGAAAAAATAATAAAAAAGAGACTGAGAGAGGAAATAATTGTAAATTAAAGTAAAAGTAAACGTATAGAAAGTATTTTTTATGATTAATATGTATCAATGTTGATTTATCGTGTTTATAAAGAATCTAACTAAATTAATTGTGTTTAAATTGTGTAAATAAATTAAGTAGATTGAAACTGGGTAAGTAAATAAGTTGAGTTGGTTAAATTTATGTAAGCTTACAGTGATAATCCTTGTTACTTTTTTAAATTGGAGTAAACCCAAATATTTAACAGAACTTTCAGGGTTTTTTTTAATTCAATTAAATATTTATATCTATCTATTAATAGTAAATCTCCATAAGCTTGTTTTTTATTTTGAATATTAAAAAAAGGAAAAAGTCTAAATAGATAGAGGGAAAATTGAAGAGATCAAAAGAAAATTGTTGTCTATTTTAAAAAATTACAATATCCTTATTTTGAAAATTGAAAATACTAATTAATTATGTTTACTTTTACACGGGATCTAGATTTGCAATTTTGCATCAAATCATTTTCAAAATAATCTAAAGTTGCATTATAGTTTTCTTCAATTATTTTATTTTATCCTATTTTATTACAAACCCACCTCTTCTTTTGACTTCATTATTACATAAACTTCTTTTTCTCTCTTTTTCTCTTTCTTTCCCTCTCTGACTTTAGCAATAAACTATTATAAATTCTAGATTCAAAAAAATTAGGTACATGGCATTACTTATAGTAATAATTATTATTTTTAATAATTCCCACACTAAGCGATACAAGTTATACACAAAAATTAAGATCCTCTCTAGTGAAATTCTTTTAATTAATATTTTTTCGTAAAAAAATCATTTTCACGTGTTGATTCGTACAAAAATATATTATTATTATTATTATTTTTATTTTTTGGTATGTGATGATGAATAAAATTAGCTAGGTGCCTAGATAAATTTCATTCACTTATTTATTTATATACATAAGCTTTTTGTGGCAGACCATGTCAAAGAATTAACAACTTATTTTAATTGCATGCTTATCACAAAAGCCAAAATATTGTAAAAAAGAAATTTTAATTTCGAAAATTTAATAAAAAAAAGGAAGAAGAAGTGAATAAAGAAGGAGTCAAAAAGAGTTGTTTAGGTGTTGAACTTTTGATTATTTTTTACTTAGTCCAGATAAATAGAAAGAAAGGTCCTTGTTTCAACTTTTTAATGTCAATATTTTTTTCACACTATTTGTTTTATTTTATTTTATTTTTTTATGTCATTTTTCTGTCAAAATGATGAGCAAAAGACGGCTATATTATTGAGGTTATTATTTTTCAATGATTATCTTAATGTATTAAAGAAACTTAAAATTAAAAAAGAAAAAAAATCTAAGTGTATATCATGAAAAGAAATAATAATTAATTATCAATACTCCAAATAAATAATCTTACGATTTTTTGATAATTTTTAACTAAGTATATGCATTATAATCTTACGATTTTTTTTTATCAAAGAAAGTTAAATTACATCATAGCTAGACAAATTAGTTAGAGTCAAATCATTTCAAAAAAAAAAAAAGAAAAAAGAAATTTAAGATGCATCATATTTTTTTTTCCAAATTTATATATTTTTAACCAAACGACTCTTTCTTTTGACTTTACAAAACTTCCACTTTTTGTATCTTCTATTTTTTCTTCTCTCTTCTTTCTTTTCTTCCTCTTTGACTCTAAGAATAGCCAATTATGAGTACTTCTAGATCTATGTTAGGTATGTAATGTAGCATTTGTATTTTTTTATTTCATTTGTGTAATTCTCACTTTAATTGAAATTAAGGAGATAAATTTTATATTAAATCGTGGTTCCAATGATAATAAATTTTTATAATAATTTTTTTTAGAAAAACAAATCATTTTCTTCCTTCTTTATATATTTTATTTTAATTATATGAATCGTTATTAAATAAACTAAACTTCGTGCCCAAAATATGCATAAATAAACTTGGGTTATGGTAATGGCCACAATATACAAATAATTAACAGTTGACTTGCAAAGCTCATCACCTAACCCCATTACAGTCACAATTTAAATTTCAGATGTAAATTAAATTAATGTATAAAACATAAGAAGAATGAAAAGAATAAATGAAGACCAAATGGGAGACAAAAGAGGATTGTTTAGGTATTGAATTTTGTACTTGTTCCTTTGCCGTCCAAGGAAATTGGGTCCTTGTTTCAACTTTGTAGTCCCCAAACTTGTATTTTTTTTTTTTAATTTCTACATTTGGTTGTTTTGATGTGGAAATTTAAATGATCATGCATGAGACAAAGATAATGACAATTTATTGATATTATTATGCATTTTATTTAAATTTATTGTATATAGAACTTGATTTTAATTCAAGATAGTTTTATTTGCAATACCGTTGATAATTATGTCAAATATATGCAAAGGAGAAAGCTTTAAATTATTTTTACAAGATACTTTTAATATATATGGATATGATATTATAATTATAAACTTAATTTCAACTACTATGCAAGCGTGAGTAAAAAATTATAGAAAATATAATCTTTAATACTAATGTGAAATTATTATTGTTATTTTTTTTATAAGTTTTGATTACAGTTCTTTTCATAATTAGTAGTTAGATGGTATTTTCAAAGTGTTAGGTCATTGACATGGTTAGTTGTATGATGGATGATTGTATTTCTACATTCAGGTAGTAGTTGTTGTATATCATTTAAAAAAAATGTTCATAAGTTATATATATCACATACTAGTTGGTTGGGTATTTAAAAAATAATTTTCCCCGTTAATTTCTCAATAAATTTTCTATTTTTTTTGGTTTTTCACTATATTTTTCGTGCAATTAATTATTGATTCATTAATTTCTACGTCAATATGATATAACAATTCCGTCGTATAGAGATAGAGCTCTTATTGAAAATTGACAAGTAGAATACTTGAATAAATAAATAAATAGACAGCAGAGAATAATATTTTTATTAACGCATACAACGTGACCAGTTTTAATAACATCAAATGTCATATTTATACATGAATAATGAAAAGTCATATAGGTGTGAATTTGAAAAAACATTTTACTAAATAATGATCAGTTGAAGGGAGTCTTTTCACTATTTTTAATAGAGCATTTTAATAGTAGTTATGGCGTCTCCTGTATTAACTAATTTGATTTCACAGTTTCTGAGAACATCTATATATCATTTCTTCATTCCCACACACACATATATCAATCCAACAACCACATTTTGACTATTGATCATGATCATATAAAGATCTCTAATTAATTTTATTCTTTTCTAATAAAAAAGACATTTCAAAGTACAGAAAAAGCAGCTGGGAGATTACATGTTAGGTTATGAAAACAAAGAATTAAAGAAATAGAAAGTGCACTCAATCTTTCATTACTTACTTTTTGACAAGCAAGTTAAGAATATAAATATAATGTAAACACAAATTTTCAACGGAAGGGACGTAAGGGCAAATGCATATCACTAGAAAGGATTTGATAACAAATTTTGCACCAATCCCATGCACCCATATAACATAAATGGATTAAGAGACAGAGCATAGTATAATATTATTTTTAGAAAGGAATTAAGCTGATGAAGCATATGATGAAATGCTTATGCTCAAATGAATGAAGCAAACGTTTAAGCAAGCAACAACTTCCTAATCCCTCTTTGGCCCAATGAAATTGAAAAGTTAAACAATACCCACTTCAATCTTGACTTCGTTTTATATAATTTTCATGGAAATTTAGATAGAACTTGCAAGAAAAATTTGATAAAGAGACATCTTACCAACCATGCATGCATGCATAAAAAGCCAATGTTACATAACACTTGTAAGTATGCATTTTTTCTCTTCAATTTCCCTCCGATCTATCACCAGAATACATACAAACTTAAGAAACAAGTTTGAATTCATTGACTTGTTCTAGCTTGTGATATCAAGCTCCGTATCAACCAAAAATTCTTAAATTTTAGGTGTGGGACAATTAATTAATCACAGTTGGACTTTTTTTCTTTTTTCAATAAAATGATGCAAGAGTACATTATGGCCGAAATGTTGTGTCAAATGTCAAATAATCTCACCTAAGGGGCCTCTTTGTTCAAACAGTCAAGCTTTCCAAGTCCGCGCTTTTTTTAACACTTCCATACGCGTAAACCTGGTGATATAGTATGTACAGAAATTCTAATGATGATGATGATGATGATGAGGGTCGTGAAACATCTGGCTAATATATCATTTGACTCTTGAAAGCAACCGCAGCTCTAATGTGGAAGCTCAGAAGATTCGAATTTGTTTTCACTGGCACAAGCGTTGATGCTAGAGTCTTTGTTTATTTAGGCTGGAATTATATAAATCTTTCTATCTTTGTCTTATGAAGAGATCAATCAACAATATATTCAATTATCTTTGAATTGCAGGAGCCTTAATCACCAATTATGGTAACCAATAACCTTGTAACCATGTGGAAGTTACAATTAATAGTTTATCGGTCACACGACTCAAGATCATTAATTATATATTTGTCTCACGCACACATATATAAAATTAGTACAATTTTTTAGGTACGGAACGGGGAATTTGACAAGAATACTGCAAGTTCGCATTGTGTCGTTGGGAAAAAGAAATTAAATGGATTGTTCTAATTGCTGGTCAATCCAATTTTCCATCGTAATTTTCAAAGTGCAACAAGAGTACAAACAAAGTTAGTAACTAATATAGAAATCTTAATTAGTTGGTGAATTCATATTTTATATGTGTTTCTTCTATCTATGCATGTTTGAACAAGCATATGGAGCCAAGTCACGGGCAAGCAAGTTGCAGAAAAATTTAGAAGTACACCTTTGTAGTAGGTTATAACAACAACTACCCTAGGACACCATTTTAAAGAACAGCATATGCAGAATTCACCATTTCAAAGAAACAAGATGAAACATAATAATGATAAGAATGAAAATTCAAAACCAAGAAACTTTTAATTTTTTTATGGACATAAAATATATTTATATTCATATTATCATATATATATATATATATATAGGTAAAATGAGGAGGCACAAATACCGTGACCAAGCTTATATTTTTATGAATATATATGGATTAATTGATCTTTTTTTTAAATATTTTATAATGAAAATCAATATCATATTGAAGAAATTAAATGAACCTTAAAAGAGAGCGAGTGAAGAAAGAGAAACAATTAAGTTCTATCAGATAACAGTTTCTTAATTTCTCTTAATTTAACAAGTTAAGGGAAGAAACCTTTGACAATTAATTTAAGTACAGCTCATTTTCATTCATGGTAGAATGTTCTTATTAATAATTTTCGATCTCATACCTGCGAATTAGGATTTTTTTATAAGTAATTGAGGAAGAAAATTAAGCTCAACTGGGAAACTATGAAATAACTTCTTCCGAAATCGTCAAGAAGTTAAAAAAGGGACAAAAATATTTTTATAATTTTAACAAAAAAAATTGAATGGCAAAATCTTGCACTCATATATATATTAAAAAATTATTACGTAATCTATCATATATATCTGCAGCCTCATATTAAGGAATTTCTAACATGAAAATCGATATTTCTTCCGTTAATTCTGACGTCAATAAATGAGTTGGCTTATAGGTGAGCAACGTTTTGGTCAAATCTAGATAATTATAATTGATTAAATTTTATAATTAAAATTAGCATTATTAATAACCAATTTATGAACCACATTCCAAGTGAAAAATGTGCAACTTGATAATTAGGTAAAATGTGGACGTCAATGATTGATGCTAAGAAACTTCGTAAACAAATTAATCTATAAATTTTCATTATAAATATATGTTTGAATGGTAATCAATATGGCTTATACTATCAAATTAAAATTATTAATAACCAATTTATGAACCACATTCCAAGTGAATAATGTGAATAAGTTGATATCTCTATTTAAGTTGCACAACTTGATAATTAGGTAAAATGTGTAAGTCAATGGTTGATGCTAAGAAACTTCATAAACAAATTAATCTATAAATTTTCATTATAAATAATCGCCGGCGCCTAAATAGTAAATGCCGTAATTATTTTGCAATATGTATATAATATACTCTCCAATCGAAGGAAGCATTGGTATATTGTTAAATTTTGTAGTTTTGCGAGGTCTCACTTTTGAAAATGTAAAAAAAAAAAAAAAAAAATTGAACAGGAACCCCTATACTTAATTATTAGATTGAAGGCGCGAAGAAGAATTTAATGAAAGAAGAATTTCGTCTTTTACTTTAAATATTAAACCCACCCTATCTAAAAATAAGCATTACTTTGAAATTTTATGTCTTCAACATCAATGAAATAAAACAAATAGTTATGAGTTAGAGTTTAGTTATTCTTATAAATAGACTTATACAAATATACGTTACATTATAGAATGATTGTCACATCATCCACATTAATTAATGTAATTAAAATTTAAAATTTACTTATTCCATCAAATCATGACACATCATTTTATATGATTAAAAAAAAAAGATCTATATCCTCATAGAGGGCTAATTTGAAACTTAAGCTCACAAATTTTTCATGTGTCATATTTTCCTATAAATTTTCTTGTCAAGATTAACGGTCTTCCTCTAGCCAATTTGAAAATTTTTCAGTGGTATTTGTTTGTATATTTTTAGTTTTTATTTTTAAATTTTGGAAAGAATAGTGCTTGATTTTTAGTTTTTTTTTTAATTTTAAAAATAATATATTATTGATATTTATTTAAAATATTGGTTGATGTACATTTTTAGAAAACGATTTTTTGAAAACACAAACAAGTCATATGTAAATTTCATCTCTTGAACTCATTCTAAATTATTAAAGATTAAAAATAAATGTCGCTCATAAGTATGAAACTATTGTTAATAATATATCTTATTTAAATGGTTAGTTTTAAACATTTGTTATTAGGGTATCTATTAACACTTCAAAGTTTTATAATTTTATCATAAAATAATTTAATAATTAAAATTTATAAACAAACCAATTTATTGATTAAAAATTATTCAATATGGTATTAAAATTGTTTTATGACAGAACTAAATAATGTTTAAGGAAGTCTACACAATATTCTCAGAAAATATTAACGTATGCCTTTGTGTTTGTATATATATATTATTGTATAACTATTACACTCAACTATTAATATTGGACTAGACTCTTAATTTTATGATAACTTAAATTTTTAGATCTAATATTACATGTCATTCAGGATTATTTTACCTTTTAAGGATACACACACGACTGCTTAAATTTATCCAATAATTAGTTTTGTAATTATAATTTTTTAGGAACTTAATATTGAATATATTAAACAATGATTACTAATAATATTTTATTCAGAATATTTCATCCATTAATAAAAAATGGTTACAACTTAAATATTATTATCTTTTCTTTTCCTTTCCTCTTCTACAACTACAAGTTGCTTTTAGGGATGGGCATTTGCCCCATTGGATCCGGGGCCCTGGTCAGACCCGTAGACCCGTAGACCCGCCCCACCTCGCAAGGTTTAGGGGTATATTTATAAAGTTTTAAAATTTTAGGACTATTAGGTAATTTTTTAAGTTATATTTGTTAAAATTTTCATATATATAAATTCTTAATAATTTTACAAACAATGCAAATACTTTAATAAAAATTACATTTTAATTAACAATTAACATCTTTTAGTATATTAACATCAATTTAGTCATATTATAATGACAAAATAAAATATTTGTATTTTATAGTAATTAAATTTGTATAATATATACAATATTGATATATATTATTAAGTACTAATTAAATTATTACAATATTAACAAGATTATTTTTAAAATATATATCTTTAATATAATCAATATATTATTTTTTAAATATGTAAATTGAAATATGATAAAAATAATCTTAAAACCTTAAATATATGATTTATTATAATTTAAATTAATTAATTAAATTATTATTGTTTCATAAATATATAATGTTAATTAATTGATATATGCCAATCATATTATTACTATTATTAGATTGAAACTAAATCAACATGCTATTGAAAAATTATTTAATTGTATTATCAACTATTTGAAAAATTGTCAATTAACTAATATACAAGCAATAATACACTTTTAACATTATTTTTAATAGGTTATGTAACATTATTACTAATATAATCAAATGGCAATTAATGTTAATTAAATATTTGTATTTTATAGTAATTAAATTTGTATAATATATACAATATTGATATAGATTATTAAGTACTAATTAAATTATTGCAATATTAATAAGATTGTTTTTACAATGTATACCTTTAATATAATTAATATATTATTTTCTACATATGCAAATAGAAATATGATAAAAATAATCTTATAATTTTAAGTATATGATTTATCATAATTTAAATTAATTAATTAAATTATTAATGTTTCATAAATATTTATAATATTAATTGATTGGTATATGACAATCATATTATTACTATTATTAGATTGAAATTAAATCAATATGGCATTAAAAAGTTATTTAATTGTATTATCAACTATTTTCAAAATTGTCAATTAACTAGTTTATAAGCAATAATACACTTTTAACATTATTTCTAATAAATTATGTAACATTATTACTAATAAAATC
Organism: Boswellia sacra; assembly: GCA_013180625.2. Classification (NCBI taxonomy): domain Eukaryota; kingdom Viridiplantae; phylum Streptophyta; class Magnoliopsida; order Sapindales; family Burseraceae; genus Boswellia; species Boswellia sacra. The sequence continues at coordinate 753,117 of SNVD02001637.1, forward strand.
AAATGGTAATATACAACCATTTTGATTTTAGTTTGAAGATTTATTGCTTTTATGATTGTTAAAAAATAATCATAGTTATAAATGATATGATGAGAAATTGATAAGGGAGTTATTTGCAAAGATTTAAATGTTACATGGGATGAAGTTGCAAAAATATAAAGATTTTAGGAATGTGATTGAAAAAATATAAATAGAGACGGAGCGGGACGGATCTGGATCTGCTCAAAAAATTTTTGCCCTGCCCCGCAAAGAGGCAAAGGGACAGGGCGGGGCAAAAAAAATTTGAGTGGGATGGGGCTCCGCCCCACCCCGATTCCAACCCTAATTGCTTTATTGCATCGTGAAAAGTGTAAGCAAACACGTAAAAGTAAAATTGAAGAGAGGTGAGTGCGTTGGCTCAAAAATGAGTGATTCATACAAGAGTAAAAAATTTGTATTATGTTTGCTCAGATTGATCAAGTTTTGAAGTTCCCATTTGCAATAGTATTCAGATTAGTTTATTAATCAACTAACTCTCTAAGGTTGAATTGGGTAGTTACTGTAATTTGTTTATTTGGTGAAAATTTTAATCCCACTAATGATCAAGTTTTTAAATTCTTATTTCACTTGGTCAAAAATGGATGTCTAAGACATATAATAATATATTTAGTTGTTAAGATATCTATTATTGCTATTGAGGTTAATGATTAACTACACATGGTGGTTTTTTTCCCAAAAAAAAAAGTCAAGTTTTGTCCCAGATCGAATCTGTCGGCAAAAGTACTCTCCCATCGCATGCATCCTTAAGCTTCTTATTTTTCTTAATTTAAAGATTAATCTATGATGTGTTAAACGTCAAAATTATGCTTAATTATGTATAACATTTATATTAGAGTAAATTTCAAAAACTTCTCCTGAAATTTGTTGAAATCACCGTGATCCTTTGTGATTGTAAATCCCACAAACCTACCTAATTATTGTTACGAAACTTTCATTAAAAGTAATAATAAAAAGATGAAGTAATGTCGTTAGGAGAGAAGGCCTATATCATTATTGTTTTGAAAATCATATAAAAGTACTTTGTTTTTAATCAATTTCCGTTAAAAGTAACAGGAAAAAAAGGTTAATTAGTGAAAAAAATATATTAAAATTTAACAAAATATAACATTACGAGTAAATGTTGATAAAGTCTTCAAAACCACACATCAGTGTCTAAAATTTTATCAGACCATATATTTAACATAGAAATTGAAAATTAAAAAAAAAACCCAATAATTGGGCTGCTAGTTTACATTAATATAGAATCCCAGCTCGTCCTTAACTGGCTCTGCAAGGTTCAAATTATCAGCTAGCTTCGGAAATCTCTTACAAGATGTAAAATAGTTAGTCTAGATTTCAGGGGATGTCGATTAAATTTTATAATTTTGTTAATAATATTCTTACAATATTCTGGGTATAATGAAACCTTCACTCTTTCCTATAATTACCTGTACGTGGTAGGTGAGCTGGTGGACTTTCTTTTCCTTATAAATAGAAGCCGCGTAGCTTTCTCTTCTCTCCAAGTCCAATACAATTTCGAACAAGCTTTACTCATCAGCTTCCTCTTAGCTTCCTACTCGATCTTCTACCAAAATAAAAGCTAGCTAGCTTTAACACAACGCGTATCATCCAGCATGCCAGTTGACAGCGTTCCAGTTTCAGGCCAAACTGTCTGTGTCACCGGTGCCGGTGGCTTCATAGCCTCCTGGATGGTCAAGCTCCTCCTGGAAAAGGGTTACAATGTCAAGGGAACTGTCAGGAATCCTGGTAATCAATTGAGCATTAATAATTCCCGGTCAATTTAATTAGTTCTAGCTATTTTTTGTTCCGGATTGTGTCAGGAAATGGAGATTATTGTATTTTATGTGTTAAGATGAAAATTGTTTACTTATTTGTGTCTGTGTGGTTGTAGATGATCCGAAGAATTCCCACTTGAGAGAGCTTGACGGAGCAAAGGAAAGACTAACTTTATGCAGAGCTGATCTTCTTGATTATGAAAGCCTTAAAGAAGCCATTAATGGCTGTGATGGTGTTTTCCACACTGCTTCTCCTGTCACAGATGACCCAGTAAGTTGTCAATTCCCTTCTTTTAAAAATTCTTTTGTAATCTGTTTTGGTTACCAAGAAAATAATCAACGGAAGATTAAGGAAAAAAAAATACAAAGTTTTTAGTAATAGGTAGAAAATCAAAAATCAAATTAGAAAAAAAAGGTAAAGGAAGGAGAAATCCCAACTAATCATTGCACATGAACCGTAGCCTAATGTTTGGTGTGATCGCTATATTGACAAATGGAATCAATCATCTCTTGTGGGTTCCGCAATACTCTGTATCAAATTGTGGTTGGTGAAAACCCATCTTCGTCTCAAAATCTTATCTCACAAAAACAATAAATTTGAAGCAAATGACACGTCTTTGTCTAGCCAATTCCGTGTATAAAAGGGAGTTTCGTATTTCGCGATTGATTTTTGTGCACTTAAATTGTCGAGATTGTTTTCTTGTGAGTTGTGACAATTATGTTAATATTACTTTGACCTACTAGAATATTGTTCGGTCGCTTAGGATATATGCTAATTAATTAACAATTAGCAAGTTGACAAGACGAAGGAAAGCGGAAGGAGGTTTTGTTTTGATTTCTCAAGCAACTCCAGCCAAGAACAAATAAAAATTAATCATACAGATAAATAATTATTTAACGAATCAATTAACCCTTTTAATAATTGTATGAACTGTGGTTTATAAAATAGAAAATTTTGGGATTTTGCTTTTAATGGTGGTGGTGGGTGGTGGTGGACATGGTCGTAAGTTAATTTGTTCTGTTTAATGATGCTGATAATGAAGGAGCAAATGGTGGAGCCGGCGGTGATTGGAACAAAGAATGTGATAGTGGCAGCTTCAGAGGCCAAGGTTCGGCGTGTGGTGTTCACGTCGTCGATTGGTGCAGTGTACATGGACCCCAATAGGAGCCCTGACGTGGTCGTTGACGAGTCTTGCTGGAGTGATCTTGAGTTCTGCAAGGCCACTAAGGTTATTTTCAATCACTTCACTTTTATTAATTATCATTATTTTTTTAGTTAAGATAATGCTAACACGTGTCTCAAATGCACTGCAAGAGAAGTACGTAATTAAGCAGTGGTTCTATTTTCAATGGCCAATTGTATGTCCACCTACTATTAACTTAGTCTTAGTCAGTGAGGATGTCAAAAAAGTGAATCAGTGGGTGAGACAACTTTGAATAGAATAAAATAAAAATAAAAAATATAATAATTGATTTTTTAAATATATATTAATATATTAAAAATATATTATTACTAAATATTTAATAACTAGTAAAAAAATATTAAGATTATATATTAATTTTAAAACTTATTTTTGTATAACTATATTTTAGTTTTATGAATATAATAGTAAAATGTTTTATTTTATAGTTAATTTCAATTGATAATAAATTCGGTAATCGATTAAAAAATAATCAACTTTTTTAAAAAAAATGATATGTTAAAAACACATAGTTAATTCTAAATTAATTTTATAGATTAAAAGTATTTATACTTTAATTAACAACGAATATAAATTATATATAAAAAATAAAATAAAGAAAAATGAGTTCTAATATACTTGTATATTTTAAATAATGAGTTTGGTGGATTAAATGTTAACATATTTTGTAAAGAAAAAAGGATTTGATAAATATATTCATAAGTTTTGGGAGGAAAGTGAAACTAATAAAGTTAAAATGAGCCATCAAAATTTTTTTTGTAACAAAATGAAAAAAAATCACATTGGACTCAGTGGAGGCAATTGCCCCCACTCTTTCCAATGTGGCTCCGTCCATTAATCAACTATCATTTTTTAGATTAGAATCATAAAGTTTTTATTAAGTGTTTTTACAACAAGAAACATTTTTTTAATTTACTGCATTGTTGTTATTAACTTAATAGAATGACATCTTAAGATATATTTATTTTACAACAACAATATAACAAGTGAATTTCAATCACAGAACTGGTACTGCTATGGAAAAGCTGTGGCGGAGCAAGCAGCCTGGGACGAGGCCAAGCAGAGAGGGGTGGACCTGGTGGTGGTGAACCCAGTTCTGGTGCTAGGACCATTGTTGCAACCAACAGTCAATGCTAGCATTATCCACATCCTCAAGTACTTGACTGGGTCAGCAAAGACTTATGCCAACTCTGTTCAGGCATATGTGCACGTTAGGGATGTGGCACTTGCTCACATTCTTGTTTACGAGACCCCGGCCGCCTCCGGCCGATACCTCTGTGCCGAAAGTGTGCTTCACCGTGGCGAGGTGGTGGAAATTCTGGCCAAGTTCTTCCCCGAATATCCCATCCCCACCAAGTAAGTTTTTTCTCCATTGTTATTGACTTGTTTGTACCACTTGCTAGCTATTAGGACAATTAGGTCACGTGATTAATTTCGTGTTAATTGGTGTTTGGTAAATATTATTTTAAAGAAAAAAGTCCTGATAAATCCCCTACAAAGACTATAAGTTATTAAATATATTCTATTTTTCAATTCACTTGGACAATCTGATTTTTTTTTAAACTTAGAAAATAATATATAATAAATTAAAGAAATTAGTTTTACATTTTAAATTCAATACTATTTTAAAAAAATAAAAGAATAAGACTTTGCTGAGTAGTGTTGATGTAAGCAATTATTTCATCAAAAAAATTAAAAAAAAATAAGAAAACAAATAAACATGCTCTCTTTTGTAGTGGAGGTGGAGCAGTTGTACCAACTTTGATTTTGAAAGGGAAAAAACAAGAGGAATCCCACCTACAAGATAGAGACAAAAGAACCAGAAAATTTGAGATAAATAAAAACAATAAAATAAAATCTTACATATGAGTGGAGCTGAGAGATCCTCACCTAACCTCCCATCTCTTTGTCATAAACATATTTAATTGCTAGTTGAAAAAAAAAGTAATAATAATGAGGGATTTTAGGATATTAAATTATTTTTCACCCAAAAAAATAAAATTTAGGAAAAAAAGATATTTATTTCTTTGAAAATTTAGATGAAATTTCATTACTGAAATTTGAAGTAAATTTTGGTAACGGTATGCAGGTGTTCAGATGAAAAGAACCCAAGAAAAAAGCCCTACAAGTTTTCAACCAAAAAGCTGAGGGACTTGGGCTTTGAGTTTACACCAGTGAAGCAGTGCCTATACGACACCGTTAAGAGCCTGCAAGAGAAGGGGCACCTTCCTATCCCTACACAGAGTGAGGATTCAATTAGAATTCAGTCTTAAAAGTGTCTTTAACTATAATTATTGCCATTAGCTATCACTACTTATCATGTGATAGCAGTGTGCTTCTACTGAAGAATATTGTATCACTAAGAAAGAATATAAAAGTGTTTTCTTTTTTGCTTTTATTTTTGTTTTTGTTTTGGTCCTTATTTGTATCAAAACATACATTAATGGGATCATTCCCACTAATTAATCTTAAGTTTCTGATTAAAATGTATCTTTTGATGTTATGAATTTTAATATAGCACTTCAAAATTACTTCCTGCAAAAGTTTTAATTCTCTTTATGTAAAAAAAAAATAATAATAACATAAGTGGCAAATAAAACAAGAAACTGTAAAACAATAAGGGCGACAGATAGATACTTTAATTTAACAATCCTTAAGAAGAGACGTGCCCTAAAAATTTAAAAAGGTTTAAAATATAATTTACTCTTTTTATGTATCTATATAAACTTTTAATAACGTATTCTTTTAACATGATACCAGAGTCAAAATAATTATATAGTCGAACGATATAAATCCTCTTATAATTTTTATCATATATTAATCATGTATAAATAGCATTATAAATCCAAACTTATGTTTATAATATACTAATCATGGATAAATAAACTAGAGATCCTTCTGCTTCTACTTAGAAGAAAAGAGTTGTTTAGAGTTTTACAATAGCCTATTATACACATCATCATAAATTGCAACTGCCCATATAATAAAAATTTATTTTGAGATTCTAGAATATGATGACAGGGAATTAATTGATGCAAAATTTTAATTATTTTTCCAGACTTCCCTGTCTTATTATAAATCAAATGGGATCTTGTAATCATGAGGACATTTATATTGAATAAGCAAGTCGTAAAGAAAAGGATAAAATGGTTGTTTAATAAGTTACTAGCTAACTGATGAATGGATAGGTTCTCCTTTTAGCAGCATATGAAGAAATATTAACTGGGTTGATAATAGTGAATAGGACAACCAAAATCTAACTCATTCTCCTTCCACCCTTGCTTTCACATTTTAAGTTAATGGTCGACAACAAAAATTATCATATAATTTGTCACTGTTTCCATCATATATCATAGATATGTAAAACTTAGCAGAAAAAAAAATAACATATTACTAGTAAACAATTAGCGATAAAATAAATTTGAACGAACAATGATCCTATTTTGATGCATAATATTACCTTCTAAACTTTTTAAGATATTGTTTGGTATGTCTCCTTTTAAGACGTGATCACCTGACAGTGGCATGGAAAATAAAAAGCATTAAAAAGAAGTTCAATGAACACTAAGCCCAACACTTCTGTTGAAGAAAAAATTCCAAGAACAAGCGTCTTTTGGAAACTTTCTAGAGAAAATTTATGAAAAGAGACTATCTAATTTTCCAAATGTGCCAGTCTTTTCTTTTGTATGCACATTTTGAATTAAGCAATTGAATAATGTACAAATGCAAGAATATGAACTTTTTCCGTGTAGTAAACAAGTTGTTGAAAGGTTTTGTCGATCAAACCTTATTGGGATTTGTTGTCGAATCTAATTTACTAATAATATACAAAGGAAGTTATTGTAGCTACTAAAGATTTTCAAGAAAACATGACCCATCAAGCTTGACTAGACAGAACTGACATTACTAAATGATTACCAACTGGGGCTACACTGTTTATTTTAATTGCCTCCTCATTTGACCTGAATTTTTCTTTGTTCATGGTTGCTTCAATCTAATTTGACCTTTTTTTCTTTTAATTTCATTATACCTACCATCAATTTGTATCTTAGTTATGATCAATCTGTTACCATTACATTTTCTTTTTAAGGAGGAAAAAAAAAAAAAAAGAACTACCTAAATTAATTGATTGATTAAACCTCTTTCAGAAGAGATTATGAACCATGTTTCACTCAGCATACTGATGGTTTGCTAACACGGGTTTCACTTGGACTTTGTATAAATTTCAAACAATCCTTATCCCTCCAACAAACACTTCAAGCATCTGGCTGGTAGATGAACGTCACATATAAGTAGTTCTACACAACAGATACATTAATCAATACAACCAAATCCATACAAATTGACTTGATATCACTTGATGGATGACATAAATAACAACAAATGAGACAATAATCAAACATCAAATAAAATAACGTCATGTTAAGATGATTGTATAAGTTGATTGCATGTATAGAATTAGTCTTTACATATTTCATTGTTAAGAGAACTGGATTGAGAAACCTCCGATATCATTGCATAGTGGAATGGGTGAATAAGCTTTACATATTTTCTATGGATAATTACATTGCAGTTTCAAGGTCTGCATTTCGTTTGTTTGGACCCATTACAGAACAAGGCCAGCCTGCAACTAGACCAGAACATAAACTCATAGAAGACACATCACATGTACAGCTCTGTGGCAAAGTAGGAAGGCAAAAATGAGCTGATATTCACCTGGAAAACAGACTAAAACTAATAAGACTTCCACTGTACAGAGGCCAAAACTTGTAAGTTTTTGATGCCTCTCCGTCACTTCTCCGTATCCACACTTTCATTAGCTTCAACTGCGGTAGAACAGTTCTCTTCCTTTGCTTCTTTCTTCGTTTCTACTGGGTTGTCTAAGTATTTTCCTCCAGATCTGCCAACACCAGGAGACTCCCTGCCGCCTATAGGGTTTTCATCCTTGGATGGGCTTGTAGTCTGCTGGGGTTTGCTTAGGGTCAATATCAGTTTCCTGTCTTTCACTACTAACTTGCTAATGGAGTTTTGATCATCCCCTTTTGAACTATTGCCTTTCTCAAATGCATCACTCATGGATCCATTAACGGTAATGGGTTTGTCAAGTATAGGACCATCAGCAGAAGCAACACCTGATTTTCTATCCTTTGCTTTGGACAGAATAGCATAATCACTACTCCTAGAATTCCATAACTTAGTTAAGAGCCAAAAATACCAAAAATAGATTCATAATTCATTAAGTTTATAGGCAAACCTTTTCAAGGATGAGGCCTTCACTTCTTTGACCAGCTCAGGCTTTATTTTACCTTTCTGCTCCAATCTGCTAACATAATGCAAAACCAAAGATGTAAAAGTTGGAGAAAATATAAGGAAATGAGCCCTTCACGGCTACAATGTATGCACAATCTAGAATCCTGGAGAATGACTAGAGTGGGATTTGAGCTATAAACATGCTCGAGACATCATTTTTAAGGCAAAAAAAAAAAAAACAAAAAAATTCATTGGCTAACGTATTCCTGAAAAATCAGTAGCAAAGATTTCTGATATCTTCCAAAATGTCAAAAATTAAGAGAATTGGAGTTAATTCGATGTATTCTAATTAAAATCAGCTGAATGGTTTTCAATAATTCATTGAACAATAAACCACACAAGCATTCTTCATGATTTTTAGAAATATGACCAATTATAGAAGAAAGAAAACTTATAAGTTACATCTTTGAATCAAAAAATGGATTGATTTTGTGCAAAGGTACAAAAGCCACAAATCTTAGTTCCTTGTTTGTAATTTTTTAGGAACAAACAGAAATCACGTGCAACCATGTTCTTCAGCAGAGGTTCAACCACGACTACATACGATCATTTTCTCATAGGCAAACAACATTCTAAACCAAATTTTGAGCAGAAGAGTAGCACATCCATAAATCAGCAGAAGATGAAATGGCCATGAGTGTTAAACAGTAATTTTCTTTTCATCATATGCCTATAACAGAACACTTTCAGCACCAAAGAAAAAGTTTTAATTGGTAAAGAGCAATACTTACGTATCAGATGAAGCATCAGCTTTTAGCTCATCAGCCCCTTGCCCCTGTTAATATCATCCAGCATGTAATATAGCAGTTACTAAACAAGGTATTGAGTCATCAATGAAATAAAATTGCAAAGTGAAGCAAAACACTCACCCCTTTTGACACACTGCCATGTCCAACCAGTTCCCAACGTTCATTTCTGAGATCCAATCTCTCTTCATCACCATCAGCATACAAGATCTATACAAGAAGCCAAAAAAAATATCTAACAATATGCAGACCGGTTTAAACGAAAGATCACAGATCCAAGGCTTGAGGAAGAAACAGCTGATAACTTGTGATATAGAATGATGTTTGGTTGTGTAGAGTAGACATATAGCATTCAAAGTCATTTTACCCGGTGCTTCTTTTTGATGTGGCTGTAGGAATCAATAACACCTTCATAAAACCTGCAGAACAAGATGATGCATATAAGAAATGGGTATTTTGCTTCTGTCTACAAATATTTTTCACAAATTTAAATATAGCTATGGGCAAAGGACTCAGAAGTACAGGGTAAAAAATATACAATATCATTATAAACTTAGCAAATGCATATTCAAGACCTTTGGGCAGCTTTGGAAACTTTAGAAACACAAAAAGTTGACAACACATGTATAATATGCTGCCAGATAACATCACAAATCCTTACTCCAATCCATTGCCAGATGTATAACATATTTTTGAGTGAATTCTCCTTCATGTCATAAAGCTTGCCTAGTCTATAGTCAAGATTCAGCCCATCCGTCCAGTGAGATAGTGTTGGCCAACAGCAGAATGCAATACAATCTCTAGGCATTGATAATGCATAAAGTGTCCATGTTACCTTCTCCAGCTACTAGTTCCTTCTTGTACAAGAATTATGGTTTAAAACCTTAATAATTTTCCAAAGAGACCTATTAGCAGTTAATAGTCATGTTAGGAAGGAAAAAGAGGCGTGATTGCCCTGAATCTCAACAAACCTTGAGACAGATATATGCAGACTTATTCAATCTGTCTCAATCTCCCAACCAACAGTAGAAGGTGAAGGAGATTTCTAATGAATCGTAGAATAAAACTCTATAAAGGTATACAGAAGCTGGTGAATACAACAAAACTTCTACAGACCAACAAACAGTAGAAAATTCAACCATTAACTGCTTTACAAGAATATGACACAACAGGGTATGAATCTGCAAGTACTGAAGTGCTCACGTCTTGTCCAATGGCCACCAAACCTTTATTCTCCTACCAACCAATTGCTCACCAAGCCCAGGCGTTTCAGAATCCTAAATTGGAAGAATAAATTAGATTAAAAAATGTAAAAGTTGTAAAACATGACAATGAGCTTCACAAGAGAGGGAGAAGAAAGGAAGGGTAGCCAGCAAAATTACTACTAGATGGAAGTAGAATCTGCAAAGATTACTTTAAGAGATGAACAAAATTAGCAAGAAAGCATTACCAACTAAGAAGAAAATATTCAAAACAACCAAGTGGTGCAGCTTCCTAAACATCTCATGGGAATTCTGAGCTTTCAGGGTAACATAAGCTTTCAAGTAAAAGCCGTTCCGTTGTGCTAAGGAAACAAGGGACAAAGGAAAGGACTTCTTGATGGATGTGGTTACTTGTTTGTGATATTTGATGTTTTACAACTATATATGTAAACTTATTTTCCTAGAAAAAAAAAATTATTACAGAATTCATGGAAATCTTCTATGCTACTTTCTGAAAGTTGTGAATATTAGCAAAAGTTGGATAATTCAGCCAAAGAATGTCCTATATCTTTCCAACAAAAGATGACTATATCATTCTTTAAGGACATTTTATGCAATAGGAATAAATGATGCCAAAAATCTTTCCAACAGAATCATGACATATTACAAGTTATAGGGCAGAAGACAATAAAAAATCATACCATATCCTTTCCGTCAGTATTCTTCCCCTTGACTTCTCTTTTAGGCGTCTCCTCCGAGTAATTTTTGGCTTTTTTTGATGATTTAGCTGAAACCTTAGAAATCATCTTCTTCTATATAGTTGACAAAAGGGAAGATAATGTGAGAGGTATATAATAGCAAAAAACGTATAACAAAACCAAAGGGAAAGAGGAACAAGTCAAAGAACCACCATAACTTTACAAGTTATATGGCAGAAGATCAATAGTATATTCATACCACTTCCTTCCCAGCAGAATGCTTCTTCTTCATGTCTGTTTTAGGAGTTTCCTCAGTGTTATTTCCACCTCTATTTGATGATTTAATTGCAGCCTTAGAAATCTTCTTCTTCTTTATAGTTGACAAGAGGGAAACATAATGTGAGAGCTTATACCAAAATAAACATTTTACAGATATAATAGGATTTTAAGAGAACAAAATCCTCTTTCTGATTCATACCTTTGCACCAGAAGCTTCATTACTACTTTTCACAGAATCATCAGCAACCAAACCACGTTTCTTGATATTTCTCTGGACTGATGACTTGTCCTCCTTAATACCCCTTTGCCTTGCTTTTGTAGCCGACAGCTTCTCTCGTTTTTCATTTAGATCACTTGGGACCTCAGCTTCCTTCTCCAAAACTCCACGTCTTGGTGTTTGGGTTGTCTTTTTATCAGTCTTTTCAGAAAGTCCACGTTCTAAAGAGCGCTTACACCGTTTTATTTCTGACTCATGTCTGCCTTCAAGCTCCTTTTCCAAAGTGTTTGCAGATTTCTTCAACCTGACTGACGGCGAATCAAGATCACCATCTTGATCCCTCATGCTCCCTTTTTTCTTTGGCCGGCCCCCTCTAGGATGGCTTTCATCATCGAGGCTGCTTTTTGGAGCAGGGAAGCAAGGTTCACCCATTTTATTTTGTGTTGTCAGTTGAGCAGTCTTCTTGGAATCTGGAATTGTGGAGGGTGAACAATCAAATTCCATATCATGAGACTTTCTGCGACCAGATTCTTTAGCAGTTTTTCTTCCACTAGAAATCCAAGAATGGTCATAGCCTTCCTCTGGATTCATCAAGGAATTAGGTTTCCTACCCCTTTTCTTTGAAGCACTCTCTGGCTCAATTTCTAGCATGGCATTCCTTGCAGAGTCTAAATTATCAGGTCCACCACTGCCTCTCACATCAATACTTCTGGAACGCTCAGCATATGAACACTGCTCTAACACTTTTGAGGACCTATTATTTACAAAGTACTCCTCATGCCTAGATGGAGCAATTCCATTACACTTCATTGCCTCGGAGATATCATCGACATCATGGAAAACTTCTCCAGGAAAAACAGAATCTAGTCTCTTAGTCGCCTGACCAACAGAAAAATAACCATAAGAATCAAGTGTTTAAAAATAACCATTAAAAGAAATGATAAATATTAAAACATCAAAAGTAAATAACAATAGTTCCAATTTAATATAATCAAATAGACATGTTAATGGAATCCTTAAAAACTTCTGACCTGCATGATAATACAATTTACAGAAACTGCTAACATCTCAGTTTCACTCTACATGTAGTATATTATGACCTCACAAAATATGCAGGATAATGTTGGATCCCAAAAATATGATGTATTGCAAGATTTGCACAGTTTTTGTTTTTGTCCCTTGCAACCTAAAAAACATCTGAAAACGCAGGCAGCTTCACCCCTTTTAAATAAAAAAAATTCTACTTCCCAGGAAATTTTAAGAAGTTACCTTGTCATATCATAAATTTTGATCAGCCTTATATACACATCTGATACAGATTACTGCTCCATTTTACTTATATCCAATGCAAATTTATGAATCTAGTAGATGAGGGCATCGTGCAGTCTATCCCAGTTTTATTTTCTGATGGCCATTTTGGCGACGATATCAACTCTTGTAAACAAACTTTCCTCAGTTTACGATATATTTGCTTTCTTTGTCACAAAATCAAACAAAAAATGCAGTGTCCATACGAGAGCAACTAAGAATCTGAATCATCCTCAGGAATCTTTCAAAGATACAAATTTTAAAGGTCTAAATTCGGCAAATGAAATCAAATATAAATAGACAGTGTATTCAATCAATGCAAACAATTGCATGATGCAGAACAATATCACCAAACTTAGAATACCAGTCACTGAAAATTAAATAAGAAGGAACATACCAAATACTTCCCAGTATCATTAAGATGATCATCATAGAGGGTTCCATGTCCGCTTTCGCATATATGGGAAACTACCTCAGCATACTCATCCAAAGAAATGCCTCTAGACTGCACTGCTTCCACAAGCCTGGATTTGAGCTTTGCAGCACAATTAGTGAAAACTTTCTCTCCTAGCTTCCAGGAAATAGGAGAAACATCCTGAAACGACCATAAATAACTAAATAAATATCAAAGAAGCAAGTAAAAGTATCAACGCAACAAAATGTTGCATAATAGCAATTACTTGATTCTCCTTTCGGACACTAGCCAAAAGAATACTGAGAATATCCCATGAAATATCTTCGCTTTCATCAATTACCAAGGTCATAATAGTTTCCATGGCTGAAAATACAGCATGGGGATAGTTGGACCTTCAGAATTTAGCAAGAGAACACCATTAATAGAGAATCACATACAAAATATAATTGCAGATAATAAGAAATGAAGCAGGATATCAAGTTCTCAACCATTACTAAAATAAAAAGAGAAATGAAGTTATCTCAATTTACTGCAAGAAACAAATATTCTAAGACCATTAGGACAAAAATTAAAAGGTGTCTAGGAGTTCAAGCAGAGACTAACATCCTATCCACCAATCCACAACAGAGATCTTACATTCAATCTACTTATATAAGAAGTTATTTTTGTATTTGCCTTTTTATTGTGTTTGATCCACATGACAAGCCTGCTGATTAGACCCAGCCTTGCACAAACATGTTAAAACTTGAATAGTTTTGTTGGCATCTTATGTATCAGCTTAAACTTTAAAGGTAATATTTTTTAGTAAATTTATTGGACACCCAAAATCTTTTCTAAATATTATCTGCGTCTACTTGTTCATTTTCAGTTGAAAAGTTAGCTTCCTAAAATCTACCTTCACATTTCAACAACCAATATACGTCTGATTCTTACTTCTAATCATTGGTCAATAGTCACAAGAGAAGTACAAGCTGGATAGAAGCCTACTATCAAACGAGTAAAATATTTAAGTCATCTTTAATGCTCTTACTATATGAGCATGGCAAGGGTGCTCTCTCAAACTGGCTCTTCAGAGAAAAAGTGTTAAAACTCCACGAATACAACAAGTTTCAGGGGTCAACAGTCAAGCAAATGCTTCTATCTCATGCGATGGAAGAAATTATCTTTGTTAGTCGCCAGTTCAATAGCATTTACCGTACTCAAATTCCAACATAAAAAAGGAGCTGAACTCCACTGGAAACCAACGAACAGTATTTGCAGTTTGTTCACTGATCACGCAGAATCCATGACAGGAAACTGTTCTATAATAAAAGTAGAAAAAACAAACCAGTAGCTGAATTTTATAGAAAGGTCAGGTTTCTGTTACTTAAAATTTGCACAGAAAAAAGGAAATAATTTTCTCAGAGATTTAGCTATTTTAATAGAGCAGTTGATAGATTTTGTAAAGTTGGTTAAACTTTTAGAATTAAACAGATGACTAGTCAGAAATTTGTGTTTTGTTTAAGTTCAAATCATAAGTCTAAAGATTTTAATCTTTTATATGATGCAAGGAAAATAAATATATTGCCAAGGCGGTTAGACATTCCCAAGTCTTTCTGGACATCAAATATTTAATAGGACCATAACCATGAAAGATTCATCCTAACATTTGCAAGTATGAAAATCATTTATAGGAGATGCCGAGACTTGGAAACAGAACCACATAAATTTCAAGTTCATAAACTTGCAGGAAAAGAACAGGGTTCCCCTAATTATCTCAAGACTGAAGTGGTTTGTTCTTAAGATACAAAGACGCTAATGCAGAGAGTTCCCTGCTGTTGGAACAACTAAACAAAAAATACTTTTTCTCATCACCTAGCAAAACTGACACAACAATTCACACTAAATCCCTCAGAGGAAAAATAGTCCCAGCCAGCAGCTTGAACATGTAACATGTTATCTCTAAAAATATGTAATAGGTCCACCAACAATGACAGCATCTAACATCAGAGCAAGAACGGAGTTCACCTAAGGAAATATACATGTTGAAGTAAAAACTGGAACACATAAAAGGTTTGTTGACTTTTGAAAGGTTATATTGAACCTCATTATGGTGTTTGCAGTTTGCATATTTATAACTCTATTTGCACAAATTCGAACACTTCTATTGCTCTGAACTACAGAATTCAAAGAAAAAGGAGTTGCCTTCAAATCAAGTGGAATACTCTACCAAATTGAACGGAAGATTGGACATTGGTTTTATTTTAACCATTTTAGTTCCACAAATTAAAAGATTCGAAACTGATATTTTGGTCCCATGAAGTGAATAACTTTGTCTAAACCTTTGCATCATTCACATTCAAAATCAAGTCATGTGATGTAATGAACTGTAACTTCTGGCCTTAAATGGGACAGGGAATTATCTTGTGGCAGTTTGTAGAAATTGACTAATAAGTAGTAACATTGAGACAAACAGACATCTACATGAGACAGAAAAATTGTAAACAACATTAAAAATGAACTTACCTGATCAATTTTAGGAAAAGTCGAAACATCTCAACAATCAATGTATCACACTCAAGATCTAACATCACCAAGCATGACCTGACCTTTGCAACAGTGTCAAGAATGGAAACTGCCTTTGTATAACTGCGACCAGACACATGGGACAGTTCTTCAAAAGCTGCTACAGACAGCTGAAAAATTTCCTGCAGACCAACAATTTTGGAAACAGAAAACAGAAGAGTCAAGGAAAACATCCTCTCACTGCAAACATGAAAGCAAGTCCTTTGTCGTAGAAATTTGTATAATTTGAATTGTTCATTCAAATTTGAGAACTTTTATGAATTAAGATGAGAACCTTCATAATTTCATCGTCATACGGAGCCTCTGGTGCTGTAATTCTGGTGATTTCACTAATGCAAGTTGCAACTGACAACCTCACATCCACGTTTGAGTGCCTCAAAAGTTCATTGGCAATTAAAGCCCTCATTGATGGTAGAAGTGCATCTTGCATTGATTCTGATGGCGCTTGCTCCACATTTGTAAGCAAATGCTCAGCTTTCTAACAGATAAAAAAAAAAAATAGAATGAATCAAGGGAGTCAGGTGAAAAGTGAAATAGTCAATAAGAAGCCAAAAAATAAAAGAGCAATTTCAAAAACAGAAAAAAATCTCAAGACCTCGGAAGAAACACAGAAGCCATGGGAAAAAACAAAATCAGGAAGCAGCAAAGACAGACCAAAACAAGTACTCTTACAGGTACAAACCTCAAACATTTATTGAGTTGTGACAAAGAAATTAGCTCAACAAAAAAGATATAAATTAATCAAATAGTTAAGTAAACATTAAACCAGTTGCTCTACATAATTCATTCGCCAAGGAGGCATCCATGCATACATAAAACAATAACAGATTCAAAGAAACCTTGAGATTGATAGAACAGACAATCAATGACAATATGCTAAGAATTAATTATATAGACATATAAAGATGATATCACAAAATACTTGAAAACATTGGCCTTGTTAGCTTTCTTATCACTACTATTATTATTTCTTTTTAATAAGAAACCGTGAAAAGTATATTAATCAGAAATGAGATAGTCACAAAGTGGACTAGCTGACAACTATGAAAGCAAAAAGTCGAGGAAAGGGTAACCACCCTATACAGAGACAGTAGAAAAGACATATATTGAACCCCAACATAAACTATCCCGTCACTAAACAAACACTGACTATACAAAAATCATCCAATATATATTCCCAGTTAAGATGAATGAAGAAAAAAGAAGACTCTTGAAATTCCTTTGCAACTGAAGCCTACAAGGAGCAATATAAATGAATTCTATCCACAAACTACCAATGTCTCCTTTTTTCCTCAACAAGAAATCTTTTTGTTACTCTCTTGCAATAAAACCCACAAACTACTAATATCTTTTATTTTTTCCCTTTCCCAACTTTCTTACCATTCATATAACAAACAAACATCTATCCAACCGAAGTACCAGACATTATGAGTAACAATTGAAGAAATAAAAAGGCATTTAAAATTAAAACATATCCACCCATGAGAACAAAACAATGTAGGTTATATAAACAAATCCAAAATACCAAACATGGCAGCTAGTAATGGAAAAAGGAATACCACATCGCACAAACAGTCATCAGCACTTGAAACCCACAATGCTGGTTTTACAAACAAAAATTCAACCCAAAAAAGTCTTACCATAACATACATGATACATATGTATAATTTCAATGACCAAACTGCAAAAATATATAACGTATAACTAAAACACTTACCTATAGTCTATTTGCAAGCAACTGGTAAACCACAAAATACCAAACTGATAAACCCATTACACCCACAACAAACACAAACCCATTTGCAGTCATTGCTCATAATTTAACATTCCAACCAAAAAATTAAGCATGCATATCAACGTCACCCAACCAACAACAACAACCCATTTGACCCACAAAAAATAAGCATGTACAAGAGAGCAAACAAATAAACAGTTGGTCAAAAAGAGGGCCATTACATCAAGAAGAGTGGTGAGTTCATCCACAGCAGATGGTGGACTTAGAAGCATATTTCCAACCTCCTTAAGCTGCTCTTCAATCTCCATGTCTCTCCTTGAAGCAGCCATTCTCACTCTGAACAAAACCCTAGAAGTTAAAGCTGAAAATTTGGGGTTTTGGGTGAGAACCCACAAGGGAAGTGACTCATTTTTGGCATTTACACAAAAGGGCTTGCCTTAATCTGTTTACTTATTACAACTCAACCGCAAGCAAAGCAAGCGACTTGAGAGGCAAGGCTGAACATGCAGAGAAGGCAAAGGGTCTCGGATTCCGCCTGCTTTATTCATTTTGCATTGTTATCAGTTGCTTTTGCATCCGCTAGCCTAGCTACTACTTTGTGTGATGTGTGCAACTTTTGCACTTCAGCTGGCTGTTCATGTTGATGCCTGTGCTTTGGGGTTTTTTTTTTTTTAATATAATAATAATAATATTATTATTATTATTATTGCAAAACTTTGGTTCCATAATATAATTAAGTTGAGAGTGTGGTTTAATTTTTTTTAATTATCGTACCAAATTCAACATAAAAGATAAAAATACATTTCCAAATGAATTTAATACTTGAAAGTGTACAAATGAATTGTACTTATAAACTTGTTTTGATTAATAATGAACTCACTTGTTGAATAGTAAAAAGTTGCTCCTTGTATCATTAAAAAAAAAAAAACGATGACAATATAATTAGTTTTGTCTAATTTCCCATGTTTCACAAACATATGTTGGACAATTTCTCATTTCTATTTTCATTAGATAAAAAAAAAAAAAAAAGGCTAATTACACTCAAATTTTTGTTCTATTCACCCCTTTTTTAATTTATACTATTAAATTATCTTAAATCAGATTACTATTGAGAGTAATATAAATAAAGTATATTTTTTATTCCTTCCAATTATCTTTAAACTCATGTCTTTCTCTACTACTTAAAAAAGATAATAAATAAGGTTTTGATAATATATCTAACCCGCAATTTTGACATGTTTACTTATGTTTGGCATGATTACTGATAAAGATTACAATTTTTGAGAGATTAAGAAAAACCAGATTTAGCGGAACTGATGATAGATATTTAGTAGAGTAATAAAATTGAAATATCGAGATTTTCAGTGCAAGATATATAAATAAATTGAATATTTATAAATAATAAATTGAATGTTTGTATGCAAGTTAATATTTCAATTTCAACTAGAACCGTTCTGAGCCCAATTTCAAGTTCAATTTCTAGGTCCACATAGAATTTGACTTGCTGAGGTTGCCAATTTGACATTTTATGTTTATTTTATATATAAAATTTTATCCGTCAATTTATTTTCATAATTATGAGTTTCAGTGTAAAGAGCAGTTCAATGTTTTAATCTTCTTATTTATTAGGCCCACATTTTAATACAAAGAGTTAAAATTTTAAATTGGTGTAATTTTCTTGGTAAACCTCATTCAATTCCAAAATTAGCTTTTGTGTCAGCTTTTATTTTCGCCGAAATTTATCTGAAAATACTATTTTTTACAATGTATTGGCTTTAAGAAAATTTCGTGTCGTTTTTACCCTCTTGTAAAGCATGATGGCTCTATCAACTGCAAGTTTTAAGCCAACTTTAAGCGATGGTACTTGCAGGATTAATCCGCTTTCCAGTTTCACAAAAACATTTATCCAGCATAAACATGGATGATCATGTTCTTTTTATTAATTTTAATTGAAGATAAATAGTTAAAAAATAAAAAATAGGGTCTAATGAGAAAATTGTGGGGGCTGAAACAGAATAGCACAACCCCAATGCATATTATTGATACATTAAGCCAAATAAAGGCCCAATTTTTGGATAGATGACGAGAGGAAGCGAGAAGGAAAAGGGCTTGATGTTGCCACTGGAGGAGAGTGGTGGCACTAGAAGGTTGTCCGATTCTGTCGATCATATGAGAAAGAGGTGGGTAAGATGAAGAAAAAGAGATTGAAAATAATTTTAGGGTTTGTTAATTTTCGTGAACATAAATTAAGGTTTCTTTAGATTGGAATCTGCAGAAAAGGGATTGAAGAAGAAAGATGAAGAAAGAAGAGGGAAAGGTAAAAGATGTTGACATATTTTTATTTTATTTTATTAAATTTTATGCTATATTTTATTTCTCCTATAAAAGGGCCAAAAACCCCCAAAGTTCTCCTTACCGCCCCGTTGTTTAAAAAGTAACGTTCAACCCCCACTTTAACACAAGAAGGGTATTAAAATTAATTTTTTCAATGTTAAATGTTAAATAGAATAATTAGACGGCACTGATCTGACCCAAACACGGGATTTCTTGGTTAAAACCTCACATGTAAATCACTCAACCAAAGAAATACTAGATGAAATATGGTTGCAAAAACTTTATTTATTAACATGAAATAAAATCTTGAAATTTACAAATAAGAATATAAGAAATATGTTATAGAATTAATCACTTTAAAATTAAGAATGAACAATGTGAATTAAATAATAGAAATATTAATAATTTAAAAGTTAAAAATATATTAACCACGATAAATAAATACTTTTAAATTAGAAATCTTGAAATTTATAAATAAAAATATATTAATGATGATAAAATAGATATTTCGTATACTTTTAATTATGAATTTCAATATTTTATTTCACGATAATGTTAAATAATTATTTTGTAACTGCATTTTATTTAGTATCACACTAGTTGGGTGGTTCACATTTGAGTTTTTTACCGAGTAATCTTGGGTTGAGATCGAATCAAATCAGTGCCATCCAATTTTTTTATTTAAACATTGAAGAGACCTTAATAGACTTTAATACACTTCTGTCTTAAGTTTTCTTTAATGTAAGTGTTAAAGTAGGAGGCTTGGGGGCTGGACGTTACTTTTCAAACAACAGGGCTGACACGAGTACTTGGCCCAAACCTTGACGGTTTTACTTTTTCCCCCCATAGAAAGGAAAATTCCCCTAACGCCATTGGTCGATCCCAGATAGCGTTAGAATATAGGGGTGTTTATGTTGCTTTTTCAAAAGTTGGGGGGACAATGTTATTCTACCAAACGACAGGGATATTTGTTCACCAACAAGAAGAAAATTTTGGAACTCGTAGGTAAAACACTGAATCCCTTTAGAATTTGGTTATTTTTACTTTAATTGTTGTTGGGTAGAACTTTGGAATCTCTTCAAAATTTGGCCATTTTCACTTAACTATTGTTGGGTGGAGCTATATGCATTCAAAACATTCATCTTAGTACCCATTTACTCTACTTAAAATGTAAAAACCTATACGACCTCCATAATTGAAAAATTAAAATAATTTCATTATTAAATAAAATAAAAATAATTACATAAGTTTCATTAATTTCTTCATCTAATTCAAAGGACTGCAATACATCTATTCGATCTTATTTTTTCATTCTCAAATAGCAAGCTATTGCTATTCAATTTCTGGTTCAAAATACAAGATAGAATCGAACATAATATGTTCAAACACAAGATGAGTAGGGTTATTGCACTTTTTTTTTTCATGTAGAGAAATAAAATATCGACTTTTAACTAAAGCATTACAAGCTTTGGAAACAACTGAATTGCATAAGAGATTTTATAGGTAATTTTGAGAAAACATCAATCACAACATCTTGAGAAAGTTTTTCATTAGATTCTAAGATCATCATGTTTTCAATTATAGAGATTAAGATGGATACATAAAAGGCAAAAAAAAAAAAGTAATTTTTTAATGCATAATAAAACAATTTTAAACCAATGGCAATGTAAGAGATAAAGAACAAAAGTTACATGTTACCCTATATTTTGTGTGGTTAATTTGCAGTTGATATGAAACACATATATATAAAAAGAAATGCAAGTTTTGCTTTGATCGATTCTTATTTACTCAGATCACAAAAGCTTTTTTTTCAAACAATCGATTTGAATTGCAAATGTGGTATTAAGTTAATTAACATGATAGCATAGGAGAAAATTTTGGAGAATGACAAAAGATGAATTATGTATGAGATAATTATGTAAATAAGTTAGATTTTTAGATGAATTTGATCTCTTACTTGGTTAGGATTAATTTTTGTGATCTAATTTTATCTTGTACTTTACACTGTGTAATACATTACAATATTTATTTATGTAAAAAGGTCAAAAGAAAGAAAAAAAATTCTTGGTGACAATTTTTTTTTTTTGCAATAAGAATCTTACTAATAATCTATACAAATTGATCATATGATACGATTTGACAGATCGAAGAAATGGAAAATAGAAATAAATAAAAATAAATTAAATGGACGATTATACCAATAATGCAATAATAAGCCACTAATTATGTGTATGGAGAGTTTCGTATTATAGTGTTCTTCAATAAGAAAAATGTTTATCAAATATTATTTTTGTAATATATTTCTTTTTCTTTTTGTAATACACAAGTGACCCTAATTAGTGTTTAAGGTAATTCATAAACTAAAATATTAATTGTTCTAATTACCAAAATATTAATGTTGTGCTGTTAGGTAACTAAATGATGGGAATGCAATACCAAACACGCAAATTAGGAAGGAAAGAATTGAGAAGTGGAGGTCACATATAACTCATTAGATACACCAAAATTATACATTAGATTAAACTATATAATCATTTTTTTTGGATATATATTACAAATATGACTTCAAATGTTTAGTAATTAAAATTTGATACAAAAGAATAGAAAACTTGAATAGAATAGAATATACAAATATATATAGACGTATTCCCGCATTGCGAATCACTATTGAATAATGATAATTATTGATTTGATCATGATAAATTTTGCACAACTCTTGATCTAAAGATTATTGAATAATAGTACATAATTTTTATTTATTTACCTCGGTATTGACAAGATTGCTGGTAAGTGGCAACTCTAAATTGTTTTATTTTTATTTTATTTACCTCAGTATTGACAAGATTGTTGGCAAGTGGCAACTCCAAATTGTTATATTTTTATTTTGTTGATTGGCTTACTTGCAATACTCTCCCGCTGGCACCAATATAACAAAATCCATGAGAAAATCTTGGGTGCATCCGCTGCAAAGCTGACGTAGTGCAGCAAGCCAATGGGATGCACCCAAAGTGGATTGCCGTGCCACGTCATCCCAGCCACGTGGTACACCAGATACACCCAAGTTCCTCTCCAAATCTATATATAGAATGTTTAGAAAACTCAGTGGAATACCCCCATCACTAATCGGAAATAAAAGAAAAGAATTTTAAAAAGAAGAGGAGGCTAAATATGGCTAATAGCACTGCTAAGTGTCAACTTTTGATCAAACCATCAATGTTTTAACCAAAGACGTATGAAAAAAAGAAGAGATGTTCAACTGCAATAAGTGCAACAAAATACTAATGTTATAACAACTAAACACTCAGAAATCTCTCCTTGGAGTGAGGCATCAAACAAATTGAACAAAAAAGACAGGTCTCTCTGTAAATAAAGTCTAGAAAGACTCCAATGAGCTTTAGGAACATTTGTTACTCAATGAGACTTCACATGCTGCTGAACCACATTGAGACCATCACTCTCCTCTCCGAAGTCCTGTAAACCAGGTATGGCAAGTTAAACAAATCGTCATAGCAAACCATTAGAACAATAAAATTTCAATATGGAATGATTCATACCCTCACAACGACGCAGGAACAACCTACGACCTTCCTGGCCTTTCCCTCTGAATCAATCTTACATAACTGCAGACAAGGAAAATGATTAATAACAACATTAAATTGAATGATGAATACTAAAATTTTGAAGTCATCTAAACATAAGCGGGCCAACGTAAACCAAATTTCAGAGACTTGGGATCAATCTTTGCCTAGCTAGAAAGAATTAGAATAACAACACGAGCAGGATTACCCCTTGATCACGAACTACAAAAATCCATATCTAAGGATATGCAGAGAAGAAACTAGTAACTGTAACTGGTAAAAAAAACCAATAGCAAAAAGAACTAAATTAGATGCTGAAGAGCCCATTCTATATATAATGACTCATCATCAGGTAGAGCTAAAACGCTTCAATCCAGTGGCTTCTGTATCTTTCATCAATCATCAAATTTTGCATTGCATTACACAATCACAACAAAAACTACCAAGAGTCTTCTTCTAGAACAAAGTCATCAGGATGCCAGTAAGTCTTTCTTACGAATGATCTCCGCCAAAAATAAACAACTAAGAGAATATACTAGGGACATGATAAGAATAGTCTATAGATTAGACACAATACAGAATTACTATGCAAAGCCAAAAAAGAATCACAAACTGATGCAGTTGATACAGAAGTACACTATCAAAGACAGTTTAAAGGAAGAATTGCAAATAATACTCACGCCAGCCCACTCGCCAAGGGTCTTTGCACTTGGAACCGTTAGCAAACTCACATTGTGGTCGGCGCAAAGGGCTTTCACCAACTTGACATAGTCAGGCTGGTTACAGTCCTCCGCCAATACACAGAGCTGGGCAGTGTGCTTCTCAATAACTTTAGCACCTTCGTGGAGGCCACGAGCAAGCCCACCGTGAGCAAGCGACTTCCTAAGGACAATCTGCAGAGCAGTCATGAGATCCATTGTCTCACCAAGAGGAGCAGCGGTCTCAGCTGCAGGAGCACCCTCTTCACTGCAACAAATTATAGATCAAAATGTAAAAATTTTCCCTTTCTTATTCAAAATCAATTAGTAAATACTCAAATCTATACTAACCCACTAAAACAACCACAATTGAATTTTGTTTCAAAAAATAAACCACTCAGAATCATGACCAGTTGTCAAAGCCATATACTTAAATATCAATCGAAGACTAAAACGAAACAACAAAAGCATGTTCACTAGAAGTATTTTCAAATAACAAAAAATACAAAAACAAAATAAAAAACTAAGTTTCCTTTCAGACCCGCAAAATAAATTCTCGCAAAACAAATGAAAACACTTACAAGCAACAAAAACTAAACTTGCCCCAACAATGTTAAGTAGCTATAAGTCAAGAAGAGCGTACTTACCCTGACATTTTTTCTCGTTGATGTTCAGAAATTTCCTTCTTCTTCCTGAAAAACCCAAAAAAAAAAAATCTTAACTTTGAGTTTAGAGAATCTTATTCACAAAACTGAGGCCAACACATTAAAGAAAAACGAGAATAAGAGGCAACGATGGTGAGACCTTGCCGCAGAGAGTGAGGTGAGAGAGGCCTGTGACTGCGAGCAATTGAGAATGGCAAAACGGGGAGATGCGAATTTAAATAGCAGGGCTAAAACCCTAGCTCGCTTGGGGATTTACGGTATTGCCCTAAGTTTTAGGCTTCTAACTGGGCTCAGAAGAATTGTGATTGTTCTGGCCCATATAGAACTCTTTTGGCTTCCTTTGAACTGTTAGGTGGCGTTTCAGAGTCAGGATTGGACTGGACTGAGATTAGGATTGAGACTGGACTAGATTAGACTAGACTATAGATAGTACTGTCTTATATTTGGTGTAGTATAAGACTGGACTATATTAGTATATAATAAAATTTTTAGAAATCAATTTTTAGGTATAAAATAAATTATTTTTATTCAAGTTTGATTTAAACAAAAATTAATTTAATATTTATTAAAAATATTTAAAAACTTGTTAATGCTTTTATAAAAATTAACATATTTTGCATTTCATTAGGAATTAATTATTATATAAATTATAAATAATAATTTTAATATTTTGGATTATTTTTCAATTATTATTACATCATTTTTATAAGTAAATAATGAAGATTAATTTTGGATAAAAATAATTAAATATGTAAATATAATTAAAAATTATACTATATTCTGAAATTATTACAAAGGTGATATAATTATTTATTATATATATATAAATTTCTATTAATATTTCATTTTTATTATATGAAAATAAAATTATTTTGAAATTATTAATTGAGTAATCCAATTAATTATCGTATTTATAAATTTTTATATTATTATATTAATTTTTTAATAATATTGGATTTTATTATATAAAAATAAAATTATTTTAGATTTATTAATTAAGTAGTTAAATTAATTATTGTATTTATAAATGCACATATTATTTTATTAATTTTTAAATAATATTCCATTTTATTATATAAAAAATTATTTTGGAATTAATTATTTGAGTAATTCAATTAATTATTGTATTTATAAATGTTTATATTATTATATTAATTTCCTAATAATTTTTTATTTTTATTATATAAAAATAATATTATTTTGGAATTATTAATTGATTAATTCAATTAATTATTGTATTTCTAAGTGTTTATATTATTGTAATATTTTTTTTGGTAATATTTCATTTTTATTATATAAAATTAATATTATTTTGGAATTATTAATTGAATAATGTAATTATTTATTATATTATGAGATTTTTTATTTTTATATTAATATGAGTGTAATAATATTTCTTTTTGCATTATATTAATTTTTCTAAAATTATTAATGATAATATATTTATTTTTAATTTTTGAGGATATATATTTTATATTATCTTTTTAATGTTTTTATTAACAATTATTTTATTTTTTATTATATTATATCACTTATTATTATTAATTATAATAAGATTAAAAGATTAAAATAAAAAATAGGTTGGCCAAACTTGGGACAAGGAGTCCCATGGTGAAACATGGGATAAGTTGTCCCATGAATTTGGCACTATTAGGACTAGACTAATCTCCTTAAAATGCTCCAAACAAGAGATTAGGACAAATAGTCCTAAAAATGAGTCAAATCCCCCATTTGTCCTGTCTCCCAAACATGCCCTTAATGGATTGGTTGTTGGACTTTGGACTTCTCATCTTGTCGATGATCTAAAACCAAACCAAATCAATTCTAAATGTGTTTTGTAATTAATGCAAAAGGTTAATATTTATACAAATTAAAGTTATGATTGACGTGAAAGAATTATATTTATACAAAGTTAAGTTAAATAAGTTAGGTTCAATTCAGCTAGTGTCATATTTTAAATTGGTCAGAAATAAATAAAACAAAAATGAATTATTTATAAAAGAAATTTGATTTCTTTATTTAGAGAAAATTAACTAGATACGTTTTTTAATTTGATCCAGACATCACTTTCTTTTATCTCTAGATAAATATTCGAAATTTAAAGGCAAAGTAGTATCAATATAAAAACAGAGAGTCTGCAGAAAAGATGACTATAAAGCCCCAAACTCTCTAGTAATAATAATAGCTGTTATCAAAGCCACATATGTTGATCCAATTGTTATTTTCTTAAACCCTAAGAAAATTGGTATTATTAGTAATTATGAAAATTGATATTTACTTTTGGAAATTGAGAATTGAAAGGATGTATAGTTTTATTCAACAATGATGTTATGATAACAAGTACATGTATAGATGATATTATTGGTGGGAGTAGACTTCTTTTAGAGTGATTAACTAGTTAAAAATAATTATAACAATAATAAGTGGTATTTATGTTATCGCTAAAGGTTCCATTTGAATCATTACATTGAGTTATAATTCTTTAAATTTCACAAATAATTTGTATGCAAATTTTAAAAGGAAAGTTGTTTAGTTGAAATAGTAATTAATTTAGAAGTAAGAAGTAATAAAACTAGTATAAAATTTGAAAAAGAAAAATGATTTTTTTTAATAATATCCCATAGCTTCTTATTTCATGTTTGGAAGATATATACAAATCAAATGTTTGAATTAATTATTTCTTAGTTTATAGAAATATTTTCAGATTTTAGATCTTCTTTTTTTGTAATCGAGATGTCTTGCCCAGTTTACACGCACCACGACTTTATTGTGAAGAGTCAGACCTAGGATTTCATTGTAGTCTTACCAACTCCCTCATGGGCCACCCCTGCCATTTGAATCAATCTATTGCGGGTTCTCAATTTACTATATACTGATATCTAAACTTATAAAAAGTAAAGAAAATAGATTCTTTTGAATCTCAAGGGAATATTGTCTATTTACTATTGATGACATTGTCTTAAGTAAAAATCTATTAAAACTAATTAATGACAAAATGATATAAATTAGTAAAAAGAATCCCTCATCATATTAAAATACACTCTAAACAAACTAAAAAAAAACCTCAAACTTTTAATAATTACAATAATAAAAATAATAATTGTAAGCCTCACAAATTTTTAGTCTGAAAATTTAATAAAAGTTAGAAGAAATCAAAATCTTAAAAAAAAAGTTAGGGGCTTTTTAAGGGGCATTTTAGTCATTTTGGTGCGCCTGGCCAGGCAGAGTTCATGAGGTGTAAAGTTACAATTAGTAACAAACTTAGACTCGATATAGACTTTCATGCACTTCAATAGCCAATGAAACACAAATTTTATATTAGTTTTACAAAGAAAAGAAAGAAATTACGGGCGACAATTCGTGTTCGCATGTTGTATCAAGTTAAAATATAACAAAACTTGACTCAATATAACAGGACATGTTTACTATTCGTGTCAAGCAGACTCAACATAAATACGATACAATTATTACATTAATAACATGACATGACACACTAATACAAATAATAAATGTGTCATTTTGTATCAAACATGAATACAATCTGTTTAACACAATTATAACACGTTTTCGCAATTTTCATGATTTTACACATTTCACACGATTATGACACATGTATAGATTCGACATGATTATAGCACAATTATGATTTACAAAGTTACAAAAATAGCATTAATCTACAATTAACATTTCCAAATCAATTAGATAATTGTATCAAATCTTTTAATCACGTTATATATATGTTTAGGTTATAAACGGGTTTGTGTCTATAAATGTATTCGTGTCATTAAATGGATTCATGTCATAAGCATATTTGTGTCATTTACGTGTTGAAGGCCTTAACAAGAACACGATTAAGGTCAACTCAAACCCGTTATTTTGTTTTGTGTTCGCATGTTGTGTCAAAAATTGCCACCCCTAAAAGCATTGAATTCACTTCAAATTGTGTAGTGTCATGTTTTCACTCTCCTTTTATTTTACGTGAGAATGTCGGTCGGTTAGTTTTGGAAAAAAAAAAAAAAAGAAGATTATATTTGTCACCCCACTAACACATCTCCATGATTAAACAAATTAAGAGTGACGTGCCAATTTTGTTGCATCCGTAATTCTATACATTCCTTACATGAAACTTTAACTAAAGAATTAAAAGTAACAACATAAGGGTTTAAAACCATCTAAAATATCCTCCCGATATCGATAAAAGTAACAACATAAGGGTTTAAACCCATCTAAAATACCCTCCCGATATCGACAAAACTGTCATAAACCTATCTAACATTGCAAAAGTAATTGATCAATATATTTAGACCCATTTGAAGTCAACTTATAATAAAGCGAAAGAAAATGATCATGTTGCTTTTTTATATTGAATATAAAAGCTAGGGATGTCAAATGAGTCATATAATTAAAATGACATAATTTTTAATAAATTGAACATAACATAAAATGGAAACATATAGTATAAATATATATAAAAAAATATATATAATATAAATATAATACGAAATAATCACCAAGGTAGCACGATAATTAAGTCACATATGCCACACTCTTTTTCAATCTTCTTCATTTTACCGATTGCTTTTCTTTGTGTATTTGATGTGATATCTCTGTCAAGGTTTTGTAAATCGATCATATTCAATTTCTCTTTTTGTTTTACTTCCATGTTTATCAAACCGAAGTTCTTGTTTCATTTTCTAGTCTAGAATAATATGTAATCCTTATCTAGACAAGCGATTTTGATGGCAGAGGTAATACACTAGATTCTTTAGTTAAAGATATTTATTTTTTATTTTTTATTTTTGAGAGATTGTTGAATCTTATTTATTGTTACAGCTTACAAATCCCAAGTCTTAGAAAAGTACTTGTTGTGGTATGAGAAGATAATATTGGGGAAAGAACTTCCCTGAAGATTTTGGTTGGAGAGCTCAAGCTCAAGCTCAAATTTTATGATTGTGTTTTGGAAGCATTAGATTATTGTTTACATAATTGTGCATGGTGTCCACTTTTATTTACCACTGTAGAGTTTTTTTTTTTTTTTGGTTTTGGCAGATTGGTTCAGATTAGAAGGAAAATTCCTAGGAATGGCAATTCAACTCGGCTGAGCTAAGGACCCAGAAAACCCAGACGTTTGGGGCTAGGTAAAAATCTGGAAAACGAGGGAATTTGGCCTAAATGTCACCAAAAATTAAAAAAGAACTTCCTTGAATGTCACCAAATTAGAGAGATGCGATTTTATAGAGGAGGGCTAAAACCCTAGTTCGGTTGTGGATTTACGTTATTGACCTACTTTTTGGGCTTCTAACTGGGCTCAGAAGAATTATGATTGGACCTGAAGCCCATATAGAACTCTTTTGACTTCCTTTGAACTGTTAATGGATTGGTTGTTGGACTCTGGACTTCTCGTCTTGTCGATGATCTAAAACTAGACCAAATCAATTCTAAATGTGTTTTGTAATTAATGCGAAAGATTAATATTTATACAAATTAAAGTTATGATTGATGTGAAAGAATTATATTTATACAAAGTTAAGTTAAATAAGTTAGGTTCAATTCAGCTAGTGTCATATTTTAAATTGGTCAGAAATAAATAAAACAAAAATGAATTATTTATAAAAGAAATTGGATTTCTTTATTTAGAGAAAATTAACTAGATACGTTTTTAAATTTGATCCAGACATCACTTTCTTTTATCTCTAGATAAATATTCAAAATTTTAAGGCAAAGTAGTATCAATATAAAAACAGAGAGACTGCAGAAAAGATGACTATAGAGCCCCAAACTCTCTAGTAATAGTAATAGTTGTCATCAAAGTTGCATATGTTGATCCAATTTTTATTTTTTTAAACCCTAAGAAAATTAGTATCATTAGTAATTATGAAAGTAGATATTTAATTTTGAAAATTGAGAATTGAAAGAACGTATAGTTTTGTTCAACAATGATGTTATGAGAACAAGTACATGTATAGATGATATTATTGGTGCGAGTAGACTTCTTTTAGAGTGATTAACTAGTTAAAAAAGTATAACAATAATAAGTTGTACTTATGTTATCGCTAAAGGTTCTGTTTGATTCATTATATTGAGTTACAATTCTTTAATTTTCAC
Organism: Boswellia sacra; assembly: GCA_013180625.2. Classification (NCBI taxonomy): domain Eukaryota; kingdom Viridiplantae; phylum Streptophyta; class Magnoliopsida; order Sapindales; family Burseraceae; genus Boswellia; species Boswellia sacra. The sequence continues at coordinate 783,988 of SNVD02001637.1, forward strand.
AAATAATGAGTATGGAAATTTGAAAAGGAAAGTTGTTTAATTGAAATAGTAATTAATTAAGAAGTAAGAAGTAATAAAACTAGAATAAAATTTGAAAAAAAATATTTTTTTTATAATATCCCATGGCTAGCTTTTTATACCATGTTTGGAAGATATATACAAATCAAATGTATATCTTCAGATTTTAAATCCAGTATCTCCTCAATAAATGAATGTTCAATTTACTATATATTGATATCTAAACTTACAAAAAGTAAGGAAAATAGATTCTTTTCAACCTCAAGAGAATATCGTCAATTTACTATTGATGACATTGTATTAAGTAAAAATCTGTTAAAATTAACTACTGGCAAAATGATATAAATTAGTAAAAAGAATCCCTCAGTCATATTAAAATACGCTCTGAACAAACTAAAAAAAAAAACCTCAAACTTTTAATAATTACAATAAATTAATAATTGTAAGCCTCACAAATTTTTAGTCTAAAAATTTAATAAAAGTTAGAAGACATCAAAATCTTTTAAAAAAAAGTTAGGAGCTTTTTAAGGGGCATTTTAGTCATTTTGATGCACCTAGCCAAGTAGAATTCATAAGGTGCAAAGTTACAATTAGTAACAAACTTAGACTCGATATAGACCTTCCACGCGCTTTAGTAGCAAATGAAACACAAATTTTATATTAGTTTTACAAAGAAAAGAAAGCAATTAGGAGTGACAATTCGGTTTTGCACGTCGTTTCAAGCTAAAATATAACAAAAGTTGACTCAATATAACATGACTTGTTTATTATTCGTATAAAGTAGACTCAACATGAATATGATACGATTATTACACGTGTAATATGACATGAAATGATAACATAAATAATAAATGGACCATTTTTGTGTCATTAAATGGATTCATGTCATAAGCAGATTCGTGTCATTTATGTGTTAAAGACCTTAACACGATCACGATTAAGGTCAACCCAAACCTGTCATTTTGTAAAAAAAAAAAAAGCACTAAGACATGGGAAAAGATTATGTTTGTCACCCTACTAACACATCTCCATGATTAAAGAAATCAAGGGTGATGTGCCAGTTTTGTTACATCCGTAATTCCACTTACCTTCCTTACACGAAATTTTAATTAAAGAATTAAAAGTAACAACATAAAGGTTGAAACCCATCTGGAATATCCTCCCGATATCAAAAAAACTATCATAAACCCATCTAGCATTGCAAAAGTAATTGATCAATATATTTAGACCCATTTGAAGTCAACCTATAGAAAAGCGAAAGAACATGGTCATATGGCTTTTTTATATTGAATATAAAAGCTAGGGATGTCAAATGAGTCATATAATTAAAATGACATAATTTTTAATAAATTGAACATAACTTAAAATGGAAACATATAGTATAAATGTCAAGGGTTTGTAAATCGATCATATTCAGTTTCTCTTTTTGTTTTACTTCCATTTTTATCAAACTGAAGTTCTTGTTTCATTTTTTGTTCCAGAATAATATGTACTCCTTATCCAGACAGGCAATTTCGATGGCAGAGGTAATACACTAGATTCCTTAGTTAAAGATATTTATTTTTTATTTTTTTATTTTTGAGAGACTGTTAATCTTATTTATTGTTACAGCTTACCAATCCCAAGCTGTGGAAAAGTACGTGCCTTGGTATGAGAAGATAATATTTGGAAAAGAACTTCCTAAAGATTTTGGTTGGAGAGCTCAAGCTCAAATTTTATGATTGTGTTTTGGTAGCACTAGATTATTGTTTACATAATTGTGCATCGTCCACTTTTATTTACCTTTGCAGAGTTTTTTTTTTCTTTTTTGGTTTTGGTAGATTGGTTCATATTGGAAGGAAATTCCTAGGAATGGCAATTCGACTCGGCTGGGTTAGGGACCCGAAAAACCCAAACGTCTAGGGCCAGGTAGTAACCTGGAAAACCGGGGAGTTAGGCCCAACCTAACCAAAAATTAAAAAACAACTTCCTTGAAGATTTTGGCTGGAGAGCTCAAGCTCAAATTTTATGATTGTCCTTTAGTAGTATACTAGATTATTTTTTTACATAATTGTGCATGGTCTCCACTTTTCTTTTTAGCTCTACAGGGTTTTTTTTTTGTTTTGGTAGATTGGAAGAAAATTCTTAGGAATGACAATTTGACCCGATCAGGGCCGGGGACACGGAAACCAGGACATCCAGAGCTAGGTAATAATTGGAAAACCAAGGAATATGGCCTAAACCAGGCAAAAATGAAAAAGCCCCGCAACATTTGGTATTCAAGCCTATCACCTACTACGTATAGAAATAACGAGCTACCACTGGGCTGCAACCTATTTTGCTTTTAAATTAACTGCCATATATATGTAGAAAATACAAGAAAGTATCACAATTAAAAAAAAAACAACTTGGGTTTTAATCTTGGGTTATTGGAAAACCAAGTCTCGGCCCCGGAAAAAAAAAATTCGGTGAATTTCCCAAGGTTGCTTTGTGCAATTGAAGGTCAAGGACTACCGACCCTGGGATTGGGTTTTGCCATCCCTAGAAATTCCAAAGTACTTTGGATCAGATGAGTTGAAAAATTATTTTACTCACCTTGAGGAAGAGAAATTGAATGTATGACTGTATTATATTTTAATGGAATAATATGAAGAGAAGGTTTTATGTGCATGAAAAGTGATAGTTGTTATTATTTTGGTAACATGGTGACATCACTTGATTAGCTTGTTATATTGGTTTTACATGCTATCTGATGAATTTGCTCGAACTCTTACTAAAGGTTTTGTTGCATCCACCCCTTGAGGATTTGTATCTTTCTATTTCAATAATGGGTGGCCCATATTGGGATATGGAATCGAGCGCAAGTAAGCTGCCTCTGCTAGCTAGGGATATGATCAATATGAACTTGCTGGTAGTGCCTCCGCCTAACCTCTTGTCTTTTCAAGAATTAGATCGAATTATTAGCTTTTTACGAATGAGATGCCTCACTTAATCCTATGTGTCTTCTCACTAAATATATATTCTATAATGAATAGGTTGTTATAAAGCACCAAGATCTTGAATATAATCGAATATCATTCAGAGGAACGGAAGTAAGGAAAGTACTTGACCAACAAAATAAGAGAGACATGAAGGAAGAAACCTGTGCTAAACTTGAACTGAACCAAGTCATAAACCCTAAAGTTGGAGATTTATCAGGGCTATAACAAATATTAAAAATTCATAGATAATAAAATTATTAGAGAAAAATAAGTATAATATGATTTTATATTTATATTAACAATAACTTCACTATATAATTAAAATAGTGTTCTTCATATTATAATTAAGTACTATTTTAATTATAATTATAGTATTTACAATTATGTATACAAGTATTCTTTACTGTCACAATTTGAGTTAGTTTTCTAGCTCCTTTATTCTAATGAATTTCTTGATTCTTAGAATTTGAGTTTTGTTATCTTTATTTTAATGTATTATGTGCTGTATTTTAGATATTAATAGATAAATATTATTAAGATTTTTATTCTAAATTAATTAGTTTAATTACTTATTACTTTTCTTGATTCTCAAGATTGTAGGTGTATGATTACTTATTGTTTTCCTTAATTAGTAATTAATATAAGATACCAATACAAATCATATATTCAAAAAATGAAATGTTGATAGCTTTTTATTATTAAACTCAAATTAAAATTGAAATATAATATAAGCTTTTTATTTCTCAAACTTATGTAAACTTTTATTGAGATTTGGTCACAAGCTACACTCTCTTTTCAATATCTTCTTCATTTTACTTTATGTTTTACTTGCAGTTTTACCAAACTTAAGTTTCCGTTTTCTTTTCTGGTTCAAAAATAACATGTCCTTATGCCAACTGCAGATTTCAATTGTAGAGGTAACACACTAGATTCTTAATTCTTTAGTTAAATATAGTTTTCTATTTTTTCTGAGAAACTGCGGAATCCTATTTATTGTTACATCTTATCGATCCTGAGCCTAGGAAAAGTGCTTGGCCTGGTAGGAGCAAATAATATTGGGAAAACAACTCCCTTCAAGATTTTGGCTAGAAGGAAGTTCCAATGTACTTTGGATTGGATGAGCTGAAGGATTGTTTTATTCGCCTTGAGGAGGAGAATTTGAAAATATCACTGTATTATATTTTAATGGAATAGTAATTCTAAAAAAAAAGGTTTTATGTGGATGAAATCCGTGATGGATGCTATTAAGGTTTTATTTCATATTTTGTAAATGTAAATTATTTAAGTTCTATAGATTTATAATGATGTTTCTTGCACTACAAGAGAAAGGCCTTTTTACTGCAAACATCTACGGCGTTTTTAAAAAAATGCAGTAAATGCCAAAATTCTATGGCGGTGAAGCACAACCGCAGTAAACCTCACAAAATATACCACGACCACTCTCATATGTCTTATTCTCCTTATTCTTAACTTCTCTATTAGGGTTTTTTATTTTTTCAATTTCCATCAAGAGAGCAGCCGCTTCTCTCCACTTGCTTCATTAACCCCACCTCCTACACTATACCGTTGCCTGCCGCTGCTTTGCTAACTATAAATCTGACCCTAGGGCCAGGTTCCCGTCGACGCCGATGATGAGATGGAGAGGTTAGCTGTCAACACCGAACTCCTCAACCATCCCAATAGGGAATTAGAAGTTGAAGGTTCTCCATTTCAAAATGGTTGGTAGAGTTGTGATTTTAATGGTTGCTTTGTAAAAACATTTTTCCTCTTATATTTTTTCTTTTTCTATTTCTATCTCCTTCTTGCAATTGCAAAATTTCTCAATAACAATGGATAATTTTTATACAAGGCTTTCAATTTATTGTGATTCCCAACTAGCCCCTTGAATTGTTAGTAGCTTAAGATTTTGATTGTGTAGAGGAAACGACTATGAAAGTCAAGATCTTATGTATAATCATATGGGTTTATGCTTTGTGAGGATGATTTGATGCGCTTACATCAGTTCAATGCGTCGATTTACGCTTGCTGAAATCTAATTTTGATTTTGAATTTGATTACTTCTCAGAACCTTGATTTTGCTCCTAATCATAGAACGACTTGAACCTTCTATTTATATTTCTTTAATTAATTTTTTCTACTTCAACTACTATTGATTAAGGGGCTTCATATGGATCTAAACAGTCGAGGTAAGAAATGGTTGCAAAAAATAAATTTATCAAGGTTTAGACTTCATTCGGCAAACTTTCTATTTATTGTTTTATTTTATGGTAACTAAATTTTCTCAAATACCTAACTACAGTTATCTATCTTAGCCTTATCTTGTTTATTGATATCTTTTTTCAACTTCTGGGGCCTAATAAGATTTCATTGTCTTCTGAACTTTGGTGTGGTTCACAATAATGCAGATTTGGGTCTTTCTGTGGGGTCGGCGGTTGCCGATACAAATACCCCTCAAGTCAGGCCCCAAAAAAGTATCATTAGTGAAGGTAAAGCATTGCTTCATCAGAAACTGAGTAAATAGTTGAAAATTATGATTTTTTATTGTTAGTAGTATATTATGGGATAAATTTGTTAACTCATGTTTTTAAATATTTAAACCATGATTATTTGCTTAACTTTCAAGCTGCTCTTGCAATTACACCAAAGGTCTCTCATAGCATTGATATTGTAATGATATTGGCATTACAACAAAAAATATTTACTTGATGCCCAATACATATTTAATAGTCAAGTTGGATTTGGTTTAATGTGACAGCTTTACACGGCCTTGGAATAATGACAATAATGTGCTACTATTAGGACTCCAATGATGATAGTAGTGTGGAGAATTTGGAAGAGCAAATAGTTATGCTGGAGTTTTGGAAAAAGTTGAACTTAGGATTAAGTTTAATTTTCTCATTAGTTTCTCATTGGTTTGTATAGATGCTTCAGTTTCATCTTCGGTTTCTTTGCTAATCTAGAAGAGATTTATTTATTTTTTTAACAATATAAATATATAATTTATATTATTTTTTGGTCTATTTATTAAGCATCTTCATAGTAGTTTCTTCAAGCTAGTGTATTTGAATAGATTTTACAATTGCTACAAGTGCTGCCAGAATTGTTGACTTCAACTATTTCTTGCATAAATTCTTCTTTGGTGGGGTTGACTTTGCGGGAAAAAACCCAATCTTTTTTTATCTGAACATAATATATGTAACTTATGTACTTTTGTCTGCACATATATTTTACTATTTTCTCATTAAAAATTAGTATTTAATTAAGGATCTAATTTGTGTTTTTTATTAAGTAAAATGCTTTATATTAAAAATTATGACTTGCCTTCAGATTTTTTTTTTTCTTTTTGCAGGTAAAAGGAGTTGAATTGGCTCTGAAGAAGCATATGGCAGCGTCAAATGGTAAGAATTAACATTGTGGCTATGGTGATATTTTTCTGTATTAACTGAAGTGGAGAGCAATAAGAGATACGTGCTCATCAATCAAGAAGCTACCACTGGAGTTCTTAAATGCACTTTCATCAATAGACACACATAGTATTAGACTTTATTTAAGGCAATGTACTTTTCTAATTTGGATTATTTTAATTATGTCATAAAATTTAATTCAAGTTAATCATTAAATGAACTGAAAAAGTATGCAAATTTAATAAATTTATTAAAATGAGATGAATTGATTGATTAAATTTAATGTTTAACTTGAATTAAATTTATTAATTGATTAAATTAAATTGAATAAATTTTAATTGTAATAATAATGATATGCTTATTTATTGTCAGCATTTGTTTTTCAGTTTTAAAGTATATAAGTTCCTTAGATGTTAGTTTATTGATATATTTTTCAGGCACATTTGGCACCACAAAGCCGCGCCAAATCTAAAACTAAGGCAATCAAAGATGTTGAGAAGATGGCAAAGCAACAACGTCAAATGTCTGGAAGATTCCAAAAGCTTATGTTTAATTTTTAATTATGAAGAATAAGCAAATAATTATAGATTAATAATTGTAATTTCTATGTCATGATAATTTTTTTTGTATGAATATTTTCAAGATGATAAATAATATGAAAATTTTTTATATAAGTTCCCTTGATGTTAATTTTAAATTTTTGGATTTTGTTTATTTAGAATTATAATGAAATAAATATGTTATAATCAATATTAGTTACAAAAAGTAGGTTTTTTAATAAAAAATTATATTTTTTCTTAAAAATATACTTTTTACCGCGGTTATGTGGTAAAAAAACTTTTATTACAGTTTTTAGACCTACTATAAATGAGGAAACAACAATTGGACAATTATACGGCGGTTATTTACAGCAGGCTTAAAAACCATAGTAAAAGGCCTTTTATTGCAGGCCAAAACCGCAGTAAAAAGTCAAATGTTTTTTTGCGGCGTCATTTTATACAGCGGGTTGAAACCGCCGTAAATGACTTTTTATCGCAGTTTCAGTCCGTGGTAAAAAGTCATTTTTCTTGTAGTGTTGTACTTAATGTTAGTTACAATAATATAATTACATTAAAAAAAACAACTCAATGTTGTTTTTATATTTTAGTTTGTATAATTAATGTTTAACTCAATACATTCTTTGATCATTTCATTCTCGCTTTAATTCATCTGAAATATTTATCTTTTTTTTTTTTGGGACGACTATATATGCTTAATTTCCTCTTTAATATTTGATTAAGTTTTGTTCCCATTGCCTATATTGGTTTCGCCGTGAATTGATGAATTTGTTTTAAAAATCGTGGTTCATGAGGGTGAGAATGCACACTTTTATCACTGTTAACCGAGAACTCTCACTATATCTTCTATTTATTTATTTATATTAACCGAGGACCTCACCTCACTCACTCCAGGTTGGTACACGAGAAATCTTATATTAACCTGTAAGAGATTGACGTACAACACAATGTCCTTTATAATATAAACAGAATTAATATTGATTAAGTTACTCAAAAATATTTGTGAAAAAAGAAATTAATTAGGACTGCCAATGTGGCTGTTAACATTCGTCCATTTATATAATCTTCTGTTGTAATAACATATACTATATACTTTGACATACAGAGATTGAATGAATAAGTAGTTATTAATGATTCTTCTATACTTAGTAACTATTCTTTATTATCTTAAGTTAGTACAAACGTTTTGAAAGAAAATCAAGATAATACCTATTATGTACTTTAGGAAAATGATAATAATAATAACAATAATACTTCTCAGCTATTGAAGTTAAATAGAATCCGATTTTTATGTGATATTCATTCTATTTACTATTCAAAATTTGAAAGTAATAAAATATTCTTCCTATTAAATTTTTTCTCCAATTGATTTGGTATATAATTCACTTACTTTACTCAATTATGTATTACATTTTCATATTTCTAAATATATATATTTTTTGTGTCTAGAAAGCTTCTTTGTATAGAAAAAAGGGAGAGGCGCCTGGAGTTTAAAACTGGAGTTAATTTTGCTTGTGATTGAAGCATATCGTTAGGGAGTGTCAGCTTCGTCCAATGAGGAGAGGCATGTACTTAAAATCATGTAATTGCTATCTTTTTTTTTTTTTAATTATTATTATCCTAATGTTGTATATTTTATTAGAGGCTCGTGTCTTAATAATAGAATATGCATTTGTCAACTTGTTAATTAGAGTTTTCAGATTTGAATACTGTAATAGAATGTCACCAAATTTTATTTTTACACATAAATCATGGTATTAGAGGAAGTTGACATTTTTTAGATTGATCGGAGGGGTCTAAAACGCTAGTATGTGAAGCAGCTGGACCCAACTATTTTAAAAAAAAAGAAATTTAAAGTTATTCCATCTAAAAATTTAATTTTCTTAAATTTTTAAAAACTTTATTTCTTTTTTTTTAGGTGGAAAAACGAGCATAAAATCTGAAAAAAGAAACATTATTTCTTCATTCTACTATTGATACGTAAACCATAAAAGGTAAATTAGGGAAAATATATATAGAGATTCTTTTCAACCTCTCTACATAGAGTTAATGTCCTTTTCTTCGTGATTACTTCAAAATGTCTTCCTTTTATCTTTACTTGGTTATAAGGCATGCCTCTTTTAATTCCTTGCTTCCTTGCTTCATCTAAGCTTTGCTATATTCCATTTCTTCTGTTGTAAAAATCTATATAAAGCATTTCACTATGATTGTAATCACTCTTTGCTTTCCTTATATTTCACAAAAACTAATATCCTCCTGCAACATCCTGTTACCTTAATTTCACTTCTTTCAAAATTCAAAATAACATTTCATTTCAGTCTTCAATCTCTTTGTTCCTTCAATCTGTTTTCGTTTATCTAACCTTCAAAAGTATCTAAATTAAGAAGCTGCAGCCAATTAATTAGTTCAGGTACGACAACATAGACATTCTTATATATGTTATTATGATTTGTGTGTTATTCATAAATTTCTTTTATCTTAGTTAGATATGTGCTTCTGAAGAGTTTCAAATTAGACTATTTATTTTAAATTCCATAGTTTTATTTTTTAATATTTGAAAACCATAAATTTCTTTATTGTAGTAATTATTATTTTCAATAATTTAAAAGTAGCAAAATAAATGCTTGCATAAAAAACTAACAGGTAAAAGAATCCTAATTAACTATAGTTTATAGCTCGTGCTTGCTTTGCTTGATATCCTGGATCAACAAGATATGTTTTTTTTTTTAATTTTATTTAAATTTTATTCATAAATTTCTCATATTTTACTTCAAATTTTTATGTTTCTCCTTGCGTCAATGTCTAGATAATGCTTTGTGGTGTTCATATATGTGAAGTTTCCATCTCAAAGGACTGAAGATTGAAGCCACGAACAATCAGTTCAGGTACGAGATCTCCTTCAGAAAATATTTTATTTAATCATTGTTTTATTTCTTCAATGGGTATTACAGTTTAATCGCGTTTGTAGAGTTGGTCTCTTTTCATTAATATATTTGTTCTCTTTATATCATTCTAAATTTGTGAGTAGTTGGACATGTTTGCCCTTTTTTTTTATAATAGTTTTCCAATTAATGCACATGTTTCCTCTATTTGTCATTTTATGATTGTGACTTGAGCTGATGTATGCATGTACATATGCACATAATATTATGTGTTATTCATAGATAAATCATATTTGTTTATTAATTATTGAGTTCATGGGTAATGTGCTGTTTTTTCCAACTCTTGGCTTTAAGTGTAGTTTTAAAATTTATCAGGAAAAGCTTCGCGTTATTGGATATTTGCTGAAGTTTCCATTAAACATATTATTAATTAGCCATTTAATTTGTAAAAAGTTCAATATATAGTTTTTTTTTTAATAATGATCATCAATCTTGTTAATTACATCGTGAATTTACTAACTTAACTTTAAATGGCATATAGTCAGAATAATTAAATTAATGTAAATTATGAAAAGTTAAAATGAGTTAACCAATAAAACAAGAATCGACCCCAATAATATTTTCATGGATTATCAAATTAATAGATATATCTAAAGGGACACATAACATGAACAACACTGAAAATGATTCATGGAGAATAAAAAATTAAATTCATTTTTGCCGTCTATTGTTTAAACTAATAATCTGGTAAATAACAAATAAATTGCTTTAAGCATATCCTTTAAGAGTAAACCTCCACACACACTACCCTAAAATAAAATAATAATAAAACCATGAAAATATGTTGAGTAAAACTATAGGCTTTATTTGTTTTTATCTCCATAAAAGATTTTCTGTAAATGAATATTAACTAATAATACATTTTAAATCAATATCAACCACATAATAATTTCAAAATTAAAAAAAAAGTCAAGACTAACTACAAATCCTAACCTAATTTTGAATACAAAACCACAAAATTCATAAGCAAACATACCCAAAGTTTTAAAGATTTAAAATATAAATGTATTTTTCAAAAAAAAAAAAGAAAAAAAGGCATGTGAAAAGCATTTTTATATAGGTGGTTATAACTCCATCCACAGTATTATACCATATGTAATAGAGTTAGGAAAAACCCCCAACAATTTGTACTAGAACAAATAAATGAAAGAAAGAATAGGAAAGTTCATGTTAATAGTAGTATTGATCTCATATTTTAAACTTTTAGTTTAAATGGTTTGAAATATATATATATATATATTTGACATTTTTTCTTTGAAATTTTAAAGTTCTAGGTGCGAAAGACATTAAAATAATATCAGTTGCATGAGTACTAAAATAATTATAAGTTTGGACCAAATTGAGATGTATAGTGGCAAACCGCCCGTCAGGCCTAAGGGGGCCCGGGCCCTACTAGACTTAGTAAATTTTATTAAATTCTTTTTAAGTGGTATATTATATAAATAGTATACATTGAGTTTTGCTACAAATCTTTTATAGAACTAAATTCATGTAAGGATATAATTGATATTTTGAATTGATGGATCTATAATTTTTTTATTATATTTAATAATTAAATATTCTTTAAATAGGAAAATCATACTCCCCTTTTAAATAACTTTTTTTTCATAAATAAGTTTTTATTAGATGAATAATTATTAGCCTATATATTAAATAAATAGGAAAGTAATAAATATTTTCACTCTTCTAATTTGTATTGTAATTGTATTTTCAATACAAATTAGAAGAGTGAAAGATGAGTTTTTCATTCCAACACTTTAATTGTATATGTTAAAGAAGAATTGCAGAAAAATTTAGTATAGTATCAATTATGGGAAATACGAAACAAGGTCAAATTTTTGTTTAGTACATGACTAAGTTGACACAATTATTAAATTTTTAATATATGTTATTATCTTTATTATTTTAGAACATGATATTTTATTGGTTATAAACCTGGTCTCCCAAAAAATTTAATCTTGCGTCGACCACTATAGATATATTTATTTAGGAACTTAAACTCTTAAGTTATATCATTATATAATTATCAAAAATTAAAAGTTAGACTCATTGTTCATTAACATAATCACTTGTATACATTTTTAGAAAAATTTTTCTAGATGCCTTAAATTGTAAATAGTGTGTAGTTTTCAATAGATATATGTGTATAGTGAAGACGGCCTTGAAGACTAACGTTTATTACCATTGTTGAAACAACTCCAGTAAGTAAACATGTAACAAAGATTTGAACATACACTAAAAGAAAGCAAAAATAGAACACATAAAGTTTAATGTGGTAATTCAGTCCAAATTTGACTTACATCCACACATTGAGAGCTTTGTTATTTTTGTATACCAAAGTGAAACAACACTCATACATGAGAGCACATTCTCACATGAGAACTCATCCAACAGTCATAGCTTCTACCGTTCAGTCTCCATTCCCTTTTACATACTCAATACATCAATTATAAAGAAGAAAACATAATAGATAACTACTAGTAACTGTACAATAGATAACTATTAATAACCTAATCTACTATAAATTGGTATGGAAATTGATTTAAACTACTATACAAATGAAGTTTATCAGACCAACTTCACAAATCTCCAATGTGGTGCAAAAAACATAATCTCTTTACTATGATTGCCTCACTACTAAGGCAACATCATGTCCTTGTTCTTGATCAAGTCCAAGTAGTGCTTGAACTTTTCTCCAATGACAACCTTGGTCATCATGTCACCTGGGATATCCTTTGTCACCAATTTGCTGATTGTTATTGTTCCCTCAACTACTAGATCTCTCATAATAGCTCTCTGACTAACAATATTACCATTAATCATGAACATATAACTTGTAAATGACATTCTCTTGTCAAGGTCCCCAACAAAATCAGAGTCTACAAACCTCATGATACCATCTTCCTTGTTAGTTGACTTCCTGAACCAAAAACCAAACCTTGTTATATTTCCCACGATTGCTTCCCAGTGTTTCTACTTGGATTAGTTGTAAACATGCTAAACAAACTCACTTCTATGCCATGTCAAGCTTAGTACAAACCATAGCATACCTAAGGTTCCTTGCTAAATTCTTATAAGTAATAGCTACTATATAGCTCCTTTCATCATCAAACCATGGCGCCAAATAAATTGATAATTTGAAATGTCAGACCAAAGTGTGCTTACAGGCTCTGCCATAACCATCCTAAATTTTTCAAGCACCCTCTTGACATTACCTTGTTGAGAAAGAAAGGACAGACCTTTGTTTCTATCTCTTTCCATGCCAAGAATTCTTTTAGAACCCCTGAATTCTCCATTTCAAATTCACAACTCAGCAACAACTTTAAGTTATTTATTTCTTCAATGACATGTAACATATCATCACTGTGTAATAACAATTAAATCATGCATAATTCAGATAGCCTTACATAAACACAGTAGTCATACTTGTTTCTATCATAGCTATGTTCCAACATAAAGTTGTCAAACCATCTGTACCATTGCCAAGGTGACTGTCTTAACCAATACAAAGATTTTCTCATTAGATACTTCTTTCCAGGCTTTTCATACCCCTGTGGTTGTTTCATCAAAACAATTTTCTCCCAGCTCAACATGCAAACCCACGATTTCTCTTTGAGTATTCTCAACCACTCTCACTGTAGCCAACTAGTGCTTACTTTTCTTACAGATTATTGCATATGCAAATAACCTTGGTTTAAGTTCCTAAATTTTTTCTGCAGTCATCAAGGCATAACTCTTCAAATCTGCATAACCAAATCATTAAGGAAGCGACTGCTCTTTGATCTGTCCCGGGTTAGCTTATAATCCCTAATCTTATTTTGCAGATTACCTAACCATCTCTTGATCTATCTAAAGTTAGTTTACAACCTCCAACTTCACCTTGTAGATCACCTAATAGAAACCAGTTACTAGCTTTATAACTAGTAATGGTACCTTTTATATTGGCACCTTCAACATCAGTTTGCTCCTCCTCAAATTGATATATATTACTGGATGTATTTGATACCTCAACATCTTGTTTGTGATCAATAGATTCACCTCCACTGTTAGCTTCCACCATTTTTAACTGATGAAATGCAACATTCGACATTTCTTCTAGAGTTTTGATGTTAATCCCTAACAAAGAAAATCTATTTACTAAATAAATCATAAGTCAAAACCTTTTAGAAAGTTTTGCTTTGCCAACATAGACCTCGCCTCCTCCAAAATGGTTGTGGTCATTTGCTTGATCAAACCATTTTCTTGAGGTGTCTTCCTATTGCAAATAAGGTTGTGAAAAAAAAAAAATCCAACCTGATTGGGTCTAGTTGGGATTGGGTCCTTTTTTTGTTATAAACTTGATGGGTATAAATTGTAGAACCCAACAAGTATCGGGTTAAGATCGAGTTCAAATGTAAAACTCGACTAATAACCGGACTCGACATTAAGTTAGAAAAAGAACAAAACCACCACATGTTAGTGTCTTATTTGAAGGATTTATAATTATACTATACACTTATCTACACTAGATCATTTACTATATATTAAACTTTTCTAGCTCTAAGAAGCCCTATGTCACATCCCAGCTTGCATGTGGTACTTTGTACTTGTGTGTAGCACTTCATGGTCACGTATGTGGCACTTTGCACACCGTATGACACTTTATAGTCTCTATAAACCCTCAAGAAGTGGCTCCGACATAGTCTTAAGACGTGGGTCCTTTGCGCACTTTTTCCTTCCACAAATGGCCCCACAAAGTCTTAAGAGTTGGCCCCCACATGTGCACGAAGTCAGTCTATTATCACATATTGTTCGCTTTAGACACACAGTCTATCATGGTTTTGCTTTTAGGCTTTGCAATCCAAAAGGCCTTGAACAACTTAAGGAGCTCTAGGGTATTTAAGCACATATCATATTATAATCCGAAGCGATGGGATGTTGCACCCTAGCTGTCCTTTATTCTGCAACCCTTCCTTAATCTCTCTTATCTCTTTTCACCTCACTCTTCTCTCTTCATCTTCTTTTCCTTTTTGTTACTCAAGCACACTGATCACAATCTGCAATCCACTTAAAACTCTGCCATCAACTTAGATCCACCAGTAATGTCTAGATCGATGTCGATCAACATCTCTATTGCATATTGCCTGCTCTTTTACCTTTATGATCTATAACTGTGTCCTTTATAATTATAACTTTGTTGTGTTATGTTAGAAATTAATTTGGAGGAAAATGCGGTATGTTTTGGTGACTAGTGGAGTTGTAAGTGGTATTGAAAAAGGAGTGACAGCTAGCAGTATTAGAGTGCTACTCAAAGCCTGTGGACCTTATAAAGGATCTTGATATTTGGCTATTACCAGTATTAGTCACAAGGATGTTTTTCATTTCAATTTTCTTTTTCTGGGTTTGATTCCTTTTCACGTGTTTTTATAGTATGTATACTAGAATTGTTGAAAATTCCTCTAGAATTTCTAAAAGTTAAGAGCCTCTTTTAAAAAAATCTAATAAAATCTTAGATGAAACTATAATTTAAAGATCTTACAATGAATGAGTTTTGTCCAATATTTAAAGGGTATTAGCAAAATATTATTCCTCTACTTATCAATATTTAAAGTGACAAATTAACCAAGGAGAAAACATATTAATGCTAATATTTGAAGAGGACAATAGAATAATTAAAAAAATTGTGAAAATGGGCTAAGCCCTATCCGACCTGACTCAATGAGATGGGTTAAGCTTCGAGTTTGTCTTTATGAAAACCCGATTTCGGATAGACATTTCATAACCCGATACAGTGTCAGGTTCAGTCGAATCTGGCGAAATCCAATCTAACCTGTGTGCACCCCAACTTCAAAATGCCTAGTTGTGCCACTCTCTGTAAAATTTGTTGAACTCTTTGTCACAATACTCAAAATATTTACCCATTCTCAACCTTCTGATTATTATCCTAGTTAGATGTGTGCTTCTATAGAGTTGCAAACTAGACCATTGATTTTAATTTCCATAGCTTTATTTTTTAATATATGTAAACCATAAATTTTATTGTAATTATTATTTCTAGTAGCTTAAAAGTTGCAAAGTAAATGCTGGCATCACAATTTAACAGGTAAAGAAATCCTAATTAGCTACAATGTATAGCTCATGCTTGCTTTGTTTGATATCATTGATCTACTAGATATATTTTTTTTCTTTTATTTAAAATTTATTCATAAATTTCTCATTTCCTTCAAATTTTTGTGTTTCTCCTTGTTTCAATCTCTAGTTAATACTTTGTGGTGTTCATACAGATTTAGTTTCTATCTCAAAGGACTAAAGATTGAGGCCACAACCAATCATTTCAGGTAAAAGATCTCCTTCACAAAAGATTGTATTAAAATATTAATTTTTTTCTTTGATGGGTATTGCATTTCAATCACTTTTGTTGAGTTGATCTTCTTTCATTAGTATATAATTTGTTCTTTATATATCATTTTGTGCCTGTGACTTGAACTTTGTATTTTCTTTTGTGTGTGTGTGTATATATATATATCTCCAAATAATATTATATGTTGTTCATAGATAAATCATATTTGTTTATTGGAGATTTATTTGCTAAAACCCCAATGCTTGAGGAATCTCTATAGGACTCCCCGACTTTTCAAAAATATGCACTAAACTCCGAGCCATTAATTACCTTTCATTGAAATGTAATTCTATTTATGTCCTTACCTCTGAAGCAAAATGTCATATTTAGCCTTTTATCTTTTAAGATTTTAGAAACTCTGCAAGCTATATCAATAAGTTATAAAATATGAGCTTTGCCACCAAGTCAGAGGGATAATTTAATTTTTAGTGAGCAATAAATTTGTTTAACCTATTTAAATGAAATAATGACTCATTCACCAAAGCAATGCACTACAACTAAACTCAATTCTAATAACACCTAAGTTGCAACCAAACTCAAATCCTAATGACATAATCTCAATCAAAATCAAAGCAATTTAATTTCCTTCTTTTAATTTTTTTATTAAAAAATCAAATAGAAAATAGAAACTTAATCAAAATAAAAAAGTAAAATATATATCGAAATGAAAAAAAATAAAATCCATATCAAATAGTTTTTTTTTATTTTGATTGGCTTTCTATTTTCTATTTGATTTTCTTAAAAAAAAGAAAAAATGAAATTACATTTTGTCACTGAAATAGGCTAAATAAATTTTTTGTTCATTGAAAATCAAATTGTCTCATTGGCTTGGTGATAAAGTTTATATTT
This sequence comes from Boswellia sacra, assembly GCA_013180625.2. NCBI lineage: Eukaryota > Viridiplantae > Streptophyta > Magnoliopsida > Sapindales > Burseraceae > Boswellia > Boswellia sacra. The sequence goes on from SNVD02001637.1 coordinate 801,097, forward strand.
TATAACTCAAAGATATCAGGTTCGAATCCTAACACTTGTAAAGTTTATAAAATTTAAAAGATGAGATAAAAAGATAAATATGACATTTCACGTTTTTCACTTGAGAGATAAAGACATAAATTGCATTGAAATATTATTAGTTTATTTTAATGAAAAATATTTAACAACGGGGGGTTTTACCACGTGTTTTTGAAGCCTCAAACATTGGAGCGGAGGAATCCCCTTGTTTATTAATATTGAATTCACGGGTAGTGCCTTTTCTCCAACTTTCGGCTTTTAAGTGTAGTTTAGAATTTACCAGGAAAAGCTTCACGTTATTGGATATATGCTGAAGTTCCATTAAACATATTATTAATTAGCCATTTATTCTGTAAAAAGTTCAATATTTAGGTCTTTTTTTTTTGGTCTTTTTTTTTCTCATAATGATCACCAATCTTGTTGATTATATCGTGAATTTACTAATTTAGCTTTAGATGGCATAATAGTTAGAATAATGAAATTAATGTAAATTATGAAAAGTTAAAACAAGTGAACCAATAAAAACAAGAAACGAACCCAAGAATATTTTCGTGGATTATGAAATTAATAAATAAGTATACATATTTCTAAACGGATACATAACATGAACAACACTGAAAATGATTCACGGATAACAAAAAAATATTCTTTTTCTCCATATATAGTTTAAACTAATAATACGGTAAATAAGCTTTTAAACATATCCTGCAGTAGTAAACCTCGACACACTACACTAAAATAAAATAATAATAGAACCATGAAACTAGGTTGAGTTAAATTATTAAATTTTAAATATTTTAAATATAAATGTATTTAAAAAAAAGCCATGCAAAAAGACTTTTTATATAGGTGTTTATATGTAACTCCGTCCACAATATTATACCAATTGTAATAGAGGTGGGAAAAACCAATCAATAATTTTTGCTAGAACAAAATAAATGAAAGAAAAAATAGGAAAGTTCATGTTAATACTAGTATTGATCTCATAGTTTAAACTTTTAGTTTAAATGGTTTGAAATATATAGTTGATATTTTTTATTTGAAATTTTAAAGTTTTAGGTATGAAAGACGTTCAAATAATATCAAATGCATGAGTGTCAAAATAATTGTAAGCTTGAAACTGAATGAGATTTATTTATTTAAAAACTTAAACTCTTAGGTCATATGATTATATAATTATCAGAACTTAAAAGCTAGACTCATGTTCATTAAAATAATCGCTCGTCTACATTTGTTATTGAAATAATCATCAACTATAGAAAAAAGTTTCTAGATGCGTTAAATTGGTGTGCTTTTCAATAGAAATATGTATAGATTTAATTTAAAAACAATATATCTACTGTTTATCGAGCAAAAAGAGCAGACTTTTTATTTTAATAAAACAATTTTATAAGTGGATGTATACATATTTAAATACGGTTTGATAAATACAAAAAAGTCTAAAAAATATAGCAGATAATTAATTATGTCAAATAATTAAATTAAATTAATCATAACTTATTATGTGACAAGTACTCAAAGTTAAATTTGATGGTTGAAAATTAAAAATCAATAGATAATCAGATTAATTAATATGAAGTAACATAGTGTGTCATACTTATAAAATTTTTATTATATTGGTTATTTATTTCCAATAGCTTGTACATAAATAGGTTCTATATATGCAGGACTTGTGTAAGATAAATAGAAGCCCAACTCTTTCTTAAAATTTAAAATCAAAACTTCAAAAAGAAAAATGGAGGGATTTGAGATATTGATCTACTCTGTTTATAGGATTTGTCCCTGTAGCATCAGATGTTGGTCTAAGTTCTTGCAAAATTAATGTTTAATATTTAACTGGACTTGGATTACTTGGAGTTTCAAAAACTTTAAAATTTCAATTTTAGCCATATTTATGTGATTTGCTGTACAAATTACAATTAAGTTTTGATGAATACTTCTCATATATAAGTTCTATTTACTTAATTTGTCCTTTAATTATATATAGAGGAACTTAGCAATTTTGCTTTTGTTTTATGCATTGCATGCGTGTAACAGAACATCATATATAGTTTGATCTCATTGTTCTTTGAGTAACTCTACTCATACAAACTATTTGTACAAACTCACACATACAAACTGATGTGGCATTCCTATATGATCGTCACATCACCCATATTAATTAATGTCATTTATTAGTAATATATATTTATCAAATCACTACATTTATTTATCAAATCATATTATGCCAAGTCAGTTTGTATGGGTGAGTTTGTATAAATAGTTTGTAAAAGTAGCATTACTCTTGTTCTTTTAGCCAAATAAACATCAATTTTAGTATAATGATACTTAATTTGCTGCCCTAAATTTAATGCTAATCATGCCCTAATATTTGGTATTTAATATGCCATATTTTTGGGATATTGCCGATTTAGTTTCAGCATTAATTAGAACTACAATCGATAGCACATAATTTAACTACCACACTATAAATTAAGAGAGGACTTTCTACTAATGCAATGCTCTCAATATGTAGGATTTGCTAATTAATGGAGTATCTAGGGGCAATCGTCGCGTTCTTCAATTGCATAGGGCCTCCTCTATGCAAATATGTTGAGTATCATAGAAAGCTTGACGAAAATGTGAAAAATCTTAAAAGAGAACTAGAGGTGTTAAATACTAAAAAGAAGGATGTAGAAGCAAAGTTGATGGCAGAGAAATCTTTGACGAAGAAACCATCAAATGAAGTCAATGATTGGTTGCAACATATAGAAAAGATTAATAGTGAAATAGAAAATATTGAAAAAGATGTCAAAAAAAGGGAATATTTCTTGCGTGCACGCCTTGGTAAAATAGTTGAAGAAAAGATTCAACAAGTGAAAGAATATCAACAGAGGAGGAGTTCTTTCAAGAGTTTGGTAATTGATGTACCTTTAGCCAGAGGGGTGACATTACCAACAACAACATTGGCAGGTGAAAACACACAGAAAAATGTGGAAAAAATCTGGGAATACTTGATGGGTAATGAAGTATGGAAGATAGGTGTATGTGGGGTAGGGGGAGTTGGAAAGACAACTATCATAACACATATTAACAACAGACTCCAAGAAAGAATGGATAAGTTTGAAAATATAATTTGGGTCACTGTATCTCAACCATTAGATCTTACTAAATTGCAAGAACAAATTGGAAGAATGTTCAAAAAAACACAAGATCTTGAAGAAATTGAAGATAAGAAAATAAGAGCAGGGATTGTAGGGAAAATGTTTGAAGGAAAAAAATTTGTTGTAATATTAGATGATATGTGGGAATCATTTTCACTTGAGGAAGTAGGAATCCCTGAACCTACGAAACAAAATGGATGCAAATTGTTGATAACAACTCGTTCACGAGATGTATGTCGCTCTATGGGTTGTAAAGAAGTCTATGTGCAGCCTCTCTCAACAGATGAGGCATTGAGGTTATTCTTAGAGAAATTGGAACTTGATATTTCGCAAGTTCCAGCTCTAAAAGACATTGTGCAACTTGTTGCTGAGCAATGTGCTGGCTTACCTCTTGCTGTTGTCACAGTAGCTTCGTGCATGAAAAGAGTAGACATTTCTGACATACATGAATGGAGGAAAGCATTAGATGACTTGTCTAACCATATAAGAAGCGCAAAAGATTTGCCAGTAATTGCACGATTACAATTTAGCTATGATCGTTTAGAGGATAAAAAGGAGAAACGGTGTTTTTTATATTGTGCATTATATCCTGAAGACTTCAAAATCCCGAAGGAAGAGCTAATACATTTTTGGATTTTTGAAGGTCTTTTGGATAAAGAAATGGGTACAATGCAAGCGGCATATGACGAGGGTCATCATATATTAAATAGACTTTTAAGTAATTGTTTGTTGGAGAGTGCTTTGAATGATTATAATGAAAGATGTGTGAAAATGCATGATCTTGTAAGAGAGATGGCATTGCACATTACAAGCAAGAGTCCTCTATTCATGACCAAAGCCGGCTTGAAATTGAAAAAAATACCAAGTGAAAGAGAATGGAAAGAGAATCTAGAAAAAGCTTCCTTAATGATGAATGACATACAGGAAATTCCTTCAAATATGTCACCGAATTGTCATGATCTGTCAACATTGTTGCTACAACGTAATCCTCTAAAGAGTATTCATGAATCTTTCTTTCTAAACATGGAAGGATTGAAGATTCTTGATCTTTCTTTCACAATTATTGAGGTTTTGCCAAGTTCAATCTCTGACTTGAGGAATCTCACAACATTGTTGCTTCACAGATGTTACAATTTAAAACAAGTTCCTTGTTTAACAAAGCTTTTACGGCTTCAAAATTTGGACCTTGAGGATACAAAAATAAAGGAAGTTCCTGAAGGTATGGAAATGTTGGAAAATCTTAGATATCTTAACCTTCGTTCATGGGATCTTGATAAGTTGCCAGCTGGAATGTTTTCTAAACTATGCCATCTCCAAGAATTAAGTGTATATTTGGGGTTAGGAACTTTAAGAGAAACAATAGAAGAGGCATGCCGGTTGAGTGAATTGGAGACTTTTGCAGGGCGTTTTAGTAAATTGGATGACTATAATTTATACGTCAAATCCTTTGGTGATGAAGGTCTAGCACCCAAAAGTTACCATCTTTCATTGAGAAAGGTTCCCATGTCCTCTCTATCTGTTTTGTCCTCTCTATTTTTTCCATTTCGTTCCTTTGACAATAATAAATGCGTATCCTTAAGCGGCCTACTAGCAGAAGATTATGCTGTGGTCCCAAAAGACGTCCATTCCTTAGAAATAATTGGGTGCGATAATATTAGAAGTTTAAGTGATGTTTCGTTATTCAACAAGGTGACTAGGGAAGGAGGTATTAACAACATGTATCCAGATCTTAAAGTTCTTTGGATGGATGGAAATAGAAATTTAAACAAGTTGTTATCACCTACATTGTTGCAGGCCCTCCCAAACCTAGAACAGATTGGTGTGTGGCATTGTGGAGAAATTGAAGAGATAATAACATTAGATGATGTTGATGAAGATGAAGAAGAAGAGAAAGGTAAGAAAGAAGGAATGAGTAATACCACCACTTTCACATTCACTCTTCCTAAATTGAGAACGTTATATTTGTATAGCCTTCCAAAACTGAAGAGCATTTGCAGTGATAAGGGAGTAATGGTTTGTGATTCTCTCCAAGAAATTCAAGTGGAAAGTTGCCCAAAACTTAAGAGGCTCCCTCTTTCTCTTCCCCTGCTTGATAATGGGCAACCATCTCCTCCCCCTGCTATTAAAAAGATCGAGATGGAAAGAGAGTTGTGGGAATCATTAGAGTGGGAGAATCCCAATGCAAAACATGTCCTACAACCTTACTGTCAATTCTCATTCTATTAATGGTAAAGGTAAATATATTCTCTTCTTTGATAATTTTTCTTTTTTCTTATTTTTAAAGACTACCACTTCAATTACAAAATTAAGACTGGAGGATAAATAATCATTTTTTTTCCAAAGTTTAAATGAAATGGGTAATCCATTTACTTTCTAACAAGTAACCTATTTCATTCAATTAACCTGTATATGTTAATTGTTCTTTCGGTTTGATATTCTATAGTTATTATTATATTCTGAAATTCCAAAAATGATATATACTTATTGTTGATTATCTTCTGTTACTGTGTTTTAATTATACACATGCTTTGAGATTTAATTTTAGTTTTTGTCTGTGATCGTTGAGATGTTCCGCATGACAAGTGTTTGATAAATTGCCTCACTAGATTTATTGAGAGATTTACTCTCCTTCACTGTCTAATTTCATTAAACTTAGGATTTGTGGTCCATTTTAACTATTTTTCTGCTTGATTTAGTTGTCTTTTTGTTAACAACATTTTGTTCTATTGTTATTTGTTGATTAATGCTCAGTTTCTTTCTTTAGTGTATTGATAAGTTTACTTATTGTGTTACTGTTGTTGATTCCTTTTGCGTTTATAACTTTGTTGAGTTGTGTCGATTCATCCATCTTGTTAACTTTATGCAACATTTTTATGCAGTTACTTGGTTAAAATTGTTTTGTTCTCTTCTTGTAAATAAACTTGCCATCTCTTTAAATTTTGGACAAATAGATTTCTAATTTATAGACATTAAATTATGCAAATGGCTTTCATATTTTCTAAAAGTAACCTATTTTAAGTCATACAATTTTATATACATGTATCTTATATTCACACTCGTTAGAATAACCTAGTTACATTTTGAAAATTCACTATACAGTAGGGGAAAATGTGGCTCACCGTATGAAAAATTTGCTTTGAACAGATTAATTTGGTATTGCTTTGACCATTTGTCATGTTGTTTAATTCATCCAAAATGTTTAAAAAGTTATTATTCTTCTGCAATGAGCAATACATTCCCATTATTGTTTGATAACGTTTTCTTCTAATTGCCGATATTGGTTGCCCATAAATGCATGAGTTTGTCTTACAATATGATTGATAATACACAGTTTTTCTGTTAAGAATCAAGGATCTATTTTTCACTCTTTCTTTATTTTTTGTTCATATTAAATAATTAGTAGAAATTGAGAAGAGATTTGCCCCAAAGTACTTTTTAAAAATTACTTAGTTATGGCTCAATTATTGATTTTCTGTTTTGTGCAGATCTGTTGACCCTGAGGCTAGGTTTCTTTTTTGTTATTAAGATTGTACTCATTCTTCTTTCTTGGTTTGAGAAAGGAGATTTGTTGTGACTTTAGTTGGGATCAAGTTCTCCGGAGGATTGTTGCTCAAAAGAATACTGGCCAAAGGTATGGAATGACAATCTTGAACTAAAATTTGTTTCAACTGAATATATAATTAACTAGACTATTTTCTTAAAGATTAATTGACACCACAATATCCTTCACAACATAAACAAGAATTTTCACTAGGTTACCCAAAATGTAGATGAAAAAGTTTACCAATGTCTTTGTACCGCTAATTTAGTTGAAAACATTGGCCCACTTAAGTAATCTTTTGGTTTAATTATGTATACTTATGTGTTTTTTGACATATACTGAACAAATAATAGGTTATTATTTATTATCTTAAGATATGGTAATAGTTTTGAAAGTAAATAGGAATAAAAAACAACAAAAATACAAATATGTGAGTTAAATATAAAGCAATGTTTATTCTATGATATTCACATTTAGCTTGTTATCCTATACAATATTTGAAAATAATCTAATATTTTTCCTGATCATTTTTCAATGGTTGTAGCTTGTACTTAATTTGCTTTATTTAATTATTTATTATATTGCCATGTTTTGGAATGTTTTTCTTAGTTTTGTATGTTGTAAATTACATATGCATTAAGTAGGTAGGATATTTTTGTGTTTCGTTTGTAATGAAAAAGTTTCTTCGTGCAGAAAAGACGAAAAGGTTCCTGCTGGTTTGGAAAACCTCTCTGGAGTGTTATTACATTGGATTTCTTGATTTGTACTCATGAATTATTAGTGGGGAGTGTGAGTGAGTCTTGTAAATATTGTAGATATTACTCATGTACTAATAAAAACGTCATCAGTGAACAAAAACAAGCACGTTTTCTGAACCATGTAAATAATCCTATCTTTTCATTTTCATTATCATTTTTATTTTTTCATATCTTGATGTTGTTGTTGTTGTTGTTGTTGTGTGCGCGCGCGCGCGCTCTCTCTTTGTGGTTTTGCTTGTATACTTGATTTGTTGCAACAGGCTATTTAAATAATTGTTTTATTTTTCTTGGAACAATTTCTGAAAGGGGCGAGCTATTTGAATAATGGTTTCATAAGTTTTGTAGGAAGAGATGAAGCTATAAAAATATTTTTTGAAAAAAAGAAAAATCACATCTCTCAATTCTCTTGCCTTCTTCCTTTTTATTCCTCCACCGTGTTTATTTCTTCTCCTTGGTCTTCTCAAGGAGGTGAGCATAAAACAAAACAAAAAGCCGAAACAAAGACAACCACGACAACAACAAAAAGTGACAATAAAATAACCAAAAAGAAAAAAGAAACAAATATGAAATACAGCCTAAAAATTTTGTTTAAATTTTGTTTTCATTTTGATTGACTTTGTGCATACTTGGGGAATTCGATGGCATATATTTTGCAACATTGAATGTGTTTTTATTAGTAATGTAGCTGGTGCCGCAAGGAGATTCTATCCAAATTCGGGAGCTTTTGGATTGAAAATCTTCAAATATGAATTTTCCGTTTTGTTGCAGATAATATCATTAACAAACTTTGCCAATTCCCATGATTGAGAAATTTTTTGAAGGCAAATAATTTAAATTATTTGCAGATTAATCAAATACACTTTTCACTTAGACTTTATGGCCTTTTAACTGGCCCAAAAGGACTATAATTAGACCAGAAGCCCATACTTAACCCCTTTTTGCTTCTTAACGAATCCTGTCTGGACTTTTTGACTGCCCAATGATCTGTAACATACCAGTGATACCACAATCAACACTGCCCATATTTTATAGTTTATAATTAAAGTGAAAATATTACATATTTATGCAAAGATAAGAAAAACTTGTTTACTGGAAATAACTTCAAAAGCAATAATAAAACGAGACCTAAAATTTGATTAAAAAAAATGATATTTTCCTATTTCCCACAGTTTTTATATATCTTATTTCAAAACCAATTTCAGTTATATTAAAAATATAATGTATAATCTCAAATATTTGAATTAATTAGTTATTATTTTAGAAAATTATTTTCATACTATAAATCATTTTAATCAATTATCCTTAATGACTTTCTAAACAGGAAAAGGCTGTGGAAAATAGATTCTTTTCAACCTTATGGAAGGATTGTAGTTCTTTTCTTCTTTCAAACAAACAAGTCTTTGCTTTCTTTACTTGACTGCCAGGGCATGCCCCTTTTAATTCCTTGCTTGTTGCTTCATCCAAGCTTGGCGATGTGCCATTTGTTTAATTTATTATAAATAGCTACCAATTTACCATGATCCCACCCTTTGAATTCCCTTGCATTCACAACAACTCATATATCATCCTACATTAATAAGTTCTATTATCTTAATTTCACCTCTTACAAAAAAAAAAAAAAAATCTAATAGCATTTCAGTCTTCATGGTTATAACCAATTTTTTATATTCCTACTTTAATTTCCTTCAAACTTTTTTAGTACATTTATCTCCGTAAATATTATCCTAAGGAGCAACAACCAATTAATTCAGGTATGATATATATAGATGATTGTATTATACATATATAGAAGCCTACTTAGGGGTGTTTTCGGAATAAAATATATATTATATTTATGATTTAAAATATTATATTAATTTTTATTTTAAAGGGGCTTAAAGAGAGAATTAGTGGTGCTTACATAACACCACTCTTCTCATCCCAGGATGATCTATAAAATCAACGCCAATTGATATTATCTCTATTTCATATTTTATACTAATGCGAAAAATATTGAATTTATAAAAATTTTATCTAAAGTTAGGGGTTGAACGTGAATTCAGCTAGTATCAGATGAAGACAATTTTTAAATGCAGTAACTTTTAAAGTTAGAATAAAGCTAGTCTAAAATTTGAAAAAGAAAATTAATATTTTCCTATTTCCCACAGATTCTACATATATATGTTTTTTGAAAACCAATTTCTATTATATTAAAAATATTGAGAATATATAACTGGAATGTTTGAATTAATTATTTCTTAGTTTATAAAACTATTTTCATATATTAGGCCATATGTCCTTAGTGCCTTTTCTTAAATTTACTATTGATACAGTTGGTGGAAGTAGACTTCTTTAGAGTGATTAACTAGTTAAAAAATATGGTGCTGATATTTGAAAATCCTTTATATATAATTTAGTTCTAAAATGAGAGGTTAATTTGATTGAGTATATTGAGATAGAATTCTTTAAATTTGATAAAGAAAGACTATGGAAAATTTTGAGAAAAATTGCTTAGAAGAAAAAAATTACTTCAAAAGTAATAATAAAATTAGTTTAAGATTTGAAGATGGAAAATTTTTTTTCCTATTAATTATTTTCCCACAGTTTTGATTCCAATCTGACGATTTTGTTTCTATTTTTCAATCAATTTTTGGAGATTAATTGGTTTGGGTGTTAATTGTTATTATTATTTATTTTGTTACTCTTCTCCTCTGGCTTGTGCATTTTTGTTTTGTTTCTGTTTTTTTGGTGGTGTATGGAGGAGGTGGTGGTGGTGCTGTTTATTCAGATATCAGTTTGGGGACGATGGAGATGAATTGTTGCCGGGTTTTCTATGGCTATGGTGTTGCTGGGTTTTCAGTGGCTGTGACGGTGAAGAAACGACGAATTTGGTTGATGAATTTTGAATTTTTAGCCGTGGGTTTGGCTTTAATGAATTTTGGATTTTTTTTCCATGTTTTGTGAGGTGATGAGTTTGGTTGGAATTTGGGAGTGGTTGGTATTTGGTTTGGTATTGGTTGTAAGGCTATGGTGTCAATTTAGCTTGAATTGATGTCTTAATGGGATCATTGGTAGGTAGGTTTTATGTTCACTTTGAGTTTTTTTTTTTTTTTTTTTTTGTAACTGTTTGTTGAGGTGTTGTCACGTTTGTTAATGGGATTATTGTTATTTCAAGTTTTTTATTTGTTTATTGTTTTTGTAAGACTCAGCAAATTGTTTGCACTTCACTCCCAAATTACAACCAGTAGCAAACCAAATCATGATTTTCTTTCATGGTTTGTTTTTGTTTTAATTAAACTCTGTGAATGCGGGATTGTGGGAAGTTGGAGGAAATGCTGACTAATTATGGTGAGGAAGACAATTACAGCTTCGGAGGAGAGTAGTGGCGGACTTAGAAATTTTATTTTATTTAGATGGGACATCACATAGTTGAAAATTAAAATAAATATGTAACTAAATATAATAATTAAGATTAAATTATATTTAAAATAATTTTCAGATATATTAAAATTGGATATTTTTTTATTTTTGAATATATATATAAGAATAAAATAATATACTATAGTTTGAAAAAGTTTTCTAATATGCATGCATACATACATACACACATACAAAGAGAGAGAGACACACACACATATATGTATATATATAAGTTTTAAAGTCTTTTTAATATAATTAAATTAACATGTTTTTGAAAAATATTGTTTTAATACTTTATATAAGAGTTAAATGTATTTAATATTTGAATTTTGATATTCTATAACTAGTGAATTTATTTTCTTGTACTATTTGATTATCTTAATTTAAGATTATATATAAATTAATATATTGATAATGAGTTTGTGTTCAAAGAATAGTTATATAAAAAAAATTAGATTGATGTAGCATATATACTGTAAATAATCTTTCAAATCCATTATGATTATGTATATTCTAAATGCTTTTCAGAAAAATTGTTTGAGCATATATATAATTATATTTTAATCATGCAATAATATAAAATAGAGGCACATAAATAAACCCATCTAACTATATAGTTCTAAGAGAGTTTAACAAAAACTAACATCTAAAGTTAATAGTGAACTTAAGTACACGAGGTATATTTGTTAAAATCAAGTAATTTTTATATAAGGGTATATATATGATTATTGAAACTTAAGGGGGTATCAAAAAGTTTAGATTTTCAGTGGGGCTCCAGGCTCCCCTGGTCCAAGCGTAGGTCCGCCTATGAAAGAGAAACTTTAGTTGGTGTCGTGGTGTAGGTCGTAGGGGAGCTGTTGGATTCAAATTTTTTTCAATAATTTACAATTGAAATTGTTTTTTGATAAATTAAATAAAATTTTTATTACTTATTTAATAATTTCTAAAACATTATTGATTATTTAATAGTTTATTTTATTTTACCCTTACACCGTTTAAGTAAATGGAAAAATTTGAAATTTAGGGGGTACTTTGTGATTACCAATCTCTCAGGGGGAACTTGTGTTTACGGCTAACCCAGAGGGTAAATTTATATTCCCTTGAATTTTTGGGCTTCTAAGTGGCCCAAAAGGATTGTAATTAGCCAGCAAGCCTAGACTATTTCGCTTTGTACCTCTCATGGGCTTGGATTTTGTTGGGCTTTACAAATTCTCATCTATGCATGATCTATAAAGCCAGCCCCAATCGATATTATCTCTATTTCATATTTTATGGTAATGTGAAAAATATTAAATTTAAAAAAATTTAAGTTAGTCTAAAGTTAGGGTTGAACGTTGAATTCAGCTAGTGTCATATGAAGAAAAAATTTTAAATACAATAACTTCTAAAGTTTTTGTAAAAATAATCTAAAATTTGAAAAAGAAAATTAATATTTTCCTATTTTTCAAAGATTTTACATAAATATATCTTTTTTGAAAACTAATTTTCTAATATGTTAAAGATATCGAGAATATACAACTGGAATGTTTGAATTAATTATTTATTAGTTTATAAAACTATTTTTATATAATAAACCAAATGTCCTCAATAACTTTTATTAAATTTACTGTTGTTGCGGTTGGTGGAAGTAGAATTCTTTAGAGTGATTAACTAGTTAAAAGACATTGGTAATGATATTAGAAAATCCTTTATGTATAATTTAGTTCTAAAATGGGACATTAATTACGTCTGTTTGATTTAGTATATTAAGACATAATTCTTCAAATTTGACAAAGAAAGAGTATGGAAAATTTTGAGGAAAACTGACTTAGATGAAAATAATTACATCAAAGTAATAATAAAATTAGTGTAAATTTTGAAAAAGGAAAATTATATTTTTTCTATTAATTAATTGCCCCTTTTTTTTGCCGCATCTTTTTTCAAAAGCGCTTTAAAATAGATTATAGACATAGAGAATAGACTACTCAAATGTTTGAACAAGTTATTTTTTAGTTTATAGAATTATTTTCATATTATACATCCCACATCCCCTTAACCACTTTGTTAAATTAATCAATCTTCTGTTCACTCTAAGGTGGTCACAGAAATTTGGGAACATAGCTTCTTTCCAACATCAAGGAAGAATTATGTTTACCCAAACAGTTGAGGGAATTGGAGACTTTTGTAGGGCATTTTAGTAAATTGGATGACTATTAGTATTATATTCTAAAATTCCAAAATAATATGTACTCGTTGTTGATTGTATTCTCTTATTGTGTTTTGATTGTGTACATGCTTTGAGCTTTACTTCTTTCTTGTATGTGATCGTTGGGTTGTTCGGCACACCAAGTGTTTGATAAATTGCCTCACTAGATTTGTTAAAAGATTTACCTTCCTTCACTATGTAATTCCATTAGTACTCGGGATTTCTTGTCTATTTTAGCTATTGTTCTACTTGATTTAGCTATCTTTTGCATAATTAGGAGCATTTTGTGGTTGTTTGTTGTGTTGCTGGTTCGTGCTGTGTTTCTTGCTCTGCTGTATTGCTAATTTTACTCGTTGTGCATTTGTGTTGCTGCTGTTGGTTCCTTTTGCTGTATACTGCTGTTGAGTTGCTATGTTTTAGTGCAAGCGAATAAGAGGCATTGACTCAATGATTCATGTATCTTGGTTAACTTTATGCAACTTTTTTATTTAGTTATTTGGTTAAAGTAGTGTTTTCTCTTCCGTCAAATAAAAACCCGTCTTCTCTTTAACTTTTGAACAACTAGATTTCTAATTTGTGGAAATTAAATTGTAGAAATGGGTCTCATATTTTCTAAAACTAACCTATTTTAGGTCATATAATTTTACAACTATGTTTCTTATATTCAACATTCATTACAATAATATAATACGTTTTTAAAAGTTCACTAGGACAACAAAACAAAATGTGGCTCACACTGTGAAAGTTTGAGTTGAACAGATCAATTATTTGGTAATTTTTACTTGATTTATAATTTATACAATGTTCAGAATTTAATACATGCTTTGACCATTTGCTATGGTGTTTAATTCATCTGAAATGTTAAAAAAGTTGTTATGTTCCTGCAACGAGTAATATGTTCTTCTCAATATTGTTTGATTAAGTTTTCTTCTGGTTGCTTGAATTAGTTGCCCATAAATGAATGAATTTGCCTCAATAATTGTGGCTGATAATGCACACTTTCACCACTGTTAAGAATCAAGGATTGTTGCTCACTTTTTTTTTTTTGGTTCGGTTCACATTAAGTAATTAGTAAAAATTGAGAAGAAATTTCATAAATGTTACTTAAAAATTTGTGGGGAATTGTTTTCCCAAGTTTGGTTCAAAATGTTAGATCACTGATATATTGATTTTGTTTTTATAATTTGCTGTGCTCATTGAAAAACAAAGAGTGTACCATACTTTTATTTACCAAATGATTCTTTTGAAGATGATTATTTATTATCCTTTCTTTTATTCTTCCAAGACATCATATATAATAGTTGTGGAATATAAGTAAAAAATAAATAAATAAATAAAAACAAAAATAACAGCCATTAAATATTGATTTTAAAAAGTTAATTGTGGCTAAATTATTATTATTGTTATTATTTTGTGCTGATCTGTTGGCCTTAAGGCTAGGTTTCTTTTTTGTTTTTTCAAATGAACTCATTCTTCTTGGTTTCATAAAGTAGATTTGTTTTGACTTCACCATTGGTTCAAGTTTTCCAGAGGATTGTTGCTGATGTTGAAAGTCAATTCTGTCCAAAGGTATGGAATGACAATCTTGAACAAAAATTTGCTTCAATTCAATATATAATTTACTAGACTGTTTTCTTATACACACAATATTCTTCATAATATAAACAAAAATTTGATTAATTTAGTCAAAATGTAAATGAAAAAATTTACTAAAGTTTGCGCACAGCTAATGTAGTTGTAAACATTGATCCACTTTTCATAATCGTTTGATTCAATTATTTATACTTATGTGTTTGGCCATGTGTATTAAAAAGATATGATTCTTCTGTAGTTAACTATTTTTTATTATCTTAAGATAGAGTAATAGTTTTGAAAGCAAATAGGAATAAAAACAACAAAAATAATTCTCAGTTATGTAAGTTACATACTAAGCAATGTTTATTATATGATATTCATTCTGTTTGGTATTTTACACAATATATGAAAATAATATAATATTTTTCCTAATCATCTACCAACAGTTGCGGTTTGTAACTAATTTGCTCTCTTTATACAATTATATATTATATTGCCATATTTTGGAATTATTTTCTTACATTTGTTTGTTGTAAATTGCATATACATTAAGTAGGTAAGACCCTTTTTGTGTTTTGTTTGTAATAAAAAAGTTTCTTTGTGCAGAAAATTGGAAAAAGGCTCTGTTCGTTTGGAAGAGTTCGATAGAGTGTCATACTCATATTTGTGTTCTTAATTTGTACTTATAAATTATTATTATTGTAGAGTGTGAGTGAGTCTTGTAAATATTGTTTCCTCGGGTACTATTAACAATGTTATTGTCAAAAAAAAAAAAAAAGACATGTTGATGTTGATGGATGTATTCCCTTTAGTGGTTTGGTTGTATACTTGAATTGAATTCTAATTGTTTCTGGTTTTTTATCCCTCGGTTGTTTTGCATACCAAGTGTTCCTTATGCGGTTTCATATGTCAAATTTAAGGAGATGATGTAAATTTGATGCATGTTTTAATGATCTTATCCAACTAATACAATAATTTTCAAGTTTATATCCTAACTTACATCCCAATCAATTATTAATGAGGAAAGTCATGCCATATTCCATGTTAGTTTATCATACAGACGTAAATCTTGGATCAGGTACCATCATTTGAGTTGCTTATTAAGGAAACAATTTTGATGATTTCGCTATTGCTAAAGACGTTGATACAAATCAAACCATAGATGGTAATAGTGATAGTTTTATTTTGCTCCCAAAAGACACTAGTGTTTAGATGATGTTTAAATTTTAGAATCGCTCTTTCTCTTCCCCTATCTGATAATTGATAAAGAGACAATCATTTTTCATCCAACAACTATAGAAATCAAAGTCAATATTGTCTAGAAATCAAGTTAATATTGTCCTACGTCCTGTGGGCAATTTCAAGGACAAGAGCGAATATCATTTCCAAACTTTGAAAAATAATAATAGTATGAGGATAACATTGTCCCGAATCCTTGATCATCCCATGGTTGAGGTGCATTTCTTTTTAACATATTAATTAAGGGTGTAGTTAATTTAACTAAAAATAATTCTCTTCACTTCGTCCTCTAAAAATAACCCACTAATTAAAACTTAATAATTAGAATTTTTTTTCTAATCTTCGTAATTCTAAAAGCAATTTCAACATGAATTTAATAGACTAAACCTTAATTAAAATTAATAAAAGAATTAAAGACAATAGTTTCATTAGTTTATTTAAAATATTTATTAAAGCACTTTTTTTAGCAAAAGTTGTCTAATCAACTTTTGACTTAAAAATTTTGTTTTTACTGTATTTTTAATTATATTAAGCATGATCTATTTGATTGGTTACTTTATATTAACTTATTTGTAAAATTTATAAAATGAGTATTAAATTATTTAAAAAAATAGTGATGCCTACACTAAGAAGGATTGATGAAGTGAAGTGAAATTTTTTAGATGCGAGTTTATATTTAACTAATTTGATGAGAATCAAATGTAGTCTTTTTATAGACTTTTTGGGCTTCTAACTGGCTCAAAAGATTATAAATTACTCCTGAGACCCATACTTGGATTCCTTTTAAAAATATTGAGAATATGCAAACTCAAATTAATATTTGATTTAATTAGTTATTATTTTATAAAATTATTTTCACACGATAAATAATATATCCTTAATGACTTTAATTAAATTTTCTATTGATATCTAGACCGTAAAAATATGTGGAAAATAGATCCTTCTCAACCTCATGGAAGGAAAAGGATTTTAATACTTTTCTCCATGATTACTTCATATTAACAATGGAATAAATCTTTCTTTTCAACCTCATGGAAGGATTTTAGTCCTTTTCTTCTTGCTTGCTTCGAACTCATAATACGTTCTTTACTTTCTTTACTTGTCTGCCAGGGCATGCCCCTTTCAATTCCTTGCTTTTTGCTTCATCTAAGCTTGGCGATGTGCCATTTCTTTTATTTATTATAAACAGCTACCAATTTAATTACCATGATCCTCTTAGAATTCCCTTGCATTCACAACAGCTCAAATATCATCCTACATTAATCTTAATTTCACCTCTTACCCAAAAAAAAAAAAAAAAAAATCTAATAGCATTTTGAACTTCAGAGCCTCATCCAATTGTTTAATTCCTTCTTTAATTTTTTTCAAGCCTTTTTTAATTTATTTTCTTAAATATTATCCAAATTAAGAAGCAATAGCGAATTAATCCAGGTACGATATAGATGATTGTATTATATTATAACTTTTCTTATTCATTTATTTATAGTTTGTAACAAGTTCTTCTTTTGAGAGGACAAAGTAGTTCAAAATATAAGAAATTACTTTTCTTTTCTTCCTAAATTCAATAGAGAAACCAATTCTCTTTAAAATCAAGCCGCAAAATATATGCTGGGATTGCAAATTAATTAACGAGCGAAAAATCATGTTTAACAATAATATATATCACTGATACTTGCTTGTTTGATCCTCTATTTGATTTTTTTTTTCTTTTAAAGAAAATAATCAACATTGTTCACAAGCTTTTATCTAATCAATTATGTACTTAAAATTTGTACATCATTTCTTCTTGGTTATTAGGTCTCTAAATAATCTTTGTGTGCGATAGGTAGTTCCAATTTCGAAAGGCTTGAAGATCAAAGCCAAAGGCCAAATATTTCAGGTACGAAATCTATCATCTGTTTTAAATTAATGGTGGTATTATTCATTTCATTTATTTCATTAAATAGTATATATACTTCTTTTTTAATTATATAATTTTATGCTTGTGAGGAATTAGACATTATTTTTCTCTTCTTCTATAGTTTGGTTTTCAAATTGGATACATTCACGATAATCATGTTACAATCCACAAAATCGAAGTTGTAAAACATAGATATATGCTTGAGATATAATTAGAAATTAGTTGTAAGATAATTATATTTAACATTAAGGCTATAATTTAAGTTAATTTTGATTGTCATTATTCATCTAGTAGTTTCATATACAAGTAATCACATCCTCTTTTCATTAGCTTTCACTGTCAACTCAATAACAATATATTTTGTAACGGCAATTGAAAATATATAAAACAAAAAAAAAAAAAAACTCAAGTCTAAACAAAATATCCAGAATACATTAATAATTTGCTGGTTTAAATTATATTATCATTTAGCAAACACACACAAAGTGATCATATATTTCGTTTAAATCAAATAAATGAACCAAAAAAAATATTCAAAATTATTCAATCTCGAGAATTTTTATACATTAATTTTATTATACGATGAGGTAATTAAAATCATATTTGAGAAATACTACATATACAATCAAACTATACAACTAATTTGTACAAGTTGACATGACATAAATTTACTAGGTAGGTAATAAAAAAATAATTATTTTAATAAATAATGTGGTACATATCATATAATAGTTTGTACCACGTTAGATTGTATAATTTGTGTTGTATAACTTTGTTGTATATTTAGATTTATTGACTCGTATAGTAATGTAACAATAATTTTTGTAAAATTAGCTTTGACTTCTGAAAAAAAATTGCATATCTTATAGTCGCTAAGATATAATTTCTTAATATTGAAATCTAATTACAATTTTATATTTAAAAGTTTATAAATCGAAGAAGTTTATCTAAAATATTTGAAGCTAAGTCATCCTCCCATCACTAAGAGCTGTTGGGAATATTTATAATAAATTTAAATATAATAAATAAAACAACAATAATATCATAAAAAATATCAATATAGAAAATTAAATAACATATCTAAAGTAAAAAAGAGATGATAAAATATAAGGCTTGAATACTTGGGAGACATGTTAAAAGCATTGTCCTAAAGACAAAGAGTCCTCCCCTCATGTGAGTCATATCAGTACTCAAAGGCTCCAAGATAAAACCCAGTGCTCACAACCTATCTTTCAATGAACACAATCATCAAAAGAAAATAACCTGTCTCCATATGTTGTGGTTGTTCAAAACATAGAAAATAGTCAAAGTATATTCACATTCTAATATTAGAACCATGAGACTCCTTTATATAATAATCTTATAGCTTAGGTAACTTACAAATTAATTCATGTAACTCCTAAGCCATAAGTTCTTAATAAAAACATGAACGTTACAAATAATAAATGTTGTAACTTATGTTTTTATTTTATTTGTAACTTATGAAATTAATCTAAAAATAAATTTTGTAACTCATAATAAATATTTGTTTTAAATCTTTTATCTCCAACTCTCCCACAAAAGGTTTAAAACTTAAAGCTTTATAAAATAAAATATTTAGATATATAAAAATACTCATAAAATAAAAATTATATATATAAAGAGCAACCTTCTATTATGCAATGGGTATAGGCATCTTTCGAGTTTGAACGTACACTTAGTGTTGATAGTATCTATTTGAGAAACCTGAGTGAACAAAGTCTTGAACTCGATTTCTTGAACAAATTTCAAACTATCACACACATAATGATGATGAACACGTGGTTTTGGCGAGTTAGCGCTATTAATGACCATGTTCTTGATCTTGATTCTCATGAGAGTTTTAAAGAATAGTCCAATTCTCACGGTTACGGCCCTCACAACACTCTCACTTAGGTGAGTCCTCAAAAGATATATGTGACCTATACCTCGCAAGAGTATCTAACATTTGGACTCATTCAAGATAAATATTATTCCTAACATCACATATAACAAGCACTTTGCCACAAGGATGAGCAGGATTATATCTCCTTTAAGATATATCAAAATAGTTGTGCTAAACAAGTCATGTAGTATGGATTTTTCCTACCCATTGAACCTTCTTTATGGGATCTCCAATCATAGAGGTTGGGTTACTTCCCTAGGTGACTCCCTTTGGGCTTAAGCACATCTCTCTCAATAATTTAATCAATTAATTAAATAGTATGCAGAAATTCTTCATAAATTTTGCACTCTACTTGATTTCATTATTGAGAACTCATCCTCTATATTTGATAATTGCTTCCACTAGCTATGTTTTAATAACATAATATTAACACTTACAAAATAATGTTGGAGTGCATAAAAATAACATAAGTGAAGCTTAGAATGTTAATGTGAAATATCCAATCATAAAAAACTTAAAACTTCTTAAAACAAAATATTTTTAAATTCATACAAAAAAATTAATAATCATCCAAAAAATCACTTTTTTTCCTCGAAATATTATAAAAATATTAACAACCATAATATAAGGAAAACCCCAACATTAATAAATTAACATTTTAAAGCATTAACAATAACTCCACAAAATATCAATATTTTAATTTGTTGAGTTTTAAAACCATGGAAATAACAACTCGACTCATATCACAATTGTCCAAAGTTTAATAACTAAAAATTTGAAATCTCTTTAAAATTGAAACCCCCACATTAGCAAAATATTTATTGCTACTTTAGTAAACAGAATATATAACTCATATATGATTAAATAATAATTATTAGCATTTATACCATAATTTTATTCGATGTAACCACATAAATTATCAAAATAAACAATTAATCTTCTTAACATATATACTCTGGTAATCAATTATTAGATATTGTTATCTAATATAAATGATAACCACAAGAAACTATGAACTTATAGCACATCACCATGCATATTCATAACTGAGAATTTCAGATGATAAAATTCTCACTAACTGTAATAATATATCTCATATGTTATAAATCAAACTTAATATGTAAATGCTCATTACTATCTTTATTTCAAAGCTTATAATAAGCTAATTATGAGAGGACAAATCATATTAAAATGTGATGTATATAACACCAAAGTTTACTAAATTTATTCATATAAGAGTTACTAGTTAATCCATACTTACTTTACTCTTAATCACAAATAAAAAAAATTGATATAAATACAATTTGTATGGCTAAAGTATAGAATACAAGAATTGCATCTTCGTTTACCTCCATGTCTTTAACTTGATAAACATATTTATTTGCTTGTGTTGTAAAATAAAGAAATAATTGGAAAGCAAATTACATAATGAAACCACCAACTCTTTAATATTAAGAAGACTAGATCTACAAGAGAATATCAATCATTATATATTCAATATCCAAAAAAGCTTCAAATATTTGAAATTGGCTTATATCAGTAACTAAATTAATTTTATGTTCTAAACTAGATATACATTTTTAGTTCTTCATTGCAAGGAAAAATAAAAAGATTTTATACATGCAAATATATATCACAATATAAACTAGAATAATTCACTAATTATATATAGCATTGTAAGGCTAGTTATATTTAAATTATGAACAAAAATATAAATCATGATAGATCTCACAAAAATCTACAACATACATTATGTGATAAACAAACAAACAAAACAATTAGCAAAATCCATCACATTTGTGATCCCCTCATATTCATTAAAATATAAATAAAATATAGATGAAGCTAATAGCTATATAGATGCTTATAGCCGTGTATCTAAGAAGAAGTAGAATGTACAAACTATTATGAAATAGTTTGTGCAACATAAGTAATCAAAATAATAAATATATAAATATGTATAATTAAAAAACAAATAACCAACAAATCATATGAGATACTCTTTAGCTTTAGATTGTTAAAAATATTTATAATAAATTTAAGTATAATAAATAAAACAATAATAATATCATAAAAACAACAATATAGAAAATTAACATATCAAGGTAGAAAAGAGATAAAATGTAAGGCTTGAACACTTAGGAGGCATGTTAAAGGCATTGGTCTAAAGTCAAAGCCCCTCGTGCGGGTCATAGTGGTACTCAAGGGCTCCAAGATACAATCTAGTGCTCACAGCCTATCTTTTTTATGAGCACGATAACCGGACAAAAATAACCTGTCTCTATATGTAGCGGTTACTCAAAACATAGAAAATAGTCAAAGTATATTCATATTTCAATATTAGAACTATAAGACTCTTTTATATAATAATCTCATCGCTTAGGTAACTTACAAATTAATTCTTATAACTCCAACCATACATTATTAATAAAAATATAAACGTTACAAATAATAAGTGTTGTAACTCATGTTTTTATTATATTTGTAACTTATAAAATTAATCTCAAAATAAATTTTGTAACTCATGATGTAAATCTTTATTTTAAACTTTTTATTTCTAACAAAAGCATATGCTTGTTAAAAGAATTCATTAAATATATGGAGGACAATAACTACTCTACAAGTAGACTCCAACTATATAAATTATTATAAGTACAAATCGATTTAACAAAAAAAAAACACCTTGATAGTTGAAAGTTAAAAAAATTATTATATAGATCAAATATTTAAATATTTTAGTTGACAAACATTAAATTTGTTAAAGTAGACAATGTAAAAAACGTAGAACCTGTACTTAATATCATTATATGTATACAGTGATACACGAGTAAAATAAAACATCAAATATAAACCATCAAGAGCAAGAATTAGGAGAGGATAATTAAAAAAAATGTGAAAATAAATTAAGGACCAGTTTGGGTTTGCTAATCCTATAGAAAGTAGAAATTTTTTTTTTGTTACCTTGGAGAATTAATCAGCTTATAAGATAAGTTATTGGGTATTTGTAAATTAACTTTTGAAATTATTGTACTTTTGAAAACTAAGATAGAGTTGTTTGAAATTGCTTTTACTGTACCTTTTATTGTAATAAATGACAAAAATGGTTGGACATGTGAATTATTGTTATAATCTTTAATTGGTACATCTATAAATTATATTCCATTTATTTTTTTGAACTACTTCCAACAATTTCTATACAAATGATTTGGAAAAATGTTTTATACAAATAATAATATTAAATTTGCTAGAATAGATATATTTCTTTATAAAATAATTTTTTGTTTACATAAATATATTAAAAAGTATAAATTTAATATTTAAACATATTTTTGATATTTATAGAAACTTTAAAAATCAATGAAAATATTTTAAAAATTAGAGACGTTTTTATTATTAAATTTGAGAAAAAAAAGGCTAGAAGTTTGCCAAAGGGGTCTTTAATCAATTTCTTTTTTTTTTAAGTGAAAATAATTGACTAATTATTATAGTTATTTTCTTATTAACAAAGTATAAATTTTAACAAAATATTTAGTAGATAAGGACAGTTTTGTGCTTTTATTTTTTTGATAAATGTAGTCTAGGCAATTTTTTTTGGTCAAGAGCAAAAGCCGGATCCAAAAATATCCAAATCCCTACTTTTCAAATCCTTTATAAAATGAGTAATGCTAGACTTACGACATTTATACAACATATATTCTACCACATGACGTGGTTGCCTACATAGCCAAAATTTACTAGAGGAGGAAAAAAACAAAAATGGATGAGAAAAATTATATATCCAATATAATTTTATCACTTAGGCTGCAATGTTATATTGTAGAATTTATGTTGTATAGATATTGTAAGTCTAACATTATTGTTACAAACTATGATTATTTTTTAAACAACTTACTTTTTGAATGGTTGAAAAAAAAAAGGCAATAGCAACATTAGTGACAAACTTAAGATTTTATCTTAGAGGGGCACCTTTAATATCTTAAGATTAATATATATTTTTTTAAAACCTCTATAGGACATAAGAAATTATTTAAAAAAAATTACATTTAGGTAGGAGACATAATGAAACTTATTTTTCAAATTAAATGATCCTAATACAATAAATCAAAGTATAAAACACTAGAACTTTATAATTTTATAAACACATATTAATTAATGACATTGATAAGGAATTATCATTGACTACCCTTACGTTTTGAAGAATTATTAGGCATAGACACGTTTTGTAATTTTTTTTGGTTTGGAGATAACCCTATATTTTCAAAAATTAATCAAAGGTTGCCCCTATTGACAAATTATGTCAGTTAGTTACTAATTTTTCCATCTTTTTCAAGTTTAATTATCAAATTACCTTTAATCAATTTTTTTTAAACATGTTGAATAATAAAGTGCACATTGATATAAAATTGCCTATAAAAAAAAGCCAAATAAAATTTGTTATCCTTGGGAATTAACTTGCCTAATAAAATAACGTAATTACCCCTAATTCTTCAAAATACTCCTATCCAATTATTTATAACCCTTTTATATTTGACTTGTAGATAATAATTTAAGTTTAATTGATTATACATATAAATTATAATATAATTAATTATTCTTAAAATATTTAGATGATAAATTTTTAAATATCTAAGATATTTTTTGAAACATATTTTAAATATTTATATTTTAAATTAAATATCTAAGATTATTTGCAATATTGAAATACTTAAATATAAAATTTTTATAATATATATATTTTATTAAAATATTAAGAATAATAAATTCTATTATAATTTATTTATGTATTTAATCAAATTTAAATTGTTATTTAAAAGCCACATACAAAAGGGTTATAAATGAATTAGATAGGAGTATTTAGAGATTTAGGGGTAATTAGGTCATTTTACTTGGCAAGGTGGCAAGAACAACAAATTTTATTTGGCTTTATTTATGGGTATAAAGGTAATTTCATATCATTATGTACTTTATTATTAAATACTTGCTTTTTAAAATCTATGATTAAGAGTAATTTGATAATTAAATTTAAAATAGATGGAAAGCTAATAGATAACTAATAGTAACTAGCGGTAGGGGTAGTCTTGATTAATTTTTGAAAACATAGTGTTGTCTCAAAAAAAAGGGCAGAACATGTATATGCCTAATAATTTCCCAAAACCTAGAGGTAGTCAATGATAATTCCTCATTTGCAAAATTATCTCATTGTCACGTATGAAAATATTTTTACTTATAATTCTAAATTAGCATTACAATCCAAAATTCAAGTTCTATGTTTGAAACTCGCAAACAAACCTTTTATATTATTAACATGTTGAATATCATAGCGGGCTTGATGAAAATATGAATAATCTTAGAAGTAAACTGGAGGAGTTAAATAGCCAAAACAAAGACATAGAAGAAATATTATGGGCAGAGCACCACCTTAGGAAGTTAACAATTGAGTGAAGTTAATAATTGGTTGAGAAATACTGAAATCGTTAATGATGATGTAGAAGAGATTGTAAAAGGAGTCACTAGATTGCCTAAATAAATTGTGGGAAATCCACCTCAGAAAGGCTCTAGAATCACACACATGACCATATGTAGTTTTGAAATAAGATAATTTCAATAAATACTTTTGAGTTGTGATTTAATTTTTTGAATGATGACTATACATTTTTAATCAATTACATTTTTAAAATTATTTATTTTTCATCAATCACATGCATCATTTAAATGATGATTTTTCTATAAGTTTAAGGGTATAATTAATTAAAAACGCATAGTCATTCTTCAATTGAAATTAAACATAAAACCTGAGAGTACTTATTGATATTATCCCTTTATGAAATACAACAAACCACTTTTGGTGTCATCCAACTTTAGTTAAAAGATAACAGTAAAAAGGGTAATTTTCTGAAATTTTCCTAATATGTTTTGTTATCGAACTTGACTTGAGGGAACTAACCTTTAGATCATGAGTATTCAGCAGTTAACCGTGTTTAAAAATATTAAAAACTTAAGAATTTTTTAAATTGCATAAGTAATTATTCACTTGAATAAAATAGTAAGAAATTAAAAGAACCAATTTTTATATGGTGACACTGAATAGTCATCAACTAACAGTATGGGAGTACATTCAACATTAATTTTTTTTTGTTTATTTATTATGAAAACTATTTATATGAATTGTTGAAATTACAAAGCTCTACTATGAGTTAATTAGGTCCCAAATCTTGTAGTGATATAATAATGATGTTTACAAAATTAGCTTAGACTTCTGAAAAAAATTGTATATCTTACGGTTGAGAATTATTTTTTTAATAAATTAATTAAATTACAACTATAGATTTAAAATATTTTTAAATTGGAGAAGCTTATAGGTAAATATTTCAATCGTAGTCTTATCACCAGGAGCATTTGCTTGTTAAAAGCATGCATTAAATAGAGGAGAAAACTACTCTACAAGTAGAATCCAACTATATAAAATTATTATATACATGCAAATTGATGTAACAAAAAAAAAATGCTTTGAAACTTGAAAGTTAAAAAATTAATAGATCAAATTTTTAAATAATACAATGTGACAAACATTAATATCATTGTTAAGGTAGATAATGTCACAAACATATAATATTATGTACTTCATATCATTATATATACAGTAGCTAGCTTATACATTATATCTGTAAATGTAGTACCAAAGTAAAATAAAACACCAAGAGCAAGAATTTGGGGAGAATAACTTAAACTAAATGTGAAAATAAATTATGTCTTACCAGTAATTTAAACTGAAATAAAAAAAAAAAAGAAAAAGAAAGAAAAGAAATAGGCGTTGTTGATCTAAGCTAAGTGATTTTTACCTATAGCATTAGATATTGATACGTAATTGGCATTTGATTAAAAAGGACAGAGGTTAATTAGAGTTTAATAATTAACTTTTGGTCATTATATGCATGTGATTTGGTCATATTAGTCTTTAGAAAGTAAAAGTTTAATCATTGCCAACTTAGTTAAATTATTTAGAACTACTACATTTCAAGAGCATACGACTTTTAACTATCACATAATAAACGTCTATACTAACGTGGTACTCCCAATGTATAGGCCTTGCTAATGGAGTATGTAGGGGCAATCATTGAGCTCTTCAAGTGCAGGGGGCCTCCTCTAGGCAAATATGTTGAATACCACAAAAAGCTTGATGAAAATATGAGTAAACTTAAAAGAAAACTGGAGGAGTTAAATAGCCAAAAAAAAGATGTAGAAGAAATGCTAAGGACGGAGCACTCTCTTGGGAAGTCACCATTGAGTGAAGTTAATAATTGGTTGAGGAATACAGAAATGATTAATGGTGAAGTAGAGCAGCTTGAAAAAGAAGTAAATAGAAGGAAATCTTTGTCACGTGCACGTCTTAGTAAACTTGCTGAAGAGAAGATTCAAGAAGTGAAAGACTATCGACAGAAGGGTAGATCTTTTAAGTGTTTGGTAATCGATACACCTCCAGCTAGAGGAATGACATTACCAGCAGCAAAGCTAGCAGGTGAAAACACCCAAAAAATTTTGGAAGAAATTTGGGAATATTTGATGGGTAATGAAGTCTCAAAGATAGGGGTTTGGGGGCTAGGGGGAGTCGGTAAGACAACTATCATAACACATATTAATAACAGACTCCTACAAAATAAGGATAAGTTTGATCATGTGATTTGGGTCACCGTGTCTCAGCCATTTGATCTAATTAAATTGCAAGATCATATTGCGTCTATGTTCAACAAAGTTCTTAGAGAAACCGAAGATCAGGAAATAAGAGCAGGGGAGGTATTCAGACTATTTCAAGGGAAAAAGTTTGTGTTAATCTTAGATGATATGTGGGAAGCATTTCCACTTGAGGATGTAGGAATCCTTGAACCTACTAAAGAGAATGGATGCAAATTAATGATAACAACTCGTTCACAAGATGTATGCCGCTCGATGGGTTGTAAAGAAGTCTACGTGCAACCTCTCTCAAAAGATGAGGCATTGAAGTTATTCTTAGAGAAATTGGAGCTTGATATTTCACAAGTTCCAACTTTAAAAGAAGTTGTGCAACTTGTTGCCGAGCAATGTGCTGGCTTACCTCTAGCAATTATCACAATAGCTGGATGTATGAAAAGAATAGATGACTTGCGTGAATGGAGAAATGCACTTAATGAATTGTGTAACCATATAAGAAGTGCGAAAGATTTGCCAGTAATTGCACGGTTACAATTTAGCTATGATCGCTTAAAAGATGAAATGGAGAAGCGTTGTTTCTTATATTGTGCGCTCTATCCTGAAGACTTCAAAATTCCAAAGGATGAGCTAATAGATTATTGGATTATGGAAGGACTAACGGGTGAGAGGGATAATTTGCAAGCAGAATATGATTGGGGTCATTCTGTATTAAATAGACTTGTAAACAATTGTTTGTTAGAGAGTGCAGAAAATGGAAGTTGTGTGAAAATGCATGATCTTGTAAGAGAAATGGCATTGCACATTACAAGCAAGAGTCCTCTATTCATGACCAAAGCCGACTTGAAATTGAAAAAAATACCGAGTGAAAGAGAATGGAAAGAGAATCTAGAAAAAGCTTCCTTAATGATGAATTACATACAAGAAATTCCTTCAAATATGTCACCGAATTGCCATGATCTTTCAACATTGTTGCTACGAGGTAATCCTCTAAAGAGTATTCCTGAGTCTTTCTTTATATACATGGAAGGATTGAAGATTCTTGATCTTTCTAGGACAAATATGAAGGATTTGCCAAATTCCATTTCTGAATTAAGGAATCTTAGAGCATTGTTGCTACAACACAATAATTCTTTACAGAGCATTCCTGATTCATTCTTTCTAAACATGGAAGGGTTGAAGGTTCTTGATCTTTCTTCCACAAATATTGAGGTTTTGCCAAGGTCAATCTCTGACTTAAGGAATCTCACAACATTATTGCTTAACGGCTGCTTCAGGTTAAAACATGTTCCTTGCTTAGCAAAGCTTTTGTGTCTTCAAAATTTGGGCCTTGAGGATACAGGAGTAAAGGAAGTCCCTGAAGGTATTGAAATGTTGGAAACTCTTAGATATCTTAACCTTTGTTCATGGAATCTTGATAAGCTACCAGCTGGAATGTTATCTAGACTATGCCATCTCCAAAAATTAAGTGTATATTTGGGGTCAGGAACTTTAGGAGAAACAATAGAAGAGGCATGCAGGTTGAGTGAATTGGAGACTTTTGTAGGGCATTTTAGTAAATTGGATGACTATAATTTATACGCCAAATCCTTCGATGATGAAGGTCCAAAACCCAAAAGTTACCATCATTTAGTGGGACCGCGAACCAGAGAATTCCTAATTTTTCCACTCCCCTCCTTTGACCCTAATAAATGCTTAACCTTAAGCCACCTAGTAGCAGAAGGTTATGCTGTGGTCCCCAAAGACGTCCATTTCCTATATATAGGTTACTGCGACAATATAAGAAGTTTGAGTGATGTTTTGTTATTCAAAAAAGTGTCTAGGGACCGAGGTCTTAACAGCATGTATCCAGATCTCAAAGTTCTTTGGATGGAGGGAAATGGAAATTTAAAGAAGTTGTTATCACCTACATTGTTGCAGGCCCTCCCAAACCTAGAACTGATTGGCGTGTGGGGTTGTGAAGAAATTGAAGAGATAATAACATTAGATGATGTTGATGAAGATGAAAAAGAAGAGAAAGGTAAGAAAGAAGGAATGAGTAATACCTCCACATTCACATTCACTCTTCCTAAATTGAGAGAGTTTGTTTTGTATAACCTTCCAAAACTGAAGAGCGTTTGCAGTGATAAGGGCGTAATGGTTTGTAATTCTCTCCAAGAAATTCAAGTATGGGCGTGTCCAAAACTTACGAGGCTCCCTCTTTCTCTTCCCCTGCGTGATAATGGGCAACCATCTCCTCCCCCTGCTATTAAAAAGATCGAGATCAAAAGAGAGCTGTGGGAATCGTTAGAGTGGGACGATCCCAATGCAAAAGATGTCCTACAACCTTACTGTCAATTCTGTGAATTGTAAAGGTAAATATATTCTCTTCTTTGATAATTTTTTTTTTTTTTTAAGGACTACCACCTCAATTACAAAATTAAGACTGGCTTTATTTATGATTTTGCAAGATAAGTAATCATTTTTTTCCAAAGTTTAAATGAAATGGGTAATCAATTTACTTTCTAACAAGTAACTTATTTCATTTAATTAACTTGTAAATTGCCTCACTAGATGTTCCACATGACAAGTGTTTGATAAATTGCCTCACTAGATTTATGGAAAGATTTACTTTCCTTCGCTGTCTAATTTCATTAAAACTTAGGATTTGTTGTCCATTTTAACTATTTTTCTGCTTGATTTAGTTGTCTTTTTGTTAACAACATTTTGATCTATTGTTATTTGTTGGTTCATGCTCAGTTTCTTTCTTTAGTGTATTGATAAGTTTACTTATTGTGTTACTGTTGTTGATTCCTTTTGCGGTTTATAACTCTGTTGATTTGTGTTGATTCATCCATCTCGGTTAACTTTATGCAACATTTTTATGCAATTACTTGGTTAAAATGGTTTTGTTCTCTTCTAATTTATAGACATTAAATGATGCAAATGGCTCTCACATTTTCTAAAAGTAAACTATTTAAGTCATACAATTTTATATGCATGTATCTTATGTTCAACACTCGTTAGAATAACCTAGTTACATTTTGGAAGTTCACTATACAGTAGGGGGAAATGTGGCTCACCGTATTAAAAATTTGCTTTGAACAGATCAATTTGGTATTGCTTTGACCATTTGTCATGTTGTTTAATTCATCCGAAATGTTTAAAAAGTTATTATTCTTCTGCAATGAGCAGTACATTCCCGTTATTGTTTGATAACGTTTTCTTCTAATTGCCGATATTGGTTGCCTATAAACGCATGAGTTTGTCTTACAATATGATTGAGAATACACAGTTTTTCTGTTAAGAATCAAGGATCTATTTGTCACTCTTTCTTTATTTTTTGTTCATATTAAATAATTAGTAGAAATTGAGAAGAGATTGCCCTAAAGTGCTTTTTAAAAATTACTTAGTTATGGCTAAATTATTGATTTTCTGTTTTGTGCAGATCTGTTGACCTTGAGGCTAGGTTTCTTTTTTGTTATTAAAATTGAACTCATTCTTCTTTCTTGGTTTGATAAAGGAGATTTGTTGTGACTTTAGTTGGGATCAAGTTCTCCGGAGGATTGTTGCTCAAAGAATACTGGCCAAAGGTATGGAATGACAATCTTGAACAAAAATTTGTTTCAACTGAATATATAATTAACTAGCCTATTTTCTTAAAGATTATTATTGATGTACAACACAATATCCTTTACAACATAAACAAGAATTTTGACTAGGTTACCCAAAATGTAGATGAAAAAGTTTACCAATGTCTTTGTACCGCTAATTTAGTTGAAAACATTGGCTCACTTAAGTAATCTTTTGGTTTTATTATGTATACTCGTGTTTTTAGACGTGTATTGAACAAATAATAGGTTATTATTTATTATCTTAAGACATGGTAATAGTTTTGAAAGTAAATAGGAATAAAAAACAACAAAAATACAAATATGTAAGTTAAATATAAAGCAATGTTTATTCTATGATATTCATAGTTGAAAATAATCTAATATTTTTCCTAATCATTTCTCAATGGTTGTAGCCTGTACTTGCTTTATTTAATTATATATTATATTGCCACGTTTTGGAATGTTTTTCTTACTTTTGTACGTTGTAAATTACATATGCATTAAGTAGGTAGGATAACTTTGTGTTTCGTTTGTAATGAAAAAGTTTCTTCGTGCAGAAAAAAGCAAAAGGTTCCTGCGAGTTTGGAAAAGCTCTCTGGAGTGTTATATTGGATTTCTTAATTTATACTCGTGAATTATTAGTGGGGAGTGTGAGTGAGTCTTGTAAATATTGTAGATATCACTCATGTACTAATAAAAACGTCATCATTGAACAAAAACAAGCACGTTTTCTGAACCATGTAAATAATCGTATCTTTTCATCTTCATTATCATTTTTATTTTTTTCGTAGCTTGATGTTGTCGTTGTTGTTGTTTTGTGTGTGCGCGTGTGTACTCCCTTTGTGGCTTTGCTTGTATACTTGATTTGTTGCTATTTAAATATTTGTTTTATTTTTCTTTGAACAATTTCTGAAAGGGGCAAGCTATTTGAATAATAGTTTCATAAGTTTCGTAGGAAGAAATGAAGATATTATAATATTTTTAAAAAAGAAAAAAATTCACGTCTCTCATTCTCTTCCCTTCTTCCTTTTCATTCCTCCACTGTGTTCATTTCTTCTCCTTGGTCTTCTCGAGGAGATGAGCATAAAACAAAACAAAAAGCCGAAACAAAGACAACCACAACAATAACAAAAAGTGACAATAAAATAACCAAAAAGAAAAAAGAAACAAAAAGCCTCAAAATTTTATTTTTAAATTTTGTTTTCATTTTTATTAACTTTGTGCAGATTTGGGGAATTCGATGGCATTTTTTTTGCAGCATTGAATGGGTTGTTTATTAGTAATGTAGCTGGTGCCGCAAGGAGATTATATCCAAATTCGGGAGCTTTTGGATTGAAAATCTTCAAATATGAATTTTCCGTTATGTTGCAAATAATATCATTGCCAAACTTCGCCAATTCCCGTGATTGAGAAATTTTTTGGATGCAAATCATTTATTTAAATTATTTGCAGATTAATCAAATACACTTTTCATTTAGACTTTACGGCCTTTTAACTGACCCAAAAGGACTATAATTAGACCACAAGCCCATACTTAACCCCTTGTCACTTGTTAATGAATCCTGTCTGGACTTTTTGACTGCCCAATGATCTGCAACTTACAACAATCAATACTACCCATATTTTATATTTTATAATTAAAGTGAAAATATTACATATTTATACAAAGATAAGAAAACTTGTTTACTGGAAATAACTTCAAAAGGAATAATAAAACGAGACCTAAAATTTGAAAAACAAAAATGATATTTTCCTATTTCCCACAGTTTTTATATACATCCTATTTCAAAGCCAATTTCAATTATATTAAAAATATAATATATAATCTCAAATATTTGAATTAATTAGTTATTATTTTATAAAATTATTTTCATACTATAAATCAATTTAATCAAATATCATTAATGACTTTCTAAACAGGAAAATGCTGTGGAAAATAGATTCTGTTCGACCTTATGGAAGGATTGCTGTTCTTTTCTTCTTTCAAACCAACAAGTTATTTGCTTTCTTCACTTGACTACCAGGGCATGCCCCTTTTAATTCCTTGCTTGTAGGGATGGCAATTGTACCCGGACGGGTTCGGGTACCCGACTCCCCGGCCTAGAAATGTCCAAGGAATAATCCGGAATTTCGGGGATTGAAGCTGGGGCCAGGAAACATTTTTCAGGGGACTGTCCGATCCTCACCCCAGACCCGACCCGGAATAAGAAATTCTATGTATAAATTGAATTTATAAATTTAAAACCCCAACTCAACTTAAGATTCCAATAATTTTAATGAGCATATCGAGTCCAAAGCACAAAATTATAAGCCCAGCCCAAATACAAAACCCAATATAACCACAATATTAACTGAAAAATAATATAACCACAATATTAACTGAAAAAAATATATCCATTTGTAGGAGTTGGGACGATTTGAACGTGAGAACTAAAGTAGACAAAGGGCCCTCAATACCAGTAGGCTACAAGCGCATTTCGAGTTGTAAGTATGAAAAAAAAGATACAATTACTAACTGATCTATAACAGAAAATTTGAGAAAAATTGCTTAAAAGAATAAAATTACTTCGAAAGTAATAATAAAATTAGTATAAAATTTGAAGATGGAAAATTATATTTTTCCTATTAATTATTTTCCCATAGTTTTTTTGCATCTTATTTCAAAAGCGTTTTCGAATATATTATAAATATAAAGAATAGAAAACTCAAATGTTTGAAGTAGGTATTTTTAGTTTATAGGACTATTTTCAGATTATACATCCCATATCCCCTCAACCACTTTGTTACATTAATCAATCTACTGCTCGTTCTAGACTTATAGAAAGTTGGAAAAAAGATTGTTTTCGATAAATGTCAAGGAAGAATTATATTGCTTCTTCTTCTTGCTTACTTGAAGTATGTTCTTTTCTTTACTTGATTATTAGGGCATGCCTCATTTAATACTGGCTAGCTATATTCCGTTTCTTTTCTTATAAATAGCCACTGATTTATCAATAAATCTTTGGTTTTATTATATTCATAAGAAGTCATACTGCCTTGTAACAAATCCTGTTACCCGAATTTCACTTAAAAAAAAAAAGCAACCAATTTATACACCTCAGGTGCGCCATCTATCGTTGATTGTATATATATGCTTGCATTATAATTTATCAAGTGAAATTAAAATCGTATTTTAACAACAATAAACGACTCATGCTTGCTTTAATTGATCCTCTATAAGATTTTTGTTTTTCACTTAAAATTGGGCCTCAATTAAATCTAATACAGTAAGCCCATTACTAAAGCCCATTATTTGGGCCTATTATCTGGGTCCCACTATGACTCATCCTGACTCCTATATAAATCCTCCGAATTATTACTCAAGGAATGCACACTTTTCTGAACTCATTCTCTCTCTAAATTTCCTTTGCTTTGAGAGCTTCTCTCTCTAGGAAATTCTCCCAGAAAATTCCGGAGTGTCGGAAACTAACTTGAGCGTCGGAGGGTTTACGCCGGCACCACCGCCGGCACCCTTGACTATTTTACTTTGCTCACAGGATTGGACCCGACGTATAATTCGAGCTCCGACCCGCTTCCCGGCCGTCTAGAAATCATACATCAATAGTTGGCGCCGTCTGTGGGAACGACAATTTAAGCCTCTTTAGTTGTTGCTCCCATCCAAACGTACTCAAACACGTCATGAGTCACGAATCCCAACACTCAACCTCCCTAGAGGTTGACGAAGAAATCGAGGTAGAAGCACCTCCCCGACGTCTAAGGGTAGTTAATACAGGGAGAGCTTTAGTGATATCCTCTGGGGTGGGCTCTAACCCCAAACAACCCCGACTTCTACCTAGGAGACCGAGGAAAGGCAAGACGAGTCGATTAATAACCATGGAGCATACCATGCGAAGTTTTGGTGAGCAAATGAACAGTATGGTGACTATGTTCAACCAAGCTTTTGGACAAAGTACTCAACAGGCTGTAAACACTGCTAGAAATAATCCAAGGAGTGTTATGGTAGTACCTAATGTCCCGACGGATATTGGTGGACGTACTGACCTAGTCGCCCAGACTGCTGGATTACCTCTCTATCAGGTCATTCAACCAAATCTTTCCCATCCTATCGTTCAAGGAGGGGATGGTCGTCCAAAGATTCCCTCTCCTTCGCACATCATATCTGAATAACAATTAGTAGTAGTAGACCGTCAACACTCTCTAAACAAGAAGCGTCATACAAGCGTCAAGCAAGGACCAAGGGGAAGTAATATTGATCAGCCAGCCTATTCTTATCATGGTCCTTATGCTCCAGGGGGTAATCATCAGTCAAAAAGAAATCGCCCCAGCTCACCACCTAGAGTTAAGAATCATCGCCCAGATGTTGTCCCAATGGATGTCTCAGAGGAGAAAACATTAGATAATCATTATGCGGAGTTCAAGCGAGAAATGAATGAAAAAATTCATAAACTGGAGAAGTTGATTAAGTGTCTAAGAGGAGAAGAGGATGGTCGTCCACAATGGGAGTCACCCTTTACTGAAGATATCCTTAGGGAAAGATACCCGTATGGATTTCTCATGCCGCAACTTGAGCTTTACCAAGGGACAACGGACCCCCGAGAGCATTTAGGCTCTTTCATTTCTCATATGGAGATACAATGGGTCTTAGGGGGAATAATGTGTAGAACTTTCTCTCTTACCCTTGGAGGATCAGTTAAGCAATGGTATAGGAGGTTACCAGCCGCATCCATCTCCAGCTTTGATGAGCTTGCTCGCAGTTTCCTCACGCACTTTAGCAATATGAAGACACGAAGTCGATCAGCACAGAGCCTTCTTTCAATCAAGCAGGGTCGTAATGAATCCCTCTGTGCATTTGTGGACAGATACCAGTGGGAGGTTGCTCGAGTGGATCTATTCAATGATGATTACGCTATGCAAGGTTTGGTTCAAGGAATCAAAGGGGAGCTCCCTCTAGCATGGGAATTCTCTGTTAACCTCCCACACACGTACCAAAAAGCATTAGCAAGGATCTCTAGCCATGCTGATGCAGAAGAAATTTTTCAAGCAAATTACCTTGGGCAGACTCCGGTGATACCTAATTCCTCATGTGCAGATAGACGACCATATAATAATCATAGAAGAGAACCTCATGATAGAAATCGAAGGTCAATTCAGGATCGACGCTCTACGCGATATACATTCAGAAATGATTGCTTCTTGTTGCAAGGGTCATCCATCCAACCCCGCCAAGAACCTGATGATCGACCCCAAGAGGAGCACCGTACTTTCACATTACTTAACATGCCACAGCATGATATCTTGAAAGAAATCAAAGATAAGGGACTACTGAAAGAACCTGTCCCTTTACGGTCGGATCCAAGAGCAAGAGATAAGAGAAAGTTTTGTCATTTCCACCGGGCTCATGGTCATAACACTGTAGATTGCTTTGAATTGAGGAAACAAATTGAGAGTCTTATCAAGGAAGGTTAGCTACAAGAATACATTTATCGGCCCCCTGAACTATCCAACAAGAATGACAAAGGGAAGGAACCATTAGAAGAAGTAGCCACAATTTTTGGGGGAGTAGTGTCTTGTCCGAGTTCCCAAGCCCGGAGGCACCTAGCTAGGCAAGCAAGATATGACCTCTCTCGCCACGAAGTCAACTTGACAACCTCCTCCATCAATGCTGGGGATCGTGATGTTATCTCTTTTTTATCTCAAGATGCGCAGGGTATCCACCATCCTCATGGTGATGCCTTGGTCCTCACAGTAATAGTGGCTAATAAAAGGCTACGAAGAGTATTGATTGACAACGGGAGCTCAGCTGACATTATGTCATTGGATGTATTTGATCGATTGGGTCTTAACCATAAAGATATGAAAGGCATCGAATCTTCTCTAATGGGATTCGCTGGAGGAAAGGTCATTCCCGAAGGAGTAATTTCGTTACTTGTGACCTTGAGAGAAGGCTCCCTACAGACAACCAAGATGGTGAATTTTCTCGTGGTAGATCATCCAGGTGTTTATAATGCCATTCTTGGACGACCATCACTTTATGACTTCAAAGCAGTAATGGGTGTCTATCATCATATCTTGAAGTTTCCAACACCTTCTGGGATAGAAGAAGTTAGAGGAGAACAGCGAGCCTCTCGAGAATGCTACAACATGGTTTTTAAAGAGAAGGCACATAAGTTATTGATGATTCGAGGAGAACCTTCCGTGGGCATAAGCTAAGTGGGCAAGTACTACCAAGTACTCGAGATCCCACTGATGGAGCATTGGGGCCTAACTGGGAGGGTCTTTATTGAGTCAAAGCAGTCATCGACCAGGCACATACAGACTGGTCATCATGGATGGGAGGTTGCTTCGTCATCCATGAAATATTGAGTACTTAAAAAAGTATTATCCATGATCTCTTTATATATGTAATAACTCCTTATATGGACTTATGCATGTATAACAACTCCCATAGGGAGACCTATAAAGAGATTATCAATAAAGTATTCAATTTACCCCATTACCATTCGTTCATCTTTAAAGACTCATCTATGATCAAGTTGCGAGAAGCTCAGTTAGACTTATATATAAAGATAATGAGTTAGAATCTCCTTGCTTGACTTCCCACCAGTGTTCAACTTCAGGATCACTATCTGAGGTAGAAAAGGACGACTGGTCGCTCTCCCCCTCAGCCTCTACCACATTGGGATTAACAAAGTTACGCCCTAACTCGCGATCCTGACCGAAAAAATTCTGATAAAACTCATTAACCTCTCTACGGTTAGTCGTAGGATCTTTATTCCTTGTCGACTAGGTTTGATGGCTTGGTTCCCCTCGTAGCACTGTCACAGTTTTAATTCTAGCCATCTGCACAGTTAAAGAAGAGTCGTTAGTCATCAAACCAAGTCTACTAAGAAAGGGAAAAGATGAAAGAAAAGAAATTCTAGGGGACTATATTGAAAGTTTTTCAAAATAGCCCTTGAAAAATAATTTTTGCCCATAAAAAGAAAAATATCACGTTGGTCCTTGACCAAAAGTATATAGTTGGTTTTCCTTTAAAAAAAATTTCAAGTTTTAGGATTTTGCAAAATGCCCCCTATGCATAGCTTTCTAAACTTGCAGAATGCCCCCAATTCATAAGTTTTCTAAAGCGGCAAAATAACCCCTCTTCATAAGTTTTCTAAAGTTACAGAAACACCCCTGCAACTAAAAAAACAAAGTTTCAAAATTTGCGGAAACACCTCCGCGACTAAAAAAACAAAATTTCAAAATTCTCGGAAACACCCCTACGACTAAAAAACGAAGTTTCAAAATTTTGCAGAAACACCCTGTCTTAATATATGAAGTTTTAAAAATTCTCAAAGAGGCCCCTGCAGATGAATATAACACCTCACGTTGCATGCGAGGGCTACGTGAATTTGGCCTTCGCCCGCGTTGCCGCCCGCCTCGCGCACTCGCATGCGCATCCAGCCGCTCGCCTCGCATGCCTCCCCCTGCTCGCCCAGCGCCTTGCATGCCTCCCCCTGCGTGCCCAGCGCTTTGCATGCTTCTCCCTGCGCGCCCAGTGCCTTGCATGCTTCTCCCTGCGCGCCCAGAGCCTCGCATGCTTCTCCCTTGCGCCCCCAGCAGCTCGCCTCGCGCGCAGCTCGCCTCGCATGATTGCCCCTGCGCACCCAACCCTCGCGAGCTCGCCCATGCGTACCCAGCCCTCGCGAACTCGCCCATGCGCACTCAGCTCTCATGAGCATGCTGCGCGCAGCTCGCCCTCGCGAGCATGCAGCGCACAGCTCACCCACGTGAGCTTGCTGAGCGCCCAGCGTCCTCGCGAGGGCGCTGCTTGCCCCTGCACGCGTAGCAGCTCGCCCTCCCCAACTTGCTGCGCACGC
This sequence comes from Boswellia sacra, assembly GCA_013180625.2. Taxonomy (NCBI): domain Eukaryota; kingdom Viridiplantae; phylum Streptophyta; class Magnoliopsida; order Sapindales; family Burseraceae; genus Boswellia; species Boswellia sacra. The sequence continues at coordinate 839,893 of SNVD02001637.1, forward strand.
TGCGTGCCCCCGCGAGCTTGACTCTCCCCTCACCCTTGGAAGCTCGCCTCTTGCCCATCACGTACGAGTTCGCAGTAGGCATGCCTTCGTTCCCGCATGCATGCTCTTACGCAGCCACATGCATATTCAGAATTATGTATAAGCCATTCTATTGGCTATTGCTTCAACTCAGAAGCAATTTCACATGGTTGGAAATTGTTTTATCTAAGCCTTTTTCCTAAAGTTCCCACCGCTTTATAGTTAGCCGCCACCTTACTTCCATAGTGACCACTTAGATAAAAATTTTTAGCTTTTAAACATACATGCTACGGTCCTGCAGCCATGAATCCCACCTTTATGAACTATGGATGCATGTTTAGAACTCTTCGGAAAAGCATATTGAGAAAATCAAACATATAGAATACAATTTTTTCAAAGTCGCAATATTTGAACAACATTCATTGAAAAGAGAAAAGAGGAGGGAGAAGGGAAGGTTTACCTCTTGCTGTGTTTGTCCGGAACACCCCACGCGATCACCTTCCAAACTTGCTTCCTCCAAGAAGTAAATTATTCCTTGTTGCGGCTCTATTATCGCCTCCCAACTTTGACCCCTTGCTTTATGTCAACTTGCTAGGGTTTTTAAGACTTACGGCAAGGATATAAAAAAAAATTAAAAGAGATTTTATATAGACGGAAAGGTCTGCACCATATTTGTTAATTATATAATTTCCATCTCCGTGATGCCCATCTAGGATTCAAGTCGCATTAGATTTACATGTATGATTAAACTCACTATTTGGGCTTTCTACTAATATTTAATTTATAGCCCTGAATAACTAAATAGTCCCTACGTCGACCCGTTAGTCGACTTGGGCCTGGGGGGCTACTGTTATGGCCATAATAAAATTAGGCCTCAATTAAATCTAATACAGTAAGGTCATTACTAAAGCCCATTATTTGGGCCTATTTTCTGGGTCCTTCAATGACTCATCCTGACTCCTATATAAACCCTCCGAATTATTACTCAAGGTATGCACACTTTTCTGAACTCATTCTCTCTCTAAATTTCCTTTGCTTTGAGAGCTTCTCTCTCTAGAAAATTCTCCCAAAAAATTCCGGAGTGCTGGAAACTGACTTGAGCGTCGGAGGGTTTACGCCGGCACCCCTGACTATTTTTCTTTGCTCACAGGATTGGACCCGACGTAGAATTCGAGTTCTGACCCGCTTCCCGGCCGTCTGGAAATCGTGCATCAACAACTTTAAATACGTTTTGCAAGTTTATTATCAGGTCTACTAAGTGAATTTTGCATGTCATTTCTCCTAATTGTTTTGGTCTCTAAATGTTTGCTTTCTGGTGTCCTATATAGTTTCTATTTCAAAACGATTGAAGATTTAAGCCCAAAGACTGTGGCCAATTATTTCAGGTACAAGATAGAACATCTTTTTTCAAAAAATTTTTTATTCATGTCATTTCTGTCATTTAAATGGTTTATATACTTCTTTCTTAGTTGTATTATTTTATGCTTGGGAGGTATTAAACATCATTTTTCTTTTTTGCTTAAATTGGACATAGTTCTAAAGTTGCAAATTTATAGATACGCTTGCAATATTAGAATTGACTGAAAGACTAACCATATTATTCAACTATAGGACTAATTATTTTGGGACCAAAATGCTCTCAAGAAACATTAATGTAATGACAATTGAAAATGAATTAAAACAAAAGAAATAAAGATTAGTAAAATACCCAAAACATGGTAGTTGGTTGCTTGATAAATTTGGTATAAATTACATAATTATTTAATATTTACAAGTGATCATACAATTAGTATAAAACTAAAGAAACAAATTGAGCTTGAATAAAATGCCCAAAAGATTATTATATTTCAATAGTTATACAAATCATTTTCATTATATAATGAGTTAAATCATATATTATATCATGGTCATGGTAAATACACCTTATGGTTTGACCATGTATGGTTTTGGAAACTCCATAAACTTTAAATGCCGTCATCCAATTTTTGTTAATTACAAGGGTAAAAACGTTAAAATGGTGATTAATTAAGTTGAAAGATCCAAGTCAAAATGAATACTATGAAACATATGTGTTCACTTATGCTAATGGTTTCAGAAAGTTATCAGGCCAGACTGTTTACTTCAATTTTAAATAACATAAATATACTAACATAGAATAGTTGTCAGGTCCAATAATTATAAGCATATATTATTATTGAAACTAATTTTGTTGCGGGAGGACAACATTGGTTTCAATATCGCATTAAACTAAGGAGGAAGAAATAAAATATAAAGAATATAAATTATTTGATATATGCCCATAGATTAAATATTAAAGAATATAATGTGGCAAACATACAATACGTAATAGACGGTTTTTGGACACCATATATAGTTTATCAATGTAATAGTACCGTAAAATAAAACAACAGACATAAATTAAATCAAATTTAAATAAGCATTTGAACATATATATTTGTAAAAAATAAAAATAAAAATATGACAAAGAATTTGAAGAAAAATGAAACTAATCTGCAAATAAATAAAAAGTCTTTAATGTTTACTACAATATATAACGACAGATTAAAACAAAATACACAATTCTATCAATTTATCGGATCCGCTAATGGAGTATGTAGGGGCAATCAGTGAGCTACATATGGCATTAGATGTTGATACTAGAGTGTGTGTGTATATATTTATATATATATATATATAATTAACCACTTAGCTTTTGCTCATATCAGTATTTAATATGTTAAAGTTTAACAATTACCAATTTACTTTTATTATTTAGAGCTACATTCAAGAGTGCACATTACTTTAAGTAACACGCATTATTAAATTAAGTAACACGCATTATTAAAGGAAATTTTTACTAATGTCTAATATAATACTATCATTATATAGTAACTGCTAATGGAGTATCTAGGGGCAATCATTTAGCTCTTGAAGTGCATAGGGCCTCCTCTAGGCAAATATGTTGAATTCCATAGAAAGTTTGATGAAAATATGAATAATCTTAAAAGCAAATTAGAGGAGTTAAATAGCCAGAAGAAAGATGTAGAAGAAATATTGCCAAGGGCAGAGCATTGTTTAGGGAAGTTGCCGTCAAAGGAAGTCAATAATTGGTTGAGAAAAGTGGAAATGATTAATACTGAAGCAGAAAATATTGAAAAAGAAGCCAATAAAAGGAAATCTTTCTCACGTGCTCGTCTTAGTATACTTGTCGAAGAGAAGATTCAAAAAGTGAATGAATATCAACAAAAGGGTAGTTCATTTTACAGGAGTTTCGTAATTGATGCACCTCCAGCAAGAGGAACGACATTGCAAACAACAATGCTAGCACGTGAAAAGACACAAAAAATTTTGGATGAAATTTGGGAATACTTGATGGGCAATGAAGTCTCAAAGATAGGAGTTTGGGGGAGTGGAGGAGTTGGGAAGACAACAACTATCACAACACATATTAACAATAGGCTCCTAGAAAACAAGGCCAAGTTTGATAATGTGATTTGGGTCACCGTGTCTCAACCATTTGATCTAATTAAATTGCAAGATCAAATTGCATCTATGTTCAAAATAGATTTTACAAAAACTGAAGATCTAAAAATAAGAGCTGGTGAGGTATTAAGACTGTTTCAAGGGAAAAAGGTTTGTGTTAATATTAGATGATATGTCGGAAGCGTTTCCACTGGAGGAAGCAGGGATCCCTGAACCTACGAAACAAAATGGATGCAAATTGTTGACAACAACTTGTTCACGAGACGTATGCCCCTCTATGGGTTGTAAAGAAATCTATGTGCAACCTCTTTCAAAAGATGAGGCATCGAAGTTATTTCTAGAGAAATTGGAACTGGATATTTCACAATTTCCAACTTTAAAAGATGTTGTGCAACTTGTTGCTAAGCAATGTGCTGGCTTACCACTTCTTGTTGTCAGAGTAGCTTCGTGCATGAAAAGAGTAGACATTTATGGCATGCATGAATGGAGGAAAGCATTAGATGACCTGTCTAACCATATAAGAAGTTGCAAAAGATTTGCCAGTAATTTCACGATTACAATTTAGCTATGATCATTTAGAGGATGAAAACGAGAAACAGTGCTTTTTATATTGTGCATTATATCCTGGAGACTTCAAAATTCCAAAGAATGAGCTAATAAATTATTGGATTTTTGAAGGTCCTGTGGATGAAATGGGTAAAATGCAAGCCACATATGACAGGGGGTCATTGTGCAGACTCCTAAGTAATTGTTTGTTGGAGAGTGCTTCTGATGAATACGATCAAAGCTGCGTGAAGATGCATGACCTTGTAAGAGAGATGGCATTGCACATTACAAGCAAGAGTCCGCTATTCATGATAAGAGCTGGGCTTGAAATTGGAAAAAATACCAAGTGAACGAGAGTGAAAAGAAAATCTTGAAAAGGCTACTTTAATGAGAAATAACATAATAGAAGTTCCTTCAAACATGTCACCAAATTGTCAAGCTCTTTCAACATTATTGCTGCAGCCTAATTATTCCTTAAAGAGTATTCCTGAATGTTTCTTTCTGAACATGGAAGGGGAGGATCCTTGATCTTTCTTTCACAAATGTTGAGGAGCTGCCAAACTCGATCTCCAAGTTAAGGAATCTTAATTACAGCATTGTTGCTCGAGTATACAAAAATAAAGGATGTCCCTACAGATATTGAGTTGTTGGAAAATCTCAGATATCTTAGTCTTCGTTCGCCGGAACTTGATAAGCTACAAGCTGGATTGTTTTCTAAACCATGTCATCTCCAACAATTAAGTGTCTATCGGGGGTCAGAATCTTTGCCAGAAACAATAAAAGAAGTTTGTAGATCGGGTGAGTTGGAGACATTTAAAGGGCATTTTAGAAATTTGAAAGACTTTAACTTATACGTTGAATCCTTAGATGGTCAAGGTCTAACACCTAAAAATTGTCGTCCTGTAGTGGGATTGTTTCCCAGTCTCAAATTTTCTAGCTACTTCCCCTCATTTCATGCTAATAAATATTTAACCTTATTCCAACTAGAAGAAGAAGGTTACATTAGGGTCCCAAAAGATATTGTATGTCTGTCTATAAGAGATTGCCAGAATGTAAGAAGAATAAGCGATGTTTTGTTATTCAACAGAGTTTCTGGGGAAGGAGGTCTTAATAACATGTATCCAGATCTTAAAGCTCTCTTTATACATTATGGTGACAATTTTAAGAAGTTGTTATCACCTACATTGTTGCAGGCCCTCCCAAACCTAGAACTGATTCATATGGGCAGTTCTGAAGAGATATTGGATGTTGATGTAGACGAAGAGGAAGAAAACGGAAAGAGTAATACCATCAAATTCACTTCCCCTAAATTGAGAAAGTTAAGTTTATGGAACTCTCTAAAACTGAAGAGTATTTGTAGTAGTAATGGAGTACTGGTTTGTAACTCTCTCCAGGAAATTGAAGTACTCAATTGCCCAAATTTTAAGAGGCTCCCTCTCTCTCTTCCCCTGCTTGATAATGGGCAACCATGTCCTATCCCTGCTATTAAAAAGATCGAGATGAAAAGAGAGTTGTGGGAATCATTAGAGTGGGACAATCACAATGTAAAAGATGTCCTACAACCTTTCAGTCAATTCTATTAATGGTAGAGGTAAATATATTCTCTTCTTTGATGATTTTTCTTTTCTCTTATTTTTGTGGATTACCAATTCAATGACAAAAATTAATACTAGTTTTGTTTATGATTTTGCAGGGATAAGCAATCAATTATTCCGGAGTGGAAACGAAATGGACTCACTTTCTACCAAGTAACTTATTTCATTTAATTAACTTGCATATATTGTTCATTCGGAGTGGTACTCTATGGTTTTATATTCTTGAATTCCAATAAAAATATGTACTTTTTGTTTATTATCTTCTCGTATTGTGTTTTCATTATATACATGCTTTGATCTTCAATTGTTTCTTTGTATGTGAAAGTTGGGTTGTTCCACACTCCAAGTGTTTGATAAATTGCCTCACTGATTTAACTTGTATCTTCTCTTATTGTGTTGATTATGAATGCGTTTGTCTGCACAATTAATTATCACTCTTAAGAACCAAGCATCTATGTTCGCTATGGCAGGTTCTGTTTATATTGAGTAAAAATTGAAAAGAGATTACACTAAATTGCTTTAAAGTCGCTGAAGTTTTTTTTTTATTTTTTTTTATGCAATTTGGTTCGAAAAGTTGCATTACTTGCATATTGTTTTAGTTTTTATAATTTCTTAAGCGCATTGGAATAATACTTTTTTTACCAAATGATCTTCTGAAGTTATTATTTATTATACTTTATTTTATTCTTTCAAGACAGCATAATAGTTTTGGGATTAGAAGTCAAAAAACAGCTGTTAAGTACTTTTTTAAAATAACTTAGTTATGACTAAATTTTGGATTTGTTTATTTTGTGCAATCTGTCGACATTGAAGTTGGTGTCTTTTTTGTTTTTCAAATTGAATTTTTTGTTTCTTCTTTGTTTGATAGGGGAGATTTATTGTGACTTCAATTTGTAGATTCCAATGGATTGTTGCTGATTGTGAAAGTCAATTCTGTCCAAGGGTATCGAATGAATATCTTGAAAAAAAAATATACTTCAATTCAAAATATATTTTTTTTTCTCAAATCTCAACCAAGAAGTTAACAAATAATAACAACAATGGGACTCACTTTAAAAAAGTAACTTGTTTAAATTAATTTCTATGTAAAGACTTGTTCTATTCAAAACTATATTCATTTATTTATTTAGATAGATCAAGGACCTCACCTCACTATTTCTTATGTACAAGCAAAAATTAATTGATCCCACCAAGGTTGTTGCAAGGGAAATGTTCGTTCCCTAGATTTTTTTGCTTCCCGTAAAAAATCTAGTCAACTATACTGTTGAGTCCCTTAAATATTGATATGAGACACAATATTCATTACAATGTAAACAGAACTTTTGATTAGGCTACTCAAAATTAAGTGAAAGAATTTAATAATTGGTTTCGCATACTAATGTGGTTGAAAACATTGGTCCTTTCACATAAATATTTGATTTTAGTCTCTGTGTCTGTGTTTATATATATATATCCACCTATGTGTTTTGACATATAAAGTGGAAAATAATAGGTTATTAATGATTATTTTACTGTTAGTGATCCTTATCTCTGTTATATTAGATGGTATAATAGTTGTGAAAGAAATAGGAATAATGCCTATCAAGTTCTTAAGGAAATAATAGTAACAACCATAATAATAATTCTCATTTATTTTAGTTAAATAATAACCAATGTTTATCATATGATTTTCTTTCTGCTTTAGATTCTGTACAATATTTGAACTGATATAAGATTTTCCTGCTAAATTCTTTCTCTAATTGTTGTGGTTTGTAATTCGCTTACTTTACTCAATTTTATGTTACATATCTATTTTTGGAAATGTTTGCTTACTTTACATTTAAATTGCATATTTAGTTTGTGATGAGAAAGCAAGTTTTTTTTTTTGGTGCAAAAAAAGTCAACGTCTGCTTGTTTGGAAAAGTTCTCTAAAGTGTAATTCTGGAAATTTTTGTGCTTGTCGTTGAAGGAATATTATTAGGAAGTGTGAGTCTTGTAACTCTTGATCATGTAAATAACTACATATTTTCTTTTGTACCTCTTCGTCTTTTGTTGTGTATCTTTCCATATATTGTGTGGTTTGGACTGTATAGTTGTCTACTTTCCATTTACCCTTGCAGAGTTTTTTGTTTTGACAGATTCCTCCATATTGGAAGGAAGTTCCGACGTACTTTGGAAGATTATTTTGCTCACCTTGACGAAGAGAATTTGAAGGTACCCTTGCAGAGTTTTCTTCAGTATATTGCTGATTTTACTTATTGTGCGGTTGTTGTTGATTCCTTTTGCTGTTTATAACTTTGTTGAGTTATATTAATTCATCTATCTTGGATAACTTTATGCAAATTTTTTAAAGTAGTTATTTGGTTAAAATAGTGTTGGTCTCTTGGAAAAAAAAAAAAAACTCACATTCTCTTCAAAATTTGAACAAATAGATTTCTAATTTATAGACATTAAATTATACAAATGGGTCTCATACTTTCTAAAAGTAACCTATTTTAAGTCATGTAATTTTATATGCATGTGTCTTATATTCAACACTCGTTAGAATAATATAGTTACATTTTGAAAATTCACTTCACATTAAGAGGAAATGTGGCTTACCGTATGAAAAATTTGCATTGAACAGATTAATTAGTAATGTTTACTTGATTTATAATTTGTATATTGTTTAGAATTTATTACATGCTTTGACCATTTGTTATGATAAATTCATCTGAAATGTTTAAAAGGTTTTTTCTGCAATGAGCAAGATGTTCCTATTATTGTTTGATTACGTTTTCTTCTAAGTGCCTGTATTAGATGCCCATAAATGATTGAATTTATCTTAATAATATAATTGAGAATAATACACACTTTTACCACTGTTAAAATCGAGGATCTATTTTTTACACTTCTTTTATCATATTAAGTAATTAGCAGAAATTGAGAAGAGATTGCCCTAAAGTACTTTTTAAAAATTAGTTAGTTATGGTTAAATTATTGATTTGATCATCTATTGATGTTGAGGCTAGGTTTCTTTTTTGTTCTTAAATTGGACTCATTCTTCTTCTTTCTTGGTTTGATAAAGGAGATTTGTCGTGACTTTAATTGGTATCAAGTTCTCCAGAGGATTGTTGATGATGCTGAAATGAATGCTGTCCAAAGGTATGGAATGACAATCTTGAACAAAATTAGCTTCAATTGAGTATATAATTAACTAGACTGTTTTCTTGAAGATTAAGTGATGTACAACACAATATCCTTCAAAACATAAGCAACAATTTTGATTAGGTTACCCAAAATGTAAAAGAATAAATTTACCAATGTAGTTGAAAACATTGGTTCGCTTATATAATCTTTTGATTTAATAATGTATACTTATGTGTTTTTACATATATATTGAACAAATAATATGTTATTAATGATTCTTCTGTGGTTAACTATTATTTATGGTCCTGAGAAAGTGTATTAGTTTTGAAAGTAAATCGGATAAAAAACAACAAAAATAATTCTCAGATATGTGAGTTAAACCTAAAACAATGTTTAGTATATGATATTCACTCTGTTTGGTATCCTATACAATATTTGAAAATAATATAATATTTTTCCTAAACATTTCTCAATATTTTGTAGCTTGTACTTAATTTATTTGCTTTATTCAATTATATATTATATCGTCGTGTATCAGAATGTTTTGAGGCTCTGTTTTTTTATAAATCCAAATCATGTTTCTTTTCTGCACATTTTTCAATGCAATTTACATTCAATCTCAACCACATATTTTTTTCAAAATTCAAAATAATTCAAAATCAACTATATATTCCTAAATTCAATTGAAAACACAAATACTAGATTCATAAACCAACACACCTGTAAATTGCATATAAATTAAGTAGGTAAGGCATTGTTGTGTTTTGTTTCTTTGGGCAGAACATAGGAAAACATCCTGCTTGTTTTCAAAAACTCTCTAGAGTGTCACACTGGAATTCTAATTAATTTGTACTTATGAATTATTATTGGGGAGTATGAGTGAGTCTTGTAAATATTGCTTTCTTATGTACCAATAACAATGTCATCATCGAACAAAAACAAGCATGTTCCTTTTTTTTTTTCGCTTTCCATCTTGATGTTGATGTATATATCCACTTTTGATGTTTGGTTTTATACTTATATTTGCATTCTAATTATATTTGGTGTTTGATGCTTCAGTTGTTTTGCATGCCAAATTGTTTGTTAATTTGTACCACAAGATGTTGCAACAGGTTTACCGTATCCTTGTATGAATTCCTCTATCCAATCTGAGAAGATGAAGGAGCATCGTTTAGTTTGATGCATGTTTTAACTATCTTATTCAACTAATATAGTAATTTTCAAGTTTGTATTCTAATTTTTACGTCTCAATCAATAATCTATTAATTGAGAAAGTTATATCATTTTTTACACACCCACTTAATTACGAAACCCCCTCAAATTACAAATATTTGGTTTTACTTTATAAAACCATCTAATACCAAATATGACCTTTACTAAAAATTAATTTTATAAATAAAATTTTTTTTCTTGAATAAATCCACCATAATATGCACACCCACCAAATAATATATTGGGTGTTCAATTTATGGTATTGTTCTTGAATTTTTGGGCTTCTAAGTGGCCCAAAAGGATTGTAATGAGCCCGGAAGCCTAGACTCTTTCGCTTTGTACTTCTCATGAGCTGTTAATGGAATTTGTTGGCCTTTACAAATTCTCATCTGTAGATGATCTATAAAACCAACCCCAATTGATATTATCTCTATTTCATATTTTATGGTTATGTGAAAAATATTAAATTTATAAAAGTTTAAGTTAATCTAAAGTTTGGGGTGAACGTTGAATTCAGCTTGTGTCATATGAAGAAAAAATTTTAAATGCAATAACTTCTAAAGTAATAATAAAACAAGTCTAAAATTTGAAAAAGAAAATTAATATTTTCCTATTTCCCACAGATTTTACATATATGTATCTTTTTTGAAAACCAATCTCTAATATATTAAAGATATTGAGAATATACAACTGCAATATTTGAATTAATTATTTATTAGTTTATAGAACTATTTTCATATAATAAACCAAATATCCTTAACAACTTTTATGAAATTTACTATTGGGACGGTTGGAGGAAGTAGAATTCTTAACAGTGATTAACTACTTACTGATATTTGAAAATCCTTTATGTATAATTTAGTTCTATAATAAGATGTTAATGAGGTCAGTTTGATTTAGTATATTGAGATACAATTCTTTAAATTTGACAAAGAAAGAGTATGGAAAATCTTGAGGAAAACTGCTCGGATGAAAATGATTACATCAAAAGTAATAATAAAACTAGTGTAAATTTTGAAAAAGGAAAATTATTTTTTCCTATTAGTTAATTGCCCTTTTTTTGGGCGCATCTTATTTCAAAAGCGGCTTCAAATAGATTATAGATATAGAGAATAGACAACTCAAATGTTTGAATAAGTTATTTTTTAGTTTACAGAATTATTTTCAGATTATATATACATCCCGTATCCCCTTAACCACTTTGTTAAATTAATCAATCTCCTGTTCATTCTAAGGAACATAGATTCTTTCCAACGCCAAGGGAGAATTATGTTACCCAAATAGTTGAGGGAATTGGAGACTTTTGTAGTGCATTTTAGTAAATTCGATGACTATAAGTTATACGTAAATCGGTCCGGTCAAATCCTTAGACGATAATCAAATCTAGAAATGATTGGTATGGTTGATGATGTTTATTTAGCTATCTTTTGCATAATTAGAAGCATTTTGTGGTTGTTTTTTGTGTTGCTGGTTAGTGCTGTGTTTCTTGCTCTGCTGTATTGCTAATTTTACTCGTTGTGCATTTGGGTTGCCGCTGTTGGTTCCTTATATTTTAAACCCTAAAGAAAAAAATCAGTTTTGTTAGCAAAGAAGTTATGAGAAAGTTCACACATAGATACTATTGGTGGAAGTAGACCTTTTTAGAGTTATAACTAGTTAAAAATAATAAAAATGAGACTAATAAGTGACATTAGAAGTTACTCTATATAAAATTTTAGTTACAAAATGAGAGGTTAATTGATTTTGTTTGATTCGATATATCGAGATACAATTCTTAAAATTGTCCAACAAATAAGTCGTCTAAAAAATTGTAAAGGAAAGTTGTTTAGTTAAAATAAAAATTACTTCAAAAGTTAAAAAAAAAGTGTAAAATTTGAAAAAGAAAAAATATGTTTTTTAATTTCCCACTTTACAAGAGTATTTCAATCTTATTCATATTTTTTTCCTTTAATATATTCATAATATTGAATTAAAGCCTAATATTATAGATATTCAATCATTACAAGATAGTTACACAAGCTTTAAAAGGGGAGAAGTCCACAAACACCCTTCAGGTTTAGTTAAACTATAGTTAAAAGACAGTCAAACTCTAAAGTTAAACTCTAAACTGATAAATTAATCTCTAATTTTAATTTGATAGAGGACAATTTTAATATTTGATAAAAAGAGATACGAATAAGATTTCTTAAAATCCACATAGCCACCTCAAATTTATAATACATAACACGACTTCTTTACCATCAATTTATAACAAGTTTTATATTATTATATTGATAAAATTAATATATTTATAAGTTGTCTTCTATCTTTAATATTAAAAATGGTATATTAATTTAAAATATAATAGAATACAGATTAAAAAGGTATTAAAAAAAGATAATACTTAAGCATATATATTTTTATAGAAAATCCTACCGGCAACTGTTTGCCATAAATTATGAGAAAAATCATTTCCAATCCGATAATTCTTATAAAAAATGTAGAAAATATAAAATAAAAAAGTTGTTGTTAGTATTATTTCTCATGTAGGAAAATTGTTTTTACCTTTATATAATTTTCATTCAATTTTTTACCACAACAATCAATTAAATGTATTTAACAAAAAATCTTTTAAAATGTTTGTTGGACTTCTCTGATTTTTTTTAATTTTTAATAAAAAACTTATACTAAGTTATTAATCATATTATTATATTTATTTAATATGTACTTTTTTAATTCTTGAATTACAATACTTTTTTTAATATTAAAGTTATAAAATAATTAATTAATATATTAATTTTATTCATATACATAACAAAATATTTCATAGGCATTGGCGATAAATAGAAGTACTTGAGACTTTTGAAAGCCTGATGTTACGGCCCGCCCAATTTGCTTGCCAGAAGTGGCTCAAAAATGTGCATAAAGGCTTGGCCCGATTTCTAGAAGGCATGCAATCCAAGCCCATTTTCTAGAAACTCTAGCAAGTCAAGGGTAGTTCACCTACCACATGTAAATATCTAGATATTTTGGTAGGCTATTCTAGATACTTAATTGTAACCGTTGGATGTAATAAATCCTAGCCATTCATTTGGGAGGTGGATTAGTATAATTACCCCTCCATGGCTTATTTGTAGGACACCAAGCAATTACCTTTACAAAGCATTGTAAGAGTTCTCTTGTGTAATACAAAACTCTTTGCATTTGCAACACTTGTCTCAAAGTTCCTCTCTTCTCTTCTAGCCTCTAAAGCTCTTTGAGCTCAACGGTCCTAAACTTCTCCTTGAGCGCGAAGCAAACTACAAGGCTTACTTAGCAACTTTCGGGTTCAAGTTGCCTAAGTGCCGCATGAGCAGCTGCGTAAAACTCTAAGCTCGTGACAGTTGGTATCAGAGCACGGTTCGAGCACAAGAGCAAATGGCATAAGTTCCTCTCTTCTCTTCTAGCCTCTAAAGCTCTTTGAGCTCAACGGTCCGAAACTTCTCCTTGAGCGAGAAGCAAACTACAAGGCTTACTTAGCAATTTTCGGGTTCAAGTTGCCTAAGTGCCGCACGAGCAGCTGCGTAAAACTCTAAGCTCGTGACAGTTGGTATCAGAACACGGTTCGAGCACAAGAGCAAATGGCATCCGACATGGAGATGAATGTGGAGGAGCAAGTCCGCGGACACGAGGAACAACCTGAACCTCAACCACGCCCACAAGGAAAACGAGGTAAGTCCAAAGCTCCCTCCTCGGAATCCTTAGAGCCTCGTGTTGCTAGCATAGAGCAATCTCTTTCGAGTATGGACAATGCTATCAAGGGCCTCTCCGATCGTCTCAAAGGCCTAGAGACGGATTATGGAGAGATCACTCAAGCGACAAAGTCCACAATACTCGAATTTAGTGAAAACCTCACACGAGAGCTCGCTAGCTTACGAAGCTTTGTGGAGCGTGAGTTGCGGGCAATCCGTACGGAAGTAGAAGAATCTCGCACGGAATGGGAGAAGCACCGTTGTGAACGTGCTATCCCATCCTACTCAAGTCCTAGTGGGCTAAACAATATGCAAATGCCTACTCCCGTCACATATCATGGCACTCGCAATGCCACGGAAGTAGAAAACTTTCTCTTTGGCTTGGAGCAATATTTCGAGGCGAAAGGTGTCTATGATGATGCTTCGAGAATAGGCATTGCGCCTACTTTCCTTCGAGATGCAGCCCAACTATGGTGGCGTCGTAAGCATGGCGACGCGGGTAAAGGCATCGTTATCCTCCGCACATGGGAGGATTTCAAGAGAAAGCTACGGAAGCATTCCTCTCCAAGCAATGCGAAAAAGGAGGCAAGGGGTCGCCTCCGTCGTTTGAAGCAAAGTGGTACCATTCACGAGTACATCAAAGATTTCACCACAATCATCCTTGAAATCGAAGGTATGTCCGAAAAAGACTCCCTCTTCTACTTTCTTGATGGCTTAAAAGATTGGGCAAGGGTTGAGCTAGAAAGGCGTGGCGTGCAAAACCTTGATGACGCCATAGCCATAGCCGAATCCCTCGTCGACTACACGACCCAATCCAAAGAAAGGAAGGCCAACCACGGTAAAGGTGGGGGAGAACGGAACACCAAGAAAGGACATGACCGAAGGGATGGTGGTGCACGCAAGACTTTCGGAGGGGACAAACGAGACACGCCTAACAAAGGTAAGTTCGAAGCCCCTAAACCTAAAAGTCCTTGCTTTATATGTGATGGTCCTCATTGGGTTCGAGATTGCCCAAAGAGGAAGACTCTCAATGCCCTTGCCGCTCAACATGAGGGCGTAAACAACGAAGAGCCACAAGCGGGGATGGGTTCTCTCCGCACCATTGGCGCACTCAAAAGACCCACACCAATGCAAAAGGGTCTTATGTATGTGAGTGCCACAATCAATGGCAAAGATGTGCGTGCGATGCTCGACACGGGAGTCACGCACAACTTCATTTCGGAAGATGAGGCCAAACGGCTAAGCCTCAAATACACCAACGGAGGTGGCACCATCAAAGCGGTCAACTCATCTGCCAAGGCAATCTTGGGAGTGTCCAAGGTGACTTCGGTACAACTTGGCACATGGAACGGTAAGCTTGATTTCTCCATTGTTCCCATGGATGATTTTCAAGTAGTGCTTGGCATGGATTTCTTCGACCAAGTCCATGCTTTCCCCATACCATCTTCCAACTCCCTCAACATACTCGACGGGAGTCATTCTTGTATGGTGATGGCGGAGCATGCAATGAAAGTTGAAGGCAAAATGCTCTCCGCACTACAATTCAAACGGGGAATGAAGAAGGATTCAAGTTTCCTTGCCACCGTTCGAGAACTAAACGATGGAGAGGACGTTGCCATTATCAAGGACCCAACGCCAAGACAAATTCAAGCCATCCTTGAGAAATACAAGGATGTCATGCCCAAGAGTTGCCAAAGAAATTGCCTCTACGACGGGAAATGGATCATGAGATCGAGCTGGAGCCCGGTGCAAAGCCTCCAGCCATGGCGCCTTACCGCATGGCACTACCCGAACTTGCGGAGTTGAAGAAACAACTCCAAGATTTACTTGATGCGGGTTACATCCAACCCTCCAAAGCTCCATACGGTGCACCCGTTCTTTTCCAAAAGAAGAAGAACGGATCTCTCCGCATGTGCATCGACTATCGGGCACTTAACAAGATCACAATCAAGAACAAGTACCCGATTTCACTCATTGCGGAGTTATTCGATCAACTTGGGAAGGCTCGATACTTCACGAAGCTTGACTTAAGATCGGGGTACTACCAAGTGCGCATCGCCAAGGGTGACGAGCTAAAGACCGCATGTGTAACAAGGTATGGTGCTTATGAATTCTTAGTCATGCCATTCGGTCTCACCAATGCACCAGCCACATTTTGCACCCTCATGAATAAACTCTTCCATCCTTATCTCGATCGGTTCGTAGTGGTGTATTTGGACGACATTGTGGTCTATAGCACAACTTTCGAAGAGCATGTACAACATCTCCAACAAGTCTTCCGAGTGCTATGCGACAACGAACTCTACGTCAAGAAGGAGAAATGTTCATTTGCCCAACGAGAGGTAGAGTTCCTTGGCCACCGGATACGAGATGGAAAGCTCATGATGGACAAAGTAAAGGTAAAGGCGATTCAAGAATGGGAGCCTCCAACCAAGGTACCGGAGCTTAGATCTTTTCTTGGGTTGGTTAATTACTATCGGCGATTTATTATGGGCTACTCAGCCAAAGCCGCCCCTCTCACGGATCTTCTCAAGAAGAATCGCTCATGGCATTGGTCCGAAAAGTGTCAACATGCCTTCGAAGAATTAAAGAAGGCGATATGCGAAGAACCGGTGTTGGTGCTACCCGACCACACCAAGCCATTTGAGTTGCACACGGACGCATCCGACTTTGCCATAGGGGGAGTTCTCATGCAAGAAGGACACCCCATTGCCTACGAAAGCCGCAAGCTCAATGATACGGAACGGCGATACACGGTCCAAGAAAAGGAGATGACCGCCATCATCCATTGCCTACGGGTTTGGCGACATTACTTGCTTGGTTTCCACTTTGTCATCAAAACTGACAACGTGACAACAAGCTACTTTCAAACTCAAAAGAAGCTCAGCCCCAAGCAAGCGAGATGGCAAGATTTCTTGGCCGAGTTCGACTATAGGCTCGAGTATAAAGCGGGTAAGGCAAACGTTGTGGCCGATGCCCTAAGTCGCAAGGCGGAACTCGCCACCTTGAGTGCAAGTCGTCCACAAAGTGTGCTCATCGACCGCATCAAACAAGGTCTAGAGCACGATCCTTTAGCCAAGAACCTCTTGAATTTGGCAAGTGAGGGGAAGACGAGACGCTTTTGGCTTGACGAAGGCCTACTCCTCACAATCGGATATCGCTTATTCGTGCCTAGACATAAAAACTTACGGAAGGAAATCATCAAAGAGTGCCACGACTCTAAGTGGGCTGGTCATCCAGGTATGGCACGAACCCTTGCACTTGTGCAAGATTCGTATTATTGGCCCCAAATGCGGGAAGATGTGGAAGGTTATGTAAGGACTTGTCTTGTGTGTCAATAAGACAAGGTTGAGCACCAACGTCCAGCGGGTTTGCTTGAACCTCTACCAATCGCGGAAAGGCCATGGCAAAGTGTTTCAATGGACTTCATCGTAGTCTTACCAAAATCCGAAGGGTATGGAAGCATAATGGTGGTGGTTGATCGATTTAGCAAATATGCCACCTTCATACTCGTCTCTACGGATTGCACCGCAGACGAAGCCGCTCGAGCATTCCTCAAACACGTAGTGAAGCTATGGGGAGTTCCACAAAATATTGTAAGTGATCGTGACCCTCGCTTCACTGGTCGATTTTGGGGAGAACTCTTCAAATTATTGGGGACGGATTTGAACTTCTCAACAAGCTTCCATCCCTAAACCGACGGACAAACCGAGCGCATAAACGCCTTGTTTGAGCTATATTTGAGGCATTACGTGAGCGCTCATCAACATGATTGGGCAAAGTTGCTTGATGTTGCCCAATTCTCATATAACCTCCAAAGGAGCGAGGCAACGGGCAAGAGTCCCTTCGAAATTGTGACGGGACAACAACCAATGACTCCACATGCCATAGCCTTGACATATGGAGGAAAGAGTCCAGCGGCCTACAAGCTTGCAAAGGAGTGGCATGAACAAGCCGACATCACACGAGCATGCTTGGACAAGACCGCCAAAAAGATGAAGAAGTGGGCAGATACGAAGAGATTGAACCTCACATTCCAAGAGGGGGACTTAGTACTCGTCAAGCTCCTACCCCAATAATTCAAGTCCCTTCGCAAAATGCACAAGGGGTTGGTACGAAAATACGAAGGTCCTTTCCCAATTATCAAGCGAGTGGGTGAAGTCTCTTACAAGGTACGGTTGCCCCCTAACCTCAAGATCCATCCGGTCTTCCATGTGAGCTTCCTCAAGCCCTATCATGAGGACAAGGAAGATCCAAGTCGAAGCGAGTCCAAACGAGCACCCACAGCCGTCGTCACCTCATTCGACAAGGACGTGGAGTACATCCTTGCGGATCAAATGATTCGAAGGAGAGGAGTTCCACCATACAACGAATACTTGGTGAAGTGGAAAAACCTTCCGGACAGCGAGGCGAGTTGGGAGCTCGAAGATCTCTTGTGGCAGTTTGGCGAGCACATCCAACGCTACAAGGACGAGAGCGCGCCGAGGACGTCGCGAAAATAGGTGGGGGAGAATGTTACGGCCTGCCCAATTTACTTGCCAGAAGTGGCCCAAAAATGTGCACAAAGGCTTGGCTCGATTTCTAGAAGGCATGCAATCCAAGCCTATTTTCTAGAAACTCTAGCAAGTCAAGGGTAGTTCACCTACCACATGTAAATATCTAGATATTTTGGTAGGCTATTCTAGATGCTTAATTGTAACCGTTGGATGTAATAAATCCTAGCCATTCATTTGGGAGGTGGATTAGTATAAATACCCTTCCATGGCTCATTTGTAGGACACCAAGTAATTACCTTTATAAAGCATTGTAAGAGTTTTCTTGTATAATACAAAGCTCTTTGCATTTGCAACACTTGTCTCTAAGTTCCTCTCTTCTCTTCTAGCCTCTAAAGCTCTTTGAGCTCAACGGTCCTAAACTTCTCCTTGAACGAGAAGCAAATTATAAGGCGTACTTAGCAACTTTTGGGTTCAAGTTGCCTAAGTGCCGCACGAGCAGTTACGTAAAACTCTAAACTCGTGATACTAAGATAACTATGTATAATTTTAATAAATCTCTAAAGAAGTTTACACCATTTTCTATCAAATATCAGTGTTTGAGACTTCTCCCGTTTTAAAAGCTTCGATACATGTTATTTATGCATAATAACATGTGTGAGACTATTTTCTGTATTACAGAATGACGAGCGATTCATTTAAAGAGAGAGTTTGCCTCTGCTTTTCCCAAAAACTTTAGTTGGTGGAGGGCAAACTTTCAAGCAATTTTACATCATTGTTTACATCACGTAAAATTATCGGGATAATTTCAATTTACCCTCTGAGGTTAGGTGTAAAGAAAATTGAGGACCTCAGTTTTCTGAAACCTAAATTTGCCCCCTGAGGTTACTGTATCACCGTTAGATTTAACGGAAAATGTATTAAATAGTAACTTAACGCTTTACAAACCATTTAGAAAAGTGTATTATAGTCTATTTTACGCTTATTAGCGTTAAATTATTATTTAATACATTTTTTGTTAAATCTAATATTAACATTAAGTTATTATTTCATGCATTTTTCGTTAAATCTAACGGTTTAATACATTTTTCGTTAAATCTAACGTTGCTACAGTAACCTCATGGGGCAATCTTAGATTTCAGAAAACTGAGGTCCTCAATTTTTTTTAAGCCTAACTTCAGGAGACAAATTATAATTATCCCTAAAATGATTCAATGTCTTCTCGAAAGCTGGATAATGAGCTGTCTTCTTTTTAAAAGTTGTCGGGAAATTTTCTTTGGGGGGGGAAAAGCTTTGACAATTCTGTTTTTGTCTCTTTGCTTCCTTGGATGCCGAGCTATGCGATGATCTTTATCCAATTTTTGACAAATTTTCAATCTGTGGGTCCGGTTGGGCATGCACCTTTGCTAAAGATGATTCTTTGTCCAGGAAAATGCCAGGTTTTTTTTCTTCGATTTTAAAAAGTTGTTGGCGAATCTGTTTGAGCCACGTTGCTCTTTTGAGTGGAATAAGCTCTCTTGACTGATTGGGATCGTATTTATTGGACTTGTCTTGATTCGCGAGGGTTACAAAAGTGGTTATACCTAGTGAAGGAATCCTGAGTCCTCGAAGCGTTGCCAGAAAGCGTGGGTAGCTGAAAGCTCAAAGCAAAAAGAAATAGGTAAGCGGAAGCAGGGTCGACCCTTTTAATTATTTAAATCATATGATATCTGTACGACTGATGCATGAACGGAAAAACATATGGCAGTTTTCGTACCAGTAAGAAATATAAGAAAAATTAGTAGTGTATGAGAAATAGAAGATTGGATAAGAGCAGTAGAAGAAATAGACCCTAATGTTTTCCATAATATTATCCCATTAACAAAATTTCATCAAATTTAATATTTAAATGGTAGAAAGGTTACCATAAGTGATGATCTGACAATAAACAATTTCTTAGCAGTATTAGCTTTAATTTTATTTTTGTTTTTGGCTAGTTAATATTTAATTGAAATTCTATTCATATTATCTAGTAAAATATATTAAAGTATATTGAATTATAATTTTGTTGGATCGTAAAGTTTTTTTTTCCGATGTTTTTTATTTTTTTTGTGAATAAATTAATAACATAGATCATTTTATAGTTAATTGATGATGTTACGATAATTTACTAGAAACTAAAATAATGAGATGATAGCTATCTAATATGTAATGGGACAATATTAAATACTACCTCTGAATTTTGGCTTAATTTCATTCAGATAACAAGTATACTATTTTTATCAAAAACATCCTTAAACTTATATCAAATTTATCATCCAACTTGTTCTGTTAAAAACCACTACCAGAACAGAAAAAAGACTATTATACTCCTTTTTTTTTTCACGCTTCTATATACCTAGATATTTTGAAGTCAAACTTCAAATTATAATGACCAAAATGCCCGTAAACCAGTAAAAAAGAAAAAAAAGAAATAAGACATTATGCATTCATGATTAATTAAGATTTTCAATCAATTCAATTTTGGAATGTAGTATTTATTCAATAAAACGGTGCATTCATGCTTGTCCACTTTCTTTTATTCAATAGAATTTGTATGTGCTATTTGCTTTAACATTAAAATAACCATTACTTATTCTCTAAAAAGTCAGTATCTTAGCCAATAAATTAGAATCTGCATGTTCTATTTGCTTTAACATTAAAATAATCATTACTTATTCTGTAAAAAGTCAATATCTTAGCCAATATATTAGAATTTGCATGATCTATTTGCTTTAAAATTAAAATAACCATTACTCATGGCAAAAGATAAAGCCATCATGAAAAGGCATCATAAAATATATTACTAGGTCTTAAATATTTTACTCATAGCAAAATATTTTACACATAAAAATCCTGATTGATTGCCCAAATGTCTTATTTCTTTTTTTTTCCCTTTTTTGTTGGTTTATAAGTATTTTGGTTATTACAATTTGAAGTTTGACTTCAAAATATCTAGGTGTATAGAAGCATGAAAAAAAAGAGGTATAATAGTCTTTTTACTATTTTGTTAGTGGTTTTTTTAATGGAACAAGTTGGATGATGAATTTGATGAAAGTTTAAGCGTGTTTTTGATGAAAATAATATAGTTGTTCTCCGAGTGAGATTAAGCCAAAACTTAGGGGTATTATTTGATATTGTCTGCATGAAAAAAAGGGATATGATAGTCTTTTTACTGTTTTGTTAGTGGTTTTTTTAACTGAACAAGTTGGATTGATGAATTTGATATAAGTTATTTTTGATGAAAATAGTATAGTTATTCTCCAAGTGAGATTAAGCCAAAACTCGGGTACTAATTGATATTGTCCCAATATTTAATATTGATTGTGATACAACAATTTATCATGATCCTACTCTTTAATTCCCTTGCATTCGTAAGAACTCATTTATTATCCTACGTTCAAGTATGTTATCCTAATTTCACTTCTTACCCCAAAAAAAAAAAGGAATTAGAGCATATTTTCTGACTTTCAAAGCGAGATGCCAAATTTTTTGTATTTCTTCTTGTCTTCAAGCTTTTACGTCTATCTTCACAAATCTTAGCCGAAGAAGCAATAACCAAGTAGTTCTGGTGTTTATAAATTATATATTGCAGTAATTATATTTTCTTATTCATTTCTTTAGTCGTAGATAATATAACAAGTGTATCTCCTTGTGAGAAGAAAATGCATTGCAAACTAGTAATGCTTTTAATTTCAATATTTGTTTCCTAAATTTGATACATAAAACCCACATTTACTCTCCATAAAAATCAAATAAGCTGCAAATTTAAAGTACGTTGGTCTTGTAGGAGAAATTAAAATCATATTTCAACAATAATATTTTAACCGTTCATGCTTGCTTTAATTGATACTCTATAGATTTTCTTTTTTGAACTTTAAATGTTATTCGTAAATTTATTTGATCTATTGCTTGAAATTTGTATGTCGATTCTTCTTGTTTTTGGTCTCTAAATAATACTTTTTGGTGTTATATTTATATAGTTTCCATTTCAAAAGGATTGAAGATGTATTGAAGCCTCGGCCAATTATTTCAGGTACGAGATAGATAATCTCTTTGAAACGATTGTATTATTTTGATCATGAACATTATATTTGAAGTACAAGTTTTGTACAGTTAATTTTTTGCTTGTGAGGAGTTGAACATCTTTTTTCTTTTTAATAGTTTTCTTTTGATATATTCACCAGATCAATTGTTTTTGCTATCTACAAAAACAAAGTTGCAATATTTTATGCTTGCGATATTAGAAATTAACTGTAGGAGCATCATATTAATTTAACAAATATTAAGGCTAATCTCTCTAAACTGTCTCAAATTTTGTTTGTCATAATTCTCCTAGTGGTTTCATAAATAGTTGATAACCTTTTGGCAATAGTTTTCATCAAAAAATATTATTATCTTTTGGGATCAAGCTATATAAACGTTAATGTAATGAAAATGGATTCAAACCAAAGAAATAAAGTCTGACGAAACTATATATCCAATATACAGTGAACTAGTTTCTTATAAATTAGGTAGAAATTAAATAATCATTTATAAAAAGAAACAAAACCTGAAACAAAACCATATTTTAGGAGAAGAAGATAAAATAGATCTAATATTAGAACAAGCTTGGTTAGAAGACAATATTTATGATTTGGAAATCTGGTATTGGACGCGAAGTAATAGAGGTAGAATTTAGAGAAAATTCTAATTATAGAAATCATTTGAGAACTGTTTGTAACGTAGAATTTTAGTAAACAAAATTCTAAGGATAGGAAAGGGTAGCAGTGAAAGCTGTGCATATGTTGGCAAGCCATATGTTCCCTGAAAAGCGTAAAGCAGTTGGTAAGCATAGGTGTTCCTGTAGCCATCCTATCCTAAGAAGATTGTGTGCTAAAATTTGAAATTATTAATAATTCTAAAATGACATCTACAGTTAGAAAATATTTAAATTCTAAATCCAGGAAAACGTACAAAGTAATTAGTTCAAGAGAAATAATGACAAAAATTACTAATATTAAATAAAGTTTAAATAAAAATACATTTTCCAATATTTCACCAAATAGTATATATGAAATAGAAATATTTGACTTTAAAACCGCTTATTCAAATAAAGAAGATTTAGTTAGGTATCATTTAGGATTATAGCTCTGATACCAAGTTGAAAACAGGACCGATAAAATTGAAAACAGTAAATATGAACATAAATGAAAAACTTAATGATATGGAGTGAGAAAGAACTTACTTTGTTTGTAAAATTGTAATTTAAATGATGGATATTGAAAAGAAAGTTAAGAAAATTAGAGCAGAAGATGAATAAAACTTATTTTATTAAAGAATTTGAAATACAAGAGAGAAATGATTTTGCTAGTTTCTCAGTCGTTGCCCTTCAATTGAATACAATAATCTTTATATAGACTTAAATATCGGACTTCAAAGCATTTTGAATCCAGAGTAATAATTATAAACTCTAAATATCTTTGATTAAGAATAAAAGCTTTTACACTTGTAAAACACAATAATCATTATGCTTGACAATAATGCTTCCTTGATACTGTACTTGATAAACTTGAATAGACCGTGGCAAACTTTTCCATCGATCTTCTAGAAGAGAATTTGGATATGTTTGACTTTCTCTCTTTACAAGTCATAAGTATCTTGAAAAGTGGCCCACCATATAGATCTTTATCTGGATTATCTGGAGTATTGTTTGATGAACTTTCTGAAATTTGTTGAATAATTGTTGCCATCAATTGGTTGAGCTGTTCACTTTTTTACTTCTTCTTTTCGGAATGTTTTGATGATACCTACTTATCTTGAGTTTGGGCTTCTACTTTAATGGAGTATTGGGCTTGATTGATTTTTTTTTTTTGGCTTGGCTTAGCTTGTGATTGAATAGGCTTTTTTTTGGGACTGGATCCATTTTTGGATACTTTGGGTTGAATATCTTGAAATATCATACTTGTTCCACCACTTAATCGTAAACTCTCTAACTAGTGATAAATAACAGTTTGAGTAATAAGGCTCAATAGTATATGGCCAGGATAAAACCCAGGGAATTTGGAAATCTATATGGAAGCTAATTTGTTGGACATAGGGTTGGCCTGGAGTATTAGCATATTTTTTGTAATAAGGAAAGGATAATTGATTAATTTGTTTTGGATAAATCGCTGGATTGGGTCCTAGATAATACCACTGTTCTAGGAACCAGGAAGGATAAACTTTTGACATCTGGTATCAAAATGTATAAACCAAGAGTGATCAAATGTTCTGAGGTAAAACATATTGAACCAGGTTTTTGGGTAATATACATAATTATAACCATTTGGTTTATAAGGAATTGAGAAAGAAACATTGATCTAGATAGATGGGTACTGAATTCTTTATGGGTTTTGACTTTCTTAATTTTACAGGTCGAGTAAGAAATTTGATCAGGATTTTTTGAATCTTTATGATCGACTAATTCTACACTATCAGTGTTAACTAGAATTAGCTCATAAAATTGATGATTTTTTTACGGATTATTAGTAATATATTGATAATATGGAAGGAACGATCTTTGAGTAATGGTTTTTAATTCTGTTAAAGAAACTGACTTAGTATATTGGGGGACTTGAAAATGTTGACGTTGACTCTTGGCTATGTAGTTGGATTTTGAATAAATGAACCTATTTGGGTAGATGACCTAGTTGCTACTTGAGTATTTGATTTTGAAATTGAATTTATCAAAGGAGAAAACAATTCTATTCCAAATTTCTTAACAAGAGAATTTTTACAGGACAAGATCAAAAAGTTATACCCTTGGTGAGGATAGTCAAAATGTCAGATAAAAAGATTATGAAGGCAAGTGACTATGTCATAGCTAAAACAAATCAATTTATTCAAGTTGCAGGTGTGGGCAAAGTTCCAATTGCAAATACTTATTCTGCTCTAGCTGAATATCCTTCTTTGTAATTTTCTCAAGCTGCAATTGGGTCATCTACCTAACCAAATACTCAAGTAACAACTGGGTCATCTACCGAGAAAGGTTCATCTATTCAAAAATCAAACTACATAACCAAGAGTCAACGTCAACATCAACATCTTTAAGTTGTTCAATATACTAAGTCAGTTTCTTTAGCAGAATTAAAAACCATTACTCAAAGATTGTTCCTTGCAAATTGTCAATATATCACTGCTAATCCATCCAAAAATCGTCATTTTTATGAGTTAATTCTAGTTGACACTAATAGTGTAGAATTAGTCCACCATACAGATCCAAAAAATCCTGATCAAATTTCTTACTCAACCTGTAAAATTAAGAAAGTCAAAACCTCTAGAGAATTCGGTACCCAATCTATTTGGATCAATTTTTCTTTCTCAATTCCTTATCAACTAAATGGTTATAATTATGTAGATTATCAAAAAAGCTCGATTCAATATGTTTTATCTCAGAACATTTAATCATTCTTGGTTTATACATTTTGATACCAGATGTGAAAAGTTTTACCCTTCCTGGTTTTTAGAATGGTGGTATTATCTAGGACTCAATCCAGCGATTTATCCAGAATAAATTAATTAATTATCCTTTCCTTATTACAAAAAAAAATGTTGATGCTCCATACCAACCTTATGTCCAAGAAATTAGCTTTCATATAGATTTTCAAATTCCCTGGATTTTATCCTGGTCATATAGTATTAAGCCTTATTACTTAAACCGTTATTTATCACTAATTAGAGAGTTTAGGATTAAGTGGTGGCATAAGTATGATATTTCAAGATGCTCAGCCCAAAGTATCCAAAACTGGATCTAGTCCCAAAAAAAGCCTATTCAATCACAAGCCAAGCCCCCAAAAAAAAATCAATCAAGCCCAATACTCCATCTAAAGTAGAAGCCCAAACTCAAGATAAGTCGGCATCATCAAAAAGTTCCAAAAGAAGAAGTCAAAAAGTGAACAGCTCAAGCAATTGATGGCGACAATTATTCAACAAATTTCGGATAGCTCATCAGACAGTACTGCAGATAATCCAGATGAAGATCCATATGGTGGGCCACTTTCTCAAGATCCTTAAGACTTATAAAGAGATAAAGTCAAGCATATCCAAATTATCTTCTAGAAGATCGGTGGAAAAGTTTTTCACATTCTATTCAAGTTTATCAAGTACAGTATCAAGGAAGCATTATTGTCGAGCATAATGATTATTGTGTTTTACAAGTGTAAAAGCTTTTATTCTTAGTCAAAGATATTTAGAGTTTGTTATTGTTACTCTGGATTCAAAATGCTTTGAAGTCTGATATTCAAGTCTATATAAAGATTATTGTACTCAATTGAAGGGCATCGACTGAGAAACCAGCTAAGTCATTTCTCTCTTGTATTTCAAATTCTTTAATAAAATAAGTTTTATTCATCTTGTGCTGTAATTTTCTTAACTTTCTTTTCAGTATCCATCATTTAAATTAAGATTCTGTAAACAAAGTAAGTTCTTTCTTACTTCATATCATTAAGTTTTTCATTTATGTTCAGATTTACGGTTTTCAATTTTATCGGTCCTGTTTTCAATTTGGTATCAGAGCCATATTTAACTTACATTAAATTAATGGATGATCGTAGGCCAACTGAAAAAGCTGAATTAAGATATCATATTAATAGACATAGAATTGAACGTAGAAATATCAAGAATATTCTTAAAAATAATTGGTATATTTTAAGAGAAGAAGATAAAAATAGATCTAATACTTGGTTAGAAGACCATATTTATGATTTAGAAATCTGGTATTGGACGCTACCGAAAACACCTGGCTTGCCAATGTATTCAAAGCTCTCACTACTGCCCTTTCCTGTCCTTAGAATTTTGTTTACTAAAATCCTACGTTACTAACAATTCTCAAATGATTTCTATAATTAGAATTTTCTCTAAATTCTATCTCTATTACTTAGTGTCTAATACTAGATTTCTAAATCATAAATATGGTCTTCTAACCAAGCTTTTTCTAATAGTAGAATTATTTTATCTTCTTATCCTAAAATATATCAATTATTTCTAAGAATATTCTTGATATTCTAAGTTCAATTCTATGTCTATTAATATGATATCTTAATTCAGCTTTTTCAGTTGGCCTACGATCTTTCATTAATTTATTCTAAGCTAAATATGGCTCTGATACCAAATTAAAAACAGGAATGATAAAATTGAAAACAGTAAATATGAACATAAATGAAAAACTTAATGATATGGAGTAAGAAAGAACTTACTTTGTTTGTAGAATCTTAATTTAAATGATGGATACTGGAAAGAAAGTTAAGAAAATTAGAGTAGAAGATGAATAAAACTTATTTTATTAAAGAATTTGAAATACAAGAGGGAAATGACTTAGCTGGTTTCTCAGTCGATGCCCTTCAATTGAATACAATAATCTTTATATAAACTTGAATATTAGACTTCAAATCATTTTGAATCCAGAGTAATAATTACAAACTTTAAATATCTTTGACTAAGAATAAAAGCTTTTAAACTTGTAAAACACAATAATCATTATGCTTGACAATAATGCTTCCTTAATACTGTACTTGATAAATTTGAATAGAACGTGGTAAACTTTTTCAACGATCTTCTATAAGATAATTTGGATATGTTTGACTTTATCTCTTTACAAGCCATAAGGATCTTGAGAAAGTGGTCCACCATATGGATCTTCATCTGGATTATCTGCAGTACTGTCTGATGGGCTGTCCGAAATTTGTTGAATAATTGTCGTCATCAATTGCTTGAGCTGTTCACTTTTTGGCTTCTTCTTTTTGAAATTTTTTGATGATGCCGACTTGTTTTGGGTTTGGACTTCTACTTTAGATGGAGTATTGGGCTTGATTGATTTTCCTTTGCGCTTAGATTGTCATTGAATAGGCTTTTTCCTGGACTGGATCCAGTTTTGGATACTTTGGGCTGAACATCATGAAATATCATGCTCCACCACTTAATCCTAAACTCTCTGATTAGTGATAAATAACAGTTGGAGTAATAAGGCTCAATAGTATATGACCAGGATAAAATCCAGAGAATTTGGAAATCTATATGGAAGCTAATTTGTTGGACATAGGGTTGGTCTGGAGTATCAGCATTTTTTTTTGTAATAAGGAAAGGATAATTAATTAATTTGTTCTAGATAAATCGTTGGATTGAGTCCTTGATAATACCACCATTCTAAGAACCAGGAAGGGTAAAACTTTTGACATCTGGTATCAAAATGAATAAACCAATAATGATCAAATGTTCTGAGGTAAAGCATATTGAACCAGGCTTTTTGATAATCTACATAATTATAACCATTTGGTTGATAAGGAATTGAGAAAGAAAAATTGATCCAAATAGATTGGGTACTGATTTCTCAAGGGGTTTTGACTTTCTTAATTTTACAGGTTGAGTAAGAAATTTGATTAGGATTTTTTTGGATCTTTATGGTGGACTAATTCTACACTATCAGTGTCACCTAAAATTAACTTATAAAAATGATGATTTTTTGACGGATTATCAGTGATTTATTGATAATTTGGAAGGAACAATCTTTGAGTAATGGTTTTTAATTTTGCCAAAGAAACTGACCTAGTATATTGAACAACTTGAAGATGTTGATGTTGACGTTGACTCTTAGTTATGTAGTTTGATTTTTGAATAGATGAATCTATCTGGGCAGATGACCCAGTTGTTACTTGAGTATTTGGTTAGGTAGATGACCCAATTGCAGCTTGAGAAAATTACAAAGGAGGATATTCAGCTAGAGCTGAATAAGTATTTGCAACGGGAACTTTGCCCACACTTGCAACTTGAATAAATTGATTTGTTTTAGCTATGAAATAATCACTGGCCTTCATAATCTTTTTGTCTGACATTTTGACTATCCTCACCAAGTGTGTCACTCTTTGATCTTGTCCTGTAAAAATTCTCTTGTTAAGAAATCTGGAATAGAATTGTTTTCTCCTTTGATAAATCCAATTTCAAAATCAAAAACGGATAAAATTGCTTGCCATCTTGCAAAAATTTTTTAGAAACTAAATTTTTAACATCTTTTTGTAAAACTTCTTTTGCAGATTTGCAATCAATATGAAGTAAGCATGTTTTATTGAATAAATCATCTTGAAACTTTGTAATGCATTGAGGATTTTGCCCATACCTGTAACTTAAATAAATTGATTTATTTTAGCCATGACATAGTCACTGGCCTTCATAATCTTTTTGTCTAACATTTTGACTATGCTCACCAAGTGTATCACTCTTAGATCTTGTCCTGTAAAAATTTTCTTGTTAAGAAATCTGGAATAAAATTGTTTTCTCCTTTGATAAATTCAATTTCAAAATCAAATACTTAAGTAGCAACTGGGTCATCTACCCAGTAAGTTCATCTATTCAAAAATCCAATTACATAATCAAGAGTCAACGTCAACATCTTCAAGTTCTTCAATATACTAAGTCAGTTTCTTTAGCAGAATTAAAAACCATTACTCAAAGGTTGTTCCTTCCAGATTGTCAATATATTACTGGTAATCCGTCAAAAAATCGTCAATTTTATGAGTTAATTCTAGTTGACACTGATAGTGTAGAATTAGTCCATCATAAAGATCCAAAAAATCTTGATCAAATTTCTTATTTAACCTATAAAATTAAGAAAGTCAAAACCCTTAGAGAATTCGATACCCAATCTATTTGGACCAATGTTTCTTTCTCAATTCTTTATGAACCAAATGATTATAACTATGTAGATTATCAAAAAGCTTGGTTCAATATGTTTTACCTCAGAACATTTGATCATTCTTGGTTTATACATTTTGATACTAGATGTGAAAAGTTTTATCCTTCTTGGTTCTTAGAATGGTGGTATTATCTAGGACCTAATCCAGCGGTTTATCCAGGACAAATTAATCAGTTATTCTTTCCTTATTACAAAAAACATATTGATACTCTAGACTAAACCTATATTCAACAAATTAGCGTCTATATAGATTTTTAAATTCCTTGGATTTTATCCTGGTCATATACTATTGAACCTTATTACTCAAACTGTTATTTAGTACAAGTCAGAGAGTTTAGGATTAAGTGGTGGGACAAATATGATATTTTAAGATGTTCAGCCCAAAGCATCCAAAACTGGATCAAGTCTGGGAAAAAGCCTATTCAATCACAAGCCAAGCCCAAAGAGAAATTAATCAAGCCCGATACTCTATCTAAAGTAAAAGCCCAAACTCAAAATAAGTCGGCATCATCAAAAAGTTCCAAAAAGAAGAAGTCAAAAAGTGAACAGTTCAAACAATTGATGGCGACAATTATTCAGTAAATTTTAGACAGTTCATCAGACAATACTCCAGGTAATTTAGATGAAGATCCATATGGTGGACCACTTTCTCAATATCCTTATGAGTTGTAAAGAGATAAAGTCAAACATATCCAAATTATCTTCTAAAAGATCGGTGTTATATTTATATAGTTTCCATTTCAAAAGGATTGAAGATGTATTGGAGCCTCGGCCAATTATTTCAGCTACGAGATAGATCATCTCTTTGAAACGATTGTATTATTTTGATCATGAACATTATACTTGAAGGACAAGTTTTGTAGAGTTAATTTTTTGCGTGTGAGGAGTTGAACATCTTTTTCTTTTTAATAGTTTTCTTTTGATATATTCACGACGATAAATTGTTTTTGCTATCTACAAAAACAAAGTTGCAATATTTTATGCTTGCGATATTAGAAATTAACTGTAAGAGCATCATATTAATTTAACAAATATTAAGGTAATCTCTCTAAACAGTCTCAAATTTTGTTTGTCATAATTCTCCTAGTGGTTTCATAAATAGTTGATCACCTTTTGGCAATAGTTTTCATCAAAAAATATTATTACCTTTTGGGATCAAACCATATAAACGTTAATGTAATGAAAATGGATTCAAACCAAAGAAATAAAGTCTGACGAAACTATATATCCAATATATAGTGAACTAGTTTCTTATAAATTAGGTAGAAATTAAATAATCATTTATAAAAAGAAACAAAACCTGAAACAAAACCTAGCCGAATTCATATTATATAGATTTATATAATCTAATTTATTTAGACTTTAGTTCAATTCAGACATATATATATTTCAAAAAAAAAAATACCTCTTAATTATTACCATGTGAGATATTAATGAAAGAAATGAATATTCTAATTATACTTCAAATTTTCATTTTCATTTTTTTGTATTTTAATTAGGAAATTAATTTTTTTGTTTTAAAAAGTATGAAGTGTCATTTTGGTCTCTTAAATCTATGTGATGAGAATATATTATTGATAGTATTTATTTAAACTATATATAAACACTTAAAAGAAAGCTAAGTTCTAGATTCCCAGATGCATACTTAATTCAAAATAATTATTATGTTTTATACCCATCCCAAAATACTTTCAACATTTGAAAAAATTCAAAGCCAACAACAAATCCTAACTTAAGTGGCAACTTTTTTTTTTTTTTTTTGTCTGAAATTTGAATAGGTCTAAATTAAACTAAAATCTAAATATAAAAATTAAAATATTATATTTGTTTTATTATTGATATCTAAATTGAAATGTCTTAAAACTAATTGTTTTATATATGTATCTCTATTTATATATATTATATTTATTTGTGATTTTATTTTACATAGTAAAAATATTTATTTGCTAAATTTTATTATGAATTTAATTTATTTAAATGTGTATAAATTGGTAAAGAAGTTTTTTTCCTAAAAGAATTTGACATATAAATAATCTAAATGATCAATAAAATAATTTTAAAAATCTATATATAGGCATTATGTAAAATTAGAAATAAATAATATTGCTTCAAAATTAAAATATTAAATAGATCATATATAAATGAATTGTATAACAACATTTAACAGAATTAGAAAAGTAATAAATGATTCAGACATTTGCATTAAGACGAAATCTACAATTTTTTGTTTTTCTATCGAGATGAAAATCTCTTAGATTAAGTCTTAAGAAAAAAATACAATCTGCCCCTTAATTTTGATAGCAAAACCAGAAAATTCATTTCATAACACACCCTAAGATTCAAAGATTTAAAATATAAATACATTTTATTTTAAAAAAATGCATGTGAAAATCATTTTTTATATAGGTAGTTATAATACTCCATCCACAATGTCATACCAATTGTAATAGAGTTGGGAAAAACCAATCTATAATTTTTGCTAGAGAGAGTAAGTGAAAGAAAGAATACGGAAGTTAATGTTAATACTAGTATTGATCTCATAGTCTAAACTTTTAGTCTAAATGTTTTGAAATATATATATATATAAATATATGATACTTTTTCTTGGAAATTTTAAAGTTTTAGTTGTGAAAGACATCAAATAATATCAATTAAAGGAGTATTAAAATAATTGTCAGTTTGAAACTGAATGAGATTTATTTGTTAAAAACTTAAAACTCTTAAGTTATATGATTATATAATTACCAAAACTTAGAAACTAGACTCATGTTCATTAACTTAATTACCTGTAAACATTTGTTATTGAAATTATCAACTCATACAAAAAGTTTTCTAGATGCGTTAAATTGTAAATAGGGTGTGGTTTTTAATAGGCAGACATGTATCAAAATAAAAAGTCTGCCCCTTTTTGCACGTTACACAGTCTATACTTTTTAAATTTAATTCATATATATATATATATATATATATATTAATTATGTCAAATAATTAAATTAAATTAATAACAAAGTTATTATGTGCCAATAAGTCAAAGTTACATTTGATGATTGAAAACTAAAAATAAATAAATAAGCGGATTAATTATTAACAATGAAGTAACATTGTGTGTCTTACTTATAAAATTTCATATATATTGGTTATTTATTTCCAATAGCTTATGCATGCAGGATAAGATAAAACATCCTATCTTATATTTAATTTAAATGGGTATTAGATAGAAACATCCTATGTGGAATGAGAACTTAAAAAGAAATGGAAGGATTTAAATATTGATCTAACTCTGTATATCGGATTTATTTGTATCTGTGGCATTAGATGTTGGTCTAATTTCTTGCAAGGTTATAGGCAACCATTTTACTGGACTTAGATTATTTGGAGTCAAATTTAACATATCAATTTTACCCATATTGATGTGATTGATGGCATAGAAATTACAATTAAGTTTTGATAAATACTTTTCATACATAAGTTCTATTTACTTAATTTGTCCTTTAATTATATATAGCGGAACATTGTATGCATATACCAAAACATTGTAGTTTGATCTCATTGTTCTTTTAGCCAAGTAAACACACCAATTTTAGTAGAATGATATGAAATCTGCATCAATTAATTTGCTGCCCTAGTATTTAATGCTAATGGTGCCCTCAAATTTATATGTCTAAGTTTCTAATCATTACCAATATAGTTTCAGAATTTAGAACTACAATTAATAGCACATTACTTTCTACCACACCATAAATTAAGAAAGGTCTTTCTACTAATGCAATACTATCACTGTATAGGATTTGCTAATTAATGGAGTATCTAGCGCCAATCATCGGGTTATTGCAGTGCATAGGGCCTCCTCTGTGCAAATGTGTTGAGTATCATAGAAAGCTTGACGAAAATATGAATAATCTTAAAAGAGAACTAGAGGCATTAAATTGTCGAAAGAAAGATGTAGAAGAAAGGTTGAGGGCAGAGCAATCTTTGACGAAGTTACCATCAAATGAAGTCAATAATTGTTTGCAACGTATAGTAGAGATTAATAGTGAAGTGGAAAATAATGAAAGAAATGTCAATAAAAGGAAATATTTCAAACGTGCACATCTTGGCAAAAAAGTTGAAGAAAAGATTCAAGAAGTGAGAGAATGTGAACAGAGGTTGAGTTCTATCGGGAGTTCTGTGATTGATATACCTTTGGTCAGAGGGATTACATTACCAACAACAACATTAGCAGGTGAGAACGCGGAGAAAATTCTGAAAAAAATCTGGGAAGACTTGATGGGTAATGAAGTATGGAAGATAGGTGTATATGGGGTAGGGGGAGTTGGAAAGACAACTATCATAACACATATTAACAACAAACTCCAAGAAAAAAGGGATGTGTTTGAAAATATAATTTGGGTCACTGTATCTCAGCCGTTAGATCTTACTAAAGTGCAAGACCAGATCGCAAAAATGTTCAACAAAGAAGAAGATCTTGAAAAAATTGAAGATAAGAAAATAAGAGCAGGGATTGTAGGGAAAATGTTTGAAGGAAAAAAAATTTGTTCTAATATTAGATGATATGTGGGAATCATTTTCACTTGAGGAAGTAGGAATCCCTGAACCTACAAAACAAAATGGATGCAAATTGTTGATAACAACTCGTTCACGAGATGTATGTCGCTCTATGGGTTGTAAAGAAGTCTATGTGCAGCCTCTCTCAACAGATGAGGCATTGAGGTTATTCTTAGAGAAATTGGAACTTGATATTTCCCAAGTTCCAACTCTAAAAGACATTGTGCAACTTGTTGCTGAGCAATGTGCTGGCTTACCTCTAGCAATTATCACAATAGCTGGATGTATGAAAAGAATAGATGACTTACGCGAATGGAGAAATGCACTCAATGAATTGTGTAACCATATAAGAAGTGCACGGTTACAATTTAGCTATGATCGCTTAAAAGATGAAATGGAGAAACGTTGTTTCTTATATTGTGCGCTCTATCCTGAAGACTTCAAAATTCCTAAGGATGAGCTAATCGACTATTGGATTATGGAAGCACTAACGGGTGAGAGGGATAATTTGCAAGCAGAATATGATTGGGGTCATTCTGTATTAAATAGACTTGTAAACAATTGCTTGTTAGAGAGTGCAGAAAATGGAAGTTGTGTGAAAATGCATGATCTTGTAAGAGAAATGGCATTGCACATGACAAGCAAGAGTCCTCTATTCATGACCAAAGCCGGCTTGAAATTGAAAAAAATACCAAGTGAAAGAGAATGGAAAGAGAATCTAGAAAAGGCTTCCTTAATGATGAATGACATACAAGAAATTCCTTCAAATATGTCACCGAATTGTCATAATCTTTCAACATTGTTGCTACAAGGTAATCCTCTAAAGAGTATTCCTGAATCTTTCTTTCTAAACATGCAGGGGATGCAGATTCTTGATGTCTCTCACACGAAAATAGAGGTTTTGCCAAGGTCAATCTCTGACTTAAGGAATCTCACAGCATTGTTGCTTAAAGGCTGCCGCAATTTAAAACAAGTTCCTTGTTTGGCAAAGCTTTTGTGTCTTCAAAATTTGGACCTTGAGCATACAAAAATAAAGGAAGTCCCTGAAGGTATGGAATTGTTGGAAAATCTTAGATATCTTAACCTTCGTTCATGGGATCTTGATAAGATGCCAGCTGGAATGTTATCTAAGCCATGCCATGTCCAAAAATTAAGTGTATATTTGGGGGCTAGGGACTTTAAGAGAAACAATAGAAGAGATATGCGGGCTGAGTGAATTGGAGACTTTTGTAGGGCATTTTAGTAAATTGGATTACTATAATTTATACGTCAAGTCCTTAGACGACAAAGGTCTGACACCCAAAAGGTACCATCTTTCAGCGGGAAAGGTTCCCATTCCCTATCTATCTTTTGTGTCCTCTCTATTTTTTTCATCCCGTTCCTTTGACACTAATAAATGCGTATCCTTAAGAGGCCTACTACTAGAAGATTATGCTGTGGTCCCAAAGACGTCCATTCCTTAGAAATAATTTTGTGCGATAATATTAGAAGTTTAAGTGATGTTTCGTTATTCAACAAGGTGACTAGGGAAGGAGGTATTAACAACATGTATCCAGATCTTAAAGTTCTTTGGATGAATGGAAATAGAAATTTAAAGAAGTTGTTATCACCTACATTGTTGCAGGCCCTCCCAAACCTAGAACTGATTGGTGTGTTGGATTGTGAAGAAATTGAAGAGATAATAACATTAGATGATGTTGATGAAGATGAAGAAGAAGAGAAAGGTAAGAAAGAAGGAATGAGTAATACCACCACATTCACATTCACTCTTCCTAAATTGAGAACGTTATATTTGTATAACCTTCCAAAACTGAAGAGCATTTGCAGTGAGAAGGGAGTAATGGTTTGTGATTCTCTCCAAGAAATTGAAGTGCAATGGTGCCCAAAACTTAAGAGGCTCCCTCTTTCTCGTCCCCTTCTTGATAATGGGCAACCATCTCCTCCCCCTGCTATTAAAAAGATCGTGATGAGAAGAGAGCTGTGGGAATCATTGGAGTGGGACAATCCCAATGCAAAACATGTCTTACAACGTTACTGTCAACTCCTTTAATGGTAATTTTTCTTTTTTCTTATTTTTAAGGACTACCACTTCAATTACAAAATTAAGAATGGCTTTATTTATGATTTTGCAGGATAAGTAATCGTCTTTTTCCAAAGTTTAAATGAAATGGGTAATCAATTTACTTTCTAACAAGTAACTTATTTCATTCAATTAACTTGTATATGTTAATTGTTCTTTCGGTTTGATATTCTATAGTTATTATTATATTCTGAAATTCCAAAAATAATATATACTTATTGTTGATTATCTTCTGTTACTATGTTTTGATTATATACATGCTTTGAGATTTTAATTTTTGTTTTTGTCCGTGATCGTTGAGATGTTCCACATGACAGGTGTTTGATGAATTGCCTCTCTAGATTTATTGAAAGATTTACTTTCCTTCGCTGTCTAATTTCAGTAATACTAAGGATTTGTTGTGCAGAAAATAGGAAAACGTTCTGCTCGTTTGCAATAGCTCTCTAGAGTGTCACATTCGGGTTCTAATTAATTTGTACTTATGAAGTATAATTGGGAAGCGTGAGTGTGTCTTGTAAATATTGCTTTCTTATGTACTAATAACAATGTCATCATCGAACAAAAACAAGCATGTTTGCTAAATCATGTAAATAGTCATTATCCTGTTTTGGTTTTTTTTTTTTTTTTTCTTTCTTTCATCTTGATGTTGATGTATATATTCACTTTCGATGTTTGGTTTTATACTTAGATTTGCATTCTAATTATATCTTGTGTCCGATGCTTCGGTTGCTTGCAAAAGTGTTTTTTAAATTGTACCACAAAATGTTGTTGCAACAGGGTTACCCTACCCTTGTGTGATTATTCGAGGAGATGAAGGAACATCCTTTAAATTTGATCCGTGTTTTGACTATCTTATTTAACTAATTTACTAATTTTCAAGTTTATATTTTAACTTTTACGTGTCACTCGATAATCTATTAATTAAGAAAGTTATATTATGTTTTTTAGAGGTGGAGCTATTTGCACCTTTTTTTTTTTTTAATTAACATACCCACTTATTTGACAAACCCCCTCTTCAAATTTAAAATATTCATTTTGACCTTATAAACCCACCTAATACCAAATATGACTTTTATTAAAAATGAATTTTATAAATAAAATTTTCCTAAATAAATCCACCATTAAAGACCACACGCACCAAATGATAAGCAGCGTTTTGCATTGTAGTTTTTATAGTGTCGTGCTTCTTCATGAAATTAGTTTAATAACTAATTTATTATGATAAAAAATCCAAGCTATGAATTTATGATCAAACCAATTACAAACTATAAATTAAAAAAATTAATTTCAAACAATTTTCATTTATTGTGATAAAAAAAAGAAAATCATATCTTTTCGGTGTTGTAATCTGGACTAGCAATTATTTGCTCGTCCATATGAAAAACAATTTCTTCAGTATCATGAAGTCTTTGTTGAAGCAAATTTAAAACAAAGAGGCTAGATGTTCATTAGCAAATTTGGAATAACCAGGATACAAAAGAGTGGGTATAAAGGTAAGTGTTGAGGTGGGTTTAGAGAGTAAAATAAACTTAAGTTAATTATGTTTACATGCAATTAATTGTAAATCTATGAAAGGATAATTTTGTAACAAAAATTTTAATAAAAAAATGGGTGTGTCAATAAAAAAAGTGGGTGCAAATAGCCCCAAGCATTCTTTATTTATATATAATACACAAGTAAATTCTTAGATCAAGTGACATCATTAATTTGAGCTTTTATTTATGAAACAAATTTGTTGATTTTCTTTTGTCAAATACATTGATACATGTCCATTAATCATATGATGTCTAAGATTATGATAATTTTATTTTGCTCTCAAAAGATGTTCGTGTTTAGATAATGTTTAAATCTTGCTCTCTCTTTCTCTTCTCTTATTTGATAACTGATAATGAATAACCATTTCTTACCCTACAGATTAAAGAAATCAAAGATAGAGACTAATGGGAACATAAATTCAAAAGAGATGGGCAACTGCAGTGTTCAAATATTCTACAAACCTACTCTCAATTCATTAATTAATTTTTTATTGTACTTTTTTTTGGTTAATTTGTTAGAGTTTTATATCATTCATGCAAAGCTGAAGACTAATTATTTCTGTTAAAACTAATAAGAACTTGACAACTTGGTTGAATAAAAATAGGACTTGCAATATAAAATCTTTAATTGAGAAAATTAAGAAAATTAAAAAGAATCCAAATTAAGGGGGTGAGTTGAAAAACGACAAACTTATAAAAAATTTAGGTATAATAACCTTTTTGTCCTAGAAATTACTGCAACATTATTTTTCAACTACAATATTGGGCATCAGACAAAGAATCTAACACTCAATAAGAGACATCTGACATCCATCAAACAAACGTTGGACACTCGATAATAAACATTTGACATTGGGTACTTAAAAATCAATATTCAATACAAGATGAAATCGTGTTTGATGCACTTTGTTTTCAACCTTCATCATTCTCAATGAAAACTAGTCATTTTTCAACCGTTTTCACTCATTTTTTTTAAGCAATTTCATACATTACAAACACTTTCAATAATAGAGAAATTAAAAACTCAAGATTTTAGCATATTAAGCCTTAAAAATCAAATTAAAAATTATTAACAACTAAAATAGGTTTTCTGCATTAGTTATGGATATTATTATAATTCCTTAAATAAAAGATTATGATGTATAAATTTTTAGATTTTTAGAGACAGGTTTACTTTTGACCCAAAGCCTCTAATTTGGGTCTATATTCGTAGGTCTCACTATAAAAAAATAAGGGGTCGCATGTCATTATCCTTATATAATTTTGTAGAAGAAAATGAAAATATTAAAACTATTTTTTGAAAAAAAAAATTCACATCTCTCAATTCTCTCACTTTCTTCCTTTTTATATGAAAACTTCTAATTTGTTTATTCTCTCTCCTTCGTCTTCTCAAAGGAGGTGAGCACAGAACAAAACAAAACAAAAATCTAGACGAAAACAACAAACACCAAAAACAAAACCAAAAAAATAAAAACAACAATAAACAAATACGAAAAAACTGAAACAAATTTGAAGCTTAGCTTCAAAATTTTGACCTAAAATATCTTCGAAACCTTACGAACTACGAAAACCCTAGAGAGATATAGCCTCAAAATTCCCCTTTTCTCTCTCTATCATGTTCGTTTCCCTCTCTAGAATCTGCGTTTCTCCTCTCAAGATCTGCCGTCAGGTGCTTCAATTTTCCCTTCTGTAAGGTCGGGTTATATCTTCTGTGAGTTATTTTGTTTCATTTCTTGTAATTTTTGTGATGGGGTTTTTTTTTTGATTTGAAATTTGAAGACTTTGATTCATAGTTGAGTCATATTATTGTTCCCAATTTGAAATCACTATTTCATTTGGATTCAATTCAAAATCAAAATTTGAAGTTGTGGGCTTTTATTTTGCGAGTGGGTGATAATATAATGTTTAAATTTCGGTTTCTATTTGATGTTGTGCAGATTTGGGGTTTGCAGCATTGAATGCGTTGTTATTTCTTCGTTGAAGAGGGGAGTTTAGTCTCGATTTTATTAGACATTTTGTTTTTCAGAAGTAATGTCTCTGTTGCCAAAAGGGGATTCTATCCAAATCCGGGAGGTTTGGGTTGACAATTTAGAACAAGAATTTGATTTGATTCGAAAAGTTGTTGATGATTTCCCATATATTGCAATGGACACCGAATTCCCGGGCATTGTTCTGCGGCCTGTGGGCAATTTCAAGAACAACAGTGAATATCATTACCAAACTTTGAAAGATAATGTTGATATGTTAAAGTTAATCCAGTTGGGTCTCACTTTTTCGGATGAGCAAGGGAACTTACCAACTTGTGGAACGGATAAATATTGCATTTGGCAGTTTAATTTTTGCGAATTCAATGTTAATGAAGATGTGTTTGCCAATGACTCTATTCAGCTCTTAAAGCAGAGCGGGATTGACTTTAAGAAAAACAATGAGAAGGGTATAGATGCTTTGAGGTTTGGAGAGTTATTAATGTCTTCAGGGGTTGTTTTGAATGATAATGTGCATTGGGTGACATTTCATAGTGGGTATGATTTTGGTTACTTGCTCAAGCTCTTGACATGCCAGGATTTGCCTGATGCGCAAGTGGACTTCTTTGATTTGATCAAAGTATATTTTCCAACGGTGTATGACATCAAGTACTTGATGAAGTTTTGTAATAGTCTTCATGGAGGATTGAACAAGCTTGCAGAGTTGTTAGAAGTTGAAAGAGTTGGGATTTGTCATCAAGCAGGTTCAGATAGTTTGCTTACATCTTGTACATTCAGGAAACTGAAAGAGAATTTCTTTAGTGGCTCTTTGGAAAAATATGCTGGTGTGTTGTATGGTTTAGGTGTTGAGAATTGACAAAATGGTCACTGAAATTAAAAAAAAAGAAAAGAAAAGAAGCTCTTTATCCAGTTGTATGAGTGTGCCTCAACACCCAAACTAGTTGTACACTTTTGGCAACAAGTTGCTTAATTTATGGATATTTACTTTTTATTTTGTTTTTTGGTTTGCTACTTTTGTGTGTAGTACACAATTTTAGAATTGATAAAATGCTCACTAATTTTTTTTTAAATAATAATAATCAAAGCTGTTGATTTATTTATTATTATTATTATATATATCTATTTTTGCTCTGTTTGAAGCTGTTCAAAATTGTTTATTTTCCCATAATGTTAAGCTGTTTACTTGTAACTCTTAGGTCGACAATTAGATGTGGATTTGTGTAGTTTGTTATATTGATGCCTGACATGGACATGGACAAGAAGCAAGGGTTACTGCTCATTCGTGCAGCATATTTAGAATACAGGGCATTCTATGGTATTAATGTCAAGAGTGAATTATGTAAACATTTGAGTATCTATCTTTTATTTTAACTCTTCTTCTGGCCACTTGTCATATTGATAATATGCATCAATAATTCGATATTGTTGGGTAATATTTATGCAAGTACTGTATTTTCTGATGATCAGATTTTTGCATTGAGCAGTTCAATCTCTGTGACATAACTGTTGATGATGTTCTGTAACAATTCTATTGACCTTTTGTGACAAAGTGGAGTCAATCTTAACAACAAAGAAAAGAGAATTGATGTATAGCTAAAGTATTTTTTCAATGTTGTGGATTTTCTTTTCTTAATGACCAGTATGCAGGTAGTTTCACTGTGAACACTTACACAACGACATGGGTGTGCCAGCTGCTTTCATAAGTCCACAACGACATAGGTGTGCCAGCTGCTTTCATGAGTTCTCGGTGTTGCTTGTGCCCAAGTGATTACGTCCAATGGTAGGAATTGAGATTGCGGAAATTGGGTAGTTGTCTTTCTCATTCTTATGTGATTACTCATTCATTCATTATTTTTCTAAGTCTGGTTTTCCACTTGTTTTAGTTGCTGCTAAGATTGAAATTATGCTCAGCACTAGGTTTCTGTATTCTAGCTGCCAGTAGTTAATCAGCTTATGGTTGAAATCCAGGAATACATTTCTCATACATTTCGTTAAAAAAAAAAAAAAAAAAAACAGTTTGATCATTTTGTGCAAACTTAACCATTTAATTCTTGGTAATTAGCTGGATTTCCTAACATTAATTCTACGGTATGCCGGATTATTCTTGTATATTTAAGAAGATATCCCATTTTGGAGTACATTTATTATACATAATAACTTGTGGCAGTAGTGCGAAGTGCAAAGTAAATTTTCTTTTTTGTTATCTTTCATTCTGGGGGCCCTTCTCTACACTAGTGTCTGCGCGCCAACTGCAATTATCAACGAAGTATCCAAGCTATGACATGCATCAAAGAGACTTTAATTGAATAAAAGTCGGGGACCTGAAGGTGGAGTGTTGGCTCTCCCCTCTCCATGTACGTAAGCAACATGTTTAATTCTGCATCCGTTCTTTACTCCCAATGAAAGAGAACAGAAAGAAAATCATTTGGTTATACGGTTCTGGTTTCTTCTCTGGAAAGAGAAGGCAGACCAGGACAGCAGGTATAGCAGTGAGAGTGAGATGGTTACGATATAAATAACGTAGCTTGTTCATGTGCTATTCTAGTTGAATTGGATAAGACGGACTTGTGTCCATCTCAATCTCATTAGTCATTGCATTACTATTTCCCTTAATTGCGTCGGCCCTTAGCTTGCTGTCTATTTGCCTAATTATAATAATACTATTGTCTTGGATGCAAGCCCTGGCAGGCTGTTCCTCACTTCTCAGTTAAACATCTAGTGGGTGTATTCATTTTATAATTTTGTGTTTTTGTTTTCAATTAGATTTAAGAGTATGAATTTGATTTTGAATTATTTTAAATTTTAAAAAGAATATGTGGTTGATATTAAATGTAAAATATATTGAAAAATATATAATACAAAAAATAGGATTTGGATCATGCAGGGCAGGACCTAGAGCAGATGCTGTGCCTGGCTTTGTTCTGTTAAGTTACATTTATAATCTTGGTAGAATATATCCTCGATACATTACCGTTTTTCCTTTCATATACATCTATTAGTCTCATAGATGATGCGATTGGGTGGCATTATTTGCACTCAAACTTTTGCTCTACAGCCACCTTTTTTTTGGTTAAACATTTTATCATCATAATACCGGTAAAAATGAGTAATTGATCATAAATTTTTACAGATATTATGATAATAAAATATTTAACTAAAAAAGTGGGTGTTTAGAGGGGGAAAAAGAAGGGTGCAAAAAGGCCCACCCAATGAGATTAACATTCATATTATTTGAAAAAAATAAATTCCCCCATAAAGTGTGGAGATACAACCACCCTCGTATCATTTTGTCACATGAACATCCCAATTTTTAACAGCAATTTTGAAGAATCTTTTGTTTGATACCAATTTTTATACACAAAAACGACTTTACTGATTAGATAATTCATTTATATTT
Organism: Boswellia sacra; assembly: GCA_013180625.2. Taxonomy (NCBI): domain Eukaryota; kingdom Viridiplantae; phylum Streptophyta; class Magnoliopsida; order Sapindales; family Burseraceae; genus Boswellia; species Boswellia sacra. Next base: position 883,322 of record SNVD02001637.1, read on the forward strand.
ATCTTATTTACTAGAATTTGATTAAAGTTGAACTAGGATTCAATGTAATGTTTGTCTAGTTATTAGAGTTAGACAGATCAAGAACTGCACAGCACCCCAGGCTCCATAAATTCGGATCCTTGGCCGGGTTCATCCACGTTCGGATCATCTTGTATTAGGACAAACAAATTAATTTCTACAACGCCTCAACAAAGCCTCTCGTGTGTTGCATGCATCTGTTGTCTTGTCTCAGCCCCAACAGGGTCGTTCCTCCAGAAATATGAATGAAACAAAAACCCCAGACACGTAAAAGAATATATATATAAGAGCACTCATTGATGAAATTAGAGGAATATTTGAATGGATAGAGAAGTTGGAAAAGTAGTAATGCATGGAAGATCTAGTTGAATGTTGTATTGGGTTTTTTATATTTATATATTGGATTTTCAATGAAGTGCAAGCAAACATGGGAATGGCGGCATTCGTTTAAAATTTTAAAGCAATATTCCCGCGCTGATTTTTAACAGTGAGCTTTGCCTTTAGTTATTTTAAGCTTTCTTTACCAAAACATCCCTTTGCTTGATACTTAATACTTGGATTGCTTGCAATTCATTTATCCTTTTACAAAATTATGATTGTGTCAAAAAAATTAAATTAACGAAGAGAGAGAATAAAGCAAACTATCATAAACTTTCAAACTTTATTCTCTCTCTCTGTTTTTTTTTCTTTAGTTGAAGTATGAGCAGACCAAAATCTGATAAGAACACTTTGCAATTGCTCCCATGCTTCGACTTGCACTTCATCTTTTATAAAATCAACTGTTGCTTTTTTATTTAAGAGAAAGATAACTTCAATCTCAAGTCATGATTTGGCATGGAGAGATGAAGCTCTTTTGTGGAAAATATTTAGATAAGCTTAACATATCACTTTATCATGATATACCCAATCATTCATCTTATGTTATATTTTTAATAAACAATTACTTTTTCAATTTTTTTTAATAACTAATGTCAACTTGCCTAGATTTTTGTTTTTTCAATCTACTTCTTTCATTCTTTCAATCTATTATAATGGTATGTCAGATCCAATTAAATGGCTCACCAAATCAGTTAGATGACTTAGTGAGTCTATTCTATTAAAATATTTGATAAAAATACTTATATAGGATAAATATACTACTTTATAATATTAAAGTAGTATGCTAAATTATTAATATTAAGCTATTCGATAGAAGTTGTTATCTTCCCTCTCTCATTTTTTTTTAAACTAACCATGCATATTCATTATTTCATAATTGGATGGGCTACTGTCCATGCAAGTCTTTCTTCGTTTCTTCTTTGGCTTCTTTAAAGTAGTAGTAACTGAGTGTCATGCTGCCATTGCTTTCTATCTTCCCTTGTTTATAGGTCCACAGTAGTGCCAACTTCCTTCTTAAATAAGCATGCACGTTGGTACTTTAGTCTTCTCATCTTCTAGTCTATCATTCAGTGATTCTTGTACTGTGATCATAATAAAGACAGCATGTTCTGGAAGCTGTTGTATCAACTGGTAATCTTTCCTTTTTTTTTTTTTTCCTGGTTCTCTTGTCTTTCAGTATCTTTCAACTGATGATGTTAATTCTATGTTATGCTTTGATTTGGCAGCTGAAAACACTTTGAATGCCGCAGTTGGGTTGACAGGAACAAGTATTGGAACCGCAATGAACTTTTAGTGCACTCATGCGACTTATTAGACATACGCTGACATGAAACTTTGCTATGAGTGCTTTAAATTATAAGAGTCATTTAATTTCTGTAAGCTTTTATCAACAACCCAACAGGGTGTTCCGGAATTGGGCTCTTTGAGTATTTTATGATCAGGACGTTAATGAGATTCTTGTTTTTCTTCTTGTAGCTTGTACCATAATCCGTTTTCATGTCGTACTTAGAAAGAAATTTATGAGAAATTTCTTCTTTATCACTTTGTTGGGTTGCTAGGAAATGCAATTAAAGAAGACTAAGGGAACAAAAGTTTGAATTCTGTCTTTTTTTGCTTATATGTTTCCTGAAAAGGGAGAAATAAAACTTTAGCCACTCAATAATCTGAATTTGGTGTCGTGTAGTGATTTTTCTTAAAATTAAAATAAATAAATAATTTCTTTTATCTCTCCAAACAATTAAGTAAATTTTATCTTGCTTATGAATTTGTTGTTAGGATATCATGATGATTTTTCTTTATTTTTTCTTGATTTTTAAGTTTTTAAATCCTTTTTGATGTTCAGGAGTTTAGCAGGTAAAGAGGTAGTTCAAGTTTATTTTTGGTGACGGTAAAATATGTCAAACAGCATGGGTTCTGATCAACAACCGCAGAGGCAGATTCTGCGGACTGAGACTGCCGGTAACCTTGTAGAGGCAATGATGGATAGTGAAGAGGTGCCGTCTTCACTGGTTGAGATTGTTCCAATACTTCGAGTTGCCAGTGAAGTAGAGGCTAGCAACCCAAGAGTTGCTTATCTATGTGAGCTAGCTGCGTTTCTATTTTTTACTAGTGCTCGTCTATGCATAGATACGCATGCCTTTATTTTTGTCTGTTTGTGGAATATTTTGTGCGATCATATTTCACATTTTGTGATTGCTGGAACTTACTACTTAACTTGGAAGATTCAATGTACTTCTTGTGAACTGACAAATAATTGGAATACTTTATTTAAATCCATTGTTGTAATTAGATATTTAATGAAAGTCTTAAGTTTTATACAAAGTATTTAATTTGGCTGCTGGGATTAGGTCGATTCTATGCCTTTGAGAAAGCTCACCGTCTGGATCCTACATCAAGTGGACATGGTGTTCGGCAATTTAAGACTGCACTTCTTCAACGGCTGGAAAGGGTAGGTTCTAATTTACTTTCTCATCATATGTAGTTTTGTTCCATCAAGCAAAATGTTATCCATTAAGATTTTACTGTCAAGATAAATTTAATTTGTGCAATCTTTGTCTGACAATATTCAGTTTGATGTGGTAAAGTGCTAGATGCAATAGTAATAAGAATGAGGGGTGTTAAGCTTCTTATCATCTTGGTTTCATGCTACTTTTCTGCAGGACCTCCCCTACAGTATCTTCACCATTTTAGAGTTTAACCATCCCTCAATCTCAATGGCTACGTCTTTTCAAGAATAAGGACTGGAAATAAGTTAAAGATTCTTGTAATTTATAAGAGATATCTTAGACATAGCGTGAAAGATCAGGCTTCCTATTTTGAATTGGTGAAAATATGAAGCACCATGGCTTTTATTTTATTTTATAAATACTAATTGTTGAGAGAAAGAAAAAAACGAATTTAGGAGAAATGTTTGATGTGTATTTCATTGTAAAGAAGTATACATATATATAGTACAATAGGAATCTAAAATAAGAAAGTAAATCAAATATAATAAGAACATAATCCTAGATTTTCCTAAATGTCTATATAGAAATTTAACACTCCCCCTCAAGTTGGAGTATAGATATTCTCAATGCCCAACTTGGAACACAGATGAAGAAAAACTCCTTTATGAACTGCCTTGGTAAAAAGATCTCCAAACATAAGGAGTGATAATCTCTCCACTCATTACAGCCTCACGAACAAAGTGACAATCCACTTCAATGTGTTTAGTTCTTTCATGAAAAACTGGATTGCTAGCAATATATGTTGCAGCCATATTATCACAAAACATTTTTGATGGCTTTTTGAAATCAATTCCACTCTCAGTTAAGAAATTCTTGACCCACATAATCTCACATGTTGTATGAGCCATAGCACGATACTCCGCCTCTGTACTGAATCTCGCAACTACATTTTGCTTCTTGCTCCTCCAAGTCACTAGATTACCTCCCAAGAAAGTACAATATCCGCTCGTAGACTTCCTATCAGTTTTGGAATCAGCCCAATCAGCATCAGAATAACCAACAATGTCCAACTCTCTACCTTTCTTATAAAGGATTCCTTTACCAACGATTGTTTTAGGTATCGTAGAATTCTACACACAGCCTCCCAATGGATCTTCTTCGGATTTTGCATATACTGACTAACTGTTCCCACTGCAAATGTAATATCAGGTCTAGTGACAGTAAGATAAATCAACTTTCCCACAAGACTTCTATATCTTTTCTTATCTTCAAAATCTGGACTATTGTCACCATCCAATGTTACATTAGGATCCATAGGGGTCTCTACTGGCTTAGACCTTAACATACCCGTCTCATCAAGTAAGTCTTGCACGTACTTTCTTTGAGACAAAATGATACCTTCTCTATTCCTCAAAATTTCAATACCAAGAAAGTATCTAAGTTGTCCCAAGTCTTTTGTTTGAAAATGTGTCTTTAGTTGTCTTTTCACTTCTTCTATGCCAATAGAATCACTCCCAGTCACAATGATATCATCCACATAAACCACAAGTATAACAATACCTGATTTTGTATGTTTAACAAACACTGAGTGATCAGATTGACAACGGGAGAAGTTGATTGAAGCCAAAACTCCACTCACTTTTTCAAACCAGGCCCTAGGTGACTGCTTCAAACCATAAATAGCCTTCTTTAACTTACAAACAGAGTTGGTTAACTCTCCCTGAGCAACAAACCCAGGTGGTTGCTCCATATAAACCTCCTCGTGTAAATCACCATACAAGAAGGCATTTTTGACATCGAGCTGGAAGAGGGGCCAACTAAAGAACACTGCAAAGGAAATAAGAATGCGGACTGAATTGAGCCGCGCAACAGGAGAAAAAGTCTCAACATAGTCAACACCATAAGTTTGGGTGTATCCTTTAGCAACAAGACGGGCTTTCAAGAGTTCAATAGTACCATCAGGATGATATTTGATAACGAAGACCCAACGACAACCAACCACTTCTTTTCCTTCTGGTAATTTTTGAAACTCCCATGTACCACGATCACAAAGGGCTGACATTTCATTTTCCATAGCTTTCCTCCAGCCAGGATGAGCCAAAGCTTCCTGATAATTTTTAGGTATAGTAACCACAGACAAACACAAGGCAAAAGAGTGAACAGATAATGATAAGGTATCAAGAGAGACAAAATGAGAGATAGGATACCTCTGAGAGTTTCTAGTACCTTTGCGAAGAGCAATAGGTAAATCAAGATCGGAATATTCAGTGGTAGGAAGAGTCGGATCTTGAGTAGAGGCAGACTCTGGAAGGAGGGGCATGTCAGTGAGTGGCAAATCATCTTGTTGAGCACTGGACTGATGTGGCTTTCGCCGAGAATAAACTAGGAGTGGTGGAGTAGATAGAGTGGGAGAACTGACACTGGTATTGGAGGATCAACTAGACCAGTATCAAGGCTTGACCCACTAGATGAAAAATATGGTGTGGACTCAAAAAAGGTCACATCTGCACTGACAAAAGTTTTTCTCGAGCAAGGGTCAAGACATTTGTAACCTTTCTGAGTTCTAGAATATCCAAGAAAAATACATTTTGTGGACCGAGGAGACAGTTTATCAGAAACCCTATGAAGATGGACAAAACAAACACAACCAAAAATACGAGGAGGAAGAGAAAAAACCGGTTGATTAGGAAATAAGATGGAGTACGGAGACTGAAAGTGAAGAACAAAAGAAGGAACCCGATTAATTAGGTAACATGCGGTAAGTAATGCTTCCCCCCAATATTTAGATGGAACTTTCATATGAAATAATAGAGTTCGAGTTACATCTAACAAATGTCTATTTTTCCGCTCAGCAACCCCGTTCTGCTGAGGGGTGTATGAACATGATGTTTGATGTAAAATCCCATGAGTGCGACAAAAAGTAGATAATGAGGAAGAGGCATATTCTAAAGCATTATCAGAACGTAAAACTTTAATAGAAATGCCAAACTGAGTCTTTATTTCATTGTAAAACATTTGAAACATATTAAGGACCTCAGATCGATCCTTTAACAGATACAACCAAGTAACTCTGGAATGATCATCCACAAAGGATATAAAATATTTAAACCCCTGACTATTGGTTACCCGACAAGGACCCCATACATCTGAGTGAACTAAATCAAACGGTTGGTCACTAACTTTATTGACTCGACTCCTAAACGAAAAACGAGAATGTTTACCTAACTGACAAGACTCACATTCAATTTTAGTTGGACTAGAAAATCCCATATGCTGAAGCAATTTACTGGAAGGGTGACCTAAACGATAATGCCATTGTTCTGGAGAGACAGAAGAAGTGAGAGCTGTATGAGAGGACGGAAGTGCTTCAACCAAGTGATAGACACCATTCTTTTCATGTCCGCCACCAATCATCTTCCTCGTACCAAGATCCTGAAAAATACAATAAGATGGAAAAAAGGTGACTGAGTAATTTAAATGCTTAGTTAATTGACTAACAGATAAAAGATTAACAGGAAATTTAGGAACATATAACACGGAAGACAAATGTAAACTAGATGTACGAATGGTTCCAGACCCTTGTACGTGGGTTTTAGAACCATCAGCAAGAACAACTGATGACTGTTTGTTAGAAGGGATAAAAGAACTAAAAGAAGAATCATTACCAGTCATGTGAGAAGAAGCTCCAGAGTCTATAATCCAATGATGTGGGTTTGAAGCAGAAAATAAGGCAGTAGGTTTACCTGTTTGGACTAAGGAAGCTGAAGGCTCACTGGCTGGTTGACTTTCAGATTTATGATCACACTGCGCAGAAGGTGGAGCATGGGAGTTAGACGAATTACCAAAGGAAAGACACTCCTCAGAGCTCTGATTCGCCCATTCAGGTTTTCCAAATTTATCCCAACACTTTTCGGAAGGATGATTAAGCCGACCACAATGGGAACAAGGAACTCTTCCACCTCGTCCTCTAGCACGCCCTCTACTTCGACTAGAAAAAGATCCTCTGCCTCGACTACCATACACAACTAAAGCAGAAGCTTCCAGATTATGTTGAGAGGTAGGTAACCGTTGGAGTCTAGCATATGCTGTTTTAAGACTTGGGAGATCTTTCTCAGTCAAGATACTATTCTTAGCACTCTCATAGACAGGATTTAAGCTAGACAGAAACTTGACAACAAATAATTCTTCGCGTTGTTTTCGTAATGTCTCAACATCAGTAGTAACAGGATGATAGGAGTTAAGCTCACCCATTAATCCTTCAATTATTCCTAAATATTCACTTAACGTTTTATCACCTTGCTGACAAGAAAACAAAGTAGAGTAAACATAAAAAATATGAGAGACATTTTGAGATCCGCCAAACCTGTCTTGAAGTGAAATTCACAACTCTTTAGTAGTATCAACCCACATTACAGTTGCTGCAAGTGATGGCTCCATACTGTTCCACAACCATGTAGTAATCAAATTATCTTCCTGAATCCATTTAGCATACTCCTTAGAATCAGATGATGGAGAATCTTGTGTAAGATAATTCTGTTTCCCTTGACCAATCAAATATTTAGTTACAACTTTCGCCCATAATTTGTAATTTGAGTCATTCAATTTTACAGCTGTGATAGAGCCACCAACTCCAGGAGGATTAGAAGACGGTTGGGAAGCCATGAGAACGCCAAACACAACTTATTTTCCAAATAGAGCCGCCACACGAAAAAAATTTCAGAATAAAAACTAAAAATACCAAATAACACCACACGATTGACTATGAAAACTCATATAGGAATGTTGTGACCATTAAAAAACATCGTTGAGATATGAAACAACAATTTCTGATTATTTTCAGATGAAACAGCGATTTTCCGGCGACTGAAAAATTTTTTCGGCGATGGTTTTTTGAACACAGAAGAGGGATTTTGGTTATCAGAGACCGGCGATCTGAATGGAGTGATTTCCGACCAGATTTGAACACTGCAGCAACTTTTCCGGCGATCGGAAAATTTTTTCCGGCAGAATTTTCCGGCGACCGGCGATCTCAGAGGAGTGGGCGGTGACAGTCACCGCCCACCGGAGGGGGGTCGATCTCCCTTAGACAGAAAGGGATTAGGGTTTTGTATTTTTTTTTTTTTTAATGAAAAGGGATAATGAAAGGAGGATCTTGCTCTGATACCATGTTGAGAGAAGAAAAAAACGAATTTAGGAGAAATGTTTGATGTGTATTTCATTGTAAAGAAGTATACATATATATAGTACAATAGGAATCTAAAATAAGAAAGTAAATCAAATATAATAAGAACATAATCCTAGATTTTCCTAAATGTCTATATAGAAATTTAACACTAATAATGATAAAGATTCGTACCCTTAAGATGCATACTATCTTTGATTTTATGAAGAGTGCTGCAATTCTGCTGAGTTTTCTGAAAGATCACATGATTGCAAGCTCAAGTGATTGGTGTCCTGAATTGATTTTATCACATGTGAGGAATTGATTGTTAACGATGTATGGCTTCAAGTGATTGGGTACTTTTCAATGCTTTGGGTTTTCGTGCTCAAATGCTTCGTCTTGTTGTGAAAATTCTTTATGAATATTTCTCAAGTGTAGTCTCTGGAATTTGGTGTGGTCCTACATTCTCCGTTTGTGTCCTTTCAGGAAAATGGAACAACACAATCAGGAAGGCAGAAGAATAATGCTCGTGAAATGCATAGTTTTTACCAGCATTACCACAAGAAGTACATTCAAGCTTTGCAGAAAGCTGCTGACAATCGGTTGGTTTTATAAAAGAATGGATTTGTAATGTTTCAATTTTCTTGGATGCTTGGCCTGGCCTTCTTTTGTTTATTATATTTGACAAGTTAATGATCCTAGTTCAGTGCCCAACATACAAAAGCAAATGAAACTGATGCTGTTCTCTTTGAGGTTTTGAAAGCTGTCAATCGAACAGAATCTGTGGAAGTAGCTGACGAGGTGAAATGAAAGTTCTTTTCCCATGAATTTTGGAAACTTGCTCCTCTGACTCAATCATATATTTTTTACTTGCTTGTGCTGAGAAGAATAGTTTTGAAAAGCTTCATATGATAGAGTGGTTGTTTTAGTACATGTGACGTCAATGTTACAAGTTTTCTTTGTTTTTCCTCATTTTGAGCTGCAGATTTTGGAAGCTGGCACGAAAACTGAAGAGAAGACACAGATATATGTACCTTATAATATTCTTCCTCTTGATCCTTATAGCCAAAATAAGAGCATCATGAGATATCCTGAGGTGTCTTCCACTTTCTTGGTATGCTATGTTTATCTTTCCTAAATGTCCATGTTCTATAATAGATTAACTTGATTTCTCACTTAATTCACAGATCCAAGCAACTCTTCGTGCAATTCGCAACGTTACGGGTTTGCCATCGCCAGAGGGCCATAAGAAGAAAGTAGATGAAGACATTCTAGACTGGCTTCAGGCTATGTTTGGTTTTCAGGTGACTGCCAACTTATTTGGTTGTTAATGCTTACAATTTATCGGCAACTCATGTTCTCCATATCAATATGCAGAAAGACAATGTGGCAAATCAAAGGGAGCACTTGATCCTGTTGCTTGCAAATGTGCACATACGACAATTTCCAAAACCTGATCCGCAACGCAAGGTTCAATTCTAGAGTGTTTACACATACTATTCTTTATTTGGAACTAGTCTTATATCCTATTAATATTTATGTACAATTTACTATATAGTTGGATGATCATGCTCCAAATGAAGTGATGAAGAAACTTTTAAAAAACTACATAACGTGGTGCAAGTATCTAGGGCGCAAAAGCAGCCTTTGGTGAGGGTTCCCATTTGCAATTCAAGAAACACATCTTTTAGTATGATCTGTGGTAATGCTGAGTGGATTGGTTATTGTCTTCTTTTGATAGAAAGTGGCAAGCTGCCATCTATTTTTGGTGGTTGGAAATCACAAACTAACATATTTTGTGTCTTTTATTTATTTATTTTTTAAAATTTCTTCCCAAGATGTTAATAACGATTGATAGTTTTGCTTTTATTATACTTATTTATAACTGTCGTAGCTATGGCTGTTCTTTTAACAGGTTGCCAGTCAATCAAGAAGAAGTAGAGAAGCCCAAATTACTATACATGGGTCTTTATCTTCTCATATGGGGAGAAGCTGCCAACTTGAGATTCATGCCAGAATGCCTTTGTTATATATTTCATCATGTATGTTTAGAGCTCATATGCTATTGATCTTTATCTTACTACTTTACGCTTTTAGATAAAGTGTGATTAGTTGAGATTATATCCATAGTGTAGGTTTTACTTTAGTTTATGACATGTATTCTGTAACACACCTCCTCGACTGCTTGAGAACTGTTTAACAACTTTTGATGATTAGACCCTAGAACGCTTTTTCTGTCCATGACATACCAGATAATCCCACAGCTATGCTGCCAAACTAAGTGATGCAGCATGCTTGGTATTTGAGTTTGTTTTTGCTCCTCAGTTAGATTAGTTTCATCTGGGTTATAGAATTTGGGAATGTAATTATATATATACTTTCAGAAAGCCCTTCTTTAGAGTTTTAGAAACTAAAATTATTATACTCATTCTATTGTTTCACATGGCTTTTCATGTTGATTTCAGATTTCTATTCATTTATCTATAAATTTTGCAGATTTAACATTTAACAACTAGTTTGGATTAAATTGCTAGGTATAATTCAGTTGTGTTCAAATTTTACAGATGGCATTTGAAGTTTTTGGAATGCTCTCTGGGCATGTCAATCCGACAACAGGTGAACAGATAAAGCCAGCCCATGGGGGTAATGAAGAGGCTTTCTTATGGAAAGTAGTAAAGCCTATTTATGATACAGTAGCAAAGGTTGTACTTTTTCTTATCTCCGTAGCCGTAAAATTTTAATTTTCTTTTGTTCTCTAATTGCTGCAAATTTCTGCTATTTTAATTGTGTTCTGCCTTACAGGAAGCTAAAAGGGGCAAAGGAGGAAAATCAAAGCATTCTCAATGGAGAAATTATGATGATTTAAATGAATACTTCTGGTATTTTGATTTGCTAGGTTTACGTCTGTTTTCATGTATTAAGACCACAGATTATGGAATCATTCTGTTATTGTGAAATTACAGGTCAGTTGATTGTTTTCGGTTAGGCTGGCCAATGCGTGCTGATGCTGATTTCTTTTGCGAGCCTCTTGAGGAGCGAGAAATTGATGCATATTATGTAGGTTTCATGATTTTAGGTTTATTTTGTTTGTCGATTTGCAAGCCTGCCAAAAAACCATCCCCCAACAAACCCCAAAAACCCCCAGCCTCACGGCCCCAGACGACCCCACCCCCTGCGCCACACACGCTAAGCTTTCAGGAAATGCCTCAAGGCTCATGTGTTGAAGTTTGAGGGGCATATTTACATTATGCATCCACTGCTTTTTATATGCTTAATGGCATGAGTCTCTTACGTATACCTTTGGGACATCTTGTCTGTTTCATATGTGTTATTCATTGTATTTGGCAGTTTGCTTTCACCAAAAATTTCAATCATAGGAAGCATGAGTGTCTCTAGCTGTGAATAACTATCAGCATTTCATGAATTTTCATTGAGATAGATTAGTCTGCACTGTTTTTAAGTCTAATCCTTGTTTCTATTCTGTATATCTTTTCACTTCTTTTTGTCATTTGGAGTAAAGATTTGGATATGGTTTTAACTAATAAGATTTCCGTGTATCCAACTTCTTTTTCCCTCTTCTTAAGGGAAAGAAGCCAGTTATAGGTGACAGATGGATTGGCAAGATTAATTTTGTTGAAATACACTCCTTTTCGCATATCTTCAGAAGTTTTGATAGAATGTGGACCTTTTATATTCTATGTTTACAGGTAGTCCTTGTCTGTTTGTGCATTCATATTCTTTCTTTTCTATGTTTTCTGTCTTAGTGATATAATGAATATATGTTAACATATTCTGTCCAATAAAGGTGATGATTATCATTGCTTGGAATGGATCGGGAGAGTTAAGTTCTATATTTCACGGTGATGTTTTCATGAGAGTTCTGAGTATCTTCATAACTGCTGCATTATTGAAGCTTGCCCAGGGTAAATAAAACCAATTGATCTTATCGTCTTAAACTCTGGTGAATTGCTTTATTATATTTTAGTTATTTACCTGTGCTCCAAAAATCATTATATTAACTCTCCTTCATTTCTGCTTCTTTTATGGCTGCATTTCTGTTCTTACCTGTTTCAAACATTGCCTCTTCATTTGACGATTGTGTACCACAAAATTGTTGGATTTCTAATTTGTCAGCAAATTCTTCTTCCTGGTTTTGTTCACATTTCACTCTGTAATATGTGACTGTTATATGATCTAGGTTTATTAAGTGTAGTCTGTATACCAATTCATCATCATCATAGATCTTTGTTTTGTGCTATTCCTTCACTCAGCAAAATTTGCAAGCAAAATTTTCATTAGAAGGTGATTATGACCGAGTTTTTTTTATTAATATGAAGTTTCTAAGTTTCAACAAGAATAATATATAGTTTACCATGCCTCAATTTGATGATCAATTTGGAAATCTTCGACTCTCTCAAAGTTTGACAGAGCAAAATGTTTTCATTTGGTCAGCTGTCCTTGATATCATCCTAAGTTGGACAGCAAGACGTTCAATGTCATTGTATGTGAAGCTAAGATATATTTTGAAGGCTCTTTTAGCTGCAGTATGGGTCATAGTTTTACCAGTAACATATGCATATAGTTTTAAAAATCCAGGAGGATTTGCACAGACTATTAAGAACTGGTTTGGAAATAGTACTGCAAGTTCACCTTCTTTGTTCATTTTGGCTGTCCTCATTTACTTATCGCCAAACATGCTATCAACATTGTTATTTCCGTTCCCATTCATACACCGGCTTCTTGAAAGGTCTAACTACAAGATTGTGATGTTAATGATGTGGTGGTCTCAGGTATGCAGGAGCATGTATCTCAACTTCTTATTGATGATACTTTTTTTATTCAATACATACATCTTACATTCACTGCCTTGTGCCCTGCAGCCTCAACTCTATGTTGGACAAGGAATGCATGAGAGTGCTATTTCGCTTTTCAAGTAAGATAATAAAGTTGGACTATTTGGTGGGCATTATTTGACTTAGATTTCCTCTGCTCTTGCTAATGAGTTGTTAACTTGAATTTGTAGGTACACTACATTCTGGGTTTTGGTAATAGCATCAAAATTGGCCTTCAGCTATTTTGTAGAGGTATTTCTCTTAGACATCCTTGAAGATTTTGACCTTTGCCACTGATGTTACTTTGTAGTTACACATCATCATATCATGAATGCTTGCACTTTTTCCCTCCTGATGTTGTAAATTTCAAATTAAACTTTATGACTTTACTCATTATAACCATACCGGCAAAAATCCTAAGAGCATAAAGTCTAGAGGACATATTAGTCCAGTGCACCATCTGAAAAGATAGGGAGAATTAATTAAAAAATATGTATATTCTAATTTGAACTTTCTTCATAGCAGATAAAGCCTCTCGTTAGTCCAACTAAAGCTGTAATGCAAGTCCACCTTAGTACCTTCCAGTGGCATGAATTCTTCCCTCAAGGTAATAGCATGAGTGAAACGAACATGCTTTTGGTTGTATTTTGGAAATATTTTGTAAGGTCATGATTTTATTTTTGCAGCAAAGAATAACATTGGTGTTGTGATCGCTCTTTGGGCTCCAATTATTCTTGTAAGTTCATTTTTATAACAGTACCACTTCTATCCATTCTTCATCCTCTTCTTGTTTCCTTTTTAAATGGTTGTTTGCTAATGTCAGTGATCCTTACAGGTCTATTTCATGGATACTCAGATTTGGTATGCCATATTCTCAACTATGCTTGGAGGTATTTATGGTGCTCTTCTTCGCATTGGGGAGGTCAGTGAAGATTTCTTTATTTTTTTTTTCCCCTCTTTGATCGTATTTATGTTGATAGTTTTCATCTTTTTGTGCTTCTCGGAGCAAGCGATGTGTAGTTGATCCATATGGTTGTCTCATTACATGCTTATGAGACTAATACTCATATATCAAGTTACTAGGATTTGATCCATAATAATGAAAAAAATTAATAATCGCATTTTTGGTAAAAGCCAATGACGGTCATTCATCTCAAGCCTTATCATATAGCACAAACATTTTCTTGATTGCTGGTACAGAATATTCTTACCATCCACGTCAATGAAGGATAGGATTTGGATGACTTGTCCTATATTCAGGATCTCTACCTAATTGCTTAAACATTTAGATTTAAATTTGAAATCTTATAAGCATAGAATAAAGACAGAAGCCTTCTATCAGAATCTTATACACACAAGTTGAACACCAAACTACGCAAAAGTCTAAGTCAATCGAATTTTTTCTGTACTAGTCACTCATTTGTCTATTTCACTGCAAATAAGTGAAATAGTATCCGCTCTACTATGGACACTCTACCCCTGGCTTACCACCTCTCATCATCAGGCAGGAAAATGCAAATTATGTTAGGATGAAGGAAATAGTGCAATTCCATGGGAATTCAATTGCAGTCATACTTATTTTTGCCCAGTTGAACCAATTATGCTGCCTTTTGCAGCAACAGGAACTCTGAAAGCTTTTAAGTAAACCCTGAACACAAGTTAAATGCCACCTTGAGACCAAAAGCTTAAACCTATGGATAATGGTTAATTCCTTGTATATGAGTCCTTCACTTGTCTTATTCTTTTCTGTCTGTGTATGCATGTGACAGAAAGAAGCATATATATACTCATAAAACAAGCATATATATACCCGTAAAACATATATCCATTAGAACAAGTTTAAATCAAAGAATTCTTAGATAGAGCATCATGATGTAAAGTGATAGACTTCCACAGCTGAGGCCTCCAATTAGATTCACTTACTCTAGGTGCCAAAGTAGGAGGACAAGTTTGGAAATGTTTATTTCTTTTTTCTGTTATTCTGTCTGTTATAATAAAGGCTGTAATTTTTAGTTTTGTGTATGTTGAGCTGGAGGAGGGAAGTTAGAGAGTATTAAGGGAAAGTAAGGAGAGAGAGGGAGGGGAGAGAATTATGTTACAGGAATATTGTGGAGTCTAGCTCTGGGGGGAGCTGGCAGGCCTCTCGAAGAGTCTGCTACTCTGTCTTGGCAATTAGAATTCCTATCACTATTGATTTCCAGATAAAAACCACTAAAATATAGCTACTGCCCATACATTTCTTTCCTAATTCTCTATCAAATCAGTGTTCTCTGTTGCGTGTGTGTGGTGTGGTGCCGTGTGAGAACTTGAATCTTATCTTAAAGTTTCTGCGAATTTTTAGATGAAGGATTGGAAGTAGTTTTTCTTTCAAAATGACAACCAATATTTTCTTTGAGGACTGTTAGACATGATTATTCCTTTTTGCTTCTAGATTCAAACATTGGTTATGTTGAGGTCTCGATTCCACTCGTTACCAGATGCTTTCAATGCCTGCTTGATTCCAGGGGAGAGGAATAAGAAAACCACCTTTTCTCGCTATTTTGCTCAGGTTTGATGATTTTTCTGTATCATTAGCCACTATAGTTGACAATCATCCATATAACAACGTATTGGTGACTCTTCAAACATTTCAAATCATTAAAATGATTTTCTCAGAGTTTTTTCAATTTTCTGGTTTATTCAGACCCCACCTAACAAAGAGAAGGAGGAAGCAAAGTTTGCTCAGATGTGGCACAAAATCATCAGTAGCTTCAGAGATGAAGATTTAATAAGTAACAGGTTATTAGCACATACTGCAATGAAATCCTCTTTGGTTAGAAATATAATTGTTTAAACACTTTATGTTCTCTCTTCACGACACTCGCATTGGTCCATTTTGTAGGGAAATGGATCTGTTGCTTGTCCCATGTGCGGCTGACCGTGATTTGGGCGTTTTTCGATGGCCTCCATTTTTACTTGCTGGCAAGGTAATTTACACCTTCGTTAATTCAGTAGCTTTTTCTGAAATCCTCAATTTACTTCACCCAATTTCCATTTTGTAGATCCCTATAGCATTGGAAATGGCAAAAGATAGCAATGGAAAAGATTGTGAGCTGAAAAAGCAATTGAACTCTGACAAATATATGCGGTGTGCAGTCGGAGAATGCTATTCTTCTTTCAAAAGTATCATTTACTTTTTGGTTCAAGGAGAACATGAAAAGGAGTAAGGAACACTACCTCCTGGAATTATTAACACATAAAGATGTAATAATGTTAGATTTAACAGATTTCTTTCATCCTTGATGAATCATCATGTACAGGGTTATTTCTGAAATTTTCAACACAGTTGATTATCATATAGAGAATGACAATTTGCTAACTGAATTGAACATGAGAGCTCTTCATAGCCTTTATGAACAGTCTGTTAAGCTTATTGAATTTCTGGTAATTAATTATTTTCGACAAAGGCTGGTTTTCACATTTTTGTTGATTCAAGTTATTAGCAGTTTATATTTGAATTTTCTGTATCACATTCACTACAGTTATCAAATAGAAAAGAGGACAAAAATCAAGTTGTTATTGTCTTACGTAACATGCTGGAGGTTGTAACCAGAGACATAATGGAAGATGAGATTTATAGGTAAATCATTTGGATCCATCTATGTCTTTACTTATGTCAACATTTGATTTCATCACCTTAACATGTGTTAATTATATGCTTTTGCGTAGTCTAGCAAACCAAGCCATGGTGGATTGTACAGAAAATACGAGGGAATGACACCACTTGATCAACAACATCAGTTTTTTGGTTTGCTTAGATTCCCAGTTACTCTAGAAACAGAAGCTTGGAGAGAAAAAGTAAGTTGGAACTTAGCATGGTGCCTAAAGGACACCCCATTCATTCCATCACATATTTTAAATGATTAGAGTAGAGCCAGCCTAAGAGATCAAGAGTATCTTATTCATGCTCTGGCAGTCTTGTCCCCGACTTTCATTTTCTTCATTTTTATCTTAGAGCTTTTGTTATTGAAATTATATATACATGCTTATTTACTTGCATGCGTACATATATGAATGCACTAAATTCTTGACTTTATAAACCTTCTTTTGCCTACAGATCAGAAGGCTTCATCTACTGCTTACCGTGAAGGAGTCTGCCATGGATGTTCCATCTAATTTGGAAGCTAGAAGACGTGTTTCTTTCTTCTCTAATTCATTGTTCATGGAAATGCCTAGTGCACCAAAAGTTCGAAATATGCTTTCATTCTCGTAAGCTCTACTCAAGTTGTATTTTGTTTGCTTACGATAATGTACTTTGCATTCATGCATAGCAGCTATACAGGTTGTGGTAACCCCTAAAGAAGCTCTGGTTTTTGGTTTTGAGTTTAAAATTATTCTTTAACTATGAAGTTGCATAGAAAAAAATGATAATCAATATGTTTCTTTGCTGAGATCAGACTTGAATGTATTGCTTAATAAATTTATAGTTATAATGTTTATTTGATTGTGCAGTGTCTTAACTTCTTACAATACAGAAGATGTTCTGTTCTCCACGAAAGGCCTGGAAAAGACCAATGAAGATGGAGTTTCCATCCTGTATTACTTCCAAAAGATCTTTCCAGGTTTTCTTTTCTCTTCTTATTTTTTGTCCTCTTGAGCCACAATTGCAACCTAATATTGCTAATTTTGGCATCCGCGATTTATAATAGATGAATGGAAAAACTTTCTTGAACGAGTTAAGTGCACTAGTGAAGAAGAACTCAGAGAAGCTGAGGAGCTAGAAGACGAACTTCGTCTGTGGGCATCATATAGAGGCCAAACACTGACCAAAACTGGTACAAGTATCTTCTCTCTGTCTCCCAGTCTTTCCACTAGGGAAGTGACTTAAAATTTTATACAGTAGTTGTCCTTTATATGATTATATAATTTCTATCCTTTCCTCATTCCCTGCTCTCAAACATAAAAGTGCGAGGCATAATGTACCACCGAAAGGCCTTGGAACTTCAGGCGTTCCTTGATATGGCAAAAGATGAAGGTAGTGTAAAGCTTGATTGTGAAGTAGTAATTACCTGATCCCCTATGAATGAAAAATTGTTTGTTCTAACTGTTGATTACTGGTTGTGGAACTGTTGTTTACTGGCATTAGATTTAATTGAAGGCTACAAAGCTGCTGAATTGAATAGTAAGGAACAATCAAAAAATGAACATTCACTAAGGGCAGTATGTCAAGCATTAGCTGACATAAAGTTTACATATGTGGTGTCATGCCAGCAGTATGGCATTGACAAACGATCTGGTGATGCCCGTGCGAAAGATATTCTAAAGCTTATGACTACGTATACATTCTAACTTAATTTTTTTGTCCATTACTAGCAAATTCTATGATAAGCTTGTGATTTTATCTCCTTATTCCCCTTTGCAGTTATCCATCTCTTCGTGTAGCTTATATTGATGAAGTTGAAGAACCTAGTAAAGATAATTGCAGGAATACTGTTGAAAAGGTCTATTATTCAGCTCTTGTGAAGGCAGCAGTACCAACTAGGTCTATTGATTCTTCTGAGCCAGTTCAAGCTCTAGAGCAAGTACAAGTCTTAAGGTCATTATGGATATTGGAGTGTATAAGTCAAGAAATTGACCATGACATTTGCAACTGTTTGTTTGGATATTCTTATACAGGTTATTTATCGAATAAAGCTTCCAGGACCTGCAATATTGGGTGAGGGGAAGCCAGAAAACCATAACCATGCCATTATTTTCACACGTGGGGAAGGCTTGCAAATGATAGATATGAACCAGGTTCTCTGAAACTTTTATTCAATTGGAAGAAATATATGCAAGTGTCCTGCAAATCTCATTTTAAATATCATTTAAATAGGATAACTATATGGAAGAAGCTCTCAAAATGAGAAACTTGCTTCAAGAATTTCTTAAAAAGCATGAAGGGGTGAGACATCCTACAATACTTGGACTTAGAGAGCATATATTCACTGGCAGGTACTTCATTGCCTAGATATTAATCAGAGTCTGGATTTTGGATTCATTTCTTCTGGTATTTAGTACTCGACAAATCTCACTCATCAAAAATCATTTCTTGAGGATTTATGCAGTGTTTCATCTGTTGCATGGTTTATTTCAAAACAGGAGACTAGTTTTGTAACTATTGGTCAGAGATTGTTGGCTCATCCCTTGAAGTAAGTTATCTGTTAGGATTCAAATTCCCACTCAGCACCTCACTAGTCACACGCGACACCAAGCACTGGTTTTGAGTAGGGAATTAGAAATATTGTAAGTGCAGTAGCTAATTTTTGATAGATTTGCTGGAAATATTCAATAGTGATAGATAATCTGATTACAGAAGTAGGGTAGCAGACTCTTCAAGAGCTCTGCCAGCTTTCGCATGGGCAAGGCTCTGCAAAATTTTCATAACTGAATTCCCCCTTTTCTCTCTCCTTGCTTTTTCTTAATACTGTCTAACTAACTCACCCCCCTCCAGCTCAGCAGACGCAAAACCAATTTCCAACTTTTTCAAAACAGAAAAGATAACAAGGAAAAGAAATAAACATTTCCCACCTCATCCTTCACATATTTCCTCCTTTTGGTGCCTAAAGTAAGTGAATCTAATTAGAGGTTTTAGCTGTGGAGCTCTATAATTTTCTGCTTTTTTAAGTGTGGCTGCTGACATGTAATTATATTAACCATGTGATAGAAAGGAATCTTAAAGAGATCTTACCACAAGTATGTGGTAGATCACATTTGTAATATCTTACAAATTATGAGAAAAAAAATAACAATAAGATTTTCTGTTTTTATCGAGTAAACATATTGCCTATGTCATTTTTACATGATCTCTGTCTTACATTGTTATTTTCCTTAATGTGATGTGTTAAATCAGTAAAATTTTTGGTTTTGATTCAGAGTTCGTTTCCATTATGGTCATCCGGATGTGTTTGATAGGTTGTTTCACCTTACAAGAGGTGGTGTTAGCAAAGCTTCCAAAGTTATCAATTCAAGTGAGGAGATATATGCAGGTGCTTACGTATTTTTGAATTTCCCAATTATAAATGTGGCTTTGGCTTTCCTATTCATTTCTGTGATTTGCAGGTTTCAATTCTACATTACGCGAAGGGGATGTCACGCATCATGAATATATACAAGTTGGAAAGGGGAGAGATGTTGGTCTTAACCAGATATCTCTGTTTGAGGCTAAGATAGCTAACGGGAATGGTGAGCAGACGTTGAGCCGTGACATATATAGGCTTGGCCATCGATTTGATTTCTTCCGAATGCTGTCTTTTTATGTTACTACAGTTGGTTGCTATTTTAGTACTTTGGTATGTAGCGTACTTAACCTGATTAATACCATCTTTACGCTGGGTATGATATAATTCTTAAATTTTCCTGATGCACAACACTATGGTTGACAGTTAACTGTGCTCACAGTCTATGCTTTTCTTTATGGGCGCCTCTATCTTGTGCTCAGTGGACTGGAAAAAGGATTAAGTACTAAGCCAGCTATTAGAGACAAATACAATAAGCCTCTTCAAGTAGCTCTTGCTTCTCAGTCTTTAGTGCAAATTGGATTTTTGATGGCTTTACCTATGATGATGGAAATTGGCTTGGAAAGGGGCTTTTGCAATGCATTAACTGATTTCATACTGATGCAATTACAATTGGCTTTTGTGTTTTTTACATTTTCTCTTGGGACTAAAAGCCACCATTATGGGAGGACACTGCTTCATGGAGGTGCAGGAATAGAATGCAGCGGTACAGGCCATGGTTTTCTGGTATTCCATGCCAAATTTGCTAATAACTATAGGCTATATTCCCGTAGCCACTTTGTCAAGGGAATGGAACTGATGATTCTACTTCTTGTCCACCAAATCCTTGGTGTTTCAAGCAGAGGTGAAGTTGCATGCGTCTTGATCACTATATCCTTTTGGTTCACGGTGGGTACATGGTTGTTTGCTCCTTTCCTCTTCAATCCATCAGGCTTTGAGTGGCAAAAAATTATTGATGACTGGATAGATTGGAATAAGTGGATAAGCAGTCCTAAAGGAATAGGAGTTCCCCCTGAGAAGAGTTGGGAATCTTGGTGGGAGAAGGAACAACAGCATCTCCTTTACACTGGGAAATGTGGTATCATTGTTGAGATCTTGTTAGCATTGCGTTTTTTCATCTATCAATATGGACTTGTTCATCATTTGAGCTTTACTAGGAATGCTGCTGAAAGCTTTCTGGTATTGTCTTTAGTGCCAATTTTTTTCGACTATGACCAAAGCATTTGAAATATTATTTGAACTTTTCATTCTACTTGCAGGTTTATGGTATTTCATGGCTCATCCTGCTGGTAATAGTGCTAATGATGAAGGTCAGATATTATCCATTTATCAGCCAGAATGATTATTCATTTTTTATTCTACTATTTTATCTTCGTTTGTCTTCCTTCCCCTTCCCTCCCCCCCCCCAATTTTATTCAGCCACATTTCAGAAATTATTTTCCTCTAGATTAGAAAACATGTTTCAATGCCTGAAATTACCATTTGGAGATATTATATATACACAGTTTGACATCTAAAGCCTAGTTGCTGCAACGTATAAGAAATTTGAATAGAAGCACAGAAATTCATTAGTGCTTAACTGGAGGTGAAATTAACCTAGTTATCAATCGGAAGAACTTGAAAGCATCATTCTTTCTTTATTGTGTTCCATATAGTGGCACCTAAAACTTAGTTGTAGTGTGCTTATGCTTGTGATGCCATATATAAAATCTCAGTTCAGTTTGTGTAGAAGTTCATGCTTTAAGCAGCTAATTGAGATGATATCGGTATAATTATAAATTGTTCCTTTGAAATTTTACAGTTTGAAATGTTGCAGGCTATATCTGTTGGCAGGCGGCGGTTCAGTGAAAATTTCCATCTGTTGTTTCGAATGATAAAGGGGCTTATATTCCTTTCATTTCTAACTATTTTCATCACTTTGCTAGCACTCACTCATATGACCTTTAAAGATGTCGTACTTTCTGTGCTTGCATTCTTTTCAACCGGATGGGGATTACTACTGTGTTAGTGAATTCTATAACTCAGTTCAGTTTGTGTAGAAGTTCATGCTTTAAGCAGCTAATTGAGATGATATCGGTATAATTATAAATTGTTCCTTTGAAATTTTACAGTTTGAAATGTTGCAGGCTATATCTGTTGGCAGGCGGCGGTTCAGTGAAAATTTCCATCTGTTGTTTCGAATGATAAAGGGGCTTATATTCCTTTCATTTCTAACTATTTTCATCACTTTGCTAGCACTCACTCATATGACCTTTAAAGATGTCGTACTTTCTGTGCTTGCATTCTTTTCAACCGGATGGGGATTACTACTGGTTAGTGAATTCTATAACTTTTTCATTTATTCATTTCGTGAAAAGCTGAGAAATCCAATCTAAAAACTCTATGGACTACAAATAGAAGCAAGAACATGGAATGGAAACAAAAGACCAAGGGGATTGTCCTGTGGATTTCATGCCAAAAACATAGAATAATAAAAGTAATTGATCTAATAGTAAAGCCTGATTAATAATATCGTTATCATATTCATAATTTTCTTTATGTTTTTGTTTTGCCATTTTGGGGAAATATATACAGATTGCGCAAGCTTGTAAGCCACTGATGAGAAGGCTTGGATTTTGGGGATTGGTTCGGACACTTGCTCTTGGTTATGACATGGTGATTGGGTTACTTCTATTCACCCCTGTTGCGTTCTTGGCTTTGTTCCCCTTTGTGTCAGAAATTCAAACAAGAGTTCTATTCAACCAAGCATTCAGCAGAAGTTTACAGATGTCTAGAACTCTTGGTGGATATAGGAAGGATAAGTACTCCAGAAACAAAGAATAAATGCCTTCATGTCTTTCTGAATATCTCTGTTCCATTTATATTAATTTATGTACCTTTTAATACATATATAGCTGAAATAACTTTATATTGTGATTGCTAATTGTCGTAATTATACCGTACAAAAACAAAAATAGTGTTTAAAGAGTGTGCTAGTCTTCCCATTGCGTCAATGAGGAAGTGTTGTATGAAAAAATGAAAGCATTTTTATTTTGGTTAGTATATTCAGTCAATGAAATGGGTCTATGAATTTACACAAGTTATTGGTTGATTGATGTTATTCTATAAGAAAGTGGTACACCAGTAGCCGATGGAGTTGTTGTCAAGGGGTTGTCTACAAGTTTTACTAATGAATGACCAGATGAAGTGGAAATTATGAAATTAAGAAACTTTAAAGAAAAGTTTCAGGTACCTTAGAACGAGAAACATCACACTGGAAATCACATGTAAGCTATTTATTGAAACCTTAAATGCAGAAATCCATATTCATGGAGGCGGACAAAAGAATACTCCAAGCGCATGTACAGTTTCTTTGAAGTGACAAAAGGCAATGCGGGATCTTCACTTTCTTTGTTTTCGAGGACAAAAGTATTTTAATGGATTAAATCAGCCAACTTCCGTCCCATGTTACCATCCTTCTTGCGGTTTGGAAACTCATTTGATTCTGAAGCTGAAGCATTCGTCATTGCTTTTGAGCTGCTACTAGTGATGCATTCTATTGATGATTCTTTTTGTTCTCCATCTTCTTCTTCCTCTTCTTCTGTAGTTTCAGCAGTTGCACAGCCTACAGCCTATATGTACCATAATCACAATGTGGGTAGTTGTAGACCCAGCAGCTCTGGGGAACAATGTCGTCATAGTTTATCACAAGTGAAAATACTGTGCCCTTCTCTCATCGCGTGAGGATGAATTGAAGAGAGTAAGCGGATGCATTTGATCTTCACGCTTCAAAGTTTTAGACATGTCAGCACCACCAACATGAAGGTCATACCCACAAATGGAGCAATGTTAAGTAAGAGCATTCCCATAATCACCACAGGCATCGCGAGTGAACCAACCAATGCTGTAAGGTGGAGAGGATAGCCGGGTGAGATGGTGCTCAGGATGGAACTTGTGTTGAAGGTCTAATGGCAATTCAAGCATGACGTGTAAAGCAAGCAAGACACAGTCAGACTTAACGCATTCATAAGCTGATGAATTCAGAACGTCCAAACCACACACAGCCAGAGCAACTTATTTCATCTTCCTCTTTAGCTTCAAATGAAGGCAAGCAAAGGCATTCTCTTCTTTTTCTCTTGCTCAGTGTTCATCTATGCTTGTCATGTCTAATGCACAGAAATATACCTCTAGGAAGAGGGCAGGTTATTTTCGCAAATTTTTTATTTACTATAATTAGTTGTTAGAATTAGAATGTATTTCTTTTAGTAAGCAACTTGGAGCTTAGTTTACTTTTGGATCTAATCAAGCTAATGGTAGACACATCGTAAACCTCACTTTCTCACTTTGATTATGATATATATGAAATTGGTGCTTCTACCTGGCCAGCTTAACTAATTAAAGACATGCCATATCATGGCACACTTAACTTGCCGCCGTTTTTTATTGGTTGTAAACTTGTCCTAATAGAATCTTCAACAACAACAATAATCCTTCCTTGTATTGGAATGCAAATTGTTGGGCAATAGTGCTTGTCTGATTGAGGAGAGGCTGACTTTTCTCTTGAAATGCATAAAAGCTGACTTACTGTTCAAGATAGATCAATCGCCCGACTTGTCTTCCCAATATTATTGTTTAAATGGGTTTTGAATCAAGACATGTCTTAAATAATGGAAATGATTTCTTAGGGAAATTTTGAAGATCTGGGGGCCTTTTTTTTTTTTTTAAGCCTTGGCACATAAATTTTTTAGCCAAATAGCCTCCGCTCCCATATTTTACACAATTGACTATAATACCCCTCGTATATAACTCTCTCTAACCAACACTAACAACCATCATTACACACACACACTCTCTCTCTCTCTTTAACTCCTTCTAAATGAAAACTAACTTAAATCAAATCAAGTAAACTTATACAATAATCTAAACATTGTATTCTACCATTTAAGCATAAAAAAAAGCCAAAAATCGAGTTTATAAAGCTTTGGAGAGGCAATGTTTTCTCTAACTAACCTCAAACGAATTTATTATATTGTTTAGCTCCATTTTTCCTTTGAAATTCATCCCACGTGTAGAAATAGATGAATAATGGTTTGAATAGAGCTATTTAGGTAGTTTTATCATATTGGTGTCTAAAAATCGTGTTTTTAGCTATTTCTCTCGAACCTATTATTACCGGTCATCAAATTCGACGGTTCGATTATTGATTGGTCGAACCATCGTCGAACTTATGTCTAACCATCAAATTATGATCAAACTTTTACATTATTGTCGAAGTATTGTCGAACCTTTGGTCAAATTATTGAATTTTTGTTGAACAAATTCGATTATTCGATTATTTGTTTGTCGTGTTGTCGAATTTTTTGGTAGAACGGCTTTGTTGGTTGATTTTTGAGGCTTTTTTTGGCTTTTCAATGTATTTTCACTAATTTGTGGACATGTTCGACTGCACAGATGGATAATATTGAATTTACATTATTCTATGGTAGGAATTGGGAGGTGCTAGCTAGCTGTGAGCATATTTACGTGGGTGGAGAGGGTTTCCCATTATGGTTGCCAAGACATATATATTATCAAAACTTTTTGCAATTAATATGTGATACGATTGGATTAGACAATCGGTGAATAAAGCTAAGGTTCGTTGCCATGTTGAATATATTCGTTAGGCCTCTCCCAATCCAAACTGAGTGGGCTATAGTTTTTTGGTTGAAGATAGTTTGAAACATCCTTCTGAATACACAACTTTATATGTTAAGGTTGAGCATTGTGTTAGGCAAACATTGAAACCATAGTCTATTAATGTAACGGAGCACGTTGGAACTTTTAAACTGGGAACATTTTTCCAATCACAACAACATATGGATGTTTTTATGAACACCTCAAATGTTTGAGGTAACAGTCATGGTAACATTGTAAGTAATGTTGTAGGTGATGGTACTATTGAAGGTCTTTTTTAAGGAGGTGGTGTTCTTAGTTGTGTAGTCTATCGTGATATTGGACTAACAAATGGTGATGCTCACCACCTCGATAGCATCAAAGAAGGAGCATTTGATGATGTTTCAAAAGTAAAAGATAGTTATCAAGAAGAAATAGTTGAAGAAGATAATGTTAAGGATGATACGGCAAATGAGGTTACACTTGATAAATTCTTTGGTAGAAGTGATGGTGATGGTGATGGTGATGGTGATGATGAGTTAGATTTTCATTTGGAACGAGATGAACAAATTTCACATAACCACAGCGTCGTTGATTCGATACTAGAAAGAGTTAAGGATGTGTTTACGTTCATGCCTTCAGAACCAACTTCCACGATCCATGTGTTGGAAAACACGCAGGAAATTGATAATCGGTGAAGTTCAAGCGCATCATGTATTTTCTCACAAGATAGCGCTTTGTCACAAGGTGGTAAACTTGGCATTTCATTATAATTTTGAGTTCAAGGTAACTAGATCAACTAAAACCCAATTTGAAGTGGATAGTCATGAAAAAACTTGCAAATGACGTTTAAGAGCAACAAAGGTTAAAGACATTGATTACTTCCAAGTTCGGGTTTTCAACAATGCCCATCCATGTGAAGGTGTAAGTTTAAATCCAAACCATAAGCAAGAAAGCCCAGAACTAATTGGGGCTTATATCAAAGAGAAATTTATCAACGTCTAAAGAATATTTTGACCATTCGAAATAACTGGGGATGTTCAGAAGGACTTGCACATTACCATTAGTTATCAGAAGACATTAAGGGCGAAAGAGGCTGCCTTAAACTAACTTTATGGAACTGTTAAGGAGTCATTTGCACTATTGCCGTCATACTTCTCCATGATAAAATCAACAAATCATGGTACAATCGCTTCAAGTATTTCTTCATGGCATTAGGGGCATCTATTACTAGATTCATGTGTTTGATTAGGCCTGTTGTTGCTATTGATGAGAGCTTCTTGACTGAAAAATATCGAGGCACCGTATACATGACATAATATATAGATGGCAACAACCAAATATTCCCTCTAGCTATCACATTTTGACAATAAAAAAATGATGAGTCTTGGTGTTGATTCATGTCGAGACTCTACGGTTGTGTTGGACATATCCCAAATCTTGTTATCATCTATGATCATCATAGAAGCATCGAAAAGGCAGTATCTACCATCTTTCTTGATGTGGTATTTGAGATTTGTATGCATTATCTTGAATGTAACTTGAATTTCAAGTTTAAGGATAAGTACCTAGCCCCTGTCTATATCAATGTATCCAAAGCTTACCAGCAAACTGAGTTCGATAGTTTTTTTTAATCAAGTTAAGGGCATAAATATAAGGGTTGCTAACTACTTGAAACATGTAGATGTTTAAAGATAGGCATGGTGTCACTTTCTTGATTATAGGTTCAATATCATGACTACAAATATTGTTGCATCTATGAGCAACAGAATACAAAAGGCAAAGAACTTAGGCATCACTTTGATTCATGAATTCAATTTAGCGGTATGTTTTGAGATAGTATATCGTGTCTGCTTATCAAAATGTAATGTGTTACACTTATATTCATTTTATTCAGGTTTTATAGGACTAGTTCCATAAGAGAAGGATTGTTAACATAAACTCTATCACGCCACTAAGTGGACAAAGGACTTGTTGAAAAAGAGGAAAGATGAATCCGATGGACTCTAAGTTGCTCCAATTTGTAGACAATTATATCAAGTGTACTTAGGTACTACGGTCGATGTTGTGGTTCTGAATGCAAGGACATGTATTTATAGAGACTTGATTTGGATCAGATTTTGCGTACTCATGCTGTCACAGCCTATCGTTCTATTAGATTAAAGACGGTAATGCCCTACTGTGACTCAATATACACAAATGAATATTTGATGCTCGCATATGTATTACCCATGGTTCTGGTTGGGATGAGCAAGGATTAGATGATACTAGACGATCTGAGGGCATAGGTTGTACTACCATCCATCACTCGTACATAGGCTAGACAGCTCTACGCATAGCATATCCCATCTACAGGAGAGACAATTAGATAGTATACATATAGGCGATGTAGGGTTAAAGGGCACAACGACAGAGATGTAAGAATCTTGTACCCCTCCATTCAACGGCAAGTGTAGATAAAGCCAGACCATCCAACGCAGCTTTATATGGTTGTTAGCATATTTCTTTAGTTTTCATTCTTCACTTAATTATGTGATGTTACAACTTTATGTATTGTTACTACATTTGGTGCAATTAGCATTTATATCCATTTGATAAAAAAAAATAATAATATATGCTTTGATATAGTGTTTGCAACTTTTGAGCTATTGAATCTATTTAATTAAAAGTGTACAATATGCAACTAAAAAAGTAACCATATCATAACAAAGTTTACACACTCAAATAGCTCTAATATCGAATAAATACTACAAATGGAAATGAAGACACGCACCACAAAATATCTTATCCTTCGGCTACCTATCCAAGCTACAAGTCCAAAATGTATCAGTGTGATCCATAACCCTAAATGTCAAATCCTCAATGCCATCTGTAGTCTCAGTGTTGCCTTGTCAACATACACAATCACACTTAACCCAACTCCTAAACTAAGAAGCTCAGTGTATGTAGCACAAAACACTTCACAAAAAGCATTGATCGCATGCTACTAGGGGATATGCTCCGTAGACCGAAAAAGTGCAAATGGAGTAGTTTCGTGAGATATATCTGTGCGGTCAAAGAATTGCATAGCCGTCTCCACTAGATGAGGTGGGAGGACTATGGGCATGCAGTAATCAATTAGCTTTTGATGTTCTGCTAGATCCTCAGGTATTTGTGAATCGTAAATAATCACCTCTCTATCATTAAAAGAAATTTGCGCCAGTACCTAATGTTGACCTCTTACATTCATTGGTGCATATATACCTATTAAAAAAAATGTATAATAATTCAAACAATTATAATACATAACACAATGGAAGTACAACTTATATAGTCTATCCACTAACAAAAAATGTATCAGTGTGATCCATCCTTTGCTACCTGGTCAAATAATGGCTTCCATGCTGTTCTATCTATGTTATTTTGCACCTTCACAATCACACTAATCAACCCAACTCCTAAACTACAGCTCAGTGTCAATGTAGCACACAAACACTTCAGGGCAGTATCGCATGCATCACTAGTCATACTGCTCCATCTATCTAACCTCTGCAAATGGAGTAGTTTCGTGAGATATATCTGTGCGGTCAAAGAATTGCATAGCCGTCTCCACTAGATGAGGTGGGAGGACTATGGGCATGCAGTAATCAATTAGCTTTTGATGTTCTGCTAGATCCTCAGGTATTTGTGAATCGTAAATAATCACCTCTCTATCATTAAAAGAAATTTGCGCCAGTACCTAATGTTGACCTCTTACATTCATTGGTGCATATATACCTATTAAAAAAAATGTATAATAATTCAAACAATTATAATACATAATACAATGGAAGTACAACTTATATAGTCAACATCGGACTAACAAAATCCATCGCTCATATTGAGGTCCTTTGCTACTGGAATAATAATGGCTTCCATGCGATTTTATCTATGTTATCTTTGCACCTTTCGTAGGTGCTAATCAACTGACACTATTCACATAGGAGTTATATTCAATTATAACAAAGAACACACAATTAAGGGCAGTAAAGCTTTGCATCACCTCAAAACTGTGCATCTGTCTAACCTCTAGGAAGTGAATGAAGGCGTTAAAATGCTGTGAATTAGCAGGAACTATATTATGTTTAATTGTTCAAAGATAGGGAAACAAGAATCTAACCGTATTAGATCGCCATGATCCGCATGTGGTGATCTTAACAAACTAACCTGATTTGGACACAAAAGTAATCGTGGCCAAGCTGGATGCATTTATGACCTAAAATGTGGGTTGAACATAGACCCCTAATCATAAGAGTGAGGTGTTGTGTCGACCAGTACATCTTGTGAGGTGTTAACCACCTCCTTATCTTCACCTACTGGTTTGCATCTAAGTACGGGCTAAGGACGACAGCTGCTTTTCTTCGCATTCTACTAATGTAAAGCTTTACTAACTGATACGTTATTAGCCGAGACCCGCGCATGCGGATAAACTTACGGGGCAAGTCCTTATGTACATCCTGAGATAAGTGGACCATTGGAAACTCTGGTGTAGTATCGTATGACAAACACACAATCTCGTCTATCACCAGGGAGAACTGTCCATCTTCCAGATTTGGTTGGCCATGGTCTTGGGGCATGGGCGTAGAGTGTATCACTTCCTCCTACACAAAATTAAAATAGACGATGAAATTAATTAAAGGCAACAAATAGTTGTTATGATATTGTATACTATGAAATATAAACTAAATGCCCATTTTACCTCGACATTCTCTTCCTTCGGGTATATTGGTACATCATCTTTGAGCTGATGTACTTTATTTTACAGCTTTTGCACCTTGTTGTGCAACGCCTGCATGTCAACTACATCACGATCGTGCACAACCTAGACCGCTTAAGGTGCCTAGCAAGAATAGCAGCCATCTCTACACAATGGACTACAAACTCGTGCTGAATAGCATCTAGGATAGATAAGGGTACTAGAATCAAAAGTGGCCTGCATGGAACCAATAAAATGTTTAGTCAAAATAAGACCTATTTCAATAAATTCTAAAGCGATGAGTTGTATAATCACTATAACAAATACTGATCTAGCCTTCTGTATGCCAAAAATAAGTGTCAAGAGCTTTCTCATGCGCTCTAATGGTGGGACCCTCAAGCACAGTTGACACTGGTAACTCATTGTCCTTGGTCCACTCAACAAG
This sequence comes from Boswellia sacra, assembly GCA_013180625.2. Taxonomy (NCBI): domain Eukaryota; kingdom Viridiplantae; phylum Streptophyta; class Magnoliopsida; order Sapindales; family Burseraceae; genus Boswellia; species Boswellia sacra. The sequence goes on from SNVD02001637.1 coordinate 913,985, forward strand.
TGGGCTTGCTGGGTTGTTGATCCATCGTAGATTCTATATATACAGGTCGCTAGCTTGCTTCGTGGCCTCTAGACAAAGGCTAATGCTAGGAAGGTCCCCTTGGTGGAAAAAACAAACAAAAATATTTATTACAATGAAAATAGAGTTGCATGCGAAATCTTTGCAAAAAGTTAATGTTCAATTCTAATATCCTTACTTGACAAGATATACTAAACACGTCCCTCCTCACCTCTACCTAGGTGATGAGTTTTTCCATACTAGTCCATCTCAAAATACGGGGGATCTTGCCTTCAAATGTCGTACCCTTCCGTGCTTATGAGAGCCCCACAAATAGAATCACCTCATATAACTAGATATGCATAAACAAAAGTCACATATTTTATATCATGGCAATAAGTGATGACCAAGTAAACATAACTTACTAGAAAAATAGTTCGTTCCATTACCTAAAAAGAGTATATGCGTCCATAAAGGTTATATTTCTCCTCGATGTGTGATACATTCGTTGACATCCTTTGTCGACACTTATCCGTCCGATTTAGCACGTCAGTCCTTATACCATGATATGTTTCCCTTCATGTAGGTGTACCCCAAGGATAATCATTGAACTTATCCAAATCATCAACCAGTTCAAGGTAATCCAAATTAATCTCACCTATTTTGAGCTGGTCCAATAAGAGATGCTCTAATACCTAATATACCATCAACTTCATAGTATCCAAGGACTTTATCTTCTTGAAATCCACAGACTCAATCCAAACCTTGAATTCAATAATCTTCATATGCTTTCTAGCCTTAAACTCTTCCTTCAAATACTTATCCCTCAAGCAGTGCTTAGGGATCTTATTAAAATCAGGCCTCACACTGAACTTTAGGCCTGTGATGAGGTGAAACTCATGTTTTGAGAATCTTATGGCCTTTCCTGCATTATCAATAATTCATTGTCAATGCAAACTTAAATATACATTTCATATTGCAATAGTAGAAGCAAGATGCCTTATCGAAAATGAGATACCACAACTCTTCGTCCTCCATAGCATGCATCTTTAACTCATGCAACATGATGTAGTGTGCTAGTTTACCTAGGAAAGTCAACTCCCGCATTTGCATCAAATAACAAAAGTGTATCCGCTCGTTGAAGAGCCTCTTCTGCTTTCCAGTAAGCTTATTGTACAGTGAAATGCAATCCACCCTTACCATAGTCGTAACAACCCTATCGCAATGGGCGGTATCCGGTGTTTTCATATCAAAAGTGATCTTTGGCTTCGCGAGCTCTATATTTAGGCTTGAAATGATGGATATAATAGGTTAGAACCACAAAAGCTTGCACAAAAGGGCCAAAAAAGCAATTCTATTATAAAATTGGACAGTTTGACAAGAGCAAATCGAATTATCGAATTGAACATTTTCATAGTTCGATAAATTAAAGGTCCAAAGTATTCAAGCTGCTTCCATTTGTCTTTCATTGCATGATGGTTTTGAAATTTGAATTTCATTAAAACATATGAAATGTTATAAATTGAGTAAGCTTTCCAAAGGCTGAAGAATCACATCATTTGGATATTTTAGAATATATATGACCAATTGATTGAACATTACTCATGTGTCACATTCCTTGAGTCAATCCTTGTTCTTAAACTTTGGTGCCTTTAACATGTAGTCTTCTCCTTAGCTTCAACACTTCATTTTAATAAGCCTCTTCTTGATTTTAAAATTATTTCAATGATCTTACTCTTGCACATAAATAAACATGTTAGTAAATCTCAATTAATCAATGTGTATTGTTATCATCAAAATTATCATGTAGCCTTAGGGCTAACACGATAATGGTTTGATAGTTTGCACAATCGAACTAGAGTCATCTTCAACCCCCACTACAGTCAAAACACAAAACAATCATATTACGAGCTGCGGGAAAACTAAAATTTTATGGTCTTTTGTCCAAGTTTTATGTATTTACAGTTTTCCCGAATCCTATGAATCCCTAAACATATTTATCTCTCTACAAAACAAAATCATAACTCTTCTAACCATTATCAAATTGAAAAAAATAAAAAAATTAACATTCAATCTAAAAAATAGTCAAAAGATAACGTACCTAAATTAGATGAGTTACTTCACCCCCTACAACTTCCTCTCAAACTGAAATGATTTCTCTATGCAGATTAGAATACAAGGAGTAGTAATGGAAGATCAATGGACGTGCTATGTGTGTATTGCTTTCTAAACGTCCCAATGATGGAGGAGGAAGGAGACAAAAGTCATTTTCCAAATGGTTATTGAAGGTTTTATGAGGGTGAGGGCATTTTAGTCATTCTAAGGGGGAACGCTAGTTGACTAAAAATTTTGTTGTGCCAAGGCTAAAAATAAAAAAGGCATTGCTTGAAAATTTCCCAATTTTTTTATAACTAAAGATGCTTTTGGCAGGATCTTAGTTCAGCTCATCCAAGCTACATTGCAAAACAGGGCAGCAAAAAACCAAATAAATCATGATACATACCCATCATTCTCGTAGTAAATTTTCTTTTTTGTTCTCTTTCATTCCTGGGGCCTTGCTCTGTATCTATTCTCTGCTCACCAACTGCAATTATCAAAAAGGTATCCCAGCTATGGCGTGGATCAAATCAAAGAGACTTTAATTAAAGAAAAGTTGGGGAGATGAAGGTACAGACTTGGCTTTCCACTCTCCATCTACCTAAGCAACATATCCAATTCTGCATCCATCCTTTATTAAGCAGGAAGTTAGATATTTCTCGCACTTCTCTTCAAAGATATTCTGTGTTCTATAATTTCTTCCGTCTTCTTTTGTAAAGAGTTTTCACTTTTCTGTTAGTGCTTAATTTACCATTGCTTCTCTCCCAAGTCTCCGCTGAGAAATCAAGTTCTCCATTTAAGTGGCTGAGGACAACATCGAAATGAAATGGCTTTAATGGCTATGATATTAACATTACATGTCACCGAAAATCGTTCAGAATTAGTTCTCTTGTATTTAGAATATGAAATTTTGTAGCTGCATATTCGAGTGATTATCAGCAGAGATCGTCAGGCTCTTCAAGTCACCATATCAAAATCACATCAAAATTCCTCCTCTTGCCATAAATTTTCTAGAAACAATTGATATATGACTTTTTTCTTATAAAAAAAAAAAAAAAATTCTAGATGAACACAGACCCAAAAAGGTATCCAAAGAAACATTAGCTAAGTACTTTCTCGACGAAGCACTTCAAAATATCTTTGCAAGAAACACTTAAAGCCATAAAAGTACTCCCCAAATTCTGTTCCTTAAGCAATCATTTAACTGATCCTCCACCAAAGTGTCACTGAACGTCATGACATTTACCGAAACATGCCAGTCATCCTAGTGTGTGCACTTCTGCTGCTTGCATTATCCATAACCAGAGGATCGATCCAGTGAAAAGTCACTACATTCAGAACGAAATCAAAGATAAACTGAATATCAAGTGTCCAGAATTCCAGAAAATAAAGCATCTTGAAGTTCACTCTCAGTTCGAGGGACCTAAACTGAAGTTTAATTAGTTCTCTCCAGTGGATATACACATCAATTAAATTGATAGCACAGATTATGGCCTCAAAGAAAAATGGTCTAACTTCGAGTTGATGTCACAGCTTTTGCATCCCCTTCAGACTGAAACTTCATCATCTTCCATCTCATTCTCTGCCACCTAACAAACAAAATTCAAAGAATAATCAGCTCATTAAATTTCACCAAATGTTTATGCACCCAATTTGCAACAGTTTATGCTGCTGATGCTCCATTGATAATTTTGATTACAATAAGCTTAATAATTAATTACATATATTGATTCTAAATGTCTAAATTCATAGTATCTTTGCTTCATACTGTCAAATCTTTTGCCAGATAATGACAATTTAGGACGGAAGTGATTAAGAAAATTTTATGAAAGATGCATACGCTAGAGTTTATAAACCCTGACATAAAGAAACTAAATTAAGAACGCTAAAACTCTCATTGCGAAGTCACTAATTTTAACTTTGAAACAATATTCCTTCTTTGCTACCCATATTTCTTCTGAAACTCCAAATTTATGCAGCAATTTCATGATAAAACTGTAATAACGGTTCATTCTCTGTGTTTTTGTCTTTTTCATAAATAGAAAGTGGAATTTTTTCCCCCTCTTTCAGTCTTGTCATAATGGCCATTTCTAACATGCATCAAAAAGTGGACGCGGTGGTCCAACTACATGATGCTGGACAGCTTAGCATATTTCTATAAATTTCAATTTTATTTACAAATTTGATTAGGATTCTTATTTCTTCAGAAAAAGATTTTATTTCTCTGGTTTTAGAACTTGGTTATTCTTTTTCTTTATCAATGGAATTGTGATCTATTTGTTATTTGAAGTAGGACTGCTCACAATATAAAGGGACCTTATTTTCAAACTTATTGATTATTGAGAATAGAGATTTATCTTCCAATATTTTTTGTTCAAGTTTTCTTCTCATCTATCAGTTTCTCCCCTACACTCGTCAAATATCTCTACCCTCTGGTTTTGTGTTTCCTGTCATTACAAGCCCTCCATTGCTTTATGATACAGCTTCATTTAGACAAATGAGTCATAGACTGAGTTCACTGTTAAGATCAAGTCATACCATCTCTCCTACGCAAAAGCTAAATAGCTGTAAGTGACCGGTATCTAATGCACACATTTAGAAAGGCTTACATAATGCACCCGGAAATTTTGATCACACAGAAATGTCAGCATTTAGCTCATCAATATTAAAGGTGTGAACCCATTTGTGACAGTACAAAGCAAGTTTTGAGTCCAAACAAAAAGCATGCAAAATATCATCCAAGACCAGAAACATATATATGATTGTCAACATTCATAACTTGCTGCAAAAATGTGCATTAATGACAAAGTATTGTTTTCTTGTACATATTCATCATACTGTTAATCATAAACAACACAAACCTCCCATGATGTTACAGATTCAAGATTTTTTTGTCGTAACAAATTAAGGGGCTCAGTACGGTTCAAAAAAAAATTTGAATATTAACGGTGATTTAAACTTAGAAGATAATTTTGATAAGTTAATCAGACACTTGTACATGTCAGAGCTTGAAGAATCAGTTCAGATCGTCCATCCAGGTACCAATCACAGCTCAAAGTTAATAATTGGAGCACAAAACACATATACCAACCTTGACCTCATGTTCTCTTGCGCTTGAGTTGCTTGAGTTTATTGATGCTATTCACAGCATAAGCAATGGCCTCCTTTAATGTGGCTTTCCTTCCTTCTTTAAAATTCCAAAGCTCTGAAATCACATATCTTCCACTTGGATTATACGCATTTAATTCATTCAGAGCTGTCGTAACAGCCATGTATATTTCATCTCCCAACTCTTTCAGTTCTCGTATCTTCTCATCATCCTCATTTATAATTTCCTGCATGATGCAGGGCCATTACATAGAGGTCACATTTAAAGCAACTTACTGAATTTAGAAGAAGATAAACTATGGTTTCATCTGGAATCCAAAATATAGAAAATGATAAGACAAGAAAAACTATGTGAACTACTTCCAAGTACAGCATGAAAAGTTTGAGGAAATGAATTTTTTTAAATACCAACACCCATCATCAAAGATCAACACAGATGCTTTATGAAAAAAATTAAAGAAGCTGATGATGAGAAAATCGAAATTAAAATTACCAACTTTGCAAGCTCATCATGTTTCATGATTATGATCAATAGCAATCAAAACAAAATAAAAAAGATAACAACAATATAAGGTTATAATGATAAACAAACAGCATACCTCAGTTCTACCTCCAACATTTATTATCTTGAATGGATGCCATTCCGAATTCTTCAAATTCTCTTGCCACAAGGAGCATAGAGTAGAGGCCTGCACCTGTGCCTCCTCAAGTGGAAACTTCTGTTTGCAGGCATTTTGAAACGGCTTTAGATCAATTTCCCCCAATCTTTTTATCCCAATATTTGTTCGAGCACCCAATAAATCATGAAAACCCTATAAAAAAATATATATATGTTATCTTTATGACATCATTTCTATTTTTTCTCCAAGAAAAAATGCCAATAAAAATCGAGAGTTCTGTCAAATAGAAAACAATGTCTCTAAAGTAAAGCAATTAGGGATGCCTGGATTAATTCTTTGCGAGCTTCTTGTAACTCATCATTGCTCTGGCGCTCTTTGGTGATAAGAGTTTGATTTAAAGACTCCATATCGCCCAAATCTTCAACTTTCTGATTCAATTCATCATTCATCTCTTTCATCTTGTTCTGAACTGCAGCATCATCCGCATCTCCAAGATGTTGCATCACCTGTAGTTTGCCTTTTAACTCTTCAATTTCCATTTCCAACTTCTGTTTAGCATGCAGCTGTTTTTCTAATTGGAGGATCTTGGCCAAGGCCTCTTCTTTCTCCCTCTGAAAATTTTATAAAACTTAATAAATAAACTACAGAAACTGTATAGAAACAAATAAGTTTTGAAAAAAATGCGGAGAAATCAGCCAAAGCACATTGTTGGGCAGCACACCTTTTGCTCTTCAACTAGTCTTAACACATTCTCATCAGCCTTTTTCTGCTCAATGGAAGCCAGCTGAAGTGAGTTGTTCCTCTGATCATTCTATAACAAACAAAGAGAAGGTCAGAATCAATCATAATGGCTTATTACACTTAATAATGATATTTTGTTTAGTCTATAGTATCTTAAAAGGACATGAAATTGTACCATTTTTTTTTCTTCATCAAGCTTTTGCCTCTCACGCTCTGTTAACGCTTCACGCTTGTTCAATTGTTTGCTCCAGTTATCAAGTTTCTTCTTCTTAGTCTCTAAGTCATAACTGAGTTTCTCTTGTTCTTCTAGGATCCTTCGAACATTATTACGAGCAAGCCGCTGCATTTTTCTTGTTTCTGAGGACAATTCACCATCAATTTTATCATATCAAATGTCGTGTGTGTGTGCATGTATGTTAAAAGGAAAGACATAACTTGGTAATTAAATCAGAAACTGGACAAACCTTCAACAAAAGCAAAATGTAGTCTGTCTTTCTCTTCAAGTATCCTGCTCAAAGACATGGTCTTCTCATGGTACTTATATTTTATTTCATCGAGAGTTTCATTTGTCTTGTCGATCTTACTTGCGAGGTCTGCAACAACATTGATTTTTTCCTTAGTTGTTTCTCGCTCAATATCATGTATTGTTCTTAACTGCCCTTCCTTACGAATATACTCCCCTATGGGCCCTTCAAAATTATTGTCATCTGCATGTGCAATCCATCCATATATCTTTGAGCCAGGGGATGTTTTTCGTACAATCCAATCTCTTTTACCATGACGATCATTTATAAAGGCCTTTTCAAATTCTGTTGCATTCACAAAACCATTCCAATCATTGTCGAATTTCACAATAGCTTGAGAGCTCAGATCTTTTTCATTCCAAAAAGTCTGAACCTCTAAAGGTTTGAATCTAGAGAACTTCTTCAACAAGTTTCCACAATCACTTGAAGCTCCTCTGTCTTTGGAGTCAGTTACAATGTTGACAATTATTCCCATCCAAGGCCACACATAGAGATCCTCTTTCTCCGGGTTGGGTTTGACAGGCTGTGGCACAACAGCTAATTGGGATCGATCAACATCACTAGCTAGGTCAATCTCCAAAAACTTTGCCAGGGCAAGATGGTTTGCCTTTTGTTTTGCACTTCTGTTAGCAGATCCTTTACCCACTCCAGAAGCATGTTGAAGCAAGTCCTTGTACTTGTAGTCTTGCTTCTTCTTTCCTGCACAAAAGGGGCATCTTAAGGAGCCATTGACCTGTACTTTGTACTTCCCTGCCCTCAGCTCCTCATATGGTTTTTCCTTGTATTCATTGATCTCAGAATCACTAATATCCGATTCCTCATCAGAACTGTAGTCCATATCCATATCTACAAACATGACAAATAAATGTTAAAGACAGGATGAGTTTAGTAGACGCCCTGACTGAGGAATGACCAAGTACACATATAGCAGCACTTCTCTCATCACAAAAGCAAATTCACATATACAAAACCAGTTAATTGTCTAAGTGTCATAGAATTAAATATATAATAAAAAATAAAAAGTAAAAAAGAGAGAGAGGTTATAAGTGCTTTTGAAGAAGCACTTGACAGGTGCTACCAAACACACCCAAGAATCTCAACTAAATAATTAAGAGAGAGAAAGTTTTATGAAAGAGAAGAAGGAAGCACGTGTTTCTAACAAAGCATTTGGTCATATTGAAGGAATTGGATTTTTATAAAATAAGGAAATATGCATTGCATTGTACTTGTCAAGACAAACATATGGAAACCACAACCTACCTGCAACACAAGATAAAAAATCTTTGGATAAAAGAGCACTGACCCAACTCCTTGTATGGCCTCACTACAAACACCTTGGAATGCACATGATGTGGAACCCTAGTTTCTTCAATATGTGAATTAATGTACATTGTGTACATTTGGTAGCCAAGAATATTAGGAGCTAATCAAAAGGTTTTTTTTTTTTTCTTTTTTCCATTTGAGCACTATCAAGCACATAAATTAATTACAACTAGCAAGACATCAATAACTCATCCTCTGTGCTTTTTATCTTAAGAGCTAATCAAAAACATAACTTGCGTAATGATACAATGCTACGCCACAGAGAATCAACCATCAACAGAAACAACCTTAGAATCACAAAACCCTTAACAATAAAAATCTACCCATCAACAAACAGATCCTCAATATCTAACCAAAGCATCAACCATCTTCAAGTTCGCAACATAAAAAACAAAACAAAAAGAAGACCGAATGTACAAACATAAGATTCTAGATTCTATGTTAAGGGAAACAACAATGCACCAGCAGGACAAGGCAAAGAAGAGACTTTTGAGAGTAAAATGTAGTCTCAATTACCATCATCAAAGAAGCCACCAGATCAAGAGTGTTAGTGCCGTTACTATGCTAAACAGTCTCCATGTCCATGACGCCTTAACAAAACCAATTTAAAAAAAAAAAAAAAAAAACAGAGACAAAAACCCAGAAACGGGATGATAGGGTTTTGATTTCTTTGTCTGTAGTTGGACATTTTTTAAATATAATAAGGTTTAGTAAATTTTTCCGCTTTCATTTAAGAAACATCATTCAAACACATGAACAAATATTACAAAAATCTATCTTCATTTCCAGAAAAGCAAATAGCTGAACAAATCAAACAATCAGGCGCACTCCCTCTTCTTCCGCAAGCATGCACTCAAGCACAATAAACCCATTCCTAACAGACACTTAACGGAACCCTAACTCCGTCAGCAAGCGGAGACTAAGCGCAACATTACAAAACTCATGAGCCACATTGAAGCTACTTGTCAAGAAAATGATGAATCCAGCTTACATTCTAATAAAGTTACGATGCAATCAAATAAATATCAAGTGAACAACAGCAAATCGAGAGCAATTCTAGGTTCGTAGTTACCTGCTGAGCTTGAGAGAGAAAGTGAGGGAGGGAAGAGTGCGCACTTCACTCCACTCTCTTCCCTTGAGTGTCTGTCACTGTTCTTGGAAAGCAAAAGGAAAAGAGGATCACGAGCTTTGACCTAACCTGTGCTTTTTTGTTATTTTACGGTTTTTACATATCAAAGGGGTGTGCAAGAGATGATTCTCTGTGTCAATGTTTACGATACCGATTACAAAAGTCAAATATCACATCACACCCTTGTAATTGTAAATGACCTCGGAAATGACCCTTTTTAGGGATGCCCACAAACTGGGTCAGGCTACATTTGTCATCCTCATCCCATTAAAAACTGGGCCGGGATGGTGCCGTCCCTGTTCCATTCTTGATTTATTCCCCCGAATTCTGTATTCACAATGGGGATGAGGGTTTCCCCGAATTAGGAAATCTCTACAAAATATTTTTGAATTTTAATCATGTTAAGGAATATTATTTGCACAAAAACAGATTTAAGACATATAATTGTTATATTTTTCAAATTATTAACATAAGTTAAGTTGAAAATTACTTATGTTTTTATTAATATCTTTAAATTGAAAATTAAAAATATGTATGTTATATTATTTCATTCAGACCAAATTCTGCCTTAAGTTGATTTTGAGAACAAAGAATTACCCCTATCCTCAGATCGAAATAAATTTGGGGATTAAACCTTGCCTCTATTCCTACCCATCCAAATGGCCCTGTGACACTCATCTCATAGAAATTTTGCCATCTCTAATATTATTTTTTCTGTTAATATTATCTATTTGAGTAGGAATGACTATTAAAATTATATTTTCATCCTTAAATTATATACAATATTTTATTATATATTTCGAACTTCTATAACAAATCAGTTTGTCATTTACCACACATGCCAACACTAGATTCAAAACTTCATGTAATTAACTAAACTGTTAAAGAATTTTGGATATGCACGTGCATAAATGATAGGATTAAAGAATTTTATTGAAAAGTATTAAAAATTATGAAATTAAAATAATCAAAACTTACATAAAGTAAAAGCCTTGGGTAAGTTTGTTTCTGCAGAACTTTTTAGTTTGTTTTCTTAATCCCGTTTATACTATTTGTATATTGTATGATTTATTGGATTCAATGCAATATTTATTCTTGATAATAGGGGTGTTCACGGGTCGGGTCGGGTTTTTCGAAACCCGATCACGACCCGATATTGTTTAAACCCTACAATTTTAACCCGATTCGGGTTACTATTCAATACCGACCCGAGAAAAACCCGACAAACCTGGTCGGGTCGGATCGGGTCGGGTTGGGTTGAATCGGGTTTAATTTTATTGAGCCATACTATTCAAACCCGATTACAACCCGATTCGGGTTACTATTCAGTATCGACCCGAGAAAAACCCGATCGGGTCGGGTCGGGTTGGATCGGGTTGGGGATTTTTGAACACCCCTACTTGATAATCTAAAAATAATGCTGTTATTCAATAATTTGTGAACAAAAAAAAATTCCACTAATCTTGGCCGTTCAATTGTGGATAGACTGCGGTATTTAGATCAAATCGAAGCGAGGTGGGAGACAATAGTAGTGTTAGTATGGTTGGACGCAAGTAATAAATAGACAGAGGCTAATTTCGAACACGTGGCACGTGGAATGATTTGATTTGTTCTCGGAATTGAAAATGAGTCAATAATTGACCCGTCGAAAACCGAGGGGAGAAATCAGAAATGACTGAAGAAAGAGGGAGGTCCGATTCATGTTTTGCTAGTCCGACCGTGATGTCTTTTTTTTTTCTGTTTTCTTTAAATAATTTAAATTAGTTGGGTTGATTACAATCATTAAAGTGAAAAACAATAATACCAAATAATCTTTAGAATATTACCGGGAAGTTGAATAAAAAATTAGGTACCGACGTAGTATTATTCTTAAATTATTTGTGTTAAAGAAATAACTAGTTATTATGCAAATGAAACACCATGTGTGCATAACACTTGTTGTTTGTATTGTTTCGTAAGAAGCAAGGGAGAGGTTGACGGGAACTCACGAGGGAGTATTTTAAAGAACCTAAAACTAGAATTGCTTGCTACAATCTTACCATTTCAAGAAACGTTTTCATATTAATACATGAATTTAACTTCTTAAAATAGTAGATTGCATTGAAATAATTTTTTTTTTCATTTTTATAATTATTTTCTTAACCTGTGTTAACTAGAATCATTTAGCTAATATTAATGACAATTGATAATTCATAATAAGATTGGTTTAAATTTTTTATATCCAAAAGTTTTGGGTATAGTAAAATTAGCTTAGCGACTATTGAAAAATATATATCAGAAAAATTAATATAAAAGGTTGATTAATAGTTTTGTGTCTCAAAAAAGCAAAGAAAATGAAATTGTAAATAAGATACTTTTTTTACAAGAATTTCAATAATAAAATTTGTTTGTTAAAAATGTTCACAAGACAATATCAAAAGCACTCTTAAGTTTTGACATAATTTTAGAAAAAAATGACTGTATATTTTTTTATTAATCATACTATTGAAGTTGTCTTAAAATCACTATCTAATATTTTCTATTAAAAAATAGACTGATATACATGGGTAATATCAAAATTTCATACTAAACAAATTAACATTCCAATTCAACATTATTAAATTACTTAATTAATTAATAAAAATCAAAGATAAAAAAATCAAAGACAAAAAACATCCGATCAACACACCACCATCCTAAAACACCCACTCGCGCCACTAGCACCAAACACATCCATCTCAACTCTATTAACCAAAATATAAATCAATCAAATTAAAAAGAAAAATGTATTAAAAAACATACAAGCAAACTTGGTTGGTTGTCTACCACAACCCAGAACAAGTTAATTAGAAGCAACATCCACCTCGATGAATTATCATCCACTGCCCATCCTCTGATAGCTCTTGGCCGCCACCGAATGTCCAAAGAACCACCAACAGCCAGCATCAGCCGTTGCTGCCAAACAAAAAATAATAATTTGTATCTCAAAAGGCCAAAAAAAAAAAGAAGTTAATGAAATATTTTTACTACAAGAATTTTCAATAATAAACATTGTTTCATATGAAATATTATAATTAAAAAAGAGTAATGCTACTTTTACAAACTACTTATATAAACTCATCCTTACAAACTAACATGGTATAATGTGATTTGATAAATAAATATTGTGATTTGATAAATCTATATTAATAATAAATGACATTAATTAACATGGTTGATGTAACTATCATATGTATGTGTGAGTTTGTATAAATAGTTTGTATGAGTAGCATTACTCATTAAAAAATAAGCCTGTTACATAATTTTTATTGAGTAATTCTATTCTTACAAGCTATCTATACAAACTTATGTGTTATGATTTGATTAGATGAGTGAATTTTTAAATTTTAGTTACATTAATTAATATAGATAATGTAAGAATTATTCAATGATATCATATAAGTTTGCATTGTTAGTATGTAAGAGTAGTACCCCTCTTTTTTTTTTTTGGGTTCCAATATCATTGCACTGGCTATGCTGTTAAAATCTAGTGCTGACCTATTCCATTGTTGAAGAAGTCTTTTAGTTGATCGAGCCTTAAGTTATTTCAGGTGTTTTTGTTTTAGTCATCAGTTTGTTGTTTACATGCTTAGTGTTTGAAATCTTTTAGGATCCAGTTATGCTAGTTAGTTGATATACAACTAGTATAAATTATAGTCCTTGCGCAACTTTAAGAATATAAGACAGTAACTTTGATGCTCTGTTTTCTTATTATTTATTCTTCGTTGTGCAATACAAAGTACTGCTTTTCTTTGATGTTTTATTTTTAAATTACTTGTAATTTTTGTCATGATATCAGAAACAGGTTGCTAGTGAGTGAAGTTGACATTTAAGGTTTTTTTTTTCTTGGCTGGCTGACACGTTCTCTGCTGATTCAAGATGAGTAAATCTGATGGCCCTTCTCAAGCTATTGTTGACAAGCTGGTTGGTAACAATTGAAGCTATTGGAGGCTTCGTATGGAAGCTTATTTACAAGGGCAGGATCTGTGGGAGTTCAAGGATTACATTAAGCATGTACGTGATGAAACATCACCAAAGGAAGTGTGATAGAGACTTGAAAGGTTGTTCCCTCAAAAGAATACGATGGGACTGCAATTTTAGAGAATGAACTTGCTGGGACGACTCAAGGTAATCTCTCAATTTTAGATTATTTTTCGAAGGTTAAAAATCTCTGTTCTGAAATTTCAGAATTGGATAAAGGGGAGCCCATTAGTGAAACATGTTTGCGTCACTATCTTATCCGTGTTTTACGAGAAGAATTTATGCCATTCATCTCTTCAGTGCAAGGGTGGGCAAAACAACCATCCATTATCGAATTGGAAAATTTGCTCTCAAATCAGGAAGCATTGGTGAAAGAAATGGTTAGCAAATCGTTTTCTCCAGTGGATGATGCTCTCTACAGCAAAAATCAGAGGAAAAATGGTTCCTCTTCTTCCAAGAATGCTTCAAGTAATGGCTTTAATATTGATGGAGATAGAGCAAGTAATCTCAAAACTTGTTACGGATGTGGAAAACTGGGGCATTTTAGCCATGATTGTTGTGTGAAGCTGATATGTTCTCGGTGTGCAAACGAGGCCATATAAAGTCAAATTGTAGGACAAAACTTGTGACGATAATGCAAATGCTGACCATGGACTTGAAGCTCTTGATGATGAACCAAAATGGGAGCAGTTTGAAGCTCTTGATGATGAACCAAAATGGGAGCAGTATTTCACCATTGAAGTTATTGATAAACCAAAAAATATGGCCCCTGTTCTGCACCAGATTGATGCAAAAACTGATGTTACCAATCTCATTGACTGCAAGAAGGAGTGGGTTGTTGACTTAGGTGGTATTTGTTTAAATCACTTAACACTTTTTAGATCTAAACACTTTTTATGACTTAATTTATACCACTTAGTAAGATGTTTGTTTGCTCTTTTGAATACCACTTTAAAAAAGTGGTAAGGGAAGATTTTAACTTTAATATGACTTTTTTATCCTTATTGAAATGTAAAATATTTATGCTATATTTATTACAATCCTGTAAAAATTAAATAGTTAATAAAATTAAATCAATATTCTTTTTTATTTAAATAATTAATATTATTTTTGTTACAAACCTTTAAAAAATAAATATTTACTAAAATTATTTTTGTTACCTCTTCTTCTGTAGTTTCAGCAGTTGCACAACCTACAGCCTATATGTACCATCATCACAATGTGGGTAGTTGTAGACCCAGTAGCTCTGGGGAACAATGTCGTCAGTTTATCATAAGTGAAAATACTGTGCCCTTCTCTCATCGCGTGAGGATGAATTGAAGAGAGTAAACGGATGCATTTGATCTTCACGTAAGCGGATGCATTTGATCTTCACGCTTCAAAGTTATAGACATGTCAGCACCACCAACATGAAGATCATACCCACAAATGGAGCAATGTTAAGCAAGAGTAGTCCCATAATCACCATTGGCATCGCGAGTGAACCGACCAATGCTGTAAGGTGGAGAGGACAAGCGGCTGAGATGGTGCTCAGGATGGAACTTGTGTGGAAGGTCTAATGGCAATTCAAGCATGACATGTAAAGCAAGCAAGACACAGTCAGACTTAACGCATTCATAAGCTGATGAATTCAAAACATCCAAATCACAGCCAGAGCAAATTATTTCATCTTCCTCTTTAGCTTCAAATGAAGGCAAGCAAAGGCATTCTCTTCTTTTCTCTTGCTCAGTGTTCCTCTATGCTTGTCATGGCTAATACATATATATTACAGAAATATACCTCTAGGAAGGGGGCAGGTTATTTTTGCAAATTTTTTATGTACTATAGTTAGTTAGTTGTTAATATTAGAATGTATTTCTTTTAGTAAGCAAATTGGAGCTTAGTTTACTTTTGGATCTAATCAAGCTAATGGTAAACACATCGTAAACCTCACTTTCTCACTTTGATTATGCTATATATGAAATTGGTGCTTCAACCTGGCCAGCTTAACTAATTAAAGACATGCCATATCATGGCACACTTAACTTGCCGCTGTTCTTTATTGGTTGTAAACTTGTCCTAATAGAATCTTCAACAACAACAATAATCCTTCCTTGTATTGGAATGCAAATTGTTGGGCAATAGCGCTTGTCTGATTGAGGAGAGGCTGACTTTTCTGTTGAAATGCATAAAAGCTGACTTACTGTTCAAGATAGATCAAACGCCCGACTTGTCTTCCCAATATTATTGTTTAAATGGGTTTTGAATCAAGACATGTCTTAAATAATGGAAATAATTTTTTAGGGAAATTTTCAAGATCTAGGGGCCTTTTTTTTTTTTAAAGCCTTGGCACATAAAATTTTTAGCCAAATAGCCTCCGCTCCCATATTTTTACACAATTGACTATAATACCCCTCGTATATAACTCTCTCTAACCAACACTAACAACCATCATTACACACACACACACTCTCTCTCTCTCTCTCCCTCTCTCTCTCTCTAACTCCTTCTAAATGAAAATTAACTTAAAATCAAATCAAGTAAGCTTATACAACAATCTAAACATTGTATTCTACCATTTAAGCATAAAAAAAGCCAAAAATCGAGTTTATAAAGCTTTGGAGAGGTAATGTTCTCTCTAAACTAACCTCAAACGAATTTATTTATATTGTTTAGCTCTATTTTTCCTTTGAAATTCATCCCACATGTGTAGAAATAGATGAATAATGGTTAGAATAGAGCTATTTAAGTAGTTTTATCATATTGGTGTCTAAAAATCGTGCTTTTAGCTGTTTCTCTCGAACCTATTATTACCGGTCATCAAATTCGACAATTCGGTTCAAATTTGATAGTTCGATAATTGATTGGTCGAACCATCGTCGAACTTATGTCTAACCATCAAATTATGATCAAATTTGTACATTATTGTCGAAGTATTGTCGAACCTTTGGTCAAATTATTGAATTTTTGTTGAATGGATTCGATTATTTGATCATTTGTTTGTCTTGTTATCGATTTTTTTGGTAGAACGGCTTTGTTGGTTGATTTTTGAGGTTTTTTTTGGCTTTTCAATGTATTTTCAGTAATTTGTGGACATGTTCGACTGCACAAATGGATAATATTGGATTTACATTATTCTATGGTAGGAATTGGGAGGTGCTAGCTAGCTGTGAGCATATTTACATGGGTGGAGAGAGTTTCCCATTATGGTTGCCAAGACATATATATTACCAAGACTTTTTGCAATTGATATGTGATACGATTGGATTAGACAATCGGTGAATAAAGCTAAGGTTTGTTGCCATGTTGAATATATTCGTTTTGTTAGGCCTCTCCCAATCCAAACTGAGTGGCTATAGTTTTTTGGTGGAAGACAGTTTGAAACATCCTTCTGAATACACAACCTTATATGTTAAGGTTGAGCATTGTGTTAGGCAAACATTGAAACCATAGTCTATTAATGTAAAGGAGCACGTTGGAACTTTTAAACTAGGAACATTTTTCTAATCACAACAACATATGGATGTTTTTATGAACACCTCAAATGTTTGAGGTAACAGTCATGGTAACATTGTATGTAATGTTGTAGGTCATGGTACTATTGAAGGTCTTTTTTAAAGAGGCAGTGTTCTTAGTTGTGTAGTCTATCATGATATTGGACTAACAAATGGTGATGCTCACCACCTCGATAGCATCAAAGAATGAGCATTTGATGATGTTTCAAAAGTAAAAGATAGTTATCAAGAAGAAATAGTTGAAGAAGATAATGTTAAAGATGATACTACAAATGAGGGTACACTTGATAAATTCTTTGGTAGAAGTGATGGTGATGGTGACGATAATGATGAGTCAGATTTTCATTTGGCATTAGATGAACAAATTTCACATAACCACAATGTCGTTGATTCGATACTAGAAAGAGTTAAGGATGTGTTTACATTCATGCCTTCAAAACCAACTTCCACGATCCATGTGTTGGAAAACACGCAGGAAATTGATAATCGGTGAAGTTCAAGTGCATCATGTATTTTCTCACAAGATAACGCTTTGTCACAAGGTGGTAAACTTGGCATTTCATCATAATTTTGAGTTCAAGGTAACGAGATCAACTAAAACCCAATTTGAAGTGGATAGTCATGAAAAAACTTGCAAATGACATTTGAGAGCAACAAAGGTTAAAGACATTGATTACTTCCAAGCTAGGGTTTTCAACAATGCCCATCCATGTGAAGGTGTAAGTTTACATCCAAACCATAAGCAAGAAAGCCCACAACTAATTGGGGCTCATATCAAAGAGAAATTTATCGATGTCTAAAGAATATTTTGACCATTCGAAATAATTGAGGATGTTCAGAAGGACTTGCACGTTACCATTAGTTATCAGAAGACATTAAGGGCGAAAAAGGCTGCCTCAAACTAACTTCATAAAACTGTTGAGGAGTCATTTACACTATTGCCGTCATACTTCTCCATGATAAAATCAACAAATCATGGTACAATCGCTAAATCTGACGTGGATAATGACAATCGCTTCAAGTATTTCTTCATGGCATTAGGGGCATCTATTACTAGATTCATGTGTTTGATTAGGCCTGTTGTTGCTATTGATGAGAGCTTCTTAACTGAAAAATATCGAGGCACCGTATACATGACATAATATATAGATGGCAACAACCAAATATTCCCTCTAGCTATCACATTTTGACAATAAAAAAATGATGAGTCTTGGTGTTGATTCATGTCGAGACTCTACGGTTGTGTTGGACATATCCCAAATCTTGTTATCATCTATGATCATCATAGAAGCATCGAAAAGGCAGTATCTACCATCTTTCTTGATGTGGTATTTGAGATTTGTATGCATTATCTTGAATGTAACTTGAATTTCAAGTTTAAGGATAAGTACCTAGCCCCTGTCTATATCAATGTATCCAAAGCTTACCAGCAAACTGAGTTCGATCGTTTTTTTAATCAAGTTAAGGGCATAAATATAAGGGTTGATGACTATTTGAAACATGTAGATGTTTAAAGATAGGCATGGTGTCACTTTCCTGATTATAGGTTCAACATCATGACCACAAATATTGTTGCATCTATGAACAATAGAATAAAAAAGGCAAAGAACTTATGCATCACTTTGATTCATGAATTCAATTGAGCGGTATGTTTTGAGACAGTATATCGGGTGTGCTTATCAAAATGTAATGTGTTACACTTATATTCATTTTATTATAGGTTTTATAGGACAAGTTCCATAAGAGAAGGATTGTTAACATAAACTCCATGACGACATTAACAAAGTGGACAAAGGACTTGTTGAAAAAGAGGAAAGATGAATCCGATGGACTCTAAGTTGCTCCAATTTGTAGACAATTATATCAAGTGTAATTAGGTACTACGGTCGATGTTGTGTTTCTGAATGGAAGGACATGTATTTGTAGAGACTTGATTTGGATCAGATTTTGTGTACTCATGCTGTCATAGCCTATCGTTCTATAAGATTAAAGATGGTTATGCCCTACTGTGACTCAAAGTTCACAAACGAATATTTGATGCTCGCATATGCATTACCCATGATTCTGGTTAGGATGAGCAAGGATTAGATGGTACTAGACGATCTGAGGGGATAGGTTGTACTCCCGTCCGTCACTCATACATAGGCTAGATAGCTCTATGCATAGCATATCCCATCTACAAGAGAGACAATTAGATAGTATACATATAGGCGATGTAAGGGTAAAGGGCACAACGATAAAGATGTAAGAATCTTGTACCCCTCCATTCAACGGCAAGTGTAGATAAAGCCGGACCATCCAGCGCAGCTATATATGGTTGTTAGCATATTTCTTTAGTTTTCATTCTTCACTTAATTATGTATTGTTACAACTTTATGTATTGTTACTCATTTGGTGCAATTAGCATTTATATCCATTTGCTAAAAAAAAATATGCATTGATATAGTGTTTGCAACTTTTGAGCTATTGAATCAATTTAATTAAAAGTGTACAATATGCAACTAAAAAAGTAACCATATCATAACAAAGTTTACACAGTCAAATAGTTCTAATATCGAATAAATACTACAAATGGAAATGAAGACACGCACCACAAAATATCTTATCCTTCGGTTACCTATCCAAGCTATAAGTCCAAAATGTATCAGTGTGATCCATAACCCTAAATGTCAAATCCTCAATACCATTTGTAGTCTCAGTGTTGCCTTGTCAACATTCGCAATCACACTTAACCCAACTCCTAACCTAAGAAGCTCGATGTATGTAGCACAAAACACTTCACAAAAAGCATTGATCGCATGCTACTAGGGGATATGCTCCGTAGATCGAAAAAGCGCAAATGGAGTAGTTTCATGAGATACATCTGTGCAGTCAAAGAATTACGTAGCCGTCTCCATTAGATGAGGTGGGAGGACTACGATGGGCATGCAGTAATCAATTACCTTTTGATGTTCTGCTAGATCCTCAGGTATTTGTGAATCGTAAATAACCACCTCTCTATCATTAAAAGAAATTTGCACCAGTACCTAATGTTGACCTTTTACATTCATTGAAAAATGTATAATAATTCAAACAATTATAACACATAATATAATAGAAGTACGACTTATATAGTCAACATCGGACTAACAAAATCCATCGCTCATATTGAGGTCCTTTGCATACTGGAATAATAATGGCTTCCATGCGATTTTATCTATGTTATCTTTGCACCTTTCATAGGTGCTAATCAATTGACACTATTCAGGTAGGAGTTATATTCAATTATAACAAAGAACACACAATCAAGGGCAATAAAGCTTTGCATTACCTAAAAACTGTGCATCTGTCTAACCTGTAGAAAGTGCATGAAGGCGTTGATGTGCTATGAATTAGCAGGAACTATATTATGCTTAATTGTTCAAAGATGGGGAAACAAGAATCTAACCGTATTAGATAGCCATGATCCGCATGTGGTGATCTTAACAAACTAACCCGATTTGGACGCAAAAGTAATCGTGGCCAAGCTGGATGCGTTTATGACCTGAAATGTGGGTCGAACATAGACCCCTAATCATAAGACTGAGGTATTGTGTCGACCAGTACATCTTGTGAGGTGTTAACCACCTCCTTATCTTCACCTACTGGTTTGCATCTAAGTACAGGCTTTTCTTCGCATTCTACTAATGTAAAGCTTTACTAACTGATACGTTATCAGCCGAGACCCGCGCATGCGGATAAACTTGCGGGGCGAGTCCTTATGTACATCCTGAGATAAGTGGACCATTGGAAACTCTGGTGTACTATCGTGTGATAAACACACAATCTCGTCTATCACCAGGGAGAATTGTCCATCTTCTAGATTGGGTTGGCCATGGTCTTGGGGCATGGGCATAGAGTGTATCACTTCCTCCTGCACAAAATTAAAATAGACGATGAAATTAATTAGAGGCAACAAATAGTTGTTATGATATTGTATACTGTGAAATATAAACTAAATGCCCATTTTACCTCGACATTCTCTTCCTTCGAGTATATTGGTACATCATCTTTGAGCTGATGTACTTTATTTTACAACTTCTGCACCTTGTTGTGCAACGCCTGCATGTCAACTACATCACGGTCGTGCACAACCTAGACCGTTTAAGGTGCCTAGCAAGAATAGCATCATCTCTACACAATGGACTACAAACTCGTGGTGAATACATCTATGATAGATAGGGGGCACTAGAATCAAAAGTGGCTTGCATGGAACCAACAAAATGTTTAATGTAGTCAAAATAAGACCCATCTCAATAAATTCTAAAGTGATGAGTTGTATAATCACTATAACAAATACTGATCTAGCCTTCTGTATGCCAAAATAAGTGTCAGGAGCTTTCTCATACGCTCTAATGGTGGGACCCTCAGGCACAGTTGACACTGGTAACTCATTGTCCTTGGTCCACTCAACAAGTGGGCTTGCTGGGTTGTTGATCCATAGTAGATTCTATATATACAGGTTGCTAGCTTGCTTCCTGGCCTCTAGACAAAGGCTAACACTAAGAAGGTCCCCTTGGTGGAAAAAACAAACAAAAATATTTATTACAATGAAAATAGAGTTGCTTGCGAAATCTTTGCAAAAAGTTAATGTTCAATTCTAATATCCTTACTTGACAGGATATACTAAACACGTCCCTCCTCACCTCTACCTAGATGGTAAGTTTATCCATACTAGTCCATCTCAAAATACGTGGGATCTTGCCTTCAAATGTCATACCCTTCGTGCTTATGAGAGCCCCACAAATAAAATCACCTCATATAACCAGATATGCATAAAAAAAAGTCACATATTTTACATCATGGCAATAAGTGATAACCAAGTAAACATAACTTATTAGAAAAATAGTTCGTTCCATTACCTAAAAAGAGTATATGCGTCCATAAAGGTTATATTTCTCCTCGGTGTGTGATACATTCGTTGATATCCTTTGTCGATGCTTATCCGTCTAATTTAGCACATCAGTCCTTATACCATAATATGTTTCCCTTCATGTAGGTGTACCCCAAGGATAGTCATTGAACTTATCCAAATCATCAACCAGTTCAAGGTAATCCAAATTAATCTCACCTATTTTGAGCTGGTCCAATAAGAGATGCTCTAATACCCAATATGCCATCAACTTCACAGTATCCAAGGACTTTATCTTCTTGAAATCCACAGACTCAATCCAAACCTTGAATTCAATAATCTTCATATGCTTTCTAACCTTAAACTCTTCCTTCAGATACTTATCCCTCAAGCAATGCTTAGGGTTCTTATTAAAATCAGGCCTTACACTGAACTTTAGGCCTGTGATGAGGTCAAACTCATGTTTCGAGAATCTTATGGCCTTTCCTGCATTATCAATAATTCATTGTCAATGCAAACTTAAATATACATTTCATATTGCAATAGTAGAAGGAAGATGCCTTATCGAAAATGAGGTACCACAACTCTTCGTCCTCCATAGCATACATCTTTAACTTATGCAACATGACGTAGTGCGCTAGTTTACCTAGGAAAGTCAACTCATGCATTTGCATCAAATAACAAAAGCGTATCCACTCATTGAAGAGCCTCTTCTGCTTTCCAGTAAGCTTATTGTACAATGAAATGCAGTCCACCCTTACCATAGTCGTAACAACCCTATCGCAATGGGCGGCATCCGGTGTTTTCAGATCAAAAGTGATCTTTGGCTTCGAGAGCTCTGTATTTAGGCTTGAAATGACGAATATAATAGGTTAGAACCACAAAAGCTTGAACGAAAGGGCAAAAAAAGCAATTCTATTATAAAATTGGACATTTTGACAAGAGCAAATCGAATTATTGAATTGAACATTTCGATAATTCGATAAAGTAAAGGCAAGTTCGATAATGGTGGTTTCAAGTTTGATGAGACAATTCGATAGTTTGACGGCATATCAAATGACTTCGACGATAGTTTGACAACATACCAAAATAGACTAAACAATATGACAAGTAATTCCACAGTTTGACTAATATTAGAAGATTCGATAATTAAGCTCGATGGTTCTACGGCTACTAGTTGAATCGTCAAATCAACAACTCATCATTGAAGAAGTGAGTTTGACAATTTAAAAATGCCTATCCTACAGTTGGACGACAGTTTAATAACACAACAGGGCAATTAGACTCTTGATAGGATGATTCAACAACAAAGTTTAACTAATTTGACAGTTTGATAATGGTTTGATAGTTTGACACAATCGAGCTAGAGTCATCTTCAACCCCCACTACAGTCAAAACACAAAACAATCATATTACGAGCTGCGGGAAAACTAAAATTTTATGGTCTTTTGTCCAAGTTTTATGTATTTACAGTTTTCCCAAATCCTATGAATCCCTAAACATATATATCTCTCTACAAAACAAAATCATAACTCTTCTAACCATAATCACCTTGAAAAAAATAAAAAAAATTAACATTCAATCTAAAAAATAATCAAAAGATAACGTACCTAATTAGATGAGTTACTTCACCCCCTGCAACTTCCTCTCAAACTGAAATGATTTCTCTATACAGATTAGAATACAAGGAGTAGTAATGGAAGATCAATGGACGTGCTATGTGTATATTGCTTTGTAAACGTCACAATGATGGAGGAGGAAGGAGACAAAGTCATTTTTCAAATGGTTATTGAAGGTTTTATGAGGATGAGGGCATTTTAGTCATTCCAAGAGGGAACGCTAGTTGACTAAAAATTTTTTGTGCCAAGGCTAAGAATAAAAAAGGCATACTTGAAAATTTCCCAATTTTTTTTATAACTAAAGATGCTTTTGGCAGGATCTTAGTTCAGCTCATCCAAGCTACATTGCAAAACAGGGCAGCAATTAACTAAATAAATCATGATACATACCCATCATTCTCGCAGTAAAATTTCTTTTTTGTTCTCTTTCTTTCATTCTAGGGGCCTTGCTCTGTATCTATTCTCTGCTCACCAACTGCAATTATCAACAAGGTATCCCAGCTATGGAGTGGATCAAATCAAAGAGACTTTAATTAAAGAAAAGTTGGGGAGCTGAAGGTACAGAGTTGGCTTTCCACTCTCCATGTACCTAAGCAACATTTTATTAAGCAAGAAGTTCTCCTATAATTTCTTCCGTCTTACTTTTGTAAAGAGTTAGACTTTTCTGTCGGTGCTTAATTTACCATTGCTTCCCTCCCAAGTCTCCGCTGAGAAATCAAGTTCTCCATTTAAGTGGTTGAGGATAACATCGAAATGAAATGGCGTTAATGGCTATTATATTAACATTACATGTCACTGAAAATTGTTCAGAATTAGTTATCTTGTATTTAGAATATGAAATTTTGTAGCTGCATATTCGAGTGATTAACAGCAGACATCGTCAGGTTCTTCAAGTCACCATATCAAAATCACATCAAAATTCCTCCTCTTGCCATAAATTTTCTAGAAACAATTGATATATGACGTTTTTCTTATAAAAAAGAATTCTAGATGAACACAGACCAAAAAAGGTATCCAAAGAAACATTAGCTAAGTACTTTCTCGACGAAGCACTTAAAAATATCTTTGCAAGAAACACTTAAAAGTTATAAAAGTACTGCCAAATTCTGTTCCTTAAGCGATCATTTAACTGATCCTCTACCGAAGTGTCACTGAACGTAATGACATTACTGAAACATGCCAGTCATCCTAGTGTGTGCACTTCTGCTGCTTGCATTATCCATAACCAGAGGACCGATCCAGTGAAAATTCACTACATTCAGAACGAAATCAAAGATAAACTGAATATCAAGTGTTCAGAATTCCAGACAATAAAGCATCTTGAAATTCACTCTCAGTTCGAGGGACCTAAACTGAAGTTTAATTAGCTCTCTCCAGTGTATATACACATCAATTAAATTGATAGCATAAATTATGGCCTCAAAGAAAAATGGTCTAACTTCTGACTTGATGTCACAGCTTTTGCATCCCTTCAGACTGAAACTTCATCATCTTCCATCTCATTCTCTGCCACCTAACAAACAAAATTCAAAGAATAATCAGCTCATTAAATTTCACCAAATGTTTATGCAACCAATTTGCAACAGTTTATGCTGCTGATGCTCCATTGATAATTTTGATTACAATAAGCTTTAATTACATATATTGATTCTAAATGTCTAAATTCATATTATCTTTGCTTCATACTGTCAACACTTTTGCCAGATAATGACAATTTAGGACAAAAGTGATTAAGAAAATTTTATAAAAGATGCATTCATTAGAGTTTATAAACCCTGACATAAAGAAACTAAAGTAAGAACGCTAAAACTCTAATTGCGAAGTCACTAATTTTAACTTTGAAACAATGTCCCTTCTTTGCCACCCATATTTCTTCTGAAACTCCAAATTTATGCAGCACTTTCATGATAAAACTGTAGTAACGGTTCATTCTCTGTTCTCTTTTTCTTTTTTTCTTTTTTTCTTTTTTTTTTTTTTGTAAATAGAAACTGGAATTTCTTTCCCCTCTTTCGGTCTTGTCAGAATGGCCATTTCTAACATGCATCAAAATGTGGACGCGGTGGTCCAACTACATGAAGCTGGACAGCTTAGCATATTTCTATGAATTTCAATTTTATTTACAAATTTGATTAGGATTCTTATTTCTTCAGAAAAAGCTTTTATTTCTCTGGCTTTAGAACTTGGTTATTCTTTTTCTTCAGTGGAATTGTGATCTACTTGTTATTTGAAGTAAGACTGCTCACAATATATAGGGACCTTATTTTCAAACTTATTGATTATTGAGAATAAAGATTTATCTTCCAATATTTTTTGTTTAAGTTTTCTTCTCATCCATCAGTTTCTCCCCTATACTCGTCAAATATCTCTACCCTCTGGTTTTGTGTTTCCTGTCATTACAAGCCCTCCATTGCTTTATGATACAGCTTCATTTAGACAAATGAGTCATAGACAGAGTTCACTGTTAAGATAAAGTCATAACATCTCTCCTAAGCATAAGCTAAATAGCTGTACATGACCGGTATCTAATGCACACATTTAGAAAGGCTTACATAATGCACCAGGAAATTTTGATCACAGAGAAATGTCAGCATTTAGCTCATCAATATTAACGGTGTGAATCCATTTGTGACAGTACAAAGCAAGTTTTGAGTCCAAACAAAAAGCATGCAAGATATCATCCAAGACCAGAAAAATACATATGATTGTCAACATTCATAACTTGCCGCAACAATGTGCATTAATGACAAAGTAATGTTTTCTTGTACATATTCATCGTACTGTTAATCACAAACAACACAAACCTCCCATGATGTTACAGATTCAAGATTTTTTGGTTGTAACAAATTAAGGGGCTCAGTACGGTTCAAAAGAAAAATTTGAATATTAATGGTGCTTTAAATTTAGAGGATAATTTTGATAAGTTAATCAGACACTTGTACATGTCAGAGCTTGAAGAATCGGTTCAGATCGTCCATCCAGGTACCAATCACAGCTCAAATTTAATAATTGGAGCACAAAACATAAATACCAACCTTGGCCTCATGTTCTCCTGCGCTTGAGTTGCTTGAGTTTATTGATGCTATTCACAGCATAAGCAATGGCCTCCTTTAATGTGGCTTTCCTTCCTTCTTTAAAATTCCAAAGCTCTGAAATCACATATCTTCCACTTGGATTATATGCATTTAGTTCATTCAGAGCTGTCGTAACAGCCATGTATATTTCATCGCCCAACTCTTTCAGTTCTCGTATCTTCTCATCATCCTCATTTATAATTTCCTGCATGATGCAGGGCCATTACATATAGGTCACATTTAAAACAACTCACTGAATTTAGAAGAAGAAAAACTATGGTTTTATCTGGAATCCAAAAAATAGAAAAGGATAAGACAAGAAAAACTATGTGAACTACTTCCTACTTCCAAGTGCAGCATGAAAAGTTCGAGGAAATGAATTTTTTTAAAAACCAACACCCATCATCAAAGATCAGCACACACGCTTTATGAAAAAAATTAACGAAGCTGATGATGAGAAAATCAAAATTAAAATTACCAACTTTGCAAGCTCATCATGTTTCATGATTATGATCAATAGCAATCAAAACAAAATAAAAAAGATAACAACAATATAAGGTTAAAATGATAAACAAACAGCATACCTCAGTTCTACCTCCAACATTTATTATCTTGAATGGATGCCATTCCGAATTCTTCAAATTCTCTTGCCACAAGGAGCATAGAGTAGAGGCCTGCACCTGTGCCTCCTCAAGTGGAAACTTCTGTTTGCAGGCATTATGAAACGGCTTTAGATCAATTTCCCCCAATCTTTTTATCCCAATATTTGTTCGAGCACCCAATAAATCATGAAAACCCTATAAAAAAAATATATGTTATCTTTATGACATCATTTCTATTTTTTCCCCATGCAAAAATGCCAATAAGAATCGAGAGTTCTGTTGAATACAAAACAATGTCTCTAAAGTACAGCAATTAGGGATGCCTGGATTAATTCTTTGCGAGCTTCTTGTAACTCATCATTGCTCTGGCGCTCTTTGGTGATAAGAGTTTGATTTAAAGACTCCATATCGCCCAAATCTTCAACTTTCTGATTCAATTCATCATTCATCTCTTTCATCTTGTTCTGAACTGCAGCATCATCCGCATCTCCAAGATGTTGCATCACCTGTAGTTTGCCTTTTAACTCTTCAATTTCCATTTCCAACTTCTGTTTAGCATGCAGCTGTTTTTCTAATCGGAGGATCTTGGCCAAGGCCTCTTCTTTCTCCCTCTGAAAATTTAATAAAACTTAATAAATAAACTACGGAAACTGTATAAAAACAAATAAGTTTTGAAAAAAATGGGGAGAAATCAGCCAAAGCACATTGTTGGGCAGCACACCTTTTGCTCTTCAACTAGTCTTAACACATTCTCATCAGCCTTTTTCTGCTCGATGGAAGCCAGCTGAAGTGAGTTGTTCCTCTGATCATTCTATAACAAACAAAGAGAAGGTCAGAATCAATCATAATGGTTTATTACACTTAATAATGATATTTTGTTTAGTCTATAGTATTTTAAAGGACATGAAATTGTACCATTGTTGTTTCTTCATCAAGCTTTTGCCTCTCACGCTCTGTTAACGCTTCACGCTTGTTCAATTGTTTGCTCCAGTTATCAAGTTTCTTCTTCTTAGTCTCTAAGTCATAACTGAGTTTCTCTTGTTCTTCTAGGATCCTTCGAACATTATCATGAGCAAGCCGCTGCATTTTTCTTGTTTCTGAGGACAATTCACCATCAATTTTATCATATCAAATGTCGTGTGTGTGTGTATGTATGTTAAAAGGAAAGACATAACTTGGTAATTAAATCAGAAACTGGACAAACTTTCAACAAAAGCAAAATGTAGTCTGTCTTTCTCTTCAAGTATCCTGCTCAAAGACATAGTCTTCTCATGGTACCTATATTTTATTTCATCGAGAGTTTCATTTGTCTTGTCGATCTTACTTGCGAGGTCTGCAACAACATTGATTTTGTCCTTAGTTGTTTCTCGCTCAATATCATGTATTGTTCTTAACTTCCCTTCGTTACGAATATACTCCCCTATGGGCCCTTCAAAATTATTGTCATCTGCACGTGCAATCCATCCATATATCTTCGAGCCAGGGGATGTTTTTGGTACAATCCAATCTCTTTTACCATGACAATCATTTATAAAGGAATTTTCAAATTCTCTTGCATTAACAAAACCACTCCAATCATTGTCGAATTTCACAATAGCTTGAGAGCTCCGATCTTTTTCATTCCAAAAAGTCTGAACCTCTAAAGGTTTGAATCTAGAGAACTTCTTCAACAAGTTTCCACAATTACTTGAAGCTCCTCTGTCTTCGGAGTCAGTTACAATGTTGACAATTATTCCCATGAAAGGCCACACATAGAGATCCTCTTTCTCCGGGTTGGGTTTGACAGGCTGTGGCACAACAGCTAATTGGGATCGATCAACATCACTAGCTAGGTCAATCTCCAAAAACTTTGCCAGGGCAAGATGGTTTGCCTTTTGTTTTGCACTTCTGTTAGCAGATCCTTTACCCACTCCAGAAGCATGTTGAAGCAAGTCCTTGTACTTGTAGTTTTGCTTCTTCTTTCCTGCACAAAAGGGGCATCTTAAGGAGCCATTGACCTGTACTTTGTACTTCCCTGCCCTCAGCTCCTCATATGGTTTTTCCTTGTATTCATTGATCTCAGAATCACTAATATCCAACTCCTCATCAGAACTGTAGTCCATATCCATATCTACAAATATGACAAATAAATGTTAAAGACAGGATGAGTTTAGTAGACGCCCTGACTGAGGAATGACCAAGTACACATATAGCAGCACTTCTCTCATCACAAAAGCAAATTCACATATCCAAAACCAGTTAATTGTCTAAGTGTCATAGAATTAAATATATAATAATAAATAAAAAGTAAAAAAGAGAGAGAGGTTATAAGTGCTTTTGAAGAAGCACTTGACAGGTGCTACCAAACACACCCAAGAATCTCAACTAAATAATTAAGAGAGAGAAAGTTTTATGAAAGAGAAGAAGGAAGCACGTGTTTCTAACAAAGCATTTGGTCATATTGAAGGAATTGGATTTTTATAAAATAAGGAAATATGCATTGCATTGTACTTGTCAAGACAAACATATGGAAACCACAACCTTACCTGCAACACAAGATAAAAAATCTTTGGATAAAAGAGCACTGACCCAACTCCTTGTATGGCCTCACTACAAACACCTTGAAATGCACATGATGTGGAACCCTAGTTTCTTCAATACGTGAATTAATGTACATTGTGTACATTTGGTAGCCAAGAATATTAGGAGCTAATCAAAAGGTTTTTTTTTTTTTCTTTTTTCCATTTGCGCACTATCAAGCACATAAATTAATTACAACTAGCAAGACATCAATAACTCATCCTCTGTGCTTTTTATCTTAAGAGCTAATCAAAAACCTAACTTGCGTAATGATACAATGCTACGCCACAGAGAATCAACCATCAACAGAAACAACCTTAGAATCACAAAACCCTTAACAATAAAAATCTACCCATCAACAAACAGATCCTCAATATCTAACCAAAGCATCAACCATCTTCAAGTTCGCAACATAAAAAACAAAACAAAAAGAAGACCGAATATACAAACATAAGATTCTAGATTCTATGTTAAGGGAAACAACAATGTACCAGCAGGAGAAGGCAAAGAAGAGACTTTTGAGAGTAAAAAGTAGTCTCAATTACCATCATCAAAGAAGCCACCAGATCAAGAGTGTTAGTGCCGTTACTATGCTAAAGAGTCTCCATGTCCATGATGCCTTAACAAAACCAATTTAAAAAAAAAAAAAAAAAAGAGACAAAAACCCAGAAACAGGGAGGACAGGGTTTTGATTTCTTTGTCTGTAGTTGGACATTTTTTAAATATAATAAGGTTTAGTAAATTTTTCCGCTTTCATTTAAGAAACATCATTCAAACACATGAACAAATATTACAAAAATCTATCTTCATTTCCAGAAAAGCAAATAGCTGAACAAATCAAACAATCAGGCGCACTCCCTCTTCTTCCGCAAGCATGCACTCAAGCACAATAAACCCATTCCTAACAGACACTTAACGGAACCCTAACTCCGTCAGCAAGCGGAGACTAAGCGCAACATTACAAAACTCATGAGCCACATTGAAGCTAGTTGTCAAGAAAACGATGAATCCAGCTTACATTCTAATAAAGTTACGATGCAATCAAATAAATATCAAGTGAACAACGGCAAATCGAAAGCAATTCTAGGTTCGGAGTTACCTGCTGAGCTTGAGAGAGAAAGTGAGGGAGGGAAGAGTGCGCACTTCACTCCACTCTCTTCCCTTGAGTGTCTGTCACTGTTCTTGGAAAGCAAAAGAAAAAGATGATCACGAGCTTTGACCTAACCTGTGCTTTTTGTTGTTTTACGGTTTTTTCATATCAAAGGGGTGTGCAAGAAATGATTCTCTGTGCCAATGTTTACGATACTGTGCAAGAAATGATTCTCTGTGCCAATGTTTACGATACTGATTACAAAAGTCAAATATCACATCACACCCTTGTCATTGTAAATGACCTCGGAAATGACCCTTTTTCGGGATGCCCACAAACTGGGTTAGGCTACATTTGTCATCCTCATCCCATAAAAAACTGGGCTGGGATGGTGCCGTCCCCGTTCCATTCTTGATTTATTCCCCCGAATTCTGTATTCAAAATGGGGATGAGGGTTTCCCCGAATTAGGAAATCTCTACAAAATATTTTTGAATTTTAATCATGTTAAGGAATATTATTTGCACAAAAACAGATTTAAGACATATAATTGTTATATTTTTCAAATTATTAATATAAGTTAAGTTGAAAATTACTTATGTTTTTATTAATATCTTTAAATTGAAAATTAAAAATATGTATGTTATATTACTTTGTTCAGAGCAAATTCTGCCTTAAATTAATTTTGAGAACAAAGAATTACCCCTATCTTCGGATCGAAATAAATTTGGGGATTAAAACTTGCCTCTATTCCTACCCATCCAAATGGCCCTGTGAGACTCATCTCATAGAAATTTTGCCATCTCTAATATTATTTTTTCTGTTAATATTATCTATATGAGTAGTAATGACTACTAAAATTACATTTTCATCCTTAAATTATATACAATATTTTATTATATATTTCGAACTTGTATAACAAGTCAGTTTGTCATTTACCACACATGCCAACACTAGATTTCTTTTTTTTGCTAGTCCAACCGTGATGTCTTTTTTTTTTCTGTTTTCTTTAAATAATTTAAATTAGTTGGATTGATTACAATCATTAAAGTGAAAAAAAATAATACCAAATATTCTTTAGAATATTACCGGGAAGTTGAATAAAACAATTAGGTACAGATATAGTATTATTCTTAAATTATTTGTGTTAAAGAAATAACAAGTTATTAGGCAAATGAAAC
Organism: Boswellia sacra; assembly: GCA_013180625.2. Taxonomy (NCBI): domain Eukaryota; kingdom Viridiplantae; phylum Streptophyta; class Magnoliopsida; order Sapindales; family Burseraceae; genus Boswellia; species Boswellia sacra. The sequence goes on from SNVD02001637.1 coordinate 946,007, forward strand.
ACCATGTGTACATAACACTTATTGTTTGTATTGTTTTGTAAGAAACAAGGGAGAGGTTGACGGGAACTCACGAGGCAGCATTTTAAAGAACCTAAAACTAGAATTGCTTTCTACAATCTTACCATTTCAAGAAACGTTTTCATATTAATACATGAATTTAACTTCTTAAAATAGTAGATTGCATTGAAATAATTTTTTTATTTTCATTTTTATATTTATATTCTTAACCTGTGTTAACTAGAATCATTTAGCTAATATTAATGACAATTGATAATTCATACTAAGATTTGTTTAAATTTTTTATATCCAAAGTTTTGGGTAGTAAAATTAGCTTAGTGACTATTGAAAAATATATATCAGAAAAATTAATCTAAAAGGTTGATTAATAGTTTTGTGTCTCAAAAAAGCAAAGAAAATGATGAAATTGTAAATAAGATGCTTTCGTTACAAGAATTTTCAATAATAAAATTTGTTTATGTAAAATGTTCATAAGCCAATATCAAAAGTACTCTTGAGTTTTGATCTAATTTTAGGAAAAAAATAATTGTATTTTTTTTTTATCAACCATATAATTCATATAATTGAAGTTGTCTTAAAATCACTATATAATATTTTCTTTTCAAAAAAAAACTAATATGCAAGGGTAATATCAAAATTTCATGTTAAACAAGTTAACATTCCAATTCAACATTATTAAATTACTTAATTAATTAATTAAAATAAAAGACAAAAATCAAAGACAAAAAAAAAAAAAAAAGCCAATCAACACTCCACCGTCCAGCAACTCACGCTCAGGCCACGCACCACCATCCCAAAACTCCCACTCATGCCACACACACCACCATCCCAAAGCACCCACTCACGGCACTCACACCAGACACATCCATCTCAACTCTATTAACAAAATATAAATCAATCAAATTAAAAAAAATGTATTAAAAAACATACAAGCAAACTTGGTTGGTTGTCTACCACAACCCAGAACAAATTAATTAGAAGCAACATCCACCTGGATGAATTATCATCCACTGCCCATCCTCCGAGAGCTCTTGGCCGCCACTGATTGTCCAAAGAACCATCAACAGCCAGCACCAGCCGTCGCTGCCAAACAAAAAATAATAATTTGTATCTCAAAAGGCCAAAAAAAAAAAAAGAAGTTAATAAAATATTTTTACTACAAGAATTTTCAATAATAAACATTGTTTCATATGAAATATTATAATTAAAAAATAAGCTTGTTACACACTTTTTATTAAATAATTCTATTCTTATAAACTATCTATACAAATTGATGTGTCATGATTTGATTAGAGGAGTGAATTTTAAAATTTTAGTTCGGTTAATTAATATAGATGACTTAAGAATTTATTCAATGATATTATATAAATTATAGTCCTTGCGCAACTTTAAGAATATAAGACAGTAACTTTGATACTTTGTTTTCTTATTATTTATTTTTTACTGTACAATACAAAGTACTGCTTTTCTTTGATGTTTTATTTTTAAATTACTTGTAATTTTCATCATGGTATCAAAACCAGGTTGCTAGTGAGTGAAGTTGACATTTAAGGTTTTTTTTTTCTTGGCTAGTTGACGCGTTCTTTGCTGATTCAAGATAAGTAAATCTGATGGCCCTTCTCAAGCCATTGTTGACAAGCTGGTTGGTAACAATTGTACCTATTGGAAGCTTTGTATGGAAGCTTATTTACAAGGGCAGGATCTGTGGGAGTTCAAGGATTACATTAAGCATGTTCGTCACCAAAGGAAGTGTAGTAGAGACTTGAAAGGTTGTTCCCTTACAAAAATACGATGGGACTGTAATTTTAGAGAATGAACTTGCTGGAACGACTCAAGGTAATCTCTCAATTTTAGAATATTTTTTTAAGGTTAAAAATCTCTGTTCTGAAATTTCAGAATTGGATAGGGGGAGCCCATTAGTGAAATATGCTTGCGTCACTATCTTAAGCGTGCTTTACGAGAAGAATTTATGCCATTCGTCTCTTCAGTGCAAGGGTGGGCAAAACAACCATCCATCATCGAATTGGAAAATTTGCTCTCAAATCAGGAAGCATTGGTGAAACAAATGGTTAGCAAATCGTTTTCTCCAGTGGATGATGTTCTCTACAGCAAAAATCAGAGGAAAAATGGTTGCTCTTCTTCCAAGAATGCTTCAAGTAATGGCTTTAATATTGATGGAGATAGAGCAAGTAATATCAAAACTTGTTACAAATGTGGGAAACTGGGGGCATTTTAGGCATGATTATCGTGTGAAGCTGATATGCTCTCGGTGTGCAAACGAGGCCATATAAAGTCAAATTGTCGGACAAAACTTGTGATGATAATGCAAATGCTGTCCATGAACTTGAAGCTATTGATGATGAACCAAAATGGGAGCAGTGTTTCACCATTGAAGTTATTGATAAACCAAAAAATATGGCCCCTGTTCTGCACCGGATTGATGCAAAAACTGATGTTACCAATCTCATTGACTACAAGAAGGAGTGGGTCGTTGACTCAGGTGGTGTTTGTTTAAATCACTTAACACTTTTTAGATCTAAAAACTTTTTAGGACTTAATTTATACCACTTAATAAGATATTTGTTTACTCTTTTACATACCACCTAAAAAAATGGTAAGGGAAGATTTTAACTTTAATATAACTTTTTTATCCTTATTGAAATGTAAAATATTTATGCTATATTTATTACAATCCTGTAAAAATTAAATAGTTAATAAAATTAAATCAAAATTCCTTTTTATTTAAATAATTAATATTATTTTTGTTACAAACCTTTAAAACATAAATATTTACTAAAATTAAATAAAAATTCTTTTTCATTTAAATATTTAATATTATATTTGTTACAATCCTTTAAAAATTAAATCAAAATTCCTTTTTATTTAAATAGTTAATATTATATTTGTTGCAATCCTTTAAAAATTAAATATTTAATAAACTTAAACCAAAATTATAAATAACTATAAATTTAATATTTATTAATTATATTTTTAATTAATAAATTTATTTTTAATTTCTAATTTATTATATTTTATTTAAATTTATTCTTGTCAATCATTAACCAATTTTTCTTTAAATTAGTTATTTTAACTAAACTATGTTAATAAAAATAACAAAAAAAAAAGTAATAGATAAACCAATCTCAAAACCATAATTATTAAAATTCTTCATTGTAGCAAGACCATAAAAACTTAATTATAAGCTTGAAATAATTTATTAGCAATTCGGTCTCCAAGTTGGTGCATAAAAGCTTGCTCTGATGCTCTATCGGATTGGCTTGTGGTTGGTATTTGATTTTGATATGCTTCCTCATACTGTAGTTGAACTTCTTCATCATCAAATTTAGAAAATAACACATCTGCAATTGACATCTTTTAAAGAAAATTATGTAATGCAAAACATGCTATCCCATATAGAATGTTTATTCATCATCAAACTTGACAAAATCTATTTATTTAGAAAAAAAATAGAAATATCCCATATAGAATCGTATATAATCATCTAAAGCAAACTATAAAAAAGTAGATCAAAACAAGAACAAGCAATGGTAAACAGGATAAACAATGACACATACACAAAACTATTCCAGAGTGTAACAAAAATAATTAAAGAAGATGCAATCATAAAAAATGTCATTGAAAGCAGATGATAAGAAAACACTGCATATTTAAACACAACAATAAGTCCAGAACATCAACATCAAAGTGACTATAAATCAGTAACTAAATAAATTTACCACAAAACAAACAACTAGAAGGAAAAAAATAAAAACATTTATTAAAGTTGTCAAGCGATCAAACTCTCTGTTGTTCACAGATAAATGGATAGCATTTATTATAAAGCTACATACATCTTCTATACCTCGAACTTTTCACTGTGTATCTTCTATGTCATTCACCTGATCATTAGACCCTTGGAATGCCTTTCAAATTTGACATGGACAATTATTAGAAATTTGAATACACTTCCATTAACAGCAGTGTATGCCGATGCTCTTACTTATGTGAGTGCTTGCACCAAATTTTGTCATGAGTTTGCATGAATCTAATTTTATGACACATTTAATCGCAACCCAATACAACGAGCAACAGCCCACTAATGGGTGCACGAGAATCTGACATATGTTTCTGCAAATTAAAGTCATAAAGTCACTTTAGTAGCATCTTGCTTAACTTAAAAGGCATAAAGTCGTTCTAAAGAAATCCAAAAGAATGGTTCAAGCGCAGAAAGCATACATATGCAATGGGATGTTTAGCCGAGTTAGAAATAGTAATGCATTTATTATTGATCAGTTCAATTATTTTGTTTTTCATTTATATGTCATGGTACTATGTAATGTCCTGAATAGAATACAGAGGAAAAACATAAAAAAAATGCATCACTTTGTGCTCAGAGAAACACTTGAGAAAACTCTATGAAGCAAATAACAACACTATATAGGTGATATTTTTTCTCAAGAATTTCCATTACGAACAAAAAGAGAGCATGACCATAAGAAAATAATTTGTCAGCTGTTCAAATATGCAATGTTTCACATATTGTTAGTTCACAGATCTCCAAATTAATAAAATGCACCCATTTCATAGTCAAGTCAAAGATCATGCATCTTATCTTCAATTTCAAACACCCTAAACTATTCAGGAAGTTGAAAAACAAAATTGTATACTAGAAATATACAAACCTATAAACCTGTGCCCAGGAAAAGTTCCTTAAATTCTGGACCAAAATGATTTAAGCAAATCATAGTTAAGTCCTCTCTCTTTGACAATTAATATCTCAAATTATTTTCTGATATCCCATAAGTAGCAACTAAAAAGTATGAGCAGATTTCCTGCTGTATACTGAAAACACCGACACCACAATTTATTAAGAGTTCTCTATACATGGAAGCAGACCTTAAATTCAGACGTGTGGGCCTGAAATCATAATCTCATTGGAGGAGCCTGTACGAATGCTTAGGCTTATATAACTAACTAGTCAAAGTGTAGGGCTTATGGATTTCCACATGAAACATAATCCTAGAAGTAAGGACCCAGCAGAGCAAATTAGAATTCATTTCTAACCAACCATCCAAAGTGTAGAACCTAGTAGAGCAAACTAGAATTCATTTCTATCCAACCATCTAAATTGCCTTTCCTTTATGTAAATTAAAATCAACATCAATATGCACGTCATACTAACCTCCAAACAAGTTATAATTTTCGCTGCTTCATTAACAAAATAGAAAAACAATGAATTATTGGAGGGTCAAATCTAAATGCTCCAAGTCCAATGATATTTGAGGCTCACCAGTTTGGATTCTACATATTACTACCTCCCTATGATGTTACATATTAAGGCTTCACAAGGGTGTTAATAATCCAGCTATATAGTTGCAACAGAAAAAGTTGATTTCAAGCTTAACGAAAGGGAGATGAAGCATGTAGAGATTGATGTTCGAGGGGTCAACATGTATATCTAGAAGTAGTAGAAGGACAAAACTGAGACAGTAGACTTCAGTTATAAGAGGGAGTGCGCGTTCTTGGTTGAGAGTAATCTGAGAAAAATCTAGGCGTCATGCCATGGTTGTTCACTGGCACTTGCCAAGAAACTGAAACAAGAGGCTTGATTGGAACTTGACCTGATATATCTTTCGACTCCTTTGCTTTTTGAGTAGTTACACCAACATCACTCTCATGACTCTTATCAACAATGTTATCTCCATTAATCGAATGTAAAGTAAAACATAAAAGAAACAAAAAGAAATAATTGGGGCTCATATTAAAGAGAAATTTATCAACGTCTAAAGAAATATTTTGACCATTCGAAATAATTGAGTATGTTCAGAAGGACTTGCACATTGCCATTAGTTATCAGAAGACATTAAGGGCGAAAGAGGCTACCTTAATGTCACGCCCCGCGCGACGTGAGCACGGGTTTGCACCAAGCTAGCGAAGAAACGCACCAAGGAATGAGAGTATGTTACGGCCCATCCAACTTGCTTGCTAGAGTGGCCCAAAATCTACACAAAGGCTTGGCCTTGTTTCTAGAAAGCCTACAAACCCAAGCCCATTTTCTAGAAACTCTAGCAAAGTCAAATATGTACAACTCTCACATGTAAATATGCATTGTCAAAGGTAGTTCACCTACCACACCTAATTTAGGTAGGACTCATTTATGGCCATTGGATGTATTGAATCCTAGCCATTCATTTGGGAGGTGGATTAGTATAAATACCCCTCCAAGGCTCATTTGTAAGCATCCAAGCTTATCCAAGCAATTACAATACAAAGCATTGTAAGAGTTCTCTTGTGTAATACAAAGCTCATTTGCATTAGCAATACTTGCCTCTAAGTTCCATCTCTTCTTCTAGCCTCTAAAGCTCTTTTGGCTCAACGGTCCTAACTTCTCCTTGAGCGAGAAGCAAACTATAAGGCTTACTTAGCAACTTTCGGGTTCAAGTTGCCTAAGTGCCGCACGAGCAGCTGCGCAAAACTCTAAGCTCGTGACAGTTGGTATCAGAGCACGGTTCGAGCACAAGAGCAAATGGCATCCGACATGGAGATGAATGTGGAGGAGCAAGTTCGCGGACGTGAGGAATAACCTCAACCTCAACCACGCCCACAAGGAAAACGAGGTAAGTCCAAAGCTCCCTCCTCGGAATCCTTAGAGCCTTGTGTTGCTAGCATAGAGCAATCTATTTCAAGTATGGACAATACTATTGAGGGCCTCTCCGATCATCTCGAAGGCCTAGAGACGGATTATGGAGAGATCACCCAAGCAACAAAATCCACAATACTCGAATTTAGTGAGAACCTCACACGAGAGCTCGCTAGCTTACGAAGCTTTGTGGAGCGTGAGTTGCGGGCAATCCGTGCGGAAGTGGAGGAATCTCGCACGGAATGGGAGAAACACCTTTGCGAACGTGCTAGCCCCTCTTACTCAAGTCCTAGTAGGCTAAGCAACATGCAAGTGCCAACTCCCGCCACATACCATGGCATTCGCAACGCCACGGAAGTAGAAAACTTCCTATTCGGCTTGGAGCAATACTTCGAGGCGAAAGGTGTCTATGATGATGCTTCGAGAATAGGCATTGCGCCTACTTTCCTTCATAATGCAGCCCAATTGTGGTGGCGTCGTAAGCATGGCGACGCGGGCAAAGGCATCGTCGTCCTTCGCACATGGGAGGACTTTAAGAGAGAACTACGGAAGCATTTCTCTTCAAGCAATGCAGAAAAGGAGGCAAGGGGTCGCCTCCGCCGTTTGAAGCAAAGTGGCACCATTCGTGAGTACATCAAAGACTTCACCACAATCATCCTCGAAATCGAAGGTATGTCCGAAAAAGACTCTCTCTTCTACTTCCTTGATGGGTTAAAAGATTGGGCAAGGGTTGAGCTTGAGAGGCGTGGCGTACAAAACCTTGATGACGCCATAGCCATAGCCGAATCTCTCGTTGACTACTCATTCCAATCAAAGGAGTGGAAGACCAACCACGATAAAGGTGGGGGAGAGTGGAGTCCTAAGAAGGATCATACTCGAAGGGAAGGTGGTGCACATAAACCATTTAGAGGGGACAAGCGCGACATCTGTAACAAAGGTAAGTCCGATGCCCCTAAGCCCAAAAGTCCTTGCTTTATATGTGATGGTCCTCATTGGGTGCGTGATTGCCCAAAGAGGAAGGCCCTAAATGCCTTAGCCGCTCAACATGAGAGCGTGCAAAATGAGGAGCCTCAAGCGGAGATGGGTTCTCTCCGTACCATTGGCGCACTTGAAAGACCTACCCATGTTCAAAAGGGTCTAATGTATGTGAGCGCCACAATCAACGGCAAGGATGTGCGTGCGATGCTTGATACGGGAGCCACGCACAACTTCATCTCTTTGGAAGAGGCCAAACGGTTAGGCCTCAAATATACCAATGGAGGAGGTACCATCAAGGCGGTAAACTCACCCGCCAAAGCTATAGTGGGGGTGTCCAAAGCGACACCAACGCAATTGGGTACATGGAGCGGAAAACTTGATTTCTCCATCGTCTCTATGGACGACTTCCAAGTAGTGTTGGGCATGGAGTTCTTTGACCAAGCCCATGCTTTCCCCATACCAGCATCTAACTCCCTCAACATCCTCGATGGGAGTTAATCATGCATGGTCATGGCGGAACGTGCAACCAAAGTCGAGAGCAAGATGATGTCCGCACTACAACTCAAGCAAGGAATAAAGGAAGATCCGAGCTTCCTTGCCACCGTTCGAGAGGTAAATGATGGGGAGGATACCACCGTTGCCAAGGATCCAATTCCAAGGCAAATCCAGGCCATCCTTGAGAAGTATAAGGATGTTACTACCCAAAAGCTACGAAGGAGGCTACCGCCAAAACGAGAGGTTGACCAAATGAAGTTGGAGCCCGATACCAAACCTCCATCCATAGCGCCTCACCGCGTGATGCCACCCACGATCGCGGAACCAAAGAAGGCAACCAAGAAGCCATCCAAGCGCGCGAAGAGGAAGCGTCGACATGGAGACAAGACCACTCATCCGCAGCTGGTGATACATCCTCAAAGGCGCGACGAGGGCGTCGCGAAATTAGGTGGGGGAGGATGTCACGCCCCGCGCGACGTGAGCACGGGTTTGCACCAAGCTAGCGAAGAAACGCACCAAGGAATGAGAGTATGTTACGGCCCATCCAACTTGCTTGCTAGAGTGGCCCAAAATCTACACAAAGGCTTGGCCTTGTTTCTAGAAAGCCTACAAGCCCAAGCCCATTTTCTAGAAACTCTAGCAAAGTCAAATATGTACAACTCTCACATGTAAATATGCATTGTCAAAGGTAGTTCACCTACCACACCTAATTTAGGTAGGACTCATTTATGGCCATTGGATGTATTGAATCCTAGCCATTCATTTGGGAGGTGGATTAGTATAAATACCCCTCCAAGGCTCATTTGTAAGCATCCAAGCTTATCCAAGCAATTACAATACAAAGCATTGTAAGAGTTCTCTTGTGTAATACAAAGCTCATTTGCATTAGCAATACTTGCCTCTAAGTTCCATCTCTTCTTCTAGCCTCTAAAGCTCTTTTGGCTCAACGGTCCTAACTTCTCCTTGAGTGAGAAGCAAACTATAAGGCTTACTTAGCAACTTTCGGGTTCAATTTGCCTAAGTGCCGCACGAGCAGCTGCGCAAAACTCTAAGCTTGTGACATTAAGCTAACTTCATGGAACTGTTGAGGAGTCATTTGCATTATTGTCGTCATACTTCTCCATGATAAAATCAACAAATCATGGTACAATCACTAAATCTGACGTGGATCATGACAATCGCTTCAAGTATTTCTTCATGGCATTGGGGGCATTTGTTACTAGATTCATGCGTTTGATTAGGCCTATTGTTGCTATTGATGACAGCTTCTTGACTGAAAAATATCGAGGCACAATGTTCATGACATAATGTGTAGATGGCAACAACCAAATTTCCCTCTAGCTATCACATTTCAGCAATCAAACAATGATGAGTCTCGGTGTTGATTCATGTGGAGACTCTATGGTTGTGTTGGACATATCCCAAATCTTATTATCATCTATGATCATCATAGAAGCATCGAAAAGGCAGTATCTACCATCTTTCCTGATATGGTATTTGAGATTTGTACGCATTATCTTGAACGTAACTTGAATTTCAAGTTTAAGGATAAGTACCTAGCCCCTGTCTATATCAATGTATCCAAAGCTTACTAGCGAACTGAGTTCGATTGATTTTTTAATCAAGTTAAGGGCATAAATATAAGGGTTGCTGACTACTTGAAACATGCAGATGTTTAAAGATAGGCATGGTGTCACTTTCTTGATTATAGGTTCAACATCATGACCACAAATATTGTTACATCTATGAACAACAGAATAAAAAAGGCAAAGAACTTAGGTATCACTTTGATTCATTAATTCAATTGAGCGGTTTGTTTTCAGACAGTATATCGTTTATCAAAATGTAATGTGTTAACACTTATATTCATTTTATTATAGGTTTTATAGGACTAGTTCCATAAGAAAAGGATTGTTAACATAAACTCCATCACGACATTAACAAAGTGGACAAAGGACTTGTTGAAAAAGAGGAAAGATGAATCTGATGGACTCTAAGTTGCTCCAATCTGTAGACAATTATATCAAGTGTACTTAGGTACTACGGTCGATGTTGTGGTTCTGAATGCAAGGACATGTATTTGTAGAGACTTGATTTGGATCAAATTTTGTGTACTCATGCTATCACAGCCTATCATTCTATTAGATTAAAGATGGTTTGTGACTCAATGTACACAAATGAATATTTGATGCTCGCATATGCATTACCCATGGTTCCGGTTGGGACGAGCAAGGATTAGATGGTACTAGACTATCTCGAGGGTACAGGTTGTACTCCCGTCCATCACTCGTACATAGGCTAGACAGTTCTACGCATAGCATATCCCATCTACAGGAGAGACAATCAGATAGTATACATATAGGCGATGTAGGGGTAAAGGGCATAACGACAGAGATGTAAGAATCTTTTACCCATCCATTCAACGGCAAGTGTAGATAAAGTCAGACCATTCAACGCGACTTTATATGGTTGTTAGCATATTTCTTTAGTTTTCATTCTTCACTTAATTATGTATTGTTACTACATTTGGTGCAATTAGCATTTATATCCATTTGCTAAAAAAAAAATCTGTGCATTGATATAGTGTTTACAACTTTTGAGCTATTGAATCAATTTAATTAAAAGTGTACAATATGCAACTAAAAAAGTAACCATATCATAACAAAGTTTACACTTAGCCAAATAGTTCTAATATCGAATAAATACTACAAATGGAAATGAAGACACACACCACAAAATATCTTATCCTTCCGCTACCTATCTAAGCTATAAGTCCAAAATGTATCAGTATGATCCATAACCCTAAATGTCAAATCCTTAATGCCATCTGTAGTCTCAGTGTTTCCTTGTCAACATACGCAATCACACTTAAACCCAACTCATAAACTAAGAAGCTCAGTGTATGTGGCACAAAACACTTCACAAAAAGCATTGATCGCATGCTACTAGAGAATATGCTCCGTATATCAAAAGAGCGCAAATGGAGTAGTTTCGTGAGATATATTTGTGCGATCATAGAATTGCGTAGCCGTCTCCATTAGATGAGGTGGTAGGACTACGATGGGCATGCAGTAATCAATTAGCTTTTGATGTTCTGCTAGATTCTCAAGTATCTGTGAATAGTAAATAACCACCTCTCTATCATTAAAAGAATTATGCGCCAGTACCTAATGTTGACCTTTTACATTCATTGGTGCATATATACCTATTAAAAAAAAACAAATGTATAATAATTCAAACAATTATACTACATAATACAATGGAAGTAAGACTTATATAGTCAACATTGGACTAACAAAATCCATCGCTCATATTGAGGTCCTTTGCATACTGGAATAATAATGGCTTCCATGCGATTTTATCTATGTTATCTTTGCACCTTTCGTAGGTGCTAATCAACTGACACTATTCACATGGGAGTTATATTCAATTATAACAAAGAACCCACAATCAAGGGCAGTAAAGCGCTGCATCACCTCAAAACTGTGCATCTGTCTAACCTGTAGGAACTGCATGAAGGCGTTGATGTGCTTTGAATTAGCAGGAACGATATTATGTTTAATTGTTCAAAGATGGGGAAACAAGAACCTAACCGTATTAGATAGCCATGATCCACATGTGGTGATCTTAACAAACTAACCCGATTTGGACGCAAAAGTAATCGTGGCCAAGCTGGATGCATTTATGACCCGAAATATAGGTCGAACATAGACCCCTAATCATAAAAGTGAGGTGTTATGTCGACCAGTACATCTTATGAGGTGTTAACCACCTCCTTATCTCTCTACAAAACAAAATCATAACTCTTCTAACCATAATCACATTGAAAAATAAAAAAAAAATTAACATTCAATCTAAAAAAGGCATTACTTGAAAATTTTCCAATTTTTTTTTGTAACTAAAGATGCTTTTGACAAGATCTTAGTTCAGCTCATCCAAGCTACATTACAAAACAGGGCAGTAATTAACCAAATAAATCATGATACATACCCATCATTCTCGTAGTAAATTTTCTTTTTTGTTCTCTTTCTTTCATTCTTGGGGCCTTGCTCTGTATCTATTCTCTGCTCACCAACTGTAATTATCAACAAGGTATCCCAGCTATGGCGTGGATCAAATCAAAGAGACTTTAATTAAAGAAAAGTTGGGGAGCTGAAGGTACAGACTTGGCTTTCCACTCTCCATGTACCTAAGCAACATATACAATTCTGCATCCATCCTTTATTGATCAACAACTCATGTATGATTATAACTCTCATAAATGACAACAAGGACTAAATAAATCAAAGATATAAAGACATTCCTTTGCGTCAAAGCTTGTCTCTTACAAAGTCATGGAATGCCGTAATCATCAACCAACAACTCTCTTGTGTAAAACGACTCTCTCCTTCTCTTCTGCCAACTGTTCATTCATTAATAGATAATGAGAGGTCTTGATACAATCTTTCCAAAAGTATTGTAAAGATATCAATGAAGATCACATTAGGATTAGGATAAAACAAAATAGGAAATGCTTTATAGTTAATCTCCTAAAGTAATAATGATATATTAACTATCTTCCTATTTTGATTAAGATACAAAATATTATCCTGATCAAGAGAGACAATTATCAAAAATACTTCCTATACTAATTAACTAGAAAAAGTAAAATAGGAATAAAACACTTTAATTACTTTTATCACAAGTTAACCAAAATTTGAACATGTGCATTTCACATGTTTTACGTTAACACCAACAATCTCCCCCTTTTTAGCAATTTGTGATGAAAGCACTTAACTATTTCTAAGAATAACACATGATAAGCTAATAATCACTGAAAGTTATCATGAATCTTAAGGCAGACAAATAACTCAAGTAAATAAATAATCAGAAAGCTGTTGTGAATCACATAACAGCACACTGTCATGAGATATATAACTGAACAAAGTACTAAGTGAAGTTTCACTAGTACACTCAAAGTTTGCAGGACAAATGAAAAATAATCAATATACTAAACTCAGCTGCACTCAAAATCATCGATTCAGTTACTTCACTAATGCAGATTATCATAATGCAACAAACCATTCAAGTGCACACAACATAGAAAAGATAAATCATTCTCCCCCCCACTTCTTACTTATTCCTTTTTGAGAAACAAGTAACATATATAAAAAACAAAATTAGTAACCAGAGAGAATAAGAACAAAAGACCAGCAAATTAAAGTAGTTTAGAACAGACAGAATAAAAATAAGGAGTTCAGAGCAAATAGAAAGCCATAGAAAATTAGTCAAGTTTCAGCCAAGTTAAAGTGTCTCCCCCTTGATCTCATGATAATCTCCCCTTGATGTGATCGTTCTCCCCCTTGATTTTAGCACATTTGGCCAAAATCTAACCAAGTCTGGGAGACTTCCAAACTGGTAGTGATGGAGAGCTGCCAGGACGTTTGACAGACTTGCGAGCCACATGTTTAAACCTGCACTTAGGGGTAGAGGTTTGCTGATCTAATGGAACTGGTTCTGTTGGAGCTGCAACTGGTGCTGGTTGTGCAGTAGGAGCTGGTGCTGGAGGAACTTCAGTTGTATCCAAGGAAGTGGCTGTAACTTTAGCAACTACTCTGCATATATCCCTTTTAATTCTTTCTGCACTGGTTTCAATGGTTTGAGCAGGCGGTTGGGAAGATGGAACTGGTGATGCAGGTGCTGGCAGAGAGGGTGATTGTGGATGAGGTTCTTCTTCAGCTGCTGCAGATTCAAGAATATCCAGGGATTCTTTCTCAGCAAGTGATGATGGCTGTTTCATTCCGGAATCTGTTTTTGTTAATTCATCTGAATCAGACTCATCTTGCAAGGTGGGAGCTGATTTTTCTGGTTTCTTCTTCTTCTGATCAAATGATTTCTTCACCATTTTCAGTTTCTTTTTTCCCTTTTGGATATTTTACTTGACAGAAGCCTTATTTGATTTTTCTTTTGGCTTTTGTGTTACTGTTTTGTCTTTCTTAACAGCAGGCTGTACAACTGGACTTGATGGACTTGGAGCTGTTTTCTCATTTTGTAGTTTAGTGGTGTTTGGAATGTCAGCTGCTGGTGTTTCTAGAACCATAGGTACATATACCAATTCAGATGCCATAGTGTGTGGTGTTGTGGACTGATACTATCCAAGAAACTGATTTTCCAACACATATTGTCTATGTTTAATGTCTTTTAAATCCTGTAAAATTTCTGTCAAAGCAATATTGATTAATTCAAGTTTTTCCTCAACAAATTTCCATTGATTCTTCCTTACTCTTGTGGGTTTGGGCTCAGGTGCAGGTAGATCAGTTTGATCATGCAATCGTTGAAGGAAACCCTTGGTAATTAACTTAGACAGAACCTCTGTCTGTTCACTAGAACTTACAGGAACGTTATTCTGAGCAAGTATGCCTTGTATTAGATAGGGGAACACAAGCAGGTAGTAATCTAAGTGATAGGAACCAATTTGAACAATTGTTCTGTAAGCTAACAGTCCAAAATTCACTGGCCTATTTGTTCCTAAACAAAACAGGAGTTTCATTCTATCTTCCCAAACTTGATTTTGATGGGAAGAAGCGAACCAATTAAATTGGGCGATTTTATGTAACACTTGGTATTTTTTCTTAAGATATTTCTGGTCAAGACCATCTCTGGGTTTCCATTCGATGTTTGTTCGACCAGTAACTTCCTTGATTATTTCAGCCATGTTAAACTCTTCATCTAGAGAATGCATGCTTTCTATTGGAATGTCCATAAAAGAGTTTATGACATTAGGAAAAAATTTCACAAACGTCCCCCGACAGTAGACTCTATGATAATGAACACTCTTAGGATCATCTATGGTACTTGAAATATTAGCATAGAATTCCTGAATCAAAGCTTTAACAGGAGGAAGAAAATTTGATACCGTTCGAGTCCAGTAATTAAACTCAATCATCTCACTGACATCATAGGAGTTGAAGTCTGAGAGTTTCACAGGTCGTTCTAACTAAAGCTTCCTTTGTGAAGTGATCTTGTCAAACTTTTGTTTGATTATAGCTGTGAGAAATTTGTTGTGTTTCGGCTTGATCTTCTCTGTGATTCTCTTCACTGGTATTTGTTCGTCCTCGCTCATGGCTGGATCAACTGCTGTCTTTGCTTGTCTGTGTTGCGTAGGAGGCGATTGGCTACTGTTACTACTGTATGATTGGAGCCGCTTGGAGAAGAGTCACTGGCCATTAAGTTTGAAGACGCCATAGCTAGGGTTTCTAAACTGCAGAAATTTTTTCAGAACAGAAACAGAGAGATGTGAGACAAGGAAGCAACTATGGAAAAGGGATTACATGAACAGGAGACGCCCAAAGGCTATTTGTTATATATTCTAGGCCGATTTTTGATGAATTTTTTATTTTCAACAAAAATTAATTAATGACTTTCCTTTCCAAAAACTATTTAATAACTCCCTTTAAAACACTTCAATTCAAATTTGAATTAAACTCAAATAAGGAATACTAATAGAAAAAGGATTCTCGCCATTGACACTTCTCCCTCTTAATTCAACAATGCTGACATTACAAAAATTTGACCTTTGGACACACAAGTGACTTAATTTTTTAGAATAAGCACATAGGACATTGTTATGAAAAACGTAATAGAACACAGTTATTCCTATCATAACAGCAATATCTGAATTATCATATTTCTCATTCTAAAAAGCATAATTTTAGGTTTGAGAGATTCACACATTAAAGCTTTATTTTGAATATATTGAGTGAACAACTTGAGTATGCTTCTCACACACACAAAAGTTAGTCTCAATATAAATTTGCTAAATAATACAGTAGCTTTTACACATGTATAGAGGTAGTTCTTTTTCATTTGAGTCGGTGACCTCACCATATTTCTTAGATACAATGAAGTTACTCTCAATGGATGGCTTTCAGAAATCATATACTAGTAGCCCTCTCTGTATTTTTATTATTAAACCAGTGTTTAATTGTTCACACAATTTTTATAACATAACTCAAAAACATGCTAATTTACAAGCAAACTTATGATACTACAGATATGAATAACATAACAGAATACTGTGTTTATTCATACAACTGACAGATACCTAAGGCTTTTTTTAGATTTTCAAACCTTGTTGTATCCAATGCCTTAGTGAACAAGTCAGCCAATTGTTTATCTGTGGAGATGTGCTCAATGTGTATCACCTTAGATTCTATTAGTTCCCTTATAAAATGATATCTAATATCAATATGTTTTGTTCTAGAATGCTGAACAGGATTTTTGGAAATATTTATAGCACTAGTATTATCACAAAACACAGTAATGGGCTTCTGTTTAATATTATAATCACTCAACATTTACTTCATCCACAACAGTTGTAGACAACAACTCTCTGCTGCTATGTATTCGACTTCAGCTGTAGATAAAAAAATTGAATTCTGCTTCTTATTGTGTCATAAAACCAAGTTAATACCAAGATAAAAATAACCTCTTGAAGTACTTTTTCTGTCATCTGTATTGCCTATCCAATCTACATCACTAAACCCTGCAAGACAATCATTTGTATCTTTAGAAAACCATATTCTATAATCACATGTTCCATATACATACCTGATGATTCTCTTTACTGCTGCAAGATGTGATTCTTTGGGATTTGCTTGAAACCTTGCACAAAGTCCTACACTAAAGCTCAAATCTGGTCTGCTTGTCGTGAGGTAAAGTAGGCTGCCAATAGTACTTCAGTATAAGCTTGCATCAACTTCTTTTCCTGCATTATCTTTTAAAAGTTTTAGATTAGTACTGATAGGAGTTTACATTGGTTTTGCATTCTCAAGCCCAAATTTCTTTACAAGATTTTTGGCATATTTTGATTGAGATATAAATATCCTATCATTCATTTGCTTAACTTGCAATCCAAGAAAGAAATTTAATTCTCTTACCATGCTCATCTCAAACTCTTCCTGCATCAACTTAACAAACTCATTAATTTTGCTTTTGTTAGTTGATCCGAAAACAATGTCATCAACATATATTTGAGCGATAATAAAATAGTTTGATGCATGTTTGATAAACAAGGTTTTATCATTGCTGCCTCTTTTATAACCTCTGTTGATTTAAAAATTAGTCAACCATTCATACCAAGCTCTAGGAGCTTGTTTCAAACCATACAAAGCTTTGTACAATTTGTATACAAAATCTGGATGTTTAGGATTTTCAAATCCTTTAGGCTTGTTCAACAAAAGCTTCTTCATTGAGATAGCCATTTAAAAATGCAGTTTTAACATCCATTTGGTACAACTTAAAATCAAGTAAACAAGCAATTGCAAGTAGTAATCTGATTGACTCAAGTCTAGCTACTGGTGCAAAGGTTTCATCAAAGTCTATGCCTTCAACTTGTGTATAACCTTGTGCAACTAGCCTAGCTTTATTTCTAACTACTTGTCTACTTTCATCAGTTTTATTTTTGAAAATCCATTTAATTCTAATGACATTTGTACCAGTTGGCCTATGAACTAATTCTCACGCTTCATTTCTCTTAAACTGATTAAGTTCATCTTGCATAGTTTGAATCCACACTTCTTCTTTAAGGCTTCTTTCACATTCTTTGGCTCAACTAAAGAAACATAACATGCAAACCTTACTTGATTTCTTACCTTGCTCCGAGTCTTCATCATGCCATCTGGTGTTCCAATGATAGAACTTGTTGGATGTGCCTTCTGAATCCATGTGGGTGGATCTTTTCTATTATCATCATTCTGAATCAAATTTTTGTTCAAATCTGAGTTGTCAGATGTTACTGTTACATCGGGTGTAACAGCAGCTGTTTCCTCCTTCATAACAGCATCTTCCTTTTTACTATTATCTGAATCTGATTTTTCTACATCTTCTGTGAAGCTAGTTATGCTTTCCTCTTATGAGTATTTTGTATAATCATCAAGGTCATCAAATGCTACATTTGCAGATTCCATAACTGCCTCAGTTCTTAGATTATAAACTCGAAAAGCTTTGCTGTTTTGTGCATATCCCACAAAGACTCCTTCATCACTTCCTGAATCTAATTTTCCTAACAGTTCTCTGTCGTTTAAGATGTAACACCTGCAACCAAAGACATAAAAATATTTCAAATTAGGTTTTCTTCATTTCAAGATTTCATAAGGTGTTTGGTTAGTGCCAGATCTAAGAAAAACTCTATTTAAAATATAGCAAGTAGTGCTTATTGCTTCAGCCCATAGCCTCTTGGTCAACTTCTTACTATTGAGCATTACTCTTGCCATCTCTTGAAGAGTTCTATTCTTCCTCTCTACAATACCATTCTGTTCAAGGGTTTTAGGAGCTGAAAATTTATGATCAATTCCATGATATTTGCAAAAGTCAGCATAGCTAACATGATCACTTCTTCTCACACTTCTTCAGATGTTCCTATTTTGCTCATTTTCAAACTTAATATGAAAGCATCAAAAGTGTCAGATTTTTCTTAAATGAAGTCAACCCAAGTATATCTAGAAAAATCATCCACACAAACAAATATATATCTCTTACCTGTAATGCTTTCAATTTGCATGGGACCCATAAGATCCATGTGAAGCAAATCAAGTATCTTAAAAGTACTAAGATGTGGATTTGATTTGTGTGAACTTCTGATTTGTTTTCCCATTTGACGTGGTCCACAAATTTTATCAATTTTGTCATCAAGTTTAGGAATCCCTTTTACAGCACCTAACTTAGTTAATTTAACCAAGTCTTTGTAATTTAAGTGTCCTAATTTTTGATGTCACAATTCTAAATCTGAAATCCTAACATGAAATGCAATTTCTACTAGATAACAATTATCTAAAGATCTATTACCTTGTAGAATGCATTCACCAAAGTTATCTAAAACCATGCATTTGTTTTGTGTGAAGTTAACAGTATACTTTTCATCACAAATCTGACTAATGCTAATAAGATTAGTTTTTAAGTCTTCCACTAAAAGAACATTTCTAAAATTGGGCAGGCCTTTGACATTCAAAGTGCCTTTACTAATGATCTTACTTGTTGCTCCATCTCCAAAGGTGACATTTCCATCCCTGCATACTTTAAAATCTGTTAAAAACAATTTATTTCCAATCATGTGCTTGGAAAAGCCGCTGTCAAAATACCACAAATCATTAGATGCATGATTAAGTGCAGTAAAGGCAACATGACATACTGTTTTGTTTTTCTTAACCCATTGCTGTTGTGATTTTGATAACAGTTTAAATTGTTTTGATCTTTTGTACAAAAGATTCAACAATTTAAAGCATCTAGGCCTAATATGTCCCATTTTTTCATAAAAATAACAAATAGGAATGAATTTCTTTACCTTTTCAAGGCTAGATCTGAAAGAACTTAGTGGAGAAACATACATTTCACTGCTATTGGAATTCGGACTTGATTTTAAAGAGTTAGATTCAAAACTCTTACCTGATGTTGAAGCTTTCACAAAGACTGTTTTGGATGAAGATGCAAAGTTTCCTTCTGTGTATCTCTATCCATGTTTGTTGGAGTTGTCTCTTCTGAGATTCAAAACTTGATCAAGTTTGGCTGCTCCAATTTTGAGCTGATCAACACACCTTTTGCTATCAACCAATTCTGTTGTGATTTTCTCAATATATGTTGTTTTGTCTTTCAAAACAGTCTCAAGTTCAGTGATGTGGTTTTCAGCATAAGCTTTTTCACATTTCAGAACTTTAATTTCCCGCTTCAAAGTGTTGATTTCTTCTTTCTAGCTCAGCCATTCACCATAGAGTGCATTGCAAGTTTCTTGCAACTCTTCATAATATTCTGGTCCATCTTCTTCATCTGAATGATCAACACTGTCTTGACAGTCTTCTATTATGTCTGACATAATAGCTTTTCTTTTATCTGTTGCAGATGCAGTAAGTGCATCAAAATTATTCATACAATCTTGATCTTCTGACTCCGATTCTGATTCATCACTCCATGTTGCTGTCAGCCCTTTGTTTTTCTTCTTGAGATTAGCACATTCAGTGAATATGCCCATAACCAGAACATTCATAACACTGAATCTGCCATTTCTTTTCAGATTATGTAGCTTTCTTTTTATCATTCTCTTTGCTAAATTTTCTGAACTTTTCTTCACTTGAGTTTGATGGCTTTCCTTGATTCTTTTTTCTGAAATTTCTTTCATAAACTTGACATAATTTTTTGTTAGAAAAGCAATTTGTTTAGAATCAATTTTATCAAGCTCATCACTACATTCATCTTCAAAATTTTCAGCTTTCACATTAAATGCAATGCTTTTACCCTTTTGTTTCTGAGTACTTTGATTTATTTCAAAGTTTTGGAGAATGCCAATTAGTTCATCAACTCTCATTTCATCAGTGTTTTTAACTTCTTCAGTGGCTAAAATTTTAGGTTGAAATTTGTCAGGGACCGACCTAAGTATTTTACTAACAACTTCTGCATCAGTGAAATTTTTGCCAAGCATTTATGCTGACTTTGTTATGTGACATATCTTAAAGTAAAAATAAAAAATTGATTCATCCTCATGCATCATCAGATTTTCAAATTAAGAATTCAACCCCATTAATTTAGATCTTTTAACAGATGCAGTACTTCATGTTTTACCTCAAATATGTCCTACTTTCCTTTGGCTGCTTTGCATCTAAAAATCTGTCCAAAGTTGTTTAAGTCCACTGCAGCAAAAATTGCATTAAGAGCCTTAGAGTTCCAACTAGATCTACGATACTCTTCATCCGACCATTCGTCCTCTAGTTTTGGTTCGGCATTACCAAAAACATTCAGCTTTGTTGGAGGTGACCACCCCTTAAGTATACTCATCCAAGCCCTGTCATCAAGAGACATAATAAACATCATCATTCTTACCTTCCAATATGGATAATTATTGTCATCGAGAATAGGTGGTTGTATTCCAGATCCTCCGTTGCGTATAAACTCCATCCTTCTAGATTAACTTGATCGTTTTCTTCACTTGTCTATCAGTGAACCTGCTCTGATACCAATTGAAAGTTTTGGAGGTATGCAGTTACAAATAACAACACAGTCAACTGTAATGTAAATCAATACAAGAGGATTTTTACGTGGTTCGGTTATAAAAAACCTACGTCCATGGACAACGATCGAGCTGCAATTCACTATGCTCTTGTTTATACAATATTTAGGACCTTTTAAAGTACTGACTCACTCTCACACATAGACCTAATCTTTGACAAACAAAATCTTCGCAAAGATTCGAAACACTAGTGACACTGCTCACTCCCTGTCACAGATAACTTAACAGCACACTGTTAAGTTATACATAACACCCGATGTCTAACAAAATTACATAAACACTTAACCCTCAAGTTTCCCTAAGTGTCTACTGACTCTCTCAGACTTGATCAACAGCTCATGCATGATTATAACTCTCATACATGACAACAAGGACTCAATAAATCAAAGATATAAAGACATTCCTTTGCGTCAAAGCTTGTCTCTTACAAAGTCATGGAATACCGTAATCATCAACCAACAATCTCTCTTGCGTAAAATGACTCTCTCCTTCTCTTCTGCCGACTGTTTATTCATTAATATATAATGAGAGGTCTTGATACAATCTTTCTAAAAGTCCTATAAGGATCTCAATCAAGATCATATTAGGATTAGGATAAAACAAAATAGGAAATACTTTATACTTAATCTTCTAAAGTAATAAGGATATATTAACTATTTTCTTATTTTGATTAGAATACAAAATATTATCCTGATCAAGAGAGAATTATCAAAAATACTTTCTATACTATTTAGCTAGAAAAAGTAAAATAGGAATAAAACATTTTAATTGCTTTTATCACAAGCTAACCAAAATTTAAACATGTGCATGTCACATGTTTCACGTTAACACCAACAAAGTAGGAAGTTAGATATTTCCCGCACTTCTCTTCAAAAATATTTTGTATTCTTCTATAATTTCTTCCGTTTTCTTTTGTAACGAGTTTGACTTTTCTGTTAGTGCTTAATTTACCATTGCTTCTCTCCCAAGTCTCCGCGGAGAAATCAAGTTCTCCATTCAAGTGGTCGAGGACAAAATCGAAATGAAATGGCTTTAATGGCTATGATATTAACATTACATGTCACTGAAAATGGTTCAGAATTAGTTCTCTTGTATTTAGAATATGAAATTCTGTAGCAGCATATATGAGTGACTATCAGCGAGATCGTCAGGTTCTTCAAGTCACCATATCAAAATCACATCAAAATTCCCCCTCTTGCCATAAATTTTCTAGAAACAATTGATATATGACTTTTTTCTTATAAAAAAAAATTCTAGATGAACACAGACCAAAAAATGAATCCAAAGAAACATTAGCTAAGTACTTTCTCGACGAAGCACTTAAAAATATCTTTGCAAGAAACACTTAAAGTTGTAAAACTACTCCCAAAATTCTGCTCCTTAAGCCATCATTTAACTGATCCTCTACCAAAGTGTCACTGAACGTCATGACATTACTGAAAGATGCCAGTCATCCTAGTGTGTGCACTTCTGCTGCTTGCATTATCCATAACCAGGGGACGATCCAGCGAAAATTCACTACATTCAGAACGAAATCAAAGAAAAACTGAATATCAAGTGTTCAGAATTCCAGACAATAAAGCATCTTGAAGTTCACTCTCAGTTCGAGGGACCTAAACTGAAGTTTAATTAGTTTTCTCCAGTGTATATACACATCAATTAAATTGATAGCATAGATTATGGCCTCAAAGAAAAATGGTCTAACTTCTGACTTGATGTCACAGCTTTTGCATCCCCTTCAGACTGAAACTTCATCATCTTCCACCTCATTCTCTGCCACCTAACAAACAAAATTCAAAAAATAATTAGCTCATTAAATTTCACCAAATGTTTATGCAACCAATTTGCAACAGTTTATGCTGGTGATGCTCCATTGATAATTTTGATTACAATAAGCTTTAATTACATATATTGATTCTAAATGTCTAAATTCATATTATCTTTGCTTCATACTGTCAACACTTTTGCCAGATAATGACAATTTAGGATGAAAGTGATTAAGAAAATTTTATAAAAGATGCATACGCTAGAATTTATAAATAAAGAAACTCAATTAAGAACACTAAAACTCTCATTGCGAAGTCACTAATTTTAACTTTGAAACAATGTCCCTTTTTTGCCACCCATATTTCTACTGAAACTCCAAATTTATGCAGCACTTCCACGATAAAACTGCAGCAACGTTTCATTCTTTTTTTTTTTCTTTTCTCTTTTTTTTGGTAAATAGAAACTGGAATTTTTTTTCCCCTCTTTTGGTCTTGTCAGAATGGCCATTTCTAACATGCATCAAAATGTGGATGCGGTGGTCCAACTACATGATGCTGGACAGCTTAGCATATTTCTATGAATTTCAATTTTATTACAAATTTGATTAGGATTCTTATTTCTTCAGAAAAAGATTTTATTTCTCTGATTTTAGAACTTGGTTATTCTTTTTCTTCATCAGTGGAATTGTGATCTATTTGTTATTTTAAGTAAGACTGCTCACAATATATAGGGACCTTATTTTCAAACTTATTGATTATTAAGAATAAAGATTTATCTTCCAATATTTTGTGTTTAAGTTTTCTTCTCATCTATCAGTTTCTCCCCTATACTCGTCAAATATCTCTACCCTCTGGTTTTGTGTTTCCTGTCATTACAAGCCCTTCATTGCTTTATGATACAGCTTCATTTAGACAAATGAGTCATAGACAGAGTTCACTGTTAAGATAAAGTCATACCATCTCTCCTAAGCAAAACCTAAATAGCTATACGTGACCCGTATCTAATGCACACATTTAGAAAGGCTTACATAATGCACCAGGAAATTTTGATCACAGAGAAATGTCAGCATTTAGCTCATCAATATTAAAGGTGTGAACCCATTTGTGACAGTACAAAGCAAGTTTTGAGTCCAAACAAAAAGCATGTAAGATATCATCCAAGACCAGAAAAATATATATGATTGTCAACATTCACAACTTGCTGCAAAAATGTGCATTGATGACAAAGTATTGTTTTCTTGTACATATTCATCGTACTGTTAATCACAAACAACACAAACCCTCCATGATGTTACAGATTCAAGATTTTTTGGTTGTAACAAATTAAGGGGCTCAGTACTGTTCAAAAAAAATTTGAATATTAATGGTGCTTTAAATTAGATAAGTTAATCAGACACTTGTACATGTCAGAGCTTGAAGAATCAGCTCAGATCGTCCATCCAGGTACCAATCACAGCTCAAAGTTAATAATTGGAGCACAAAACATAAATACCAACCTTGGCCTCATGTTCTCCTGCGCTTGCGTTGCCTGAGTTTATTGATGCTATTCACAGCATAAGCAATGGCCTCCTTTAATGTGGCTTTCCTTCCTTCTTTAAAATTCCAAAGCTCTGAAATCACGTATCTTCCACTTGGATTATATGCATTTAATTCATTCAGAGCTGTCGTAACAGCCATGTATATTTCCTCGCCCAACTCTTTAAGTTCTCGTATCTTCTCATCATCCTCATTTATAATTTCCTGCATGATGCAGGGACATTACATATAGGTCACATTTAAAACAACTTACAGCATTTAGAAGAAGAAAAACTATGGTTTTATCTGGAATCCAAAAAATAGAAAAGGATAAGACAAGAAAAACTATGTGAACTACTTCCAAGTACAGCATGAAAAGTTTGAGGAAATGAATTTTTTTAAAAACCAACACCCATCATCAAAGATCAGCACACACGCTTTATGAAAAAAATTAAAGAAGCTGATGATGAGAAAATCAAATTAAAATTACCAACTTTGCAAGCTCATCATGTTTCATGATTATGATCAATAGCAATCAAAACAAACTAAAAAAGATAACAACAATATAAGGTTAAAATGATAAACAAACAGCATACCTCAGTTCTACCTCCAACATTTATTATCTTGAATGGATGCCATTCCGAATTCTTCAAATTCTCTTGCCACAAGGAGCATAGAGTAGAGGCCTGCACCTGTGCCTCCTCAAGTGGAAACTTCTGTTTGCAGGCATTTTGAAACGGCTTTAGATCAATTTCCCCCAATCTTTTTATCCCAATATTTGTTCGAGCACTCAATAAATCATGAAAACCCTATAAAAAAAAATATATAAGTTATCTTTATGACATCATTTCTATTTTTTCCCCAAGCAAAAATGCCAATAAGAATCGAGAGTTCTGTTGAATACAAAACAATGTCTCTAAAGTACAGCAATTAGGGATGCCTGGATTAATTCTTTGCGAGCTTCTTGTAACTCATCATTGCTCTGGCGCTCTTTGGTGATAAGAGTTTGATTTAAAGACTCCATATCGCCCAAATCTTCAACTTTCTGATTCAATTCATCATTCATCTCTTTCATCTTGTTCTGAACTGCAGCATCATCCGCATCTCCAAGATGTTGCATCACCTGTAGTTTGCCTTTTAACTCTTCAATTTCCATTTCCAACTTCTGTTTAGCATGCAGCTGTTTTTCTAATTGGAGGATCTTGGCCAAGGCCTCTTCTTTATCCCTCTGAAAATTTTATAAAACTTAATAAATAAACTACAGAAACTGTATAGAAACAAATAAGTTTTGAAAAAAATGGGGAGAAATCAGCCAAAGCACATTGTTGGGCAGCACACCTTTTGCTCTTCAACTAGTCTTAACACATTCTCATCAGCCTTTTTCTGCTCGATGGAAGCCAGCTGAAGTGAGTTGTTCCTCTGATCATTCTATAACAAACAAAAAGACGGTCAGAATCAAACATAATGGTTTATTACAATTAATAATGATATTTTGTTTAGTCTATAGCATTTTAAAGGACATGAAATTGTACCAATTTTTTTTCTTCATCAAGCTTTTGCCTCTCACGCTCTGTTAACGCTTCACGCTTGTTCAATTGTTTGCTCCAGTTATCAAGTTTCTTCTTCTTAGTCTCTAAGTCATAACTGAGTTTCTCTTGTTCTTCTAGGATCCTTCGAACATTATCATGAGCAAGCCGCTGCATTTTTCTTGTTTCTGAGGACAATTCACCATCAATTTTATCATATCAAATCATGTGTGTGTGTATGTATGTTAAAAGGAAAGACATAACTTGGTAATTAAATCAGAAACTGGACAAACTTTCAACAAAAGCAAAATGTAGTCCGTCTTTCTCTTCAAGTATCCTGCTCAAAAACATAGTCTTCTCATGGTACCTATATTTTATTTCATCGAGAGTTTCATTTGTCTTGTCGATCTTACTTGCGAGGTCTGCAACAACATTGATTTTGTCCTTAGTTGTTTCTCGCTCAATATCATGTATTGTTCTTAACTTGCCTTCGTTATGAATATACTCCCCTATGGGCCCTTCAAAATTATTGTCATCTGCACGTGCAATCCATCCATATATCTTCGAGCCAGGGGATGTTTTTGGTACAACCCAATCTCTTTTACCATGACAATCATTCATAAAGGAATATTCAAATTCTCTTGCATTAACAAAACCATTCCAATCATTGTCGAATTTCAAAATAGCTTGAGAGCTCCGATCTCTTTCATTCCAAAAAGTCTGAACCTCTAAAGGTTTGAATCTAGAGAACTTCTTCAACAAGTTTCCACAATCACTTGAAGCTCCTCTGTCTTCGGAGTCAGTTACAATGTTGACAATGATTCCCATCCAAGGCCACACATAGAGATCCTCTTTCTCCGGGTTGGGTTTGACAGGCTGTGACACAACAGCTAATTGGGATTGATCAACATCACTAGCTAGGTCAATCTCCAAAAACTTCACCAGGGCTAGATGGTTTGCCTTTTGTTTTGCACTTCTGTTAGCAGATCCTTTACCCACTCCAGAAGCATGTTGAAGCAAGTCCTTGTACTTGTAGTCTTGCTTCTTCTTTCTTGCACAAAAGGGGCATCTTAAGGAGCCATTGACCTGTACTTTGTACTTCTCTGCCTTCAGCTCCTCATATGGTTTTTCCTTGTATTCATTGATCTCAGAATCACTAATATCCGACTCCTCATCAGAACTGTAGTCCATATCCATATCTACAAACATGACAAATAAATGTTAAAGACAGGATGAGTTTAGTAGACGCCCTGACTGAGGAATGACCAAGTACACATATAGCAGCACTTCTCTCATCACAAAAGCAAATTCACATATCCAAAACCAGTTAATTGTCTAAGTGTCATAGAATTAAATATATAATAAAAAATAAAAAGTAAAAAAGAGAGAGAGGTTATAAGTGCTTTTGAAGAAGCACTTGACAGGTGCTACTAAACACACCCAAGAATCTCAACTAAATAATTAAGAGAGAGAAAGTTTTATGAAAGAGAAGAAGGAGGCACGTGTTTCTAACAAAGCATTTGGTCATATTGAAGGAATTGGATTTTTATAAAATAAGTAAATATGCATTGCATTGTACTTGTCAAGACAAACATATGGAAACCACAACCTACCTGCAACACAAGATAAAAATCTTTGGATAAAAGAGCACTGACCCAACTCCTTGTATGGCCTCACTACAAACACCTTGGAATGCACATGATGTGGAACCCTACTTTCTTCAATATGTGAATTAATGTACATTGTGTACATTTGGTGGCCAAGAATATTAGGAGCTAATCAAAAGGTTTTTTTTTTTTTTCTTTTTTCCATTTGCGCACTATCAAGCAAATAAATTAATTACAACTAGCAAGACATCAATAACTCATCCTCTGTGCTTTTTATCTTAAGAGCTAATCAAAAACATAACTTGCGTAATGATACAATGCTACGCCACAGAGAATCAACCATCAACAGAAACAACCTTAGAATCACAAAACCCTTAACAATAAAAATCTACCCATCAACAAACAGATCCTCAATATCTAACCAAAGCATCAACCATCTTCAAGTTCGCAACATAAAAAACAAAACAAAAAGAAGGCCGAATGTACAAACATAAGATTCTAGATTCTATGTTAAGGGAAACAACAATGTACCAGGAGGAGAAGGCAAAGAAGAGACTTTTGAGAGTAAAAAGTAGTCTCAATTACCATCATCAAAGAAGCCACAGGATCAAGAGTGTTAGTGCCGTTACTATGCTAAAGAGTCTCCATGTCCATGACGCCTTAACAAAACCAATTTAAAAAGAAAAAAAAAAAAAAAAAAAACAGAGACAAAAACCCAGAAACGGGATGATAGGGTTTTGATTTCTTTGTCTGTAGTTGGACATTTTTTAAATATAATAAGGTTTAGTAAATTTTTCCGCTTTCATTTAAGAAACATCATTCAAACACATCAACAAATATTACAAAAATCTATCTTCATTTCCAGAAAAGCAAATAGCTGAACAAATCAAACAATCAGGCGCACTCCCTCTTCTTCCGCAAGCATGCACTCAAACACAATAAACCCATTCCTAACAGACACTTAACGGAACCCTAACTCCGTCAGCAAGCGGAGACTAAGCGCAACATTACAAAACTCATGAGCCACATTGAAGCTAGTTGTCAAGAAAACGATGAATCCAGCTTACATTCTAATAAAGTTACGATGCAATCAAATAAATATCAAGTGAACAACAGCAAATCGAAAGCAATTCTAGGTTCGTAGTTACCTGCTGAGCTTGAGAGAGAAAGTGAGGGAGGGAAGAGTGCGCACTTCACTCCACTCTCTTCCCTTGAGTGTCTAACCTGTGCTTTTTTGTTATTTTACGGTTTTTACATATCAAAGGGGTGTGCAAGAGATGATTCTCTGTGTCAATGTTTACGATACCGATTACAAAAGTCAAATATCACATCACACGCTTGTCATTGTAAATGACCTCGGACATGACCCTTTTTAGGGATGCCCACAAACTGGGTCAGGCGACATTTGTCATCCTCATCCCATTAAAAACTGGGCCGGGATGGTGCCGTCCCCGTTCCATTCTTGATTTATTCCCCCCGAATTCTGTATTCAAAATGGGGATGAGCGTTTCCCCGAATTAGGAAATCTCTACAAAATATTTTGAATTTTAATCATGTTAAGGAATATTATTTGCACAAAAACAGATTTAAGACATATAATTGTTATATTTTTCAAATTATTAATATCTTTAAATTGAAAATTAAAAATATGTATGTTATATTACTTCGTTCAGACCAAATTCTGCCTTAAATTGATTTTGAGAACAAAGAATTACCCCTATCCTCGGATCGAAATAAATTTGGAGGTTAAAACTTGCCTCTATTCCTACCCATCGAAATGCCCCTGTGACACTCATCTTATAGAAATTTGGCCATCTCTAATATTATTTTTTCTGTTAATAATGACTATTAAAATTACATTTTCATCCTTAAATTATATACAATATTTTATTATATATTTCGAACTTCTATAACAAGTCAGTTTGTCATTTACCACACATGCCAACACTAGATTAAAAACTTCATGTAATTAACTAAACTGTTAAAGAATTTTGGATATGCACGTACATAAATGATAGGATTAATAATGCACGTACATAAACTTCATGTAATTCAATAATTTGTGAACCAAAAAAAATTCCACCAATCTTGGCCGTTCAATTGTGGATAGAGTGCGGTATTTAGATCAAATGGAAGCGAGGCGGGGAGACAATAGTAGTGTTAGTGTGGGTTGGGCGCAAGTAATCGACAGACAGAGGCTAATTTCGAACACGTGGCACGTGAAATGATTTGATTTGTTCTCGGAATTGAAAATGAGTCAATGATTGACCCGTCGAAAACCGAGGGGAGAAATCAGAAATGACTGAAGAAAGAGGGAGGGTCCGGTTCATGTTTTGCTAGTCCGACCGTGATGTCTTTTTTTTTTTCCCTGTTTTCTTTAAATAATTTAAATTAGTTGGATTGATTACATTCATTAAAGTGAAAAACAATAATACCAAATAATCTTTAGAATATTACCGGGAAGTTGAATAAAAAAATTAGGTACAGACGTAGTACTATTCTTAAATTATTTGTGTTAAAGAAATAACTAGTTATTATGCAAATGAAACACTATGTAAGCATAACACTTATTGTTTGTATTGTTTTGTAAGAAGCAAGGGAGAGGTTGACGGGAACTCACGAGGGAGTATTTTAAAGAACCTAAAACTAGAATTGCTTGCTACAATCTTACCATTTCAAGAAACGTTTTCATATTAATACATGAATTTAACTTCTTAAAATAGTAGATTGCATTGAAATAATTTTTTTATTTTTATTTTTATATTTATATTCTTAATCTGTGTTAACTAGAATCATTTAGCTAATATTAATGACAATTGATAATTCATAATAAGATTGGCTTCAATTTTTTATATCCAAAAGTTTTGGGTATAGTAAAATTAGCTTAGCGACTATTGAAAAATATATATCAGAAAAATTAATATAAAAGGTTGATTAATAGTTTTGTGTCTCAAAAAAGCAAAGAAAATGAAATTGTAATAAGATACTTTTTTTACAAGAATTTTCAATAATAAAATTTGTTTATGAAAAATGTTCACAAGATAATATCAAAAGTACTCTTGAGTTTTGATATAATTTTAGAAAAAAATAACCGTATATTTTTTTATTAATCATACTATTGAAGTTGCCTTAAAATCACTATCTAATATTTTCTATTAAGAAATAGACTGATATACATGGGTAATATCAAAATTTCATACTAAACAAATTAACATTCCAATTCAACATCATTAAATTACTTAATTAATTAATAAAAATCAAAGACAAAAAAATCAAAGACAAAAAAAATCCGATCAACACACCACCATCCCAAAACTCCCACTCATGCCACACACACCACCATCCCAAAACACCCACTCACCACTAGCACCAAACACATCCATCTCAACTCTATTAACCAAAGTATAAATCAATCAAATTAAAAAGAAAAATGTATTAAAAAACATACAAGCAAACTTGGTTGGTTGTCTACCACAACCCAGAACAAGTTAATTAGAAGCAACATCCACCTCGATGAATTATCATCCATTGCCCATCCTCTGATAGCTCTTGGCCGCCACCGAATGTCCAAAGAACAACCAAAAGCCAGCATCTGCCGTTGCTGCTAAACAAAAAATAATAATTTGTATCTCAAAAGGCCAAAAAAAAAAAGAAGTTAATGAAATATTTTTACTACAAGAATTTTCAATAATAAACATTGTTTCATATGAAATATTATAATTAAAAAAGAGTAATGCTACTCTTACAAACTACTTATACAAACTCATCCTTACAAACTGGCGTGATATAATATGATTTGATAAATAAATGTTGTGATTTGATAAATACATATTAATAATAAATGACATTAATTAATATGGTTGATGTAACCATCATATGTATGTGTGAGTTTGTATAAATAGTTTGTATGAGTAGCATTACTCATTAAAAAATAAGCATGTTACATATTTTTTATTGAGTAATTCTATTCTTACAAACTATATATACAGACTGATGTGTCATGATTTGATTAGAGGAGTGAATTTTTAAATTTTAGTTACATTAATTAATAAAGATGATGTAAGAATTATTCAATGATATCATATAAGTTTGTATTGTTAGTATGTAAGAGTAGTACCCCTATTTTTTTTTTAATTTTTTTTGGTTCCAATATCATTGCACTGGCTATGCTGTTAAAATCTAGTGCTGACCTATTTCATTGTTGAAGAAGTCTTTTAGTTGATCGAGTCTTAAGTTATTTAAGGTGTTTTTGTTTTAGTCATCAGTTTGTTGTTTATATGCTTAGTGTTTGAAATCTTTTAGGATCCAGTTATGCTAGTCAGTTGATATACAACTAGTATAAATTATAGTCCTTGCGCAACTTTAAGAATATAAGACAGTAACTTTGATACTCTGTTTTCTCATTATTTATTCTTCGCTGTGCAATACAAAGTACTGCTTTTCTTTGATGTTTTATTTTTAAATTACTTGTAATTTTCGTCATGGTATCAAAACCAGGTTGCTAGTGAGTGAAGTTGACAATTAAGGTTTTTTTTTTTTACCTTGGCTGGTTGACACGTTCTCTGCTGATTCAAGATGAGTAAATCTGATGGCCTTTCTCAAGTTATTTTTGACAAGCTGGTTGGTAACAATTGAAGCTATTGGAAGCTTTGTATGGAAGCTTATTTACAAGGGCAGGATCTATGGGAGTTCAAGGACTACATTAAGCATGTACGTGATGAAACATCACCAAAGGAAGTGTGATAGAGACTTGAAAGGTTGTTCCCTCAGAAGAATACGATGGGACTACAATTTTATAGAATGAACTTGCTGGGATGACTCAAGGTAATCTCTCAATTTTAGAATATTTTTCGAAGGTTAAAAATCTCTGTTCTGAAATTCAGAATTGGATATGGGGGAGCCCATTAGTGAAACATGTTTGCGTCACTCGTGTTTTACGAGAAGAATTTATGCCATTCATCTCTCAGTGCAAGGGTGGGCAAAACAACCATCCATCATCGAATTGGAAAATTTGCTCTCAAATCAGGAAGCATTGGTGAAACAAATGGTTAGCAAATCGTTTTCTCTAGTGGATGATGTTCTCTACAGCAAAAATCAGAGGAAAAATGGTTCCTCTTCTTCCAAGAATGCTTCAAGTAATGGCTTTACTATTGATGGAGATAGAGCAAGTAATCTCAAAACTTGTTACGGATGTGGAAAACTGGGGCATTTTAGCCATGATTGTCGTGTGAAGCTGATATGTTCTCGGTATGCAAATGAGGCCATACAAAGTCAAATTGTCGAACAAAACTTGTGACGATAATGCAAATGCTGACCATGGACTTGAAGCTCTTGATGGTGAACCAAAATGGGAGCAGTGTTTTCACCATTGAAGTTATTGATAAACCAAAAAATATGGCCCTTGTTCTGCACCGGATTGATGCAAAAACTGATGTTACCAATCTCATTAACTGCAAGAAGGAGTGGGTCATTGACTTGAGTGGTATTTGTTTAAATCACTTAACACTTTTTAGATCTAAACACTTTTTATGACTTAATTTATACCACTTAATAAGATGTTTGTTTGCTCTTTTACATGCCACTTAAAAAAAGTGATAAGGGAAGATTTTAACTTTAATATGAGTTTTTTATCCTTATTGAAATGTAAAATGTTTATGCTATATTTATTACAATCCTATAAAAATTAAATAGTTAATAAACTTAAATCAATATTCTTTTTTATTTAAATAATTAATATTATTTTTGTTACAAACCTTTAAAAAATAAATATTTACTAAAATTATTTTTGTTACCTCTTCTTCTGTAGTTTCAGCAGTTGCATAGCCTACAGCCTATATGTACCATAATCACAATATGGGTAGTTGTAGACCCAGCAGCTCTGGGGAACAATGTCGTCAGTTTATCACAAGTGAAAATATTGTGCCCTTCTCTCATCGCGTAAGGATGAATTGAAGAGAGTAAGCGGATGCATTTGATCTTCACGCTTCAAAGTTATAAACATGTCAGCACCACCAACATGAAGGTCATACCCACAAATGGAGCAATGTTAAGCAAGAGCAGTCCCATAATCACCACTGGCATCACGAGTGAACCTACCAATGCTGTAAGGTGGAGAGGATAAGCAGCTGAGATGGTGCTCAGGATGGAACTTGTGTGGAAGGTCTAATGGCAATTCAAGCATGACATGTAAAGCAAGCAAGACACAGTCAGACTTAACGCATTCATAAGCTGATGAATTCAGAACGTCCAAATCACAGCCAGAGCAAATTATTTCATCTTCCTCTTTAGCTTCAAATGAAGGCAAGCAAAAGCATTCTCTTCTTTTCTCTTTCTCAGTGTTCATCTATGCTTGTCATGGCTAATGCATATATATTACAGAAATATACCTCTAAGAAGGGGGCAGGTTATTTTTGCAAATTTTTTATGTACTATAGTTATTTAGTTGTTAATATTAGAATGTATTTCTTTTAGTAAGCAACTTGGAGCTTAGTTTACTTTTGGATCTAAATCAAGCTAATGGTAAACACATCGTAAACCTCACTTTCTCACTTTGATTATGCTATATATGAAATTGGTGCTTCTACTTGGCCAGCTTAACTAATTAAAGACATGCCATATCATGGCACACTTAACTTGCCGCCGTTCTTTATTGGTTGTAAACTTGTCCTAATAGAATCTTCAACAACAACAATAATCCTTCCTTGTATTGGAATGCAAATTGTTGGGCAATAGTGCTTCTCTGATTGAGGAGAGGCTGACTTTTCTGTTGAAATGCATAAAAGCTTACTTACTATTCAAGATAGATCAAACGCCCTACTTTTCTTCCCAATATTATTGTTTAAATGGGTTTTGAATCAAGACATGTCTTAAATAATGGAAATAATTTTTTAGGGAAATTTTCAAGATCTGCGGGCCTTTTTTTTTTTTTTAAAGCCTTGGCACATAAAATTTTTAGCCAAATAGCCTCCGCTCCCATATTTTTATACTATTGACTATAATACCCCTCGTATATAACTCTCTCTAACCAACACTAACAACCATCATTACACACACACACACACACTCTCTCTCTCTCTCTCTAACTCCTTCTAAATGAAAACTAACTTAAAATCAAATCAAGTAAGCTTATACAACAATCTAAACATTGTATTCTACCATTTGAGCATAAAAAAAAGCCAAAAATCGAGTTTATAAAGCTTTGGAGAGGTAATGTTCTCTCTAAACTAACCTCAAACGAATTTATTTATATTGTTTAGCTCCATTTTTCCTTTGAAATTCATCCCACATGTGTAGAAATAGATGAATAATGGTTGGAATAGAGCTATTTAGGTAGTTTTATCATATTGGTGTCTAAAAATCGTGCTTTTAGCTGTTTCTCTCGAACTTATTATTACCGGTCATCAAATTCGACAATTCGGTTCAAATTCGATAGTTCGATTATTGATTGGTCGAACCATCATCGAACTTATGTCTAACCATCAAATTATGATCAAATTTGTACATTATTGTCGAAGTATTGTCGAACCTTTGGTCAAATTATTGAATTTTTGTTGAATGGATTCGATTATTTGATTATTTGTTTGTCCTGTTGTCGAATTTTTTGGTAGAACGGCTTTGTTGGTTGATTTTTGAGGCTTTTTTTTGGCTTTTCAATGTATTTTCACTAATTTGTGGACATGTTTGACTGCACAAATGGATAATATTGGATTTACATTATTCTATGGTAGGAATTGGGAGGTGTTAGCTAGCTGTGAGCATATTTACATGGGTGGAGAGGGTTTCCCATTATGGTTGCCAAGACATATATATTACCAAGACTTTTTGCAATTGATATGTGATACGATTGGATTAGACAATCGGTGAATAAAGCTAAGGTTCGTTGCCATGTTGAATATATTCGTTCTGTTAGGCCTCTCCCAATCCAAACTGAGTGGGCTATAGTTTTTTGGTTGAAGACAGTTTGAAACATCCTTCTGAATACACAACTTTATATGTTAAGGTTGAGTATTGTGTTAGGCAAACATTGAAACCATAGTCTATTAAACTAGGAACATTTTTCCAATCACAACAACATATGGATGTTTTTATGAACACCTCAGATGTTGGAGGTAACAGTCATGGTAACATTGTAAGTAATGTTGTAGGTGATGGTACTATTGAAGGTCTTTTTTAAGGAGGTAGTGTTCTTAGTTGTGTAGTCTATCATGATATTGGACTAACAAATGGTGATGCTCACCACCTCGATAGCATCAAAGAATGAGCATTTGATGATGTTTCAAGAGTAAAAGATAGTTATCAAGAAGAAATAGTTGAAGAAGATAATGTTAAAGATGATACTGCAAATGAGTGTACACTTGATAAATTCTTTGGTAGAAGTGATGGTGATGGTGACGATAATGATGAGTCAGATTTTCATTTGGCATTAGATGAACAAATTTCACATAACCACAATGTCGTTGATTCGATACTAGAAAGAGTTAAGGATGTGTTTACATTCATGCCTTCAAAACCAACTTCCACGATCCATGTGTTGGAAAACATGCAGGAAATTGATAATCGGTAAAGTCAAGCGCATCATGTATTTTCTCACAAGATAGCGCTTTGTCACAAGGTGGTAAACTTCGCATTTCATCATAATTTTGAGTTCAAGGTAACGAGATCAACTAAAACCCAATTTGAAGTGGATAGTCATGAAAAAACTTGCAAATGACATTTGAGAGCAACAAACGTTAAAGACATTGATTACTTCCAAGTTAGGGTTTTCAACAATGCCCATCCATGTGAAGGTGTAAGTTTACATCCAAACCATAAGCAAGAAAGCCCACAACTAATTGGGGCTCATATCAAAGAGAAATTTATCGACGTCTAAAGAATATTTTGACCATTCGCAATAATTGAGAATGTTCAGAAGGACTTGCACATTACCATTAGTTATCAGAAGACATTAAGGGCGAAAGAGGCTATCTTAAACTAACTTCATAAAACTGTTAAGGAGTCATTTGCACTATTGCCGTCATACTTCTCCATGATAAAATCAACAAATCATGGTACAATCGCTAAATCTGACGTGGATAATGACAATCGCTTCAAGTATTTCTTCATGGCATTAGGGGCATCTATTACTAGATTCATGTGTTTGATTAGGCTTGTTTTTACTATTGATGACAGCTTCTTGACCGAAAAATATCGAGGCACCGTATTCATGACATCGTGTATAGATGGCAACAACCAAATATTCCCTCTAGCTATCACATTTCGACAATCAAAAAATGATGAGTCTTGGTGTTGATTCATGTCGAGACTCTAGGGTTGTGTTGGACATATCCCAAATCTTGTTATCATCTATGATCATCATAGAAACATCGAAAAGGCAGTATCTACCATCTTTCTTGATGTGGTATTTGAGATTTGTCTGCATTATCTTGAATGTAACTTGAATTTCAAGTTTAAGGATAAGTACCTAGCCCCTGTCTATTTCAATGTATCCAAAGCTTACCAGCAAACTAAGTTTGATCATTCTTTTAATCAAGTTGAGGGCATAAATATAAGGGTTGTTGACTATTTGAAACATGTAGATGTTTAAAGATAGGCATGGTGTCACTTTCCTGATTATAGGTTCAACATCATGACCTCAAATATTGTTGCATCTATGAACAATAGAATAAAAAAGGCAAAGAACTTATGTATCACTTTGATTCATGAATTCAATTGAGCGGTATGTTTTGAGACAGTATATCGGGTGTGCTTATCAAAATGTAATGTGTTACACTTATATTCATTTTATTGTAGGTTTTATGGGACAAGTTCCACAAGAGAAGGATTGTTAACATAAACTCCATCACGACATTAACAAAGTGGACAAAGGACTTGTTGAAAAAGAGGAAAGATGAGTCCGATGGACTTTAAGTTGCTCCAATTTGTAGACAATTATATCAAGTGTACTTAGGTACTACGGTCGATGTTGTGTTTCTGAATGTAAGGACATGTATTTGTAGAGACTTGATTTGGATCAAATTTTGTGTACTCATGCTGTCACAACCTATCGTTCTATTAGATTAAAGATGGTTATGCCCTACTGTGACTCAAAGTACACAAACGAATATTTGATGCTCGCATATGCATTACCTATGGTTCTGGTTAGGATGAGCAAGGATTAGATGGTACTAGACGATCTGAAGGCATAGGTTGTACTCCCGTCCGTCACTTGTACATAGGCTAGACAGCTCTATGCATAGCATATCCTATCTATAAGAGAGACAATTAGATAGTATACATATAGGCGATGTAGGGGTAATGGGTACAACAACAGAAATGTAAGAATCTTGTACCCCTCCATTCAACGGCAAGTGTAGATAAAGCCGGACCATCCAGCGCGGCTGTATATGGTTGTTAGCATATTTCTTTAGTTTTCATTCTTCACTTAATTATGTATTGTTACAACTTTATATATTGTTACTCATTTGGTGCAATTAGCATTTATATCCATTTGCTTAAAAAAAATGAGCATTGATATAGTGTTTGCAACTTTTGAGCTATTGAATCAATTTAATTAAAAGTGTACAATATGCAACTAAAAAAGTAACCATATCATAACATAGTTTACACAGTCAAATAGCTCTAATATCGAATAAATACTACAAATGGAAATGAAGACACGCACCACAAAATATCTTATCCTTCGGTTACCTATCCAAGCTATAAGTCCAAAATGTATCAGTGTGATCCATAACCCTAAATGTCAAATCCTCAATGCCATTTGTAGTCTCAGTGTTGCCTTGTCAACATATGCAATCACACTTAACCCAACTCCTAACCTAAGAAGCTTGATGTATATAGCACAAAACACTTCATAAAAAGCATTGATCGCATGCTACTAGGGGATATGCTCCGTAGATCGAAAGAGCGCAAATGGAGTAGTTTCGTGAGATACATCTGTGCAGTCAAAGAATTGCGTAGCCGTCTCTATTAGATGAGGTGGGAGGACTATGATGGGCATGCAGTAATCAATTACCTTTTGATGTTCTGCTAGATCCTCAGGTATTTGTGAATCGTAAAGAACCACCTCTCTATCATTAAAAGAAATTTGCGCCAGTACCTAATGTTGACCTTTTACATTCATTGAAAAACGTATAATAATTCAAACAGTTATAATACATAATATAATGGAAGTACGACCTATATAGTTAACATCGGACTAACAAAATCCATCGCTCATATTGAGGTCTTTTGTCCAAGTTTTATGTATTTACAGTTTTCCCAAATCCTATGAATCCCTAAACATATATATCTCTCTACAAAACAAAATCATAACTCTTCTAACCATAATCACCTTGAAAAAAATAAAAAAAATTAACATTCAATCTAAAAAATAATCAAAAGATAACGTACCTAAATTAGATGAGTTACTTCACCCCCTGCAACTTCCTCTCAAACTGAAATGATTTCTCTATACAGATTAGAATACAAGGAGTAGTAATGGAAGATCAATGGACGTGCTATGTGTATATTGCTTTGTAAACGTCACAATGATGGAGGAGGAAGGAGACAAAGTCATTTTTCAAATGGTTATTGAAGGTTTTATGAGGGTGAGGGCATTTTAGTAATTCCAAGAGGGAACGCTAGTTGACTAAAAATTTTTTGTGCCAAGGCTAAAAATAAAAAAGGCATACTTGAAAATTTCCCAATTTTTTTATAACTAAAGATGCTTTTGGCAGGATCTTAGTTCAGCTCATCCAAGCTACATTGCAAAAGAGGGCAGCAATTAACTAAATAAATCATGATACATACCCATAATTCTCGCAGTAAATTTTCTTTTTTGTTTTCTTTCTTTCATTCTTCGGGCCTTGCTCTGTATCTATTCTCTGCTCACCAACTGCAATTATCAACAAGGTATCCCAGCTATGGAGTGGATAAAATCAAAGAGACTTTAATTAAAGAAAAGTTGGGGAGCTGAAGGTACAGAGTTGGCTTTCCACTCTCCATGTACCTAAGCAACATTTTATTAAGCAGGAAGTTCTCCTATAATTTCTTCTGTCTTACTTTTGTAAAGAGTTTGACTTTTCTGTTGGTGATTAATTTACCATTGCTTCCCTCCCAAGTCTCCGCTGAGAAATCAAGTTCTCCATTTAAGTGGCTGAGGATAACATCGAAATGAAATGCCGTTAATGGCTATTATATTAACATTACATGTCACTGAAAATTGTTCAGAATTAGTTATCTTGTATTTAGAATATGAAATTTTGTAGCCGCATATTCGAGTGATTAACAGCAGACATCGTCAGGTTCTTCAAGTCACCATATCAAAATCACATCAAAATTCCTCCTCTTGCCATAAATTTTCTAGAAACAATTAATATATGACTTTTTTCTTATAAAAAAGAATTCTAGATGAACACAGACCAAAAAAGGTATCCAAAGAAACATTAGCTAAGTACTATCTCGACGAAGCACTTAAAAATATCTTTGCAAGAAACACTTAAAAGTTATAAAAGTACTACCAAAATTCTGTTCCTTAAGCGATCATTTAACCGATCCTCTACCAAAGTGTCACTGAACGTCATGACATTACTGAAACATGCCAGTCATCCTAGTGTGTGCACTTCTGCTGCTTGCATTATCCATAAACAGAGGACCGATCCAGTGAAAATTCACTACATTGAGAACGAAATCAAAGATAAACTGAATATCAAGTGTTCAGAATTCCAGACAATAAAGCATCTTGAAATTCACTCTCAGTTCGAGGGACCTAAACTGAAGTTTAATTAGCTCTCTCCAGTGTATATACACATCAATTAAATTGATAGCATAAATTATGGCCTCAAAGAAAAATGGTCTAACTTCTGACTTGATGTCACAGCTTTTGCATCCCCTTCAGACTGAAACTTCATCATCTTCCATCTCATTCTCGGCCACCTAACAAACAAAATTCAAAGAATAATCAGCTCATTAAATTTCACCAAATGTTTATGCAACCAATTTGCAACAGCTTATGCTGCTGATGCTCCATTGATAATTTTGATTACAATAAGCTTTAATTACATATATTGATTCTAAATGTCTAAATTCATATTATCTTTCCTTCATACTGTCAACACTTTTGCCAGATAATGACAATTTAGGACAAAAGTGATTAAGAAAATTTTATAAAAGATGCATACACTAGAATTTATAAATAAAGAAACTAAATTAAGAACACTAAAACTCTCATTGCGAAGTCACTAATTTTAACTTTGAAACAATGTCCCTTCTTTGCCACCCATATTTCTTCTGAAACTCCAAATTTATGCAGCACTTTCATGATAAAACTGTAGTAACGGTTCATTCTCTGTTCTCTTTTTTTTTTTCTTTTTTTTTTTGTAAATAGAAACGGGAATTTTTTTCCCCTCTTTCGGTCTTGTCAGAATGGCCATTTCTAACATGCATCAAAATGTGGACGCGGTGGTCCAACTACATGAAGCTGGACAGCTTAG
The DNA here is from genome assembly GCA_013180625.2 of Boswellia sacra. Classification (NCBI taxonomy): domain Eukaryota; kingdom Viridiplantae; phylum Streptophyta; class Magnoliopsida; order Sapindales; family Burseraceae; genus Boswellia; species Boswellia sacra. Next base: position 987,054 of record SNVD02001637.1, read on the forward strand.
CATATTTCTATGAATTTCAAGTTTATTTACAAATTTGATTAGGATTCTTATTTCTTCAGAAAAAGATTTTATTTCTCTGGCTTTAGAACTTGGTTATTCTTTTTCTTCAGTGGAATTGTGATCTATTTGTTATTTGAAGTAAGACTGCTCACAATATATAGGGACCTTATTTTCAAACTTATTGATTATTAAGAATAAAGATTTATCTTCCAATATTTTTTGTTTTAAGTTTTCTTCTCATCTATCAGTTTCTCCCCTATACTCGTCAAATATCTCTACCCTCTGGTTTTGTGTTTCCTGTCATTACAAGCCCTCCATTGCTTTATGATACAGCTTCATTTAGACAAATGAGTCATAGACAGAGTTCACTGTTAAGATAAAGTCATAACATCTCTCCTAAGCAAAAGCTAAATAGCTGTACATGACCAGTATCTAATGCACACATTTAGAAAGGCTTACATAATGCACCAGGAAATTTTGATCACAGAGAAATGTCAGCATTTAGCTCATCAATATTAACGGTGTGAATCCATTTGTGACAGTACAAAGCAAGTTTTGAGTCCAAACAAAAAGCATGCAAGATATCATCCAAGACCAGAAAAATACATATGATTGTCAACATTCATAACTTGCCGCAACAATGTGCATTAATGACAAAGTATTGTTTTCTTGTACATATTCATCGTACTGTTAATCACAAACAACACAAACCTCCCATGATGTTACAGATTCAAGATTTTTTGGTTGTAACAAATTAAGGGGCTCAGTACGGTTCAAAAAAAAAAATTTGAATATTAATGGTGCTTTAAATTTAGAAGATAATTTTGATAAGTTAATCAGACACTTGTACATGTCAGAGCTTGAAGAATCAGTTCAGATCGTCCATCCAGGTACCAATCACAGCTAAAATTTAATAATTGGAGCACAAAACATAAATACCAACCTTGGCCTCATGTTCTCCTGCGCTTGAGTTGCTTGAGTTTATTGATGCTATTCACAGCATAAGCAATGGCCTCCTTTAATGTGGCTTTCCTTCCTTCTTTAAAATTCCAAAGCTCTGAAATCACATATCTTCCACTTGGATTATATGCATTTAGTTCATTCAGAGCTGTCGTAACAGCCATGTATATTTCATCGCCCAACTCTTTCAGTTCTCGTATCTTCTCATCATCCTCATTTATAATTTCCTGCATGATGCAGGGCCATTACATATAGGTCACATTTAAAACAACTCACTGAATTTAGAAGAAGAAAAACTATGGTTTTATCTGGAATCCAAAAAATAGAAAAGGATAAGACAAGAAAAACTATGTGAACTACTTCCAAGTGCAGCATGAAAAGTTTGAGGAAATGAATTTTTTTAAAAACCAACACCCATCATCAAAGATCAGCACACACGCTTTATGAAAAAAATTAAAGAAGCTGATGATGAGAAAATCAAAATTAAAATTACCAACTTTGCAAGCTCATCATGTTTCATGATTATGATCAATAGCAATCAAAACAAAATAAAAAAGATAACAACAATATAAGGTTAAAATGATAAACAAACAGCATACCTCAGTTCTACCTCCAACATTTATTATCTTGAATGGATGCCATTCCGAATTCTTCAAATTCTCTTGCCACAAGGAGCATAGAGTAGAGGCCTGCACCTGTGCCTCCTCAAGTGGAAACTTCTGTTTGCAGGCATTTTGAAACGGCTTTAGATCAATTTCCCCCAATCTTTTTATCCCAATATTTGTTCGAGCACCCAATAAATCATGAAAACCCTATCAAAAAAAATATATGTTATCTTTATGACATCATTTCTATTTTTTCCCCAAGCAAAAATGCCAATAAAAATTGAGAGTTCTGTCGAATACAAAACAATGTCTCAAAGTAAAGCAATTAGGGATGCCTGGATTAATTCTTTGCGAGCTTCTTGTAACTCATCATTGCTCTGGCGCTCTTTGGTGATAAGAGTTTGATTTAAAGACTCCATATCGCCCAAATCTTCAACTTTCTGATTCAATTCATCATTCAACTCTTTCATCTTGTTCTGAACTGCAGCATCATCCGCATCTCCAAGATGTTGCATCACCTGTAGTTTGCCTTTTAACTCTTCAATTTCCATTTCCAACTTCTGTTTAGCATGCAGCTGTTTTTCTAATTGGAGGATCTTGGCCAAGGCCTCTTCTTTCTCCCTCTGAAAATTTAATAAAACTTAATAAATAAACTACAGAAACTGTATAAAAACAAATAAGTTTTGAAAAAAATGGGGAGAAATCAGCCAAAGCACATTGTTGGGCAGCACACCTTTTGCTCTTCAACTAGTCTTAACACATTCTCATCAGCCTTTTTCTGCTCAATGGAAGCCAGCTGAAGTGAGTTGTTCCTCTGATCATTCTATAACAAACAAAAAGAGGGTCAGAATCAAACATAATGGTTTATTACACTTAATAATGATATTTTGTTTAGTCTATAGTATTTTAAAGGACATGAAATTGTACCATTTTTTTTTCTTCATCAAGCTTTTGCCTCTCACGCTCTGTTAACGCTTCACGCTTGTTCAATTGTTTGCTCCAGTTATCAAGTTTCTTCTTCTTAGTCTCTAAGTCATAACTGAGTTTCTCTTGTTCTTCTAGGATCCTTCGAACATTATCATGAGCAAGCCGCTGCATTTTTCTTGTTTCTGAGGACAATTCACCATCAATTTTATCATATCAAATGTCGTGTGTGTGTGTATGTATGTTAAAAGGAAAGACATAACTTGGTAATTAAATCAGAAACTGGACAAACTTTCAAGAAAAGCAAAATGTAGTCTGTCTTTCTCTTCAAGTATCCTGCTCAAAGACATAGTCTTCTCATGGTACCTATATTTTATTTCATCGAGAGTTTCATTTGTCTTGTCGATCTTACTTGCGAGGTCTGCAACAACATTGATTTTGTCCTTAGTTGTTTCTCGCTCAATATCATGTATTGTTCTTAACTTCCCTTCGTTACGAATATACTCCCCTATGGGCCCTTCAAAATTATTGTCATCTGCACGTGCAATCCATCCATATATCTTCGAGCCAGGGGATGTTTTTGGTACAATCCAATCTCTTTTACCATGACAATCATTTATAAAGGAATTTTCAAATTCTCTTGCATTAACAAAACCATTCCAATCATTGTCGAATTTCACAATAGCTTGAGAGCTCCGATCTTTTTCATTCCAAAAAGTCTGAACCTCTAAAGGTTTGAATCTAGAGAACTTCTTCAACAAGTTTCCACAATCACTTGAAGCTCCTGTGTCTTCGGAGTCAGTTACAATGTTGACAATTATTCCCATCCAAGGCCACACATAGAGATCCTCTTTCTCCGGGTTGGGTTTGACAGGCTGTGGCACAACAGCCAATTGGGATTGATCAACATCACTAGCTGGGTCAATCTCCAAAAACTTTGCCAGAGCAAGATGGTTTGCCTTTTGTTTTGCACTTCTGTTAGCAGATCCTTTACCCACTCTAGAAGCATGTTGATGCAAGTCCTTGTACTTGTAGTCTTGCTTCTTCTTTCCTGCACAAAAGGGGCATCTTAAGAAGCCATTGACCTGTACTTTGTACTTCCCTGCCCTCAGCTCCTCATATGGTTTTTCCTTGTATTCATTGATCTCAGAATCACTAATATCCAACTCCTCATCAGAACTGTAGTCCATATCCATATCTACAAACATGACAAATAAATGTTAAAGACAGGATGAGTTTAGTAGACGCCCTGACTGAGGAATGACCAAGTACACATATAGCAGCACTTCTCTCATCACAAAAGCAAATTCACATATCCAAAACCAGATAATTGTCTAAGTGTCATAGAATTAAATATATAATAAAAAATAAAAAGTAAAAAAGAGAGAGAGATTATAAGTGCTTTTGAAGAAGCACTTGACAGGTGCTACCAAACACACCCAAGAATCTCAACTAAATAATTAAGAGAGAGAAAGTTTTATGAAAGAGAAGAAGGAAGCACGTGTTTCTAACAAAGCATTTGGTCATATTGAAGGAATTGGATTTTTATAAAATAAGGAAATATGCATTGCATTGTACTTGTCAAGACAAACATATGGAAACCACAACCTTACCTGCAACACAAGATAAAAAATCTTTGGATAAAAGAGCACTGACCCAACTCCTTGTATGGCCTCACTACAAACACCTTGGAATGCACATGATGTGGAACCCTAGTTTCTTCAATATGTGAATTAATGTACATTGTGTACATTTGGTAGCCAAGAATATTAGGAGCTAATCAAAAGGTTTTTTTTCTTTTTTCTTTTTTCCATTTGCGCACTATCAAGCACATAAATTAATTACAACTAGCAAGACATCAATGACTCATCCTCTGTGCTTTTAATCTTAAGAGCTAATCAAAAACCTAACTTGCGTAATGATACAATGCTACGCCACAGAGAATCAACCATCAACAGAAACAACCTTAGAATCACAAAACCCTTAACAATAAAAATCTACCCATCAACAAACAGATCCTCAATATCTAACCAAAGCATCAACCATCTTCAAGTTCGCAACATAAAAAACAAAACAAAAAGAAGACCGAATATACAAACATAAGATTCTAGATTCTATGTTAAGGGAAACAACAATGTACCAGCAGGTGAAGGCAAAGAAGAGACTTTTGAGAGTAAAAAGTAGTCTCAATTACCATCATCAAAGAAGCCACCAGATCAAGAGTGTTAGTGCCGTTACTATGCTAAAGAGTCTCCATGTCCATGACGCCTTAACAAAACCAATTAAAAAAAAAAAAAAGAGACAAAAACCCAGAAACAGGGATGACAGGGTTTTGATTTCTTTGTCTGTAGCTGGACATTTTTTAAATATAATAAGGTTTAGTAAAATTTTCCGCTTTCATTTAAGAAACATCATTCAAACACATGAACAAATATTACAAAAATCTATCTTCATTTCCAGAAAAGCAAATAGCTGAACAAATCAAACAATCAGGCGCACTCCCTCTTCTTCCGCAAGCATGCACTCAAGCACAATAAACCCATTCCTAACAGACACTTAACGGAACCCTAACTCCGTCAGCAAGCGGAGACTAAGCTCAACATTACAAAACTCATGAGCCACATTGAAGCTAGTTGTCAAGAAAACGATGAATCCAGCTTACATTCTAATAAAGTTACGATGCAATCAAATAAATATCAAGTGAACAACGGCAAATCGAAAGCAATTTTAGGTTCGGAGTTACCTGCTGAGCTTGAGAGAGAAAGTGAGGGAGGGAAGACTGCGCACTTCACTCCACCCTCGAGTGTCTGTCACTGTTCTTGGAAAGCAAAAGAAAAAGAGAATCACGAGCTTTGACCTCACCTGTGATTTTTTATTATTTTACGGTTTTTACATATCAAACGCGTGTGCAAGAGATGATTCTGTGTGTCAATGTTTACGATACCGATTACCAAAGTCAAATATCACATCACACCCTTGTCATTGTCAATGGCCTCGGAAATGACATTTGTCATCCTCATCCCATAAAAAACTGGGCTGGGCTGGGATGGTCCCGTCCCCGTTCCATTCTTGATTTATTCCCCCCAATTCTCTATTCAAAATAGGGATAAGGGTTTCCCCGAATTAGGAAATCTCTACAAAATATTTTTAAATTTTTTTAATCATGTTAAGATATATTATTTGCACAAAAACAGATTTAAGACAAATAATTGTTATATTTTTCAAATTATTAATATAAGTTAAGTTGAAAATTACCTATGTTTTTATTAATATCTTTAAATTGAAAATTAAAAATATATATTTTATATTACTTCGTTCAGACCAAATTCTGCTTTAAATTGATTTTGAGAACAAAGAATTATCCCCATCCTCGGGTCGAAATCAATTTGGGGATTAAAACTTGCCTCTATTCCTACCCATTCAAATGGCCCTGTGACACTCATCTCATAGAAATTTTGCCATGTCTAATATTATTTTTTCTCTTAATATTATCTATTTGAGTAGTAATGACTATTAAAATTACATTTTCATCCTTAAATTATATACAATATTTTATTATATATTTCGAACTTCTAAAACAAATCGGTTTGCCATTTACCACACATGCCAACACTAGATTCAACTTAATTTAATTAACTAAACTGTTAAAGAATTTTGGATATGCAGGTACATAAATGATAGGATTAAAGAATTTTATTAAAAAGTATTAAAAACTATGAAATTAAAATAATCAAAACTTACGTAAAGTAGAAGTCTTGGGTAAGTTTGTTTCTGCCGAACTTTTTAGTTTGTTTTCTTAATCCCGTTTATAATATTTGTATATTGTATGATTTATTGGATTCAATACAATATTTATTCTTGATAATCTAAAAATAATGCTATAATTCAATAATTTGTGAACAAAAATAGAAATTCCACTAATCTTGGCCGTTCAATTGTGGATGGAGTGTGGTATTCGGATCAAATCGAAGCGAGGTGCGAGACAATAGTAGTGTTAGTGTGTGGTTGGGCACGTATAATAATAGACAGACGCTAATGTCGAACACGTGGCACGTGGAATGATTTGATTTGGTCTCGGAATTGAAAATGAGTCAGTGATTGACCCGGCGAAAACCGAGGGGAGAAATCAGAAATGACTGAAGAAAGAGGGAGGGTCCAGTTCGTGTTTTGCTGGTCCGACCGTGATGTCTTTTTTTTCTGTTTTCTTTAAGTAATTTAAATTAGTTGGATTAATTACAATCATTAAAGTGAAAAACAATAATACCAAATATTCTTTAGAATATTACCGGGAAGTTGTATAAAAAAAAAAAAAGGTACAGACATAGTATTATTCTTAAATTATTTGTGTGAAAGAAATAACTAGTTATTAAGCAAATGAAACACAACGTGTGCAATTCTAGTTATTGTTTGTATTTTTTTATAAGAATCAAGGGAGAGGTTGACCGGGACTCAAGAGGGAGTATTTTAAAGAACCTAAAACTAGAATTGCTTGCTACAATCTTACCATTTCAAGAAACGTTTTCATATTAATACATGAATTTAACTTCTTAAAATAATTTTTTATTTTTATTTTTTATATTTATATTCTTAACCTGTGTAAACTAGAGTCATTTAGCTAATATTAATGACACATGATAATTCATAATAAGATTGGTTTAAATTTTTTAAATCCAAGTGTTTGGTGTAGTAAAATTAGCTTTGCGACTACTGAAAAATATATCAGAAAAATTAATATAAAAGGTTGATTAATAGTTTTGTGTCTCAAAAAGCAAAGAAAATGAAATTGTAAATAAGATGCTTTTGTTACAAGAATTTTCAATAATAAAATTTGTTTATGTAAAATGTTTATAAGACAATATCAAAAGTACTCTTGAGTTTTGACATAATTTTAGAAAGAAAATAATTGTACATTTTTTTTATCAATCATACTATTGAAATTGTCTTAAAATCACTATCTAATATTTTCTATTAAAAAATAGACTAATATACAGGGGTAATATCATAATTTCATACTAAATAATAACATTCCCATTCAACATTATTAAATTACTTAATTAATTAATTAAAATTAAAGATAAAAAAATTAAAGACAAAAAAAAAAGCCAATCAACACACCACCATCCCAAAACTCCCACTCATGCCACACACACAACCATCCCAAAGCACCCACTCATGCCACTAGCACCAACCACATCCATCTCAACTCTATTAAACAAAATATAAATCAATCAAATTAAAAAAAAAATGTATTAGAAAACATACAAGTAAACTTGGTTGATTGTCTGCCACAACCCATAACATATTAATTAGAAACAACATCCACCTCAACGAATTGTCAACCACTGCCCATCCTTCGATAGCTCTTGGCCACCACTAAATGTCCAAAGAACCACCAACAGCCAGCATTTGCCGCTGCTGCCAAACAAAAAATAATAATTTGTATCTCAAAAGGCCAAAAGAAAAAAAATAGTTTTACTACAAGAATTTTCAATAATAAACATTGTTTCATATGAAATATTATAATTAATAAATAAGCCTATTCTACACATTAAGTAATACTATATTTACAAACTATTTATAAAAACTGATTTGCCATGATTTGATTAAAGGAGTGAATTTTAAAATTTTAATTACATTAATTAATATAGATGATATAAGAATTATTCAATAATATCACAAAGCTTTGTATTGATAGTTTGTAAGAATAGCACCGCCCTTTTTTTTTGTTCCAATATCATTGCACTGGCTATTCTGTTAAAATCTAGTGCTGACTTGTCTCATGAAGAAGTCTTTTAGTTGATTGAGTCTTAAGTTACTTCAGGTGTTTTTGTTTTAGTCATCAGTTTTTTGTTTTAGCCATCAGTTTGTTGGTTACATACTTAATGTTTGAGTTCTTTTAGGAGCCGGTTATGCTAGTTAGTTGATATACAACTAGTATAAATTGTTATACCCATGGAGTCTCCATTTGAATAGTCTCCATTTGGAGTCCCCCATTGACTGGTTAAGGGAAGGTCATGGGGCTTATATATGAGAGGATTTCCTTCACCTAATAGACTAGTCTTTTGGGCTAGATACTTACTCCATATATGGTGCCCTATTTGTTGAATTGTTGTGTGTAGTGCGGAAGTGTAACAAGTGATATCAGAGCCAACTCAAGACAGCAATGTGAACTCATTTGGTTCAGACAAGGATGGTGTAGATGCCTATCGAGGCCTTGTCTTTGTCGAGGATTATCGTTGGTTCAGACAAAGATGGCGCCTCCACCTGTCGGGGCCTTGTATGATAAGGGGGATTGTTGTACCCATAGAGTCCCCATTTGGATAGTCTCCATTTGAAGTCCCACATTGATTGGTTAAAGGAAGGTTATAGGGCTTATATATGGGAGGAGGTCCTCCACCTAATAGACTAGTCTTTTGGGCTGTATACTTACTCTATATATGGTGGCCCATTTATTGAATTGTTGTGTATAGTGCGGAAGCGTAACATAAATTACAGTCCTTGCACAACTTTAAGAATATAAGACAGTAACTTTGATACTCTGTTTTTTTATTATTTATTCTTCACTGTGCAATACAAAGTACTGCTTTTCTTTGATGTTTTATATTATCGCTAAGGCTACATGATAATTTTGATTATAACAATACACATTTCATTGAGATATTACTAACATGTTTATTTATGTGCAAGAATAAGATCAATGACACACATGTAAAATCAAGAATTAGCTTATTAAAATGAAATAAAAATGAAGTGCTGAAGCTAAGGAGAAGACTATATGTTAAAGGCACCAAAGTTTAAGAAAAAGGTTTGATTCAAGGAATGTGACACATGAGCAATGTTCAATCAATTGGTCATATATTTCTCTATAAATGTCAAACTTATGTGATTCTTGAGCCTTTGGAAAGCTTACTCAATTAATAACATTTTATATGTTTTAAATAAATTCAAATTTCAAGTGAAAGATTGTCCAAATCATCATGCAAATTAAAGGACAAATAAAAGTAACTGACATGAGCATTGAATGCTCTTTCAGACATATCTTGAGCTAGAGATATCTAAATTACTTAATTCTTAAGGCATTAGAAAGATGATTTAATGAATCACATTTCATGTTTTTTGAAGAAATTCAAATTTCAAATGGAAGACTAACATAATCATCATGCAAATCGGTGGACTAACACGAGGAAGAAAAATCAACTGGCATGAGCACTGAATGGTCTTTTGTCCATATCTTGAGATAGAGATATCCAAATGACTTGATTATTAATGTTTTGGAAAGCCTATTCAAATATACAGATCTTTCATGTCTTGAAGAAATTCAAATTTCAAATGGAAGGCCGACATAATCACCATGAAATTCGGTGGACTGATACAAGAAAGAAAAATCAACTAACATGAGCACCAAATGATCTTTTGTTCATATCTTGAGATAGAGATATCCAAATGATTTGATTCTTAATATGTTGGAAAGCTTGTTCAAATATGAAGATTTTTTTTTATGTTTTGCAGATTTTCAAATTTCAAATGGAACATTGACAAAATGGCTGATAAAATTACGATTTTTATGGTGGGCAGAAAATTTGGAGTTGGTGTCTTCACTTGATTAAGTTCATCTCATTTGCCTGAAAAGCCCTTCTCCTATGCATTCAACAATAGTTGATCAAGCAACAAATAAAAGAAATATCAAGTTTAGAGAGCTTTTATATTTTTTATCTACTCTTTGAGGAGAGTTGTATTTTATTGTAAACAATTGTCTTTGTTCTTGTGTTTTGGTGAGAGTGAGATCATTCTTGTAAAGGATAATAGTTATCCTTGAGAGAACTTTTGGTATGGTGTTATCAAGATTTAAACAATTGAGAGAACTCTTGGTGTAGTGTTATCAAGAGTTAAACACTTGAGAGAACTCTTGGTGTGGTGTTATCAAGAGTTAAATAATTGAGAGAACTCTTGGTATGGTGTTATCAAGAGTTAAACACTTGAGAGAACTCTTGGTGTGGTGTTATCAAGGGTTGAAGGAAGAAGTCTTGGTGAGGTTGTTCATCAAGCAAGTTGTAAAGTATTCTACAACTTAGTGGAAAGCCTAGCTTGTGGAGGAGCTAGGAGCCCGTGGACATAAGCAAGGTTTGTCGAACCACATAAATTGAGTTTGCACTCTCACTATCCTTACTCTCTTTATATTTACTTGCACTTGTGATTGTTTATTATTGTTATTCTCTTGATTGTATCTTAGATAACTTCTATTTTCATCTTCATCACTTTTATTCTCAAAGAAAAAGTGAACTAATTTTGATCTTTCAAGAAAAGTTTTATAAATCCGTTTTTATAAATAAAAACCCAATTCACCCCCCTCTTAGGTCGCCATAACTGGGTCAACAATGGTATCAGAGCAAGGTTGCTTATTTTTGTTTTTAAATCTTAACCGATTTTGAGCTTTAGCAACTTTTAATCCAACTTCATATGTTAAGGGGGTTTTCTATCTCTAGACGTCCATTTTTTAATGGAAGTGATTACTCTTATTGGAAAACTAGAATGAGTATTTTTTTTGCAATCTTCTGATTGTGATTTATGGTCTATTGTTTTTGAAGGACCTTTTGTTTCTAGCAAAATTGAAAATGGAGAAAGCATGCTTAAAGAACCTATAGAGTTTAGTGTAGATGATAAAAAGAAATTGAGTTTGAATGTTAAAGCTATAAATGCGTTATATTGTGCTCTAGATAGAAATGAGTTTAATAGAATATCTACTTGTTCTACGGCACAAGAAATATGGCACACGCTTGAAGTAACTCATGAAGGAACTAGTCAAGTTAAAGAATCTAAAATTAGTATGTTAGTTCATAGTTATGAGCTTTTTAAAATGAAACTGGATGAATCAATTTTTGAAATATTTACTAGATTTACGAATATTGTCAATAGTTTGAAATCTTTTGGTAAATCTTATTCTAATGTTGAAATGGTGAGAAAGATTCTTAGGTGTCTACCAAAATCTTGGGAGCCAAAGGTGACGGCAATTCAAGAGGCAAAGGATCTCACTAAACTACCATTAGAAGAACTTATGGGTTCTCTCATGACTTATAAAATCACCTTAAAGGAGAATAAAGAAGATTCCAAGAAAAAGAAGAATATCGCTTTCAAATCTTCTACGAAAGAAGAAGATAACTCCAATGACGAAGGATATGATGAAGATCTTGCATTCATCATAAGAAAGCTAAAAAGGATTATTAGAAGAAACCAAGGATTCAAGAAGAATTCTAGAAAAGAATACAAAGGGCCAAGCTCAAAGCAAGATAGGAAAAAGGATTAAATTATTTACTATGAGTGCAAGAAACCAGGACATATAAAAATGGATTGTCTATACTTCAAGAATCAAGACAAGAAATCCAAAGTAATGAAAGTCACAAATTGGGATGATAGTGAGGCTAGCTTTACCGAAGAAGAAGATTGCTAAGTGGCAAACATGTGCTTCATGGCTTTAAGAGAAGATGAGAAATAAAGGAGTGGTAAACACAAGTGGTACTTAGATAGTGGATGCTCAAGGCATATGACCGACCGATAAAATTACGGTTTTTATGGTGGGTAGAAAATTTGGAGTTGGTGTCTTCACTTAATTAAGTTCATCTCATTTGCATGTAAAAAGAGCCTTTCTCCCATGCAATCAACAATAGTTGATCAAGCAACAAATAAGAGAAATATCAAGTTTAGAGAGCTTTTATATTTTTTATCTACTCTTTGAGGAGAGTTGTATTTTATTGTAAACAATTGTCTTTGTTTTTATATTGTGGTGAGAGTGAGACTATTCTTGTAAAGGATAATAGTTATCCTTGAGAGAACTCTTGGTGTGGTGTTATCAAGAGTTAAACAATTGAGAGAACTCTTGGTGTGGTGTTATCCAAAGTTAAACACTTGAGAGGACTCTTAGTGTGGTGTTATCAAGAGTTAAACAATTGAGAGAACTCTTGGTGTGGTGTTATCAAAAGTTAAAAACTTGAGAGAACTCTTGGTGTGGTGTTATCAAGGGTTGAAGGAAGAAGTCATGGTGAGGTTGTTCATCAAGCAAGTTGTAAAGAATTCTACAACTTAGTGGAAAGCCTAGCTTATGGAGGAGCTAAGAGCTCGTGGACGCAGGCAAGGTTTGTCGAACCATGTAAATTGAGTTTGCACTCTCTCTATCCTTATCCTCTTTATATTTACTTGCACTTATGATTGTTCATTATTGTTATTCTCTTGATTGCATTTTAGATAACTTCTATTTTCATCTTCATCACTTTTATTCTCAAAGAAAAAGTGAACTAATTTTGATCTTTCAAGAAAAGTTTTATAAATCCGTTTTTATAAATAAAAACCTAATTCACCCCCCTCTTGGGTTGCCATACCTGGGTCAACATTTTATTTTTAAATTAATTGTGATTTTCGTCATGGTATCAGAACCAGGTTGCTAGTGAGTGAAGTTGACATTTAAGGTTTTTTTTTTCTCTTGCCTGGTTGATGTGTTCTTAGCTGATTCAAGATGAGTAAATCTGATGACCCTTCTCAAGCTATTGTTAACAATCTGATTGGTAACAATTATAGCTATTGGAAGCTTTGTATGGAAGCTTATTTACAAAGGTGGGATCTGTGGGAGTTCAAGGATTACGTTAAGCATATTCGTGATGTATCATCACCAAAGGAAGTATAGGAGAGACTTGAAAGGTTGTTCACTCAGAAGAACACGATGCAACTGCAATTTTAGAGAATGAACTTGCTGGGATGACTCAAGGTAATCTCTCAATTTTAGAATATTTTTTAAAGGTTAAAAATCTCTATTCTGAACTTTTAGAATTGGATAAGGAGGAGCCCACTAGCGAAACATTTTTGCATCGCTATCTTATCCGTGTTTTACGAGAAGAATTTATGCCATTCATCTCTTTAGTGCAAGGGTTGGCAAAATAACCATCCATCATCGAATTGGAATTGCTCTCAAATCAGGAAGCATTGGTGAAACGAATGGTTAGCAAATCGTTTTCTCTGGTGGATGATGTTCTCTACAGCAAAAATTAGAGCAAAAACGGTTCTTTTTCTTACAAGAATGCTTCAAGTAATGGCTTTATTATTGATGTAGAGATAGCAAGTAATCTCAAAACTTGTTACAGATGTGGAAAACTGGGGCATTTTAGGCATGATTGTCAAATAAAACTTGTGATGATAATGCAAATGCTGTCCATGGATTTGAAGATCTTGATGATGAACCAAATTGGGAGCAGTGTTTCACCATTGAAGTTATTGAAAAACCAAAAATTATGGCCTTTGTTATGCACCAAATTGATGCAAAAACTGATGTTACCAATCTCATTGACTATAAGAAGGAGTGGGTCGTTGACTCAGGCTGTTCACATCATAGTACGAGAGATGTTACTTTACTTTCAGATGTATATAACGGAAAGAGATCGAGTTATTGTGAAAGCTGATAATATGTTACATCCCGTAATGAAGGAAGGATACTTTAATGTCACAATGGACAACTCAAATGATGAAGGTTTACTCTCAAAGATGTGTATCTTGTTCTGGCCTTAAAGAAGAATCTTGCTTTAGCTTCTTAAATAATTGATTCTGGGTATGTTTTGTTTGGCCTGAATGAGGTGCAAATTCTTGATAATTTGAAGCATGTTGTTGCTGATGTTCTTTTCACTGGAAGGACAAAAAAAACTCTCTATATTTTTAATCTGTTAGCAAAGCATATATTCGAAAAACAAGCCAAAATACTAGTCCTTCTATTTAGCACACTCGCTTAGGCCACATCCGTTATCAATTGTTGCAACAAATTTCCATAAAGAACTTGCTTGATGTTATTCCTTTCTTTTAAGATATAAATAACGATGTGGTCTATCCTGGTTGTCAATATGGAAATCTCATTGACTTCATTTTCAGAGCTCGACAAACCGAGCTTCAACTATGCTTCAATTGGTTCATTCATATTTAATGGGACCAACAAAAATAGCCAGTTATAGTAGTTTCCAATATGTGATGATTCTTGTGGATGATTTCTCTCATTTCACTCGGTTTTTTTCTAAAACACAAAAGTGAAGCTCTTTCCACATTTATTCAATTGAAGATACATGTGGAAAAGGAGTTTGGATAGAATGTAAAGTGTTTACACACTAATCATGGAGGAAAATACATGTGTAAAGATTTTTTTTTTTCATATTGTCGGCAAGATGGAATTCAATGACAAGTGATATGTCCAAATACACCCCAACAAAATGGTGTGGCTGAATGAAAGTTAGCACACCTCACTATAGTTTGCTTGTCCTGGTTGTATGACGAGAATCTTTATAGGTAGAAGCTTTTCAATGCTTGTCATGTCATCAATAGATTGCCACCATGGCTTGGCAAAGAAACATATTTGAAACTTTGTATAAGTTTAAGCAAAATGTTAGCTGTTTTCGAGTGTTTAGATCACTTTGTTATGTCCATGTGCCTAAAACTAGTCAAGCTAAATTTGATTCAAAGGCTTGAAAGTGTGTATTTGTTGGTTATGATTCTCGAAGAAACGGTTGGCAATGTATGGATCCTGAAATAAAGAAGTTTATTATCTCTTGTGATGTGGTCTTTGATGAAGTATTATCTTATTATCCTGCTGCAAATGTAAGGAATAGCATAACAAATCTTGAGCCATTTTCTTGTGACACTTCATATGAAGAAAGGGGGAGCACCAGTTTAATATTTGAAGAAAATTTTCAGCAAGATGCAATCACTATTCGAAGGTCAAAATGGCAAAGAAGACAACCTGACTATTTAAGTGAGTATGAAGATCAGTTAAAGTACTTCACTCTCACCTCTTACTTTCTCGTAGGTTTGACAAGTAATGATGAACCTAAGTGCTATAAAGAAGCTCAAGGTGCATTTGAATAGGAAGATGCTATGAAGAAGAGGCTTTACACAAAAATAAGACATGGGAATTAGTACCAAAGCCAAAAGACACTGAGCTAATCACTTGTAAATGGGTTTGCAAGATAAAAAAGAAGGCAAATGGAACAATTGATAGACAAAAAGCTCGTCTGGCTCGTGGTTTTTCTCAACAGTATGGATTGGATTATGAGTAAACTTTTAGTCTAGTCGCTAACAGTTCAAACAATTGTTTCCTTGGCTTCGTGCAACGGATGGAATCTATGGCAACTTGAAGTAAAAAGTGTGTTTCATTATGGGGATTTGGATTATGAAATTTTTATGAAGCAACCTCAAGGATTCATCTCACATGAGCTCAGATCCTAGTTTATTTGTCAAGTTTGGTTCATCCATGTGCACAATACTTCTTCGTTATGTGGACGACATGATAATTACTGGGAACTAAAATGCTGAAATTTCACATCTTCGAGATGAGTTGTCTATTTGATTTGAAATGAAGAATTGAGGAGAAATTCACTTCTTTCTTGGCTTAGATATTGTTAAAGCAGATGGATATTTTATTTCTCAAAGAGCTTATGCTACAAGCTTGTTAAATTGATTTGGCATGAGCAATTCAACATCAATGTCTACTCCAATGGAATAACAACTAAAGCTGAAAAAAGTTGAAGGAGAGCCGCTTGAAGATGCCATAAAATATCGTCAGCTTGTGGGTAGTTTGTTTTATCTAACTATCATAAGACCTGGCATAGTATACTTTATAGGCATTGTGTCTCAATTTATGGATAATCCATGTGTTGTTCACTTCCTCGCAACAAAACAAATTCTTCGATATGTAAAAGGCACGATGGAGTTTGGTTTATTTTGTAAATAACAAGTATCTTTTTCTTTACATGGTTTTATAGATGCTGATTGGGCCAGGGATGTCATCGACTGACACTCAACAGCATGATATTATTACCATGTTGGTTTTGTTGCAACTTGGTGCAGTAAGAAGCAACAAACCGTAGCACTTCCAACTACTAAAGCTGAATATATGGCAACTACTATGGCAACTCAGGAATGCATTTGGTTTAAGTGACTACTTCAAGACATTGGAGTTACTTTGGATAATCCAATTCTTATTGGCTGTGATAATGAAAAAACAATCAAATTAGCTGGAAATCTGGTATTTCATGTCCATAAAAAATACATAGAGATTTATCATCCTTTGTTCAAGAAAAGGTGTTGAATCAAGAGATTGTTCTGTAACAGATAGGACAAACGATCTGTTGGTGTCACGTATGCCATGCACATGATTTCGGATCAACTTATGACAAAACTAGAATGTTATATTATTTCTTATTTTAATGTTTCTAGAAGTATAATTTAGGAAGTATTTAATTCATAATGAATATCTCTTTAGATTACGACATTATTTGATGTGTCCTAGTTAAATTAGGAGTATATTCATTTGTGTCCTAATTCATTTAGGAGTTACTTATATCACTTCCTAAAGTATCGGTCTTTATACTAATTTAGTTTGATTAAAATTTTTATAGGATTTAAAGAGATTACAATCAGACATCGTAATATATATATAATGTTATGTTTACATAATATATATGTTGATGGAATGTATGTCACGACATTCCAAGAATTAATATGAGAGCTTCAACACCAATTAAAATGCTTCTTTGATTTTATTTTATAAGTGTCTTATTCATATATGAGAGGTTGTGATCGTGCATGAATATTGATTAGGTCTGTCCGAGTTAGTATATACTTGAGAGAACTTGCGAGTTAAGTGTTTATGTAATTCAGTGACAGACATCGTGGTTATGTTTTACTTATCAGTGTGTTGTTAAATTATCAGCGACAGAGAGTAGGCAATGTCACTAGAGTTTAAGATCTTGGTGAGATTTTGTTTTATAAAGATTAGGTTAGCGTGTGAGAGTGAGTCAACACTGTAAACGATTCTAAAGATTTATACAAACAAGAACTTAGTGAATTACAACTTTAAAGCTATCCATAGATGTAGGTTTTATAACCGAATCACGTAAAATCCTCTTGTGCCATTTACTTTACAGTTTACTATTATATTACACATAACTTCATACTTCCAAATCTTACAATTGGCATAATAGCCAGGTTCACTAATAGAGGAATGGAGTTTTTTCGTAATGGAGGATCTGAAACTCAACCACGTATTCTTGATGATGGTAATTACTCATATTGGAAAGTAAGAATGATGATGTATATCAAATCTCTTGATGACAAGGCATAGACCAGTGTGCTTAAAGAATGGACACCATCAATAATATTGAATGCTTTTGGTGATTCTGAACCCAAACCTGCAGAGGAATGAACTGATGAAGAATACCGACGTTCAAGCTGGAACTCAAAGGCTCATAATGTAATTTTTGCAGCTGTGGATTTAAATAACTTCGGACAGATTTCGAGGTCGAAAGTGGCTAAAAAGGCTTGCGACATTCTTGAGGAAAAACATGAAGGTACTGCATATGTTAAAAAATCTAAATTGATGAGACTGAATTTACAATTTGAAAACTTGATGATGCATGAGGATGAGTCAATTTTTGAGTTTTATTCTAAGTTATGTCACATCACCAATTCTACATACATGCTTGGCAAGACTTTCACAGATGCAAAAATTGTTAGCAAAATAATCAGACCTGTTCTAGATAAATTTCAATCTAAAATTTCAGCCATTGACGAAGTTAAAAACACTGATGAGATGAGGACTGATGAATTGATTGACATTCTCCAGAACTTTGAGATTAATCATAGTATTAGGAAGCAAAAAGGAAAAACATTGCATTCAATGTTAAAACTGAAAAATCTGATGATGAAAGTAATGATGAACTTGATGAAACTGATTCCAAACGGATTACTTTTCTAACAAAAAATTATGTCAAGTTCATGAAAAAGAATTTCAGGAAAAAGAATCAAGGAAAGCCATCAAACTCAAATGAAGACAAGTTCAAGAAATTCAACAAGGAGAATGACAAGAAGAAATCGAAGCAACCTGATAAGAAATGACAGATTCAATGTTATGAATGTTCTGGTTATGGACGTGCTCAATCTGAATGTGCTAATGCAAAAAATCTTATGCTGAAAACTGTATCATAGAATTGGAGCTAGCTTTGACAGACAAAATAACACATATTGAGAAAATTACAACAAAACTGGTTGAGAGCAAAAAATGTGTTGATCAACTCAGAATTGTGTCAGCTAAACTTGATCTGGTCTTGAGTCTTGGAAGAGACAATTCCAACAACCATGGATTGGGACATACTCAAGGTAATGTTGCATCCTCATCAACAACAGTGTTTGTAAAAGCGTCAATATCAGGTAAAAATTATGAACCTAACTCAAAAAGGTCAAGTCCTACTTCAAAAAGCAATGAAGCATTTGTTTCCCTTCTAAGCTCTTTCAAATCTAGTCTTGAAAAGGTAAGAAAATTCATTCCAACATGTTATTTTTGCGATATCAAAAGGCATATTAGATCTAGGCATTTTAAATTGTCGAATCTTTTACATAAAAGGTTAAAACAGTTCAAACTGTTACCAAAGACACAACTGCAGTGGGTTAAGAAAGAGAAGACAGTTTATAAAGTTGCTTTTACTCCACATAAGAATTCTTCTAACGACTTGTGATATTTTGACAATGGTTGTTCTAGGCACATGATTGGATATAAACAGTTTTTGAAAGATTTTGAATCATACAGAGAAGGAAATGTCACTTTTGGTGATGGAGCAAAAAGTAAGATCATTGACAAAGGCACTTTGAATGTTAAAGGCTTACCCAACTTCCAAAATGTCTTGCTGGTTGAGGTTTGAAAGCTAATATAATTAGTGTTAGTTAGATATATGATGACAAGTATATTGTTAATTTCACACAAAACAATTGTGTGGTTTTAAACAATCTTGGTAAGTGCATTTTAAAAGGAAATAGATCTTCGAATAATTGTTATTTGGTAAAATTGCATTTCATGCTAGGATTTTGGATTTAGAACTATGGCATCAAAATTAGGACACTTAAATTATAAAGACTTGGCTAAATTAACTAAGTTGGTGCTGTAAAAAGAGTTCTTAAACTTGATGATAAAGTTAATGAAATTTGTGGATCATGTCAAATGAGAAAACAAATTAAAAGTGCACACAAGTCAATCCCACATCTTAGCATATCCAAAATACTTGATTTGCTTCACATGGATCTTATAGGCCTTATACAAATTGAAAGCATTACTGATAAGAAATATATATTTGTTTGTGTGGATGACTTGTCTAGATATACTTGGGTTATTTTATTAAAGAAAAATTTGACACTTTTGAAGCTTCCAGGAATCTTTATGTTAAGATTGAAAATGAGCGAAACAAGAACATTGGCAGGATAGTGAGAATAAGGAGTGATCGTGGCAAGGAATTTAAAAATATTAGCTAGCTGACTTTTGCAAATATCATAGAATTGAACATTTCAACTCTCAAAACTCATAAACAAAATGGCATTATGGAAAGAAAAAACAAAACTCTTCAAGAGATGGCTAGAGTGATGCTCAATAGCAAGAAGTTGACCAAAAGGCTACGGGCTAAAGTAATAAGCACTACTTGTTATATTCCAAATAGAGTTTTTGTAAGACGTGGCACTAACCAGACACCTTATGAAATTTTAAAAGGAAGAAAATATAATTTAAAATATTTTCATGTTTTTGGATGCAGGTGTTACATCTTAAATGACAGAGATCAGTTAAGCAAATTAGATCTAAAAAGTGATGAAGGAGTTTTTGTGGGATATGCATAGAACTGCAAACTTTTTCAAATCTATAATCTTCGAACTAATTCAGTCATGGAATCTAAAAACGTGGTACTTGATGATCTGAATGATGATGCAAAGTACTAACACGAAGAAAGCATAACCAGCTTCATAGAGAATGCAGAAAAATTAGTATCAAACAATAATAATAATATAAAGGATTCAGTTATGAAAGAGGAAACAATTGCTGTTGCATTAGATACAACAATGATATCTAAAAACACAGATCTGAACATAAACTCAATCAGAAATGAATATGAAAGAAAAGATCCACCCACTTAGATACAAAAGGCACATCCAACTAACTCTATCATTGGAACACTAGATGGTATGATGAAAACTAGGAGAAAGATAGAAATCAGGTAAGATTTGTATGTTATGTTTCATTAGTTGAACCAAAAAATATGAAAGAAGCTTTAAAAGAAGATGTTTAGATTCAGCAATGCAAGATGAACTTAATCAGTTTAAAAGGAATGAAGTATGAGAATTAGTTCCTAGGCCAGAAAATGCAAATGTCATTAGAACTAAATGGATATTCAAAAATAAAACTGATGAAAGTGGTCAAATAGTAAGAAGTAAGCTAGATTAGTAGCATAAGGTTACACACAAGCAGAAGGCAAAGATTTTGATTAAACCTTAGTATCAGTAGCTAGACTTGAGTCAATCAGATTACTACTTGTAATTGCTTGTTTGCTTGATTTTAAATTGTATCAAATAGATGTTAAAACAGCCTTTTTAAATGGTTATCTCAATGAAGAAGTTTTTGTTGAACGACCTAAGGGATTTAAAGATCCTAAACATCTTGATTTTGTGTACAAATTGCATCAAGCTTTATATGGGTTGAAACAAGCTCTTAGAGCTTGGTATGAAAGATTGACAAACTTTTTGATCAACAGAGGTTATAGTAGAGGCAGTAATGATAAGACTTTATTTATCAAACATGCATCTAAACTATTGCATTATTGCTCAAATATATGTAGATGACATTGTGTTTGGATAAACTAACAAAAGCAAAACTAATGAGTTTGTTAAGTTGATGCAAGAAGAGTTTGAGATGAGCATGATAGGAGAATTAAATTTCTTCCTTGGATAGCAGGTTAAACAAATGAATGATGGGATATTCATATCTCAATCAAAATGTGCTAAAAACCTTGTAAAGAAATTTGGACTTGAGAATGCAAAACCACTGAAAACTCCTATCAATACTAACCTAAAACTTTCAAAAGATAATGTAGGAAAAGAGGTTGATGCAAGTTTATATAGAAGCATCATTGGAGTTTCTTATACTAGACTTATGTTTTAGTGTATGACTTTGTACAAGATTTCAAGCAAATCCCAAAGAATCATATCTCGCAATAGCTTAAAGAATCATCAGGTATGTACATAGAACCCATAATTATGGGATATAGTTTTCTAAAAATACAAATGATTATCTTGCAAGGTTTAGTGATGCTAATTAGGTAAGAAATGCAGATGACAAGAATAGTACATCAAGAGGATGTTTTTATCTTGGTACTAACTTAGTTTCTTGGCACAGCAAAAAGCAGAATTCAATCTCTTTATCTATTGCTAAAGCTGAATACATAGCAGCAAGAAGTTGTTGCAAAATAAGTACTTTGGATGAAGCAAATACTGAGTGATTATGGTATTGAACAAAAACCTATAACTGTGTTTTGCGATAATACTAGTGCGATAAACATTTCCAAAAATCCTATTCAGCATTCTAGAACAAAACACATTGACATAAGATACCATTTTATAGGGGAACTTGTAGAGTCTAAGGTGATATACATTGAACACATCTCCATCGATAAACAATTGGCTGACTTGTTCACTAAGGCATTGGATACAACAAAATTTGAGAATTTAAGAAAGCCCTTAGGCATCTATTAGTTTTCTGAATAAGCATTGCTTACTGTTGTGTTAATTATATCTGCAATATCATAAGTTTTCTTCTAATTAAACATATGTGAGCTGCAATATAAAACTGTGTGAATGTTAAAATAATGGTTTAAAGTGAAAAATACAGAGAGGGATACCAATATATGATGTGTGAAAGCCATCATTGAGAGTAACCTCAAAGTATCTAAGAAATATGTTGAGGTCACCTACTGAAATGAAAAGAGCTACCTCTATATTGTGTGAAAGCAACTGTATTTATAATCCAATATGATTAATTCTTAGTACATATGTCAAAATGATATTTTTGACATCTCAATTGATTGAAAAATAAAGGTAAACAACTTTCATATGAAGATTACAAACAGCTTAGAACTATGTTTCTTTAGAATGATTCATTTAATGTCTAGATATTGTTATTATGGTAAATGTAATTGTTTTCTATTATGTTTTTAATATCATATGATGCTTTTTGTACCTAACTAAAATTTGACTTTTCTTGTATATCCATGTGTCAAAATGCTATGTCAGCTTTTATTGAATTGAGAGGGAGAAACTTTGGTGGTGGGAATCCTAACTCTATTATAATTCTTTATTTTAATGGAAATCAAATTTTAACTTTTTGTTCATTAATGATATTAATTAATTAACAAAATTTTAAAATTTTTGGAAAAGGATTTAAAATTTTAAAATTTTTAAAATTTGTAGGAAACAGAATTGTATTAAAATCCAGTTTCTTCACAAGTTTATCACAAATATGGTTAGAGCTCTCTTTGTTCATATCATAGTCGATTAGCTTGGTATCCATTCTCTCACTCCTCTCACTTCTCTCTGTTCTAAGAAAAATTTGTAGCTCTCAAACCCTAACAATGGCGTCCTCATCTGAATCTGCAAAAGCTACCACAGCATCATCTTTCTCACACGACTCTGGTCATAACAATATTGACAGTTCTCAGTTGTCTCAATCTAAACAACAACATGCAAAGATTCCGATTGATCCTGTAATGGGTGAGGATGAGTCAATCCCAGTTAAGTGAATGAAAGACAAAGTGAAGCCAAAGTTCAACAAATTCCTCACAGTAGTTGTTAAGCAAAATTTCTTGAAGTATATATCAAAGAGGAAGTTACAGATAGAAAGGCCAGTGAAGCTAACCGACTTCAACAAGTATGGTTTGAGTGAACTTCTTGAGTCTATTTACTAGACTCAAACGGTAAACAACTTCCTACCCCCTATTAAGTCTTTGATTTAAGAATTTTATGCAAATATCATTGCTTCAATTGATGACCCAAAGAGCCATCATTATCACAAAGTGTGTTATAGAAGAAAATTTATGACATTTTCACCTAATGTCATCAACACTTTCTTTGATATACCAATTGGTAGTTTGCATTATGTTGAAAAAAATTTTGATATGACAATTATTCTTAAAGAATTAACTGGTCGAGAGGATTTAGTTTGGAACCCAAGAGATAGCATTGATTAACAATACCTTCAAAAAGAAATATCAGATTCTGCATAAAATTGCACAGTTTGATTGGTTCCCATCTTCACATCAGAACTAAGTCAGGGAAGATCGAGTGAAATTTATGTTTTGTTTGGGAACAAATAAACCAATTAATTTAGGTTTATGGATTTATAGGATGATTGTCCAGATTACACCATATAAATCTTATTACCATTTGGCTCAAAATGGTATTCCCATTAGCCCAAAAGAACACATTGAAATTTTATCTAAATCCATCACGAAAGGATTTTTGCATCGACTGCATGACAAAACTGTTTTACCTGTCCTTGACCAAAACTAAGAAGAGTTCGAAACAATCCAATAAGCAATATGGAAGAGTAGCTTTCTCTTATCAATTCTGTTTTGTTTGACATTGTGCAGGATCTTAAGGACATCAAAGCAAAACAGTCTGCATTGGAATATAAACTTGCTAGAAAATCTATTGCTGCAGAAGAACCACAACCTATGGAAACTGTAGATGTAGTGCATGAGCATTTTGCTGAACAAATGCTAGAGACTGCTGAGCAAATGCCAGAGACAGCTAGAGGAGGATCAAGATGAACAACCTGCTGTTGAGACAGACATGACAGCAAAAACAAAAATAAAGAAAAAGAAATCAGAGAAGAAAGCTAAAGGAACTGATTTGAAGGGCAAGAAGAAGGTTAAAGTGGTAAAGAAAAAGTCTGACAAGAAGAAGTAGAAAATTGCAACAACAGTTTCAAAACTGAGCGATGAGTCCTTGCCAGATGAACCAGCTCAAGTGGAACCTAAAATAACATCACCTTTATCACCTTTTGAAGCATAACCTGACATTGCACCAGTCCATGAAGCATAACAACCTGTCTCTCTACCACCACGGTCATCTACACATGTAGCAGAAACCACACCAGATGTAGAATACATACAGGAACCAACTCTTGAAACAGACACAACAAAACTAGCCATAACAATCCTAACTTAGCTAGCAGCAGAATCACTTGTGGATCTACAACAATCTACTGCTAAGTCGCAACCAACTAAACCAATGCTGACAGACTTGACAAGGAAATTTACAAGATTGTGACAGAGGTCATTGCTACTTCATCTGATACAACTGAAGCATAGACAACTCTTGCGGCTTCTGAACATCCTACACCTACTACTATTGGCAAAGGGTTCAAGATTAAGGCTGTTAGATTCAAAAAATGACCTGGTAGTTTCTCTTTCCTTCCTGTTCGCAAGTCTGGCTGACTTCGTTACTATTTTGGAACTTGTTCTGAAATTAAGGAGGAGAAGAAGTTTCTGATAATTCTGTCAGTTTTTATTTTTATTTTTTTTATTAATTCTCCTTGACTTCAAGGGTAGTAAGTAAGGGGGATTGAGGAGTCTTTATATTTGCATTTGAACTATTTTATGCCTTGTGTTTTTGACTTGTTACTTTGCATGATTTACTTTACTGTGTTTTGTGTTATTACATACATATTTCATTTGTTTGATGTTTTTGTCACTTTTTGTTATTTGCTCTGATCATGATTTGGTTGAAGAGTTGTTTGATAGGTTTGTCAACTTCACTTTATTTTTTTTGCAGGATATTTACATTTAGACTTTTTTTATGTGATTTACAACTGCACAATTGATATTTCTTTAAGTATGTCATTTTCTATTTGATAGATCATGATTGCTTATAGTTATTTTGAACTTATCTTTATTTGGTATTCTTTGATCAGAAATAGTTTGATATTTTCATCACAAGTACTTGTCAAAAAAGGGGAGATTGTTGGTGTCAACGTGTGACACTCTTGCATGTACCATGCATATATTTTGGATGAACTTGCGATAAAACTAGAATGTTATATAGTTTCTTATTTTACTGTCTTTAGAAGTATAATTTAGGCAGTATTTAATTTATAATGAATATATATTTAGATTAGGATATTGTTTAATGTATCCTAGTTAAATTACGAGTATATTTATTTGTGTTCTATTTGATTTAGGAGTTACTTATATTACTTCCTAAAGTATTGGTCTTTATCCTAATTTGAGTTTGGTTAAGATTTTTACAAGATCTTAAGAGATTACAATCAAGCATCCCAATATATATAATATGTTATGTTTACATAACATATATGTGGATGGAGTGTATGCCACGGCATTCTAAGAATTAAGAGAAGAGCTTCAATGCCAATTGGAATGCTTCTTTGATTTTATTTTATAAGTGTTTTATTCATGTATGAGAGGTTGTAATCGTGCATGAATATTGATTAGGTCTGTTTGAGTTAGTCTAAACTTGAAAGAACTTACAAGTTAAGTGCTTATGTAATTCAGTGTTAGACATCGTGGTTATGTTTTACTTAACAGTGTGTTGTTAAGTTATCAATGACAGAGAGTAGGCAGTGCCACTAGAGTTTAAGATTTTAGCGATATTTTGTTTTACCAAGATTACGTCAGTGTATGAGAGTGAGTCAACACTGTAAACGATCCTAAAAATTATATAAACAATAACTTAGTGAATTGTAGCTCTAAAACTGTTCGTGGAGGTAGGTTTTATAACCGAATCACGTAAAATCCTCTTATGCCATTTTACTTTATAGTTTACTATATTGCACATAACTTCATATTTTCAGATCTTATACGATCAAATTACATATGTGCTCACCAAAGCTCTTAAAACGGATTAAGTTTGAAAACTTTCGTAGTGCTCTTGGTGTCATTAGATCCCCAATAAGCAGTGTCGGCTTAAGGCCTGGGCAATTGAGACATTTCCAAGGGCCCCAAAACTTTGTTTTTATTCATCAAAGCCCCAAACTAAATTTCAATAAGGCCCCAATTTTTTTTTGTTTGTTAAGCTCCCATATTTTACAGAATCTTAAAAATAATTATGAAATTTTTGTTTTTATAATCTATATAACCAAGTTTCTTTTTTAAATATCATTTCCACGGTAAAATTTAGTTTAACTAAGTTAAATTTTTGCCACAAAAATCTTTCTTTTCCAACAATTAATTCTAGTAGAAATATCATATAATTAAATAATTAGTACTTTATTTTTAAGTTTAGACAAAAAATTTTTCAAATTTAAAAGTTACCTAGATAATAATTAATGTGTAATATTGAAACGAATCAAATATTAATATGTAAATTAAGCACTTAACATTATATTATCTTTCAACTTTATATTTGTATCATACTCTCTCATGTTCTAGTAAGATTACTAAGATAGTATATAATTTAATTATAATTTTAGTTTCTATAACTGCCTACTTTATTATTCTTTTTTAAAAAAAATTATCAAATTATTTTATTCATTTAATTTTTAATTTTTGGCATGTCTACTAGAAAATAGGAATCTACACATGAAAAATTAAGAAAAATATTTGGAAAATAAGTTGAACTCTAAAACAAAGCTTCTTGATAAATATGTAAAATAAATAAATAAAAATAGATTAACATAATTTAAAATAAAATAAAAAATACCAACAAAATAATGAAAATAATATTAAATATAAAATTAAAATATTAGTAAAGTATATTTAATTTTGTAATTAAATATGAAAAGGCCTATTACCTAATTTTTGCCTTAGGCCCCAAAAGCCCTTGAGCAGGCACTGCCAATCAGCACTAAGGGGGAGTATTAAAATCTAGTGTTGACCTATTTCATTGTTGAATAAGTATGCTGATGTGTCTGATTGTTGAATAAGTCTTTTAGTTAATTGAGTCTTAAGTTATTATAAGTGTTTTTGTTTTACTCATCAGTTTGTCGTTTACATGCTTAGTGGTTTGAGTTCTTTTAAGAGTCAGTTATGCTAGTCAATTGATATACAACTAGTATAAATTAGAGCCCTTGTGCAGCTTTAAGAATATAAGCAAGTAACTTGATACTTTGTTTTCTTATTATTTATTCTTCACTGTGCAATACAAAGTACTACTTGGCTTAGATGTTTTATTTTTAAATTACTTGTAAATTTTTGTCATAAGCATGGGGCCGAAAAAAGCTTTCAAGTAAAAGAAATTGCAGTTCCAACACAACCAAATTTGACATGAAAGTATTTGGGTAATTGTATTTGCATCACAATTATAATTATTAGCCTTGGCTATTTTCAAAGAGAAGAAAAGAATTAAGACAAAAATAACATGTGTGAGTAGATAACACAACCATTAATTGAATCAATGACTTTAGCCAGGAAGGTGACAAATTTAGAACTTAATAATCGTATTGAAAATAAATTATGGAAATGTCAATATCCAATTAATTTTTAAGGAAAATAATGATCATAGCTAATCACAAAAATTTATCGAAGCTTACATGATCTAAAAGAAATTTCACCAAACTAAAGATAAATGCATCATGGAAATTTGATAGTAAAGAAATGACGACATTTAGATCATTCATGTTAAAGGTATGAACAACATTTTTTGACAGTCCAGAACAAGTTTTTGATTCTAAACTAAAAAGCATTTAAGATATCAACCAAGATTAAGGATAAAAAATATATATATGATTGTCAGTATTCATAAAAAAAAATAGACAAAAAAGTGTATTAATGTTATTTTCTTATGTTCTTATGCTTACTGCTTTGTGAATTACAAATTACTAACGACACGATCCTCCCTTGCTAGTAAGTTACGGATACAAGATTTCTCTAGTAACAAATTATGAATATCTGTGCTGTTGAAAAGAGGAGTTGAGCGTTAGTCATGCATTAACTTTAGTAGATATTTTGATAAGGTAATTACAATGATGAATAAATGTCCTAGCTTTAAGAATCAATTGAATGATATGTTAAAGTTTTGGCTCTTTAGCCATTTGTATTTGTGTGCAAGGATCTCATATAGAGTAGAAGTTATTTTGTATGAGAGGCTTGGGCTTATAAATTAAAGCTAAATCTTCTCATTTAAGTATCCATTTTCAAATTCTCCTTCACCCCCCTATGTTCGTAAGGTCTCATACTTATATTTTAAGGGCCTTTCATTAAGGACCTTAAAGTTTATATAACTTCTTTCCCCTCTTTGATTTAGGGTATTTGTGGTATTACCCAATTGTTTAGGTAACTATTATTTGGTCCAACTATTTGGGTATTTGTGGCTTGACCAAATAGTTGTGATATTTGTATTGTGGCCTAAAAGTTTGTAATTCTCTTTTAAGATAGTGAAAGTTTTTTCAGCAGCGCTCGAGGACGTAGGTAATAATACCGAACCTCCTTAAATCTTGGTTTTCTCTTTATTTTGCATTTTTGGTTGATTGGTTGCGTGTTTAGTGTTACTATATTCAATTACCTAGAATATTTTATGGTTGTGCATCTGATCATTTTATAGTGTCGCTTCCGCATTGTGCAACAATTGGTGTAAGAGCCTAAGGTTTTGGACAGTGAATGGCTATTTCATTGAAGTATTTACTACTATTCTGGGCTGTTGAATTTCGATTACTAGTTATTTAATATAATAGTTTATTTGGAACTTGGTTATTGGTGATTTGTGTATCAAGCTTATTAGTGAGAGGTTATGATGGCATCATCATCAATTGTACCGAAGAAGATAGTGATTGTGACAAATGCAAAAATAGATGTTGAAAAATTTGATAGTCAAAATAATTTCAGCTAATGGCAGAGTGAGGTGTTGGACGGGTTGTATCAGCACGATTTGGATATTGTTCTTGAAGAAACAAAACCAGAAGATATCAGTGCAAAAGACTGGAACAAGCTTAATATAAAAGCTTATGGGTTGATTCGCTCTTTTTTGTGTAGAGAAGAGAAGTATCTGTTCACAAAAAAGACATCTACAAACAAATTATAGAAGGCGGTGGAAAATAAATATATGAAGAAAAGCAATAAGAATTGGCTGTATGTGTTGAAAAGATTGTTCCGTCTTCAGTTGAAACCAGGTACGAGTATCAGTTCTCATATTGATGAGTTTAATAAGTTAATTGCTGATTTGTTAAACTTAGATGAAACCTTCAAAGATGAACGTAAGGTTATGCCATTGATTAGCTCACTTCCGAATGAATTAGATCACTTATGCGTTATTCTTTTCAATGGAAAGATAAATTATCTTTTGAAGAAGTTTATTTTGGTTTGTTAACTTATGAAATTTGTAGGAAAGACTAAAGAGAACATAGGGATGAGTTAGTAGATGCATTAATAGTAAGAGAGCGTACTCAAAGTAAGAAATCAGGAAAAAGGAGAAAATCTTGGTCGAGGAGTAGACTAGGAAAAGATGACAATGCCTTTTATTGTGAGAAAAGGCATTAGAAGAAAGATTGTCCAAAATTAAAAAAGAAAGATAAGGGTAAGACTATTTCTGATGCATGTGTTATTAAGCATGAGGATGATAGTGATTCAGACATATGTCTCGTTGGTCACCCATCCATTTCTGGTTTTGATGAGTGGATTATAGATTCGGGTTGTACTTATAATATGTGTCCACATAGGGAATAGTTCTTTCAGTTTAAAGAGCTTGATTGTGGAGTTTTGTATATGGGCAATGATGATATTTGCCATACTGCTAGAATAGGTTTAATCCGAAAAAAAAATCATGATGGACTGACTAGAGTTCTGATAGATATTCGGTATGTACCAAAGTTGAAGAAGAATCTCATCTCTTTGAGAGCCTTGGAATCTAAAGGCTATACAGTATTTATTTGAGATGGTATTCTGAGGGTCACTTCAGGTGCTCTTATTGTATTAAAAGGCACTAGGAGGAACAACTTGTATTAGTATAATGGTAGTACGATTATTGGATCAGCGGCTATGGCTTCTGATAATGATATAGATTCATAAATCACTAGATTGTGGCACATGCAATTGTGACATGCAGGTAAGAAAGCCTTATTGAGTTTGGTGAAATGAGACTTATTAAAAGGTGCAAAGACCTGCAAGCTAGATTTTTGTGAGCATTGTGTTTTATGAAATTAGAAAAGAGTAAAATTTGGCACTGCTATTCATATTACCAAGAGTATTCTTGATTATATTCACTCAGATTGTGGGGACCTACTAAGGCCGCATCGATGTGCAGTAAGCATTACTTTGTTACTTTTATTTATGACTTTTTCAGAAGAACTCGGGTGTAATATTTGAAATCTAAAAATGATGTACTTGGTACTTTCCTTAAATGAATAAAGATGATTGAGAAACAAACTGATAAGAAGATCAAGCATCTCAGGATAGATAATGGTGGTGAGTATAGCAGTGATCAGTTTTTGAAATTATGTCAAGATGAATGTATTGTACATCATTTTACAGTTAGAGGTACACCACAGCAGAATGGATTGGCAAAATGCATGAACCAGATATTGTCGAAGAAAGTTTGATGTATGTTGTCCAATGCTGGGTTAGGTAAGGAATTTTGAGCCGAGACTGTGATTTATGCGTATCATCTCATTAATCGTCTACCTTTAGCAGCTTTTGGTGATAGAACTCCATTGGAGATATGGTCTGGACAACCTATTTCCGATTATGATTCTTTACATGTTTTTAGTTCCATTACATATTATCATGTGAAAGAATCTAAGCTGGATCCTAGAGCCAAGAAAGCAATTTTCTTAGGATTTGCTTCAAGATTAAAAGGATATTGTCTTTGGTGTCCTAGTTTGAGGAAGATTGTATCTAGCCGAAATGTGACATTTGATGAGTCTTCAATATTGTAGAAATCAGAAAACTAGACAAATGTTAATGGTACTCAGCAACAGGTGGAGTTTGAAACAATAACATTGAACCCAATTAGATCTGTTGAAACAGATAATGGTACTCCTGTGACCAGAGGAGGATTTGGGAGATGATGGAGAGGGTTCTACTCAGGAACCTTAACAGCAACAATAATCTATTGCAATTAATAGGCCAGGATGTGAGATTCATAGACCTGCTTAATTTGCTAATATGGTGGCCTATGCACTTCCAATTATTGACGATGATGCTCCTTCTACTTATAAAGAGGTAGTAAAATGCTCTAAAGTTGATCAATAGAAGACAGCTATGAGCGAAGAGATGTAGTCTCTTCAGAAGAATGAAACTTGGGAGCTAGCTCAACTGCAGAAGGGTAAAAAGGTAATTGGGTGTAAATAGGTATATACAAAGAAAGATGGATTTCCTAACAAGAATGACATCCACTATAAGGCAAGTTTGGTGACTAAAGGCTACGCTTAGAGGGAATGAATTGATTACAGTGAGGTATTTTCTCTAATTGTGAAAACATTCTTCCATTAGAATTTCGTTGACCTTGATAGCTCAGATGAATATGGAACTAGTTTAACTTGATGTAAAAAACTACATTTTTACATTGTGACTTGGAAGAGAAAATCTATATGACTCAGCCAAAGGGATTCAAAGTTGCTGGTAAGAAAAATTTGGTGTACATACTGAAAAGATCGCTCTATAGTTTGAAGCGATCTCCGGGGTAGTGGAATAAGCGATTTGATTAGTTTATAATAGGTCAAAGGTACATAAGAAGCAAATTTGATAATTGTGTGTATTTTTAGAGACTACTTGATGGTTCTTTCATTTCTCTACTC
Source organism: Boswellia sacra (assembly GCA_013180625.2). Classification (NCBI taxonomy): domain Eukaryota; kingdom Viridiplantae; phylum Streptophyta; class Magnoliopsida; order Sapindales; family Burseraceae; genus Boswellia; species Boswellia sacra. Next base: position 1,019,112 of record SNVD02001637.1, read on the forward strand.
TTGTATGTTGATGATATGTTGATAGCTTCAACAAATGTTGAAGAAATTACAAATTTGAAGACTCAGTTGAATCGAGAGTTTGAGATGAAAGATTTGGGTGAAGCTAATAGAATATTAGGTATGGAGATTAGTAAAGATAGAGGGAAAAGCAAGATTTGTTTGACTTAGAAGCAGTATCTGAAGAATATATTACAGTGATTTGGCATTATAAAGCTGTCAAAACCTGTAAATACCTCACTTGCTCCTCATATGAAACTCAATACACCTTTATCTCCTATTATAGATAAGGAATGTTTCGAGTTTCATATGCTAATGCAATTGATAGCCTGATATATGCTATGGTGTGTACGAGACCTAATATTTCACATGCAGTTGAATTAGTGAGCAGGTATATGCATGATCCTAGTAAAGGACATTGGCAAACAGTGAAATAGATTATACAGTATTTGCTGAAAATTGTACATGTTGGCTTAGTCTTTGAGAGGGATGATAAGTGTGATTAATATGCTATTGGTTATGTTGATTCTGATTATGTTAGTAATTTGGATAAACGTCAGTCAATAATCGATTTTGTGTTTACTCTTGCAAGAGTATCAATGAGTTGGAAGTCTACTTTACAGTCTACCGTAGCCTTGTCTACTACAAAGACAGAGTATATGGGAATAACAGAGGCTGTGAAGGAAGCTATTTTGTTACAAGGATTGTTGGATGAATTAGAAATTAGTCAGAAGAATATCACTATTTATTCTGACAGTTAGAGTGATATCTGTTTAGCGAAAAATCCAGTGTTCAATGTTCATACGAAGTATATTGATGTTTCATATCATTTTGTATGGGAGATGATTGATGAAGGAAGAATCTTACTTCAGAAGATTAGGACTACTGAGAATCCCGCAGATATATTAAATAAGGTTGTGATAGTGATTAGGTTTAGTCATTATTTGGACTTGATCAACATTGTACGAGTTTGATTGGGCCATTAGGCACATTTGGAAGTATTCCAGTTCATTGATAGAGAATACAGGAAAAAGAAGAATCTTGTGGTGGATTGGCTAATTCGTCAAGTTGAAAAATTGTTGGAGTTTTGGCTCTTTAGCTATTTGTATTTGTGTGAAAGGATCTTACATGGAGTGGGAGTCATTTTGTAAAAGAGGCTTGAGCTTTTAAATTAAAACTAAGTCTTCTCATTTAAGTGTTCTTTTTCAAATTCTCCTTCATATTGTGTAAGGTCTCAATATTAGACCTTATAGTTTAAAGGCCTTTCATTAAGGATCTTAAAGTTTGTATAACTTCTTTTTCCCTCTTTGATTTTGGGGATTTGTAGTATTGTCCAATTGTTTGGGTAATTACAATTTGGCCCAACTATTTGGGTATTTGTGGTTTGGCTTAATAGTTGTGATGTTTGTATTATGGTCCAAAAGTTTGTAATTCTCTTTGAAAATAGTAAAAGTTTTTTCAGCAGCGCTCGAGGATGTAGGTAACAATATTAATCCTCGTTATATCTTAGTGTTCTCTCTATTTTGCATTATTGATTGATTGGTTGCCTCTTTAGTTGCTATTATATTCAATTATCTGGCATAGTTTGTGGTTGTGCATTTGGTATTTTGTGGTATCGCTTCCATATTGTGCAACATGATACACTCAGGAATCAGCCACTATTCAAATTAAAAACTTCAAAACAAATAAATAACAACCTTAATGGTGTCATTTTCTCCTACGCTTGATTACTTTCTAGATTTCATCCACAGCAAAAGCAATGGCCTCATTTGATGTGGCTTTCCTTTTTCTTTTAAAGTTCCAAAGCTCTAAAATGACATATCTCCCATCTGGATTATACGTGTTTAATTCTTTCACTGCTTGATCTCCCAACTTCTTTGAGTTCTCATATCTTCTCGTCATCTTCATTTATAATTTCCTGAAATATGCAAGACCATTACATGTAGATTGAATTTAATATTATTGAGGCTTAAGTATTAATGTCAAAAGTTTACATTTATAAGCTTAATTTTTTGAAAAAGTAGCAAATATACTATGGTATCCATAATGACCCAATAGTTACGGGTTTGAATTCCCTTAACAAAAAGAATTTACTACTTGCAGCAGGAAAAAAATTTTGTACACCCCTTTTTCACCAAAAAAAAAAAACTAACAATAATACCAATAAAAACAAAGTACAAAAGATAACAACAATGGAAGTTTAAAATGATATATGAATAGCAAACCTTAGTAGTACCTCCAACATTTATTATCTTGGATGGGTGCCAATTGTTGCTTCTTCAGATTCTCTTAAGCATAGAGTGGTGGCCTGCACCTGTGCCTCCTCAAGAGGAAAGTTCTGCATGCAAGCATTCTAGAATGGTTTTGGATCAGTTTCCCATAATCTGCATGAAAAATTTTGTACACCCTTTTTTCATTAAAAAAAAAAAAACCTAACGATGGAAATTTTTCATGAATATGATGAATACAAATAAAAACAAAGTACAAAAGATAACAATAATGGAAGTTTAAAATGATATATGAACAACATACCTTAGTAGTTCCTCCAACATTTATTATCTTGGATGGTTGCCAATTGTCACGTCCTCAGATTCTCTTGTCACAAGGAGCATAGAGTGGTGGCCTGCACCTGTGCCTCCTCAAGAGGAAAGTTTTGCACGCAAGCATTCTGGAATGGTTCTGGATCAATTTCCCCTAATCTTCTTATTCCAATATTATTAGTGGAACCACTATATATATCTTGGAAACTCTCTCTCTATATATGTGTGTGTGTGTGTGTGTGTGTGTGTGTGTGTGTGTGTGTGTGTGTGACTTCGTCTTTTTTTTTTCTTCGGCATACATGCCACTATAAGAGTTGATACCTAGATCAATTCTTCGCGAGCTTTCAGTAACTCATCATTGCTCGCGAAGAATTGATTTAGGTATCAAAATCTTGTGGTCTTTAGTGATACGAGTTTGATTTAAAATCTTGATATGATGCAAATTATCAACCTTCTTATCTAATTCCTCTTTAATCTCTTTCATCTTCTTCCAAACTGCTGCATCATCTACATCTCCAAGATGTTACATCACCTGTTGTTTGCCTTTCAACTCTTCAAGTTCCATTTGCAACTTCGTTTTATCATTTAGCTATTTTACTAACTTAATGAGCATGGTTAAGGTCTCTCTCTACCTCTGAAATTTAAAAAAAACTCCATATATTAAACAATAGAAACTATATATTAAAACTCCATAAACTAAGTTTGAGCAAAAAGTGGAGAAAATAAGTCAAAGCTCACAACAATAGCCCAATACACACATAATAATAATAATGTGTTTACTCAGAAGACCATAAAATGTTATTATTTTACTTTTCTTCATCAAGCTTTCGTCTCTCACACTCTGTTAATGCTTCACATGTTGCACAATGCAGAAGTGATACCATCAAAACAACCAAAATACACAACCACAAACTATGACAGATAATTGAATATAATAACAACAAAAGAGGCAACCAATCAACCAACAATGCAGAAATAGAATAAACACCAAGATTTAACGAGATTCGGTATTGTTACCTATGTCCTTAGGCGCTGTTGAAGAAACCTTTCACTTTCTTCAAAGAGAATTACAAACTTTTTGGCCACACTACAAATACCGTAACTATTGGGTCAAACTGTAATTACCTGAATAGTTGGGCCAAACTATAATTACCCAAACAACTGAGCAATACTACAAATACCCAAAACCAAAGGGAGAAAAAAGAAATATTACAAACTTTAAGGTTCTTAATGAAATGCCCTTAAACTATGAGGTTTTATATGTGAGACTTACAAATATGGGGGGTGGAGGAGAATTTCAATTGGGACACTTATATGAGAAAACTTGGCTTTAATTTATAAGCCAAGTCTCTCCAACACAATGACTCCCACTCCATGTAGGATCCTTGCACACATATACAAATGGCTAAAGAGCCAACACTCCAACAATTCTCTACCTTAGCGATTTAGCCAATCCACCATAAGACTTTTCTTTTTCTTATATTCTCTATCACAACTGCAACGCCTCCAAATGAGCCCAATGGCGCAGTTAAACTCGCACAATGTTGATCAAGTCCAAACAATGACTAAACTTGATCGCTGTCAGAACCTTAGTCAATATATCTACTAGATTCTCGGCAATCCCAATCTTTTGAAGTAAAATTCTTCCTTCATCAATGAACTCCCGCACAAAATGTTACCGAACATCAATATGCTTCATATGAACATGGAATACTGGATTCTTTGCTAAATGGATAACACTCTGACTGTTAGAATAAAGAATGATCTTCTTCTACCCAATTCCCAATTCATATAGCAATCCCTGTAACCAAATAGTTTCCTTCACAGCCTCTATCATTGCCATATACTCTGCCTTTGTAGTAGACAAAGCCACCGTAGACTGTAAAGTAGACTTCCAATTCACTGGTGCTCTTGCGAGAGTAAACACATAACTGGTTGTCGACCTACATTTATACAAATCACCAGCATAATCTGAATCAACATAACCAATAACATACTGATCAGATGTATCATCCCTCTCAAAGACTAAGCCAACATCTACGGTTTTTAGCAAATACCGTAAAATCCATTTCACTGCTTGTCAATATCCTTTACCAGGATCATGCATATACCCGCTCACAACTCCAACTGCATGTGAAATGTCGGGTCTTGTACACTTCATACCGTACATAAGGATACCAACTGCATTAGCATATAGAACATGAGACATATACTCTCGCTCTCCTCATCTATACTAGGAGATAAAGATGCATTGAGCTTCATATGAGGAGCAAGTAGGGTACTTACAAGTTTTGACTGCTCTGTAATGCCAAAATGGTGTAATATCTTTTTCAGATACTGCTTCTGAGTCAAACAAATCTTGCCTCTCCCTCTATCTCTACTAATCTCCATACCTAGTATCTTCTTAGCTTCACCCAAATCTTTCATCTCAAACTCTCGATTCAACTGATTCTTTAACTTTTCAATTTCTTCGACATTCGTCGAAGCTATCAACATACCATCAACATACAAGAGTAGAAAAATGAAAGAACCATCACGTAGCCTCCAAAAATACACACAATTATCAAATTTGCTTCTTATGTAACTCTAACCCATCATAAATCGATCAAATCGCTTGCACCATTGCATCGAAGATAGCTTCAAACTTTAAAGAGATCTTTTCAATTTACACGTCAAATTTTCCTTACCAACAACTTTAAATCCCTCTGGCTGAATCATATAGATTTCCTCTTCCAAGTCACCATGTAAAAATGCAGTTTTTACATCAAGTTGAACTAGTTCCATATTCATCTGAGCTACCAAGGCCAACAAAATTATAATGGAAGAATGTTTCACAACTGGATAAAATACTTCTTTGTAGTCAATAGCGTAGCCTTTAGCCACCAACCTTGCCTTGTAGCAGACGTCATTCTTGTTAAGAAATCAATCTTTATTTGTATATACCATTTGCACCCAATTGCCTTTTTACTCTTCGGTAGTTGAGCTAGCTCCCAAGTTTTATTCTTCTGAAGAGACTGCATCTCTTCGCTCATAGCTGTCTTCTACTGATCAACTTTAGAACATCTGACTTCCTCTTTATAAGTGGAAGGATCATCATCTACAAATGGAAGTGCATAGGCCACCACATCATAATATCTGTGAATCTCATGTCTTGCCCTATTAATTGCAATATATTCTTGTTGCTGTTGAGGTTCCTGAGTAGAACCCTCTCTATCATCTCCCAAATTCTCCTTTGTCACAGGAGTACCACCATCTGTCTCAACAGATCTAACTAGATTCAATGTTGTTTCAAACTCCACCTGCTGCTGAGTATGCTCCAGCTACTGTGGAGTACCATTCACCTGTGTCTAGTTTTCTGATTTCTTTAACATTGAAGACTTATCAAATGTCACATCTCAGTTGGATACAATCTTCCTCAAATTAGGACACCAAAGATGATATCCTTTTACTTCTAAAGCAAATCTCTAGAAAATCGCTTTCTTAGTTCTAGGATCCAGCTTAGATTCTTTCACATGATAATATGCAGTGGAATCAAAAACATGTAAAGAATCATAATCTAAAATAGGTTGTCGAGAACATAACTTTAATGGAGTTCTATCACCAATAGCAGCTGAAGGTAGACGATTAATGAGATGACATGCATAAGTCACAACCTTAGCCTAAAATTCCTTGCCCAACCTAGCATTGGACACATACACTGAACTTTCTCCAGCAATGTCTGGTTCATGCATTTTGCCACCCCATTCTGCTGTGATGTACTTCTAACAGTAAATTGATGTATAATACCTTCATCTTGACACAATTTCAAAAACTGATCACTGCAATACTCACCACCATTATCTATTCTGAAATGTTTGATCTTCTTGTCAGTTTGTGTCTTAATCATCTTTTTCCATTTAAAGAAAGCACTAAGTACATCATCTTTTGATTTCAAACAGTACAACTAAGTTCTTCTGAAAAAGTCATCAACAAAAGTAACAAAGTAGTGCCTACCTTCCGTCAATGCGATTTTGGTAGGTCCCCACACATCTGAGTGAACATAATCAAGAATACCCTTGGTATTATGAATAGCGGTGCCAAATTTCACCCTTTTCTGCTTTTCCAGAAAACACAATGCTCACAAAAATCCAGCTTGCAGGTCTTTGCATCTTTCAATAAGCCTCGTTTCACAAAATTGAATAAGGCTTTCTCACTTGCATGTCCCAATCGCATATACCACAGTCTAGTGATCTCTGAATCTGTATCATTATCAGAAACCATTGTTACTGATCCAATAACTGTATTACCACTATAGTAATACAAGTTATTCTTCTTAGTGCCTTTTAATACCACAAGAGCGCCTGAAATGACCCTCAGAATACCATCTCAAATAGATATCGCATAGCCTTTAGATTCCAAGGCTCTCAAAGAGATGATATTCTTTTTCAACTTTGATAACATACCGAACATCTATCAAAACTCTAGTCAGTCCATCATGATTCCTCAATCAGATCGAACCTATCCCAACAGTATAGCAAATAGCATCATTGCCCATATACACAACTCCATAATCAAGCTCTCAAACTGAAAGAACCATTCCCTTTGTGGACACATATGATAAGTACAACCCGAATCCATAATCCACTCATCAGAACTAGAAGTGGATGGGTGAGCAACTAGACATATATCTGAATCATTATCATCCTCACGCTCAACAACATATGCATCAGAAATAGCCTTGCCCTCATCTTTCTTTTTTAACTTAGGACAATCTTTCTTCCAATGCCTTTTCTTATGACAAAAGGCACACTCATCTTTTCTAATCTCCCTCTCAATCAAGATTTTTCCATTTTTCTTGGTTTTCTACTTTGATTAAGCCCTCTTACTGTCAATGCATCTATTTTTACATTTGTCACAGTCACTGTCTTCTCTGATACAGTTGACAATGATGCCATCACTACCTCTCACAAATAAGCTCGATACACAAAACACCAATAACAAAGCTCCAAACAAACTATTATGTTAAATAACTATCAATCCAAATTTGACAGCTTAGAATAGTAGTAAGTGCTTCAATAAAATGCCACTCACTACCCAAAAACTTGGGCTCTAATACCAATTGTTATGCAATACGGAAGTGATACCATCAAAATAACTAAAATGCACAACCACAAACTATGCTAGATAATTGAATATAATAACAACTAAAGAGGCAATCAATCAACCAACAATACAGAAATAGAAAAAACACTAAGATTTAATGAGGTTCGGTATTGTTACCTACGTCATCAAGCGTCGCTGAAAAAGCCTTTCACTATCTTCAAAGAGAATTACAGACTTTTGGGTCACAATACAAATACTACAACTATTGGGTCACACTATAATTACTTGAATAGTTGGGTCAAACTGTAATTAGCCAAACAATTGGGCATTACTATAAATATTCAAAAATAAAGGAGGAAAAACAAATATTACAAACTTTGAAAGGCCCTTAAACTGTGAGGTCATTTATGTGAGACCTTACAAATATAAAAGGGTGAAGAAGAATTTCAATAGGATTTTTAAATGAGAAGACTTGGCTTCAATTTATAAGCTCAAGCCTCTTCAACACAATGACTCTCACTCCATATAGGATCCTTGCACACATATACAAATGGCTAAAGAGCTAAAACTCTAACATCATGCTCAATCAATTGTTTGCTCCAGTTATCAAGTTTCCTCTTCTCATTCTCCAATTCGAAACTGAATTCCTCTTGTTCTTCTAAGATCCTTGGATCATTATCACGAGCAAGCCACTGAATTCCTCCAGTTTCTAAGGACATTTCAGCATCAGTTTATTATATCAAATGTCATGTATATATTTTTAAATTATATGTCAGCTTGAAAGAGATAATTTGGTAATTAAAACAGTATTACAGGCAATGTTGTTCAAAAATCAAACAACGAGCTTAGTTATCTTTTTATTTATTAATTAATTTTTAATGTCATTATTTCGGTATATTGCGGAAGGCCATACAATAACCTAAGAGATGAGATGCAAATTGTTAAAACCAAGCTCCTAGGATTGAATACAAAAGCTAGTCTCAGTGCAATTTCATCAAGGAAGCATGAGCCTATATTTGAGCCTAAACTTGTTAAATTCAAACTTGGTTTTAGGTGTAAGTATACATTACACCTTCTCTCAATATTTCACATACTAGAAAAATATTTTCAAATTGAGTGTTGGGCATCAAAGAATCAAAGAAAAACTACAGGCCTACACAGAGGCTGGCACAAAGCTTCAGCAAAAGCACCATTTAGCCAGGGCATGGATTTCGTCCAATCCAATATTTTTTACCATCACGACCATTTATGAAGGCTTTTTCAAACTCTTTTGCACTCACAAAACCATTGCAATCACTGTTAAATTTCACAATAGCTTGAGCGGTCAGATTTTTTCCATTCCAAAAGTCTGATGCTCTTAAGGGTTTCTATTTAGAAAACTTCTCCAACCAATATCCACAATTATTTCAAGCTTTTCTGCTTTTTGACCAAGTTAAAATGTTGACTATTATTCCCATCCAAGGCACACATTGAGGTACTCTTTCTCTAGGGTTTTGATTGATGGGTTGTGGTAAAATAGGACATTGGGATTGGTCAACTTCATAAGCTACGTCAATCTACAAAAAATTTGTAAGGGCAAGGTAGTTTGTCTTTGTTTTGCACTTCTGTTAACAGATCCTTTACCCATTCCTGGAGCATGTTGAAGCAAGTCCTTGTAGTTTTGTTTCTTCTTTCCTGCACAGAAGGGGCATCTTAAGAAGCCATTAATTTGCACTTTGAACTTCCCCGCCCTCAATCAGCTCTTCAGAATCACTAATATTCGACTCCTTCTCAAAACAGTAGTCCATTTCTGTATCTGCAAATGCTACAAATAAATGTTAAAAAGGGGATGAGTTTGTAGGATGAAACATCAGTACCCGCCAAAGTACAAAAATATAATCATTAGGGTTTAAACTAGAAATGTTTCCTCAAAGAACACAAATTATTTAGAACATGCAACATGGAAACACAACATAACGAAACACAAGTAATAAGAAACAAAAAGCACTTGATCACTTGCATGCAACAAATAGCCCCAAGTCCTTACTAGACTGAGGAAGGACTAAGAGCACATTTTTTTCAGCTTATCTCCAAGCCCGAAAAGCTTTATTATTGTCAAAAACTTATTTATTTTTTATTTTTTATATCGTTTGGTTCCAAGAGAGTTGACAAGTGATTTTTATGTTTACTAGAAAAAGCCCGAAATTAAGCCCAGCTAAAAAACCAACAGCTTTTTATAAAGTCTATTTTTTCATAAACTTTATTGTGAGATCTAACTCTATAAGCTTTAAATGCGTAATGTTATGGCCTGCCCGATCGCTTGCTAGAGTGGCCCAAAAACGTGTAACGGCTTGGCAAGTCCAAGCCCGTTTTCTAGAATTCTCTAGCAAGTCTCCCTTGTAAATATCCAAGATATTTTTAGAAGTCTCCATGTAAATATCTAGATTCTTTTGTAGAAAGGTCTAGAGAGTGAATAACGGCTGTCGAATGTATTAAATCTCGACCGTCCATTGAGGAGGTGGCTCACTATAAATATCCCTCCAAGGCTCATGTGTAAAGCATCGAAACAAGTTCTACACAAGCCATTGTAAAGAGTTCTCAAGCAATACAAAAGCCTTCTTCCCTAGCAACACTTGTCTCTAACCTTCCAACACTTATCTTCTCTTTGCCTTAAAGCTCTTAGCTCAACGATCCTAGCCTTTCAAGCTTCTTCCTAAGTGAAGCAAGCCAACCTCAAGGTTTACTTAGCAACTTTCGGGTTCGAGTTGTCTAAGTGCCGCACGAGCGTGCTACGCAACTTCTAAGCTCGTGACAATAAGCCCAAGCAAAAAAACCCCTAAGCTGGTAAGCATACATTTGGTAAGACTTTTGTCATCACCAAAAGCACTCTACATCTCCAAAATCACCTTTGTTTCTATTTCGTAGTGTTTTAAATTATTAAAAAAAATTAGATGCTTTTGGAAAAGCACTTGATACTAGCTTTTACCAAAAGCCCTTGTACGCAAAAGGTTAAAAGGAGTCCCAAACACACCCTAAAAGCTTTTCATTGGCTTGATCTTCATCCGATCATACAATGATGTAGAACAAAACCTTTCTTGATCTTATGTAGTTTAAACTCATAACATAACTCATCTTAAATTCTTGGGATATTAACAATTTATCCCCTGAGGTTAAGCAAAAATACAAATTACCTCCTGCGAGATTTAAAATTACAAATTACCCCCTAATTTTTGAATTCTGACGTTAAGTTAAACGGAAAGGGAGGAGAGAGAAAACATGCTTCACAATTTTACCAAAATAACCTCATGTTCGACCATTTGATATTAACAATTTATCCTCTGAGATTAAGCAAAAATACAAGTTCCCTCTGCACGTTTTGAAATTGCAAATTGTCCCATTATTTTTGAATTTCGACATTAAATTAAATGAAAAAAATGAGAGAGAGGATAATATATGTTATTCGACCGAAATGTCCTCTTATAAATACAAATACCTTCACTCACTTTTTCAAAATTACCTAAATACCCTTACCTTTCCTTCTTCCTTCACCTCCTTCTCTATCTCCCCTCTACCAGCAATCTCCATCACCTCTCCCTTGTACTTCACCAGATCGTCCCCTGACACCACAATTGTCTAGGGGTGACAACTTGAATCATGGCACGTGAACACGATACGAATACGACACGAACACAACACATGATTAATAAATGGGTCGAATTCATGTTGAGGGTGCTCAACACGCCAACCAGTTTAATGATATGAATATTTAAACATATCTTGTCAATCATTAACATGCAAGCTCATTTAATGATATAATTTTTACTTACTTACAACATATATATTATAAAACTGAAATTTTTTTATTATATAGTAAATCTTGATGATTTTAATAAATTTTTTATACTAACAATTATTTATATTCTAAAAATAATTTTAATTGATATAAATATATAGAATATGATATACTATACATAATTAGATTAAACAATTAAGTAAATTATGTTAATTAAATATGATACGATTACAACACGTGGGTGACACTTTTAATAACCATGTCGAATATGCGTTTCATGTCTCGACAAGAACAATTAAATAGGTCGACACACATGATATGAATTATCATCCCTACAATTGTTTTTTCCTTCTCTTCATTGGCAAAATTGCTCCCGTCATCAATTCCCCCTCTTCTCCTTTACTAAAACTCGCCACCAGCCAATTTTGGTTTGTTAATTAAAGCTCGGATTAAGGGGTGAGTTCAATTTGGTTCAAATTTACTTTTTATTATTTATTCAATAAAGTTTTAAATATTTTTTATTATTATTGTTTTTAATTATTATTATTGTTTTCATCCTAATTTTTTAATTATTTTTATCCTCGAGAGGGGGAATTTCTATTTTTGTTTAACCTCAGGGGGTAAATCGTTAATATCTCTTATTTTTATCGCACAAGTTTGATTTTCAATAATACCCCTACTCTGTTTAACTTAATGTCAGAATTCAAAAATCAGAGGGTAATTTGTAATTTCAAATCTTACAGGGAGTAATTTGTATTTTTGCTTAACCTTAAGGGTAAATGTTAATATCTCAAATAATTATATAATAATAAATAAATAAGTAAAATATTATAAAATAAATTTATTAGATAATAACTAATTTATTATTATTATTATTATTATAAATATAATATGAATTTAATAAAATATTTTGTAAATAATTAAATTAATTTTATTCAAGTTAAGTTTACATAAAAATTAAAAAAATTATGTTTTAAAATTAATTTCTTACATATTATCATATAATAATATAATCCAGTCTCATATTACACCAAATATAAGATAGTACTACATAGAGTCCAATCCCAAATTCTCAATCCCAGTCCAAGTTCTAATCATAGTTCAATATAGTCCAGTCCAATCCAATCTCAGCTCCCAGACGTGGCCTAAGTATTCATTTGTTATGACTTTTGACATCACCAAAAGCACTTTCACAAAGCAAAAACCAATTTTGTGTTTTATTTTGTAGTGTTTTACATTTCTTTTTTCTTTTTTTTTTTTTTTTAAGGATTGTAGGTGCTTTTGCCAAAAGCCCTTCTACTCAAAAAGCACTTTTTTAAAAGACCTCCCAAAAGTCAAACACACCCTAAAATCCTAACCAATTATTGTCAAGCACAAACTAAATATATATCAAATATAAACCAGATCACACAAATTACGTATGAAACAATCAAAGCTAATCCATCTCCCTCAGACAAACCCATTTGAAGACTAATTAGCATACAAAACCCTAAAAATACACACTTTACCTAAGTGCATTACAAAACTCAGCCACATTGAAGCTACTTATCAACTAAATGATAAACATAATTCAACAAACTTACAATGTAATAACAAAATATCTGGTAAACAATAAATATCAATTATTGAAATATTAGTTAAAATATTATTCATTTCACTAATTACGAAAATAATTATTCATTTAGTCATTTGATTATGGGCTAGGGTGAAGTGATCCAGGTCATGGGCTTATTTATTGTTTGACTAGGGTGAATTGATTTCGGCTATGGGTTGATCTATTTTTGGGCTCGGGTGACTTAATTTGGGTTATGGGTTGATCTATTTTTGGGCTCGGGTGAATTGATTTGGGTTATGGATTGATCTACTTTTGGGCAAGGGTGAATTGTTTTGGGTTATGTATTATAGGCTGAATTTAAGTGATTATGCAGATGAAATTATACTTCGTTACAAACTAAAACAAACTTAAAAATACAATAAACACAACAACATACATCTATTTGCATAAAGATAATCTATAATGGATCCTTGATCATCATCAGCATGTATTTGCAATATTATGACATTCTAAGAGCCTTAAGACAGAAGTTCATATATGTTATTAAGCAAAATTTTTAACCATTTATAAATGTGCATACATTGGACATTTTATTAACATACAATTTGCATGAAATATGGAAATGCATACAATATTCATACATTGGACATCCTATTAACATACAATTTACAATTTACATTGGACACAAGAATTCGATTTACTTCATAGTAAAACAGGAGCACATGATGTCAGATAAGATTGCCCATGAAACATATTAAATAAAAGAAAAAAAAGATGGTTTTAAGCACTAAAGTATGAATTTGAAAGAAGACAGAATTCCAATATAACAAATCCTGAAACAGATTGCGGATGGAGCCTTCTAAAAGCCTTCTAAACATATAACAGCTAAAAGACAGTTGAAACTTCAATAAAGCCTTCTAAACAGATTGCAGTACCTCTTGTGCAATCTAAATCAAAGACCTCAGCAGCCTGAGATACAAATCTTGGATATTAGTAATTGTAATTAATAGATATCCTGGATATTATATTTATAGATAAATAACTGAACAAAAATTGCACCCCTCATGCAAGTCATCCTCTTATAAAAAAATAAAATTGAAAAACTTGCTGAAGAAAGTAATAAATGTCCAAATTATCAAGTGAAAAGAGTGGCAGCGATATTTTTTAGTCAAAATGCAAGACAGATGGTAATCAAGTGAAATTGCATGAAAGAATCGAGAATTTGATGGAAATGAATCAGATTGCCAGAAACAGACCTATTGCATTGATTTGCTGGATGGTTGATGCTGTCATTATAAGTCTTGTCTCTTGATATGGAAGCTTCGAATCAAGTTTTCCCTGCACATGAAAATGTCCTTGATAGCTCCTATGTTGACTATTGCATTTTTCAAGCGTAGGTAAGTAACAGCTGTTGTAATTAATCAGAATTTGATTATAAGTAGCTGAATGGCAAGAAGATTCAGATGTTATTTATGTTACTACATAAATGGAATGTAAATAATATGACATCCTTAATATTGATTGAAATAAAGGGTGACATTACACAATCTAATGCAATATGAAGTTGGATTTTATTTTAAGAATGTAAACTAGCTACTATTAAGTAATGAGAGCTAATTGGATAAGTAATTACTAACACTATTTCTAAATAGAGTTTTTAAGCATGAAGTAATGAAAAATATATGTCATAAGTCTTCAATTTCAACTTCTGAACTGATGGAAATATCAAAAAAAAAAAAAAAACCGAGCTGAATGATATCACTAAAGTAGAACACAATCCTTTGAAATGGATAGCTGTGCATAAGCATAAAGAACACGTGAAACCATAACATTTATTACTTCGAATTTTTAGCAGGATATGGTCATACTCCACATCTAATATTTAGCCCTAATATGCTGATATATGTTTAAAAACTAAAGCTGGCCTCAGCAAAAATAAATTATTTTATCAATATTAATGGCCCATAATCCATTCTTTGCCATTAAATTTTTGGAAACTTACAGGTCCTGTATTTCAAGAATATTACTACTATAAAAGCTGCGTGAATGAGATCAACTGTAGCCAATATATTTTACAACCAGAAAACGTAAAGGCTATAAAAGCCAGCAATATGAAAATTTTAAAAATGATCAACTAGTCGTTAAATATGAAAATTTCAGCAAGTAACAAAGGTTCCCTAAGATAATTTGTGCATCCAAGGCCTGAGAAGAACCTTTCCCATTGGAAATAAAAAATAGAAAAGGAAATTCTGAAAATAAAGCAGGATGCTTACAAAATAAACAAAAATGAACAAGCAAGTAACAATCATCATCCGTTAATTTTAACCCAACAAAGGAGGGTAGTATAGAGATTTCATATACAATAATCACTTTACATCAAAATATGAAAATCAAATATTCAAAATAAATTTAAAATATTAAAAATTATAAACTTAGTGATAACTTAAAGCATGGAAAACCAGAAGTGCAGATATTCACAACAATCAGCAACTTAGCAACAGCCCAGAGACATATAATGTGACACACAACCCAGGGCACAAGAAGAATTGAGCAACCCAGTAAAAATCCAGAAACACATAACAAAAATGTAGAACAAAAAACCTTGAAATGCAGAAGACCCAAACCAAAAACAAAACACCAAATCCCAATAGGAATTCTACCAGCAACCTCCTAACGCGGGCACCACCATTCTTCAATCAAAATTCCAACAAAATACTACCAAAAACTTAATTAAAAAAAAGTAAAATCATAATAAAAGTTCGTCCAAACAAACCAGCAATCCATGCACGACCATCATCAATTAAAACCATTAAAAAAAACACCCTAATTGTGTTGACCAACCACCACTACCCAATTCGAAACCCAACCATCAAATACAGACTATACATCAAGTCATCAACGATTGAATTAGCACCATTTACTAATTTTAAAGAGGGTAAAAGTTTAGAAAATGCTACAAGAAACATTTATACCCAGCAAAGTACAGAAACAGAATCATCAAGGTTTAGGACTACATTATATTTCCTCCAAGAACATGTTATTCAGAACAAGAAACAAGGAAACACAACATAACAGAACACAGTTAATGGGAAGCAAATAGCCTAAGTCATTATCAGACTGAGGAATGACTAAGAGAAGCTATTTAATACTAAAATATTATATATATACACACACACACACACACACAACACAATGATAGAAGGCAGTAAATTAAGGACAAAATGGGAAAATTACTTTTATAATTCTGTTATGCTTTACTGTTTTTGTTGGTTATGTTTTGGGGTAGGGAAATTGGTTGGACTGTCCTAGGGATGTGGGCGGAGTTAGTTACCCCGATTTTAGGAAAGAAAAGAAGAGGACAGGCTGGTATAAAAGAGTAGAGAAGAGTAGATTAGGGTGTGAAGAATTTCTGTTATTTTGGAGAGACCGCTGTGTCTATGGGAGAGCTTGCAGGCCTTTCGAACTGCCTACTATTTTACTAAATTCAATACAGAAGTTTATCCAGAAATTCCATTTCCTGCTCTAGATTTCCTCTGTTTGTTCTATTTCCTGCTATTGCTACCTCTGTTTGTTCTATAGTTTCAGTTACCAGTGTGTGTGAGTGTGTGATCCAGACAGTGTATCAGGGAGGGTTCTATCAATTTGGTATCAGAGCTGTAAGATCTTGAAATGGCTAAGATAACGGAAGCAAGAATGGAGGTGTTAGTGGAAAGACTTACTCAATTTCGGGAAGATACCAGATTGGTTAAAGAAGGACTGTCCAGGGTTCCATTCCTAGAGTAGAAGGTGGCGGCCATACTGGAGTGTCTGGAGAGGTTGGCGAAGGTTAACGAGGGCGATTCATCAGCGATCTTGCAGAAGCTGGATCGTGTCCCATCCATCCCCATGAGAATTCAAATAGGAGCAAGCTAGGCGGCCGTGACGGAGGCGGGATCCATCGAGGCTCCGAGAGGCGCGGCGAAGTCTAGCCTCGAAGGTTGCAGATGCCGATGTTTGAAGGCAGCGATCTAGGCGAATTGATTTCTAGAGCAGAGCGACTTCTCTTTGAGCCGACTGTCGAAGGCGGAAAGGATCAAAGCCGCCATGGTATGGTTTGACAGGGAGGCGCTGACCTAGTTCCAGTGGGAGGATCGACGCCGACCGATCCGAAACTGGGACGAACTAAAACGACTGTTGTTGGATCGGTTTCGATCGACTCAAAAGGGTACGACTTTTGAGGATTTTCTGGCGTTGAGGGAGAGTAGGACAGTGAGAGGAGATCGGAAACCATTTCAGACTTCCGTCGTCTCTTCGCGATGTCGCTAAGGAGGTATTGGAGGATGCCTCTGTTAACGACCTCAAGCCAAAAGTATGGGCTGAGGGGTGTCTGCAACAGCAAAGTAGGTTGGCCCAGCCCATGGATTTGGCCCAGTGGAGTGGTAATAGTCTTGGACAGCGATGGCAAGGCCATCAAGAGGGGAATTCCAGTATTAATCCTCAACAGTAGCTGTACTATATCGTTAATCAGCGTCGAAACCACAATTTTCGGAATTACCAGCAACCCACAAATCCTAATCAGATAAATGTTCCTAGCCAGAATAATCAGCAACCCAGAAACTCCAATCAATGGAACAATCAGCAGAATCAGGGCTACTCTCAAGCCAGAAAACCTAACTAGTGGGCCTCATTTGGTCAACAGAGCAACCTGAATCAACCTCCTGCTAGTTCTGCAGCACCATCTTCTTCGTCAGCATGGTTTTGTCAAAAGAGGAAGGTTGAGGAAGCCATTGAGATGACGGATAAGGGAGGTAAAGCTGATGCTAATTGTTTCTATACATTATTTGAGTTGTGTGGAAATGGAAAATCATTAGAGAATGCAAAAAAGGTTCATGATTATTTTTTGCAATCCACGTTTAGAGGAGATTTGGCATGGAATAAAGTGACTGAAATGTATGGGAAGTGTGACAGCATGACCGATGCTCAAAGAGTGTTTGATCACATGCCGAATAAGAATATAGATTTGTGGCAATTAATGAAAAATGTTTATGTAGATACTGGATTGGAAGATGAAGGTTTGCAATTGTGTGAGCAGATGAGGAAATTGGGCTTGAAATTGAATGAGGAGATTTTTCTGGCAGTCTTCTCAGCTTGTGGTATAGCAGATGTTATTGAAGAAGGTCGTATACATTTCGAGTCCCTGGAGAATGAGTGTGGGATCAATTCCAGAATTGAGCATTACATAGGGCTTATTGGGGTTCCTGGAAAATCAGGGCAACTTTATGGAGTTAAAGAATATATTTGGGAAACATTGCCTTTGGAGCCCATAGCTGAGGTTTGGGAGGTTTTAAGAAACTATGCTCGGACTCAAGGAAATATTGATTTAGATCACTATGCCGAGGAGTTAATGGTTGATCTTGAATTGTCCAAGGCAGTTGCTACTAAAGTCCCTACACCACCACCATTGGTCTCCTTTGGAAATAACTTTACAACTGTTCCAATGATGGAGAAGTTGATGGCGGAACAGGAGGCTATACTGGATGAATTTAAACAGAATTTGAAGGAGGCACAAGACAACATAAAGGGTTATTTCATGAACGGTATGGAGAATGAGGCGATGGAGTGTTATAATGAGGCTGTGAGGGAAAACTACAGTATGAAAATGAGTGCAGTGGCGTATGATTCGATGCTGGATGCATTGTTTAAGAATGGGCAGTTTATGATGAAGGCTTTGAGTGAAGTTAGGAGATTGGATGAGATGCTTAAGATTGTAGATATCATTTTGGATGATGATGGGATTGAAATTGATGAGGAGTTGCAAGAATTTGTGAGAAGAGAATTGGGGAAAGAAGGGCAGGAAGAAGATTTAGCGAAGCTTATGGAGTATAAAGAAGGTCAAAAAACTAAACTTAAGGCTAAAGAGGCCGAGGCTGCTGAAGTAGCAAAGAAGAGTGCAAACTGACTATATAAATTTCCTACTCATCACCTTGAGGACAAGGTGAAAGTTGGGCGGGGGGTAATGATGGAAGGCAGTGAATTAAGGACAGAATGGGAAAATTACTTTTATAATTCTGTTATGCTTTACTGTTTTTGTTGGTTATGTTTTGGGGTAAGGAAATTGGTTGGACTGTCCTAGGGATGTGGGCGGAGTTAGTTACCCCAATTTTAGGAAAGAAAAGAAGAGGACAGGCTGGTATAAAAGAGTAGAGAAGAGTAGAGTAGGGTGTGAAGAATTTCTGTTATTTTGGAGAGACCGCTGTGTCTATGGGAGAGCTTGCAGGCCTCTCGAACTGCCTGCTATTTTACTAATTTCAATACAGAAGTTTATCCAGAAATTCCATTTCCTGCTCTAGATTTCCTCTGTTTGTTCTATTTCCTGTTATTGCTACCTCTGTTTGTTCTATAGTTTCAATTACCAGCGTGTATGAGTGTGTGATCCAGACAGTGTATCAGGAAGGGTTCTATCACACAACCAACAAGTTTTTATAAAAGCCCTAATTTTAAAAACTATTATGCTATAAGATCTGGCTTCATAAATTTTACTTGAATAAACCCAACCAAAGGAACCCTAAGTATTCATTTCGTAGGACTTTTGACATCAGCAAAAGCAACTTCACGTAGCGAAAACCACTTTTTCAACTATTTTGTAGTGTTTACATTTCTTTTCTTTATTTTATTTTATTTTTATTTTTTTTTAGGATTTTAGGTGCTTTTGCCAAAAGCCCTTCTACTCAAAAAGCACTTTTTTTAAAAAGAGTCCCAAACACACTCTAAAATCCTAACCAATTATTGTCAAACACATGCTAAATATATATCAAATATAAACCAAATCACAAAAATTACAAATGAAACAATCAGGGCAACTCCATATCCCTCGAACAAACCCATTTGAAGACTAATTCGCATAAAACACAGAGTTAACCGAAGTGCATTACAAAATTCAGCCACATTGAAAATACTTATCAGGTGAATGACCAACATAAAGATTACATTTTAACAAACTTACAATAGAATAACAAAATATCTGGTAAACAACAAATCAAATACAATTCTAAACCAAACCTACTTCAGCTTGAGAGAAAGAGAGAGAGGGAGAGAGGGAGATTGCCCTTTTCACTCCTCTAGTTGACTCTATTCTTGGAAATGGAAAGACGTTCACCAAGTTGGCTTAACCTATCTTTTCTTATGCGCTATTCCTATAAACTCAACACTAATCATTTTATGAGCATTAACTAATGTAAAATTATGAGTTGATTTTGTTATTTATTAGGTAAAATTCAAAAAATGTCCCAAATTTGTTCAAAAATGCCCCAATTCATTAGTCCATCTCCTTATCTTCAAACACTACAAATAAATTTTAAAGAGGGGAAAAGTTTAGAAAATGTAGCAAGGAACATTTATACCCAGCAAAGTAAAGGAACAGAACCATCAAGGTTTAGACTAGATTATATTTCCTCAAAGAACACATTACTCAGAATAAGAAACATGGAAACACAATGTAACAGAACACAGGTAATGAGAAACAAAAGAGCACTTGGCATTCAAGCAGCAAGCAGGCCCAATTCATCATCAGACTGAGGAATGACTAAGAGAAGCAATTTAATACTAAAAGATTACACACACACACACAGATATATATATATATATATATAAACTAAAAAACTAACAAGCTTTTATAAAGCCCTAGTTTTAGAAACTATTACTCTCTAAGGTTTAGCTCTATAAATTTTACTTGAATAAACCCGACCAAACGAACCCCAAGTATCCATTTGGTAGGACTTTTGACATCACCAAAAGTACCTTTAATTCACATGGCAAAAACTATTTTTGTGTCTATTTTGTAGTTTTTTATATTTCTTTTTTTTTTTTCCTTTTCTTTTTAAAAGGATTTTACGTGCTCTTGCCAAAAGCTCTTTTACTCAAAAAGTATCTTTTTAAGAAGACTCCCAGACACACCCTAAAATCCTAACTAATTATTGTCAAACACATGCTAAATATATATCAAATATGAACCGAATCACACAAATTACAAATGAAACAATCAGGGCTACTCCCTTTCCCTCGAACAAACCCATTTGAAGAGTAATTCGCATAAAAACACACAGTTAACCTAAATGCATTACAAAATTCAACCAAATTGGAGCTACTTATCAAGTAAACGATAAACATATAGCTTAGATTTTAACAAAATTACAATATAATAACAAAATATCCGGTAAACAACCAATCAAAAGCAATTCTAAAACAACACTTAAATGAACTTGAGAGTGTGTGTGCGGGAGATTACGCTCTTCACTTCTCTAGTTGACAAGACATTCACCAACTTGGCTTGGCCAATCTTCGCTATTCGTTGTTCATACAAACGCTCGTTTTATGGGAATTAACTAATGTCATACAGATTATAATGGGTGGATTTTGTTATTTATTATAAAAAGACCCAATTTTACGCGTGGATTACAAAATAGATCCTGTCTTAAAAATTTTAGGCCCATTAAAGTATAAATTTTATATTTTAGTTTGAATATTTAAATTTAGTCTCCACTTTTTAACTTAATAGATTTTATTTTTAAGTTTACCCCATTAAAAATTATGAATTAATATTATTTTTAATGAACCCATTTAGTTTCCGTTTTACCCTTTTACTATATCTTTACTTCTATCGCACCTAGATTCTGGCATTCAACTTCCAAATAAATTTTATATTCAATATACTCCTTTTCTCTTAACTCAACTTAATTGCTTGGAAAATCATAATCCGTTTAGTGCATAATTACAACATTATTTGATTCTGTAATAGATTTTATTTACTTTTTTTTTTAATTTCTCAAAAGCAAGCAGAGTTCACAAGGCATTTATTAGATTTTTTTTTTTTTTAATGTAGCAGTTGTTCTCCGACGATATTTTTCTTTAACTATTCTACGGTAGTTTCTTTAACTGTTCAATGTATTTGTAAGTTCATGTTCATCATCTAAGAGAAAGCTAACAATTCTGCATCTATATATAGTAAATTAATATATAAAGCAAAATTAAAAGCTTTTATAAAAAAAATATTAATTAATATATATAGTAATGTTCATGTTCTATCAATTAAAAAAATATATATTAATTAAAGCATTAAAAAAAAGTAACCGCTGTAAATATGTTATATATCATTGCTTAAGATTTATATAACTTTACTAAAATCTTGGTGAAGCGATAATATGTTATGCAAAATTTTAATGCTTCTGTCATCCAATATGATCTGTTGGCATAAAAGTCTTTTGAGAATTCAAATTCTATCAATTAACTTCTTCTTCTTCTTCTTCTTTTTTAAAGGGACTTAAACAATTTTTATGATTATTTTTGAAAACACAAGATGCATGTGCTATTATACTAATTTTTTTCAATATTGATAAATTGGTTAAAATTGAATATAAAGAAAGATGAAACAGTACGAACTTCTAAAAATACTTTCTATATTTACGTTTTTTCCTAAATATATTTGTTATTTAAATTTTGAATTATTTCACTTTTTCTGAATAATTTAAATAATTCAGAAAATACATATTACAAATATATTTAAAATTTGAATTACATTTATTATTAAATGTAATTAGTAGGAGGGTGGATAAAAAAAAAAAAAGAAGATTGAAAAACTCAATTTTGGCCCATGCAGGTTTCGAACCTGCGACCTTCGCGTTATTAGCACGACGCTCTAACCAGCTGAGCTAATGGGCCATCTGATTTTTAAAGAAATTTAAACAAATTCCAAATTTTCAATTGAAGAACGAAATAATTGGCGAATTGCAGTTGGGTGAAGAGCTGAAGGAGCAAACCGTTAACAACTATACTATGAGGGAAGACTACGAGGTAGGAATTTCTGACCGAGCTTATATTGAATTGTTGATTTTGTTTTTAAGAAGGCTTTACGCCCTGGAATGATTGCAGGTGAATAATTATAATTGACATTAGGTCGTTGTTGAATTTTGTAGAGTTTATGGCTATTCTATTCTGTTTCATAATTAACACTAAATCTGCTAATTTTGATAATTTCATGCCCATGTCATAAAAATTTGTTCTACATAATGATGTTTTATGCTGACTGCTGAGTAATCTATGGATGCATGAATGAAATTGCCGATGCACGTGCTCTGTTCGACGAAATGCCTTTAAGGGACACAGCAAGTGGAATATCCTTCTGGCTATTTACGGTTACAACTGTGGTTCTTGGGTTGAGTGTTAGTCTTGTTTAAAAGTTTGATGTATGAAGAGATTAAAGCTGATAGGATCACTATTGTGATTCCGTTGCCAGCTTTCGGTGAAGTAGAGAAGCTAGATTATGGAAGAGCATTTCATTGCTATGCAACAAAAGTAGGCCTTGGATGCCTATTGAGTTTGGAGAATCCATTATTGGGATTGTGTACAAAGTTTGGAGAGATTGGTGCAGCATTAAGATTGTTTGATGTATTGGTTTACAGAAGATATGTAGTGTTAGCGAACCTTGGCAGCTCAGTTTCATAATTAACACTAAATTTTGCAATTTCTGATCCATATTATCTTTTTATTTTTTTTCTTTGTTGAATTAGATTCAGTTTTACTCGGTTTTATGCCCTGGAATGATTATAGGTGTATAATTTTAATTGAGATTAGGGTTTCAATTTATTAAGTTCTATCGTAATTCTGTTCCATAATCATTGTTTTATTCAACATTTAACACTAATTTCGGAAATTTTGATAATTTAGTCAGCTATTTTGTTTACATATTAAGATTTTTTTTTTAATTTACTGTCATTTTAGTAATGAAAGGCTTAACATGATTGTAGATTGAAGGGGAAAAGCAAGCTGCTGCTGATGTATTGTTCCAATATTCAAGATTTGTGATGGCATGTATCGGGAATCAGGCTCGACCTTCTGACTTAAGATTGCACTTGATGAAGGTAAAATTCCGGTTTCTTAGATTAACTTGGCAGTGATGTTTTGTTTGATGATGGCAAAATGTTATAAGACTCCATTTACTCCATTTGGTAGTTGCCCCATTGGATCTTCTCTATTGATGCAAATATTTGTGATTCTTTCTCCATTTCTTCAGGAGATTTCAGGGTTGCCCACTACTTTGAAGAGGGATTCAGATCAACCTCAGCTCGCGGCTTCTCCTGATCCAATGGTGGAGTCTTCAAGCTCAGGTGCTAAATTGTAGAAAGCCGACAGTTTCTAGAGAGAAAGTATTAAAAAAAATATATTTCCATTCAAGATGGTATTTCGCAAAGATACTAATACCCTGTTCTTTTATGAATCCAAATCCTGTTTTCTGTGTTGCACATTTTTCAATGCAATTTATATTCAATCTCAACCATATATCTTTTTCAAATTTCAAAATAATTAAAAATCAACAATATATTTCTAAATTCAATTGAAAACAAAAATATCAGATTCATAAAAGAACACACCAGCTTCATGAGTATCACCTGAGTCCTTTTTATAGACTCTTTGGTATTAAATCCGTTTAACAAGTATTCTCACTTTTAGGAGAAAAAAATCTTATTGGTTATTATAACTATTCGGAGCCATTTCATTATCCCATAATAAAAGAAATATCATTTCTTTTATTGAAATTGGTTCCAATTTTCTCTCTGGTTTAATTGATTGATTGAAATAGGTTTATTTCTAATTCCAATCATTGATAGATTTTAGAAATCAAATTCAAATAAGAAAGAATCAATATATATATTTACATGCAAAATAAGAATAACGAGATCAATTTGGTAGGTAGCAAATAAGAATATGGTAGGTACGAGCTTCATATCGTGATCCTAAAACATAGCTTGCTAATTACACTTTTTGTCATTACGTATTCTATATGGGCGTCTCTAAATTTGCTTGATTCGTTTGAAATAGGAAAGCATTGGTCACATTACCAAGTCTTGAATAGTACTACTCCATGTTGGAAGATACTGAGTAATATTACGACCGAATATTTATTGCCAAATAGAATACTTCCCTTACTTTTGTCAGCGCATGAATTATGTAGACTATTCAGAATTTGCTGACTCGTTCCATTTGGAATCCGGACTACCGAGTAACACTTGATCCTTCTGTGTATAAAGCTTGGTTGCTACCTTGAATGGAAATGACCCCCACCCAACTTTGTCCACACTAAGCATTAGGTTTTCAAATTGTTTCTCATTATTAAGAAAAGATAACAAAGATAAAATACAAGCTTGTTTTATAGCAATATTAATTAATCGTTGTTTCTTTTTATGCTTTCAAAATGAAACTTGAGATCATTCTTGCCTAACAAAACCATTTGGTAATCCCATGCTTACTCAGGAAATATACATTTCTAAGCCAGCTCCTTTAGAACCATTTTTCTCTCATCAGCATACTCAGAAATTCATACTACATTGGTCCTATGAATGAAGCCAGAATTTTTGCCTCTACAGAAAGCTACATGGGTCGTCAAGTTCCGAAGTGCATCTGCCGAGTTCAAGCGGATGAGTGAACTATTTTGAGCACTTGACTAATCTGGAGTAAAATCGTCAAAATCCAAAATATTATCTCCAAAAATGGATAATTCTTTAAAAAAAAAAAGACATAAATCTACTCTAGAATGGTATGGTAATAGATTCCCTTTCATGAGAGGACTCGACCTAAATTGAAAATTTACCATGTATAAAGACTTGTTGAATAATATTCAGAATTGTCAATACTCCATATGCAAGGTAAACACGTTTTGAACTCTTTTTAAAACTACGTTCCTTTGTCACTGACTTGAGCATTGAAGTACTGATACCCCCGCTGGCAAGTTCTTTGACCTATTTTCTTGTCTTATATAAACAGATTATTCCTATTCTGATTTGTCATGTGTGTTCTTCAACAAAAAAATATAAGAAAAACTGAATATATATGATGTACATTTATATGGTTTCGGGCCTTTTGAATCAACATGGCTACGAGACATGCAAATTAACTGTAGAGTTAAACTTAGCTTTCTCAACACTCATTACCCGCCGGTGCTTTGTTTTCTGCCTCCCATTGATCGTTTCCACCATTTGATGAATACAAAATCTATGCTGAGAAGTGAGAAGACTTCGCAAGAATCATGATATTTAATTATTATTTAAACAGTTAATTTTACGTATACATGTCAATCAAACAGTGCTCCATATTCTCTTTGGATCACTTTCTTTATGTTCATGAGTACAGCTTGACCGTGGATAGGCCTAGTTCGTTAATTTGTTGAGGAGCAGGACACCAAAAATTAACTAGCAATTCTATGCAAAAGTGACACTATGTAGGGTTGTAAATTATTTATACAAACCTATTTATACAAACTGAATAAATACATGTTAATAATAACGGTATCATATAATTGAGATTGTAATTATAGCATCGCTAGTCCTCTTCTCTGAAGACGAAGGAAAAGCAAATTGAAATTCCAATAAAATAAAATTTAGTTTGAAAATAATTGTGTAACTGTATATGGATCACAAGTATGGTTATAGCCCTGTGTCACGAGCTTGGAGTTTAGCGCAGCTTGCTCGTGTGGCACTTAGGCAACTTGAACCCGAAGTTGCTAAGTAAGCCTTGTGATTAGCTTGCTTCGCTCAAGGAAGAAGCTTGTGGACCGTTGAGCTTAAGAACTTATAGGCAACAAAGAGAAGAGTAGGAAGAATAAAGGCAAGTATTGCTTACTCAAAGAATGCTTTGTATTACGATTGAAAGCTTACAATGCTTGAATTCAATAAATGTGTAGATATCTTACAAATGAGCCTTGAGGGGTTTTTATAGTGAGCTACCTCCTCAATAACGGCTAGTACAACGGCTAGTACAACTAAGCACAACGGCTACTTCCTAACGGCTATATTACAACGGCTAGTTGGACCATCTAGAAGATATGTACAATGGATGCCAACTAGCAATGCCAACTAGCTAGAGTTTCCGGAAGATGGACTTGGATTGGGCCAAGCCTTGTGTGTAATTGGGCCAACTCTAGCAAGCAATTGGGCTGGCTGCAACATCCTCCCCCGCCTAATTCCGCGACGTCCCCGGCGCGCTCTCACTCTTGTAGCGTTGGATGTGTTCTGCGAATTACCACAAGGTGTCTTCACGTTCCCAGCTAGCCTCAATGTCCGGAAGATTTTTCCATCTTACCAAGTATTCCGTGTAAGGCGGAATCCTCTTCTTTCGAACCACTCGGTCCGCAAGTATGTACTCCACATCCTTATCGAATGCGGTGGCAACAGCTGGGGGTGCCCTCTTGGACACGCTTCTTGTTGGGTCTTCCTTGTCCTCGCGATAAGGCTTGAGGAAACTTACATGGAAGACCGGATGAATTTTGAGGTTAGGGGGTAACCGAACCTGATAAGAGACTTTACCAACTCTTTTGATAACCGGGAAGGGACCTTCGTACCTCCGCACCAACCCTTTATGCACTTTGCGAAGTGTTTTAAATTGTTGGGGTTGTAATTTGATGAGTACTAAGTCACCTTCTTGAAATGAGAGGTGCCGTCTCTTCGTGTCCGCCCATTTCTTCATCCGCTTAGCGGCCTTGTCCAAGCATGCTCTTGTGATATCGGCTTGCTCGTGCCATTCTCTAGCAAGCTTGTAGGCCGCGGGGCTTTTTCCTCCATATGTTGAGGCTATCCCATGTGGAGTCAGGGGTTGTTGTCCCATCACGATCTCAAAGGGTCTCTTACCCGTTGCCTCGCTTCTTTGGAGGTTATAAGAAAATTGGGCGATGTCTAGCAATTTCGCCCAATCCCGCTAATGAGTGCTCACATAATGCCTCAAATACATTTCAAGCAAGGCATTGATGCGCTCGGTCTGTCTATCGGTTTGAGGATGGAGGCTCGTTGAGAAGTTCAAGTCCGTTCCTAACAATTTGAAGAGTTCCCTCCAAAGACATCCCGTGAAGCGAGGATCCCGATCACTTACAATGTTTTGAGGGACTCCCTATAGCTTCACCACGTTTTTTAGGAACACTCGAGCAGCTTCATCCGCGGGGCATTCCGCAGTGACAGGAATGAAGGTGGCATACTTGCTGAATCGATCAACCACCACCATGATGCTTCCATACCCTTCGGATTTCGGTAAAGCCACTATGAAATCCATGGAAATGCTTTGCCAAGGCCTTTCCGCAATGGGTAGAGGT
Source organism: Boswellia sacra (assembly GCA_013180625.2). NCBI lineage: Eukaryota > Viridiplantae > Streptophyta > Magnoliopsida > Sapindales > Burseraceae > Boswellia > Boswellia sacra. The sequence continues at coordinate 1,047,164 of SNVD02001637.1, forward strand.
TCTAGCAAACCAGCGGAGCGTTGGTGTTCGACCTTGTCTTGTTGACACACGAGACAAATTCTCACATATCCCTCCACGTCTTCCCGCATTTGAGGCCAATAATAAGAATCTTGCACAAGAGCAAGGGTTCGTGCCATACCTGGGTGACCAGCCCATTTGGAGTCATGGCACTCCTTGATGATTTCTTTCCGCAAGTTCCCATGCTTTGGCACAAATAAACGATCCCCCGTAGTGAGGAGTAGGCCTTCATCGAGCCAAAAGCGCCGCGTCTTCCCCTCATTTGCCAAATTTATGAGATTTTTGGCTATGGGGTCATGCTCTAAGCTTTGCTTGATGCGATCGATAAGCGCACTTTGTGGACGACTTACACTCAAGGTGGCAAACTCCGCTTTGCGACTGAGGGCATCGGCTACAACATTCGCCTTACCCGATTTGTATTCGAGCTTATAGTCAAATTCGGCCAAGAAATCTTGCCATCTTGCTTGTTTGGGGCTCAACTTCTTTTGGGTTTGAAAATAGCTCGTGGCCACATTGTCGGTTTTAATGACAAAATGTGAACCGAGCAAGTAGTGTCGCCAAACTCGAAGGCAATGAATGATGGCGGTCATCTCCTTCTCTTGGACCGTATATCGCCGCTCCGTGTCATTGAGCTTGCGGCTCTCATATGCAATGGGATGCCCATCTTGCATAAGAACTCCCCCTATAGCAAAGTCAGAAGCATCCGTATGTACCTCAAATAGTTTTGTGTGGTCGGGTAGCACCATTACCGATTCTGCACATATGGCCTTCTTCAATTCTTCGAAGGCACGTTGGCATTCTTCGGACCAATGCCATGAGCAATTCTTCTTGAGAAGATCCGTGAGTGGGGCGGCTTTGGCTGAATAGCCCATGATAAACCGTCGATAATAATTAACCAGCCTAAGGAAAGATCTAAGTTCGAGTACCTTAGTTGGAGGCTCCCATTCTCGAATGGCCTTCACCTTCGCTTGGTCCATTATAAGCTTCTCATCCCGAATTTGGTGGCCAAGAAATTCTACCTCTTGTTGTGCAAAAGAGCATTTTTCTTTCTTGACATAAAGCTCGTTGTCGCGGAGGACTTGGAAGACTTGTTGGAGATGTTGCATATGCTCTTCAAGAGTTGTGCTATAGACGACAATGTCATCCAAGTAGACTACCACGAACCGATCAAGATAGGGATGAAAGAGCTTGTTCATGAGGGTACAAAAGGTGGCGGGTGCATTGGTGAGACCGAATGGCATAACAAGAAATTCATAAGCACCGTACCTTGTTACACACGCGGTCTTTGGTTCGTCACCCTTTGCAATGCGCACTTGATAGTACCCCGATCTCAAATCAAGCTTGGTGAAGTATCGAGCCTTCCCAAGTTGGTCGAACAATTCCGTAATCAAAGGTATTGGGTACTTATTTTTTATTGTTACCTTGTTGAGTGCCCGATAGTCGATGCACATGCGGAGGGATCCATCCTTTTTCTTTTGGAAGAAGAGGACGGGTGCGCCATATGGAGCTTTAGAAGGCTGGATATATCTCGCATCAAGTAGATCTTGGGGTTGTTTCTTCAACTCCGCAAGTTCGGGAGGCGCCATGCGGTAAGGCGCCATGGATGGAGGCTTTGCACCAATCTCCAACTCAATTTGATGATCCACTTCCCGTCGTGGTGGCAATTTCTTTGGGAGCTCTTGGGGCATCACATCCTTATATTTCTCAAGGATGGATTGGACTCCCTTTGGCATCGGGTCCTTGGCAACGACAATGTCCTCACCATCATTTAGTTCTCGAATGGTGGCAAGGAAACTTAGGTCTTTCTTCATTCCCCTCTTAAATTGTAGTGCAGAAAGCATTTTACCTTCGACTTTTGTTGCACGTTCCGCCATCACCATGCATGAGTGACTCCCATCAAGAATGTTGAGGGAGTTTGAAGATGGAATGGGGAAGGCATGAACTTGGTCGAAAAACTCCATACCAAGCACTACTCGAAAATCGTCCATAGGAACAATAGAGAAGTCAAGCTTACCGTTCCATGTGCCGAGTTGGACTGATGTAGCTTTGGACACTATTAAGATTGCCTTGGCGGGTGAATTCACCGCCTTGATGGTGCCTCCTCCGTTGGTGTACTTGAGGCCTAGGTGACACATCTGAAAAAGGATTGTCTCCCAAGTATAGGAGTGTCGAAGTAATAAAACCCGGTGAGACCGGGGTCGATCCACGAGGAAGGAGATTTTAGCGTTACAAATTATAAGTTAAGCAAATATGATATGAATAATTGAAAGAAATGATAAGATAATCTCAACAAATATGTAAAGATGGTAGGTGGTATTACCGACCATTCAAATATAAAACAAAAGGCAAAAGGAGGTAAAACCATCCATGGAAATAGGTGGTATTACCAACCATAGTAAATTAAAGAACAATTTCATAAGGTGGTAGAACCTACCATAGTAAATAAAATAAAAAATTCATAAACAATAGAATAATTAAAATACAAGAGGAATTAACACAATAACAATGAAGGCTAAGGTTAGGGGATCCGCCCTTGATATTTCAAATAAGGATAATTAACCCATTTTAGTTATATGAATTATATTTGTTTCATTACCAATATTTATACCACTTCTTGTAAATGGGTTCAAGCATCCAATGTGCCAATCATCATATGTCTACAACAAATCAAGGGTCCTAACTAGATTCGTGTCGGTAAGGAAGAACCATACATCATCTAGAAAGGATCCAAGCATTTGATGTGCCAAGGATTGTCGACAATGGATCAAGACCTCCACTTACGAGTGGTGTCAAGATTGATTAAGAAATTAAATATAAATCATATTGAATAAACATTATAAGATTAAGATTATTAAGCACATATAAAGGGTTAGAGAATCCTTATTCTCATATCAAGGGTTTCACCCTTTCACCTTAGCAAAAGAGAAATTAGAAGAACATTATAATAGAAAAAAATAAAATGTAAGAAAAAGGAAATTCATTAATAACATAAACACACAAAACACAATACAAGATCCTAGCCAAAGCCGAAATATTCCAGCCAAGGCCAAGATGCCCTAATGGGTCACAAGGCACCTCTATTTATAGATACATCCAGGGGCAAACTGGTCCAATTACAAGGGCATAATTGTCAAATATTAGTTGTAAATATCTTTGACAATTGGGATCATTAGGCACCGACTTTGACCATCAATTTTGACATCGAAATGTTGTGAATTTTTATCACATGTCTTCATGAAAGTTGTAGATATTTATCTCAGCTTTCTAGAACATATTGATTTGGCATTAATTGTTGGATACGTATTTTGAGAGATACGGTCCAAATACTGAGGGCCTGTTCAGATGTCTGGGCCGATGACTACTGTTATGGGTTCATTTCAAGCCCAATTTTGGTCCACTAAGAGCCCCAATTTGATGATGCTTGTGAAATGTAATCTTGTAGAAAATTGAATCAGCTTTCTAAAACATTAAGAATTGCACTATTCTGATCTATAAATAGAGAGTTATGCCCATTTTACCAAACCTGTAACAAAACCAAAATTAAGAGGAATTAATTCCAAAGATGCAAATGCTACAAATATGCTTAAGTTGAGGAATTTAATGACACTATTAATGCAATATGATGAACTAAACTCTTATTAAACATGTATATTTAAGTGTTCATCACACCCCTCAACTAGCTTATTGCTAGTCCCTAGCAATTAAAGCGTTATTATTTAGAAGTGATTTATAGAATTTTACATCCAAGGTGATCATTTATTGTACTCTCTTTGATTTTATCCAAATAAACAAACTCTCAACTGATTTTTTTTTTTAAATGACTCATGTACCCTTCAGTCAAGATATCCACAAACCTTCTTTTGTGCTCAGTTGACACATGACTATGGGACTTATTAGAAATAAGCCATATCGGTTCTAGTATTTGTTAAGGCTAACAACCTTAGGTAGGGGGTATTCATTCATTTTATACATTTTTTTCTTTTTTTCTATTTTTTTTTGAAAGAATGCATCTTTAACCCATGTAGCGAGCCTTAGGCTAATGACTCCCAAACCAGTTGGCCTTAAGGCATTAGGTGTTAAGACACCCCTACGAGCTTAACGACTCGGGTTGCCGATGCTTTATTTTTGCTTAGAAACTTATGGATAGTGCAATGTTCAATCCCATTAAGCTTTCTCCTTAATTCATGTAGCGAGCTTTGGGCCAATAGCTCCCAAACCAGTTGGTCTTAGGGTATTAGGTGTTGAGGCACCCCTCGGTCTTAATTTCTCGAATTAAGGAGGCTACGAGACCAAACTTATCCACAATTGCTTTCTCTTCTTCTCTTCTTTTTTTTCACTTTTTTTTTGCTTTTTTTCTTTTGCTTTTTTTTTTTTTACTTTTCCTTTCCTTTTGTTGTTATCCTAACAAACCTCAAAGACTCAATTATTTATTTCAATATTTTCATTTCGCCACTCACAATCATGACATCAAGGTATGTGTGTGTGTGAGATAGAAATTCATATATTACTTGCTTAATGACACTCATAAGCTCGATCCAATTTGATTTATGATAAGGTGTGATTAGTTCATAGATTTGATGATTCAAGTGAAATGAATAATGATCTCCTTGTTTATAAAATTCAAAAATCAAGACTGAAATAATATCAAATAAGTCTTCAAAATGCAAGAATAAACATGACAATTTGGTTTAGAATGGGTTTCAAGAATGTGATTCAAACTACTACTAGGTCTTCCCTCCCTACTCTGCCATTCCTGACCCAGATGCTCTCAAGAGGATTTGAACTCCTTACACCGCACTCTGATCTAATTACTATCTCGCTTTTTTTTTTTTTGCAAGAAAAAAGAAAATTCAAGACACACTTATGTCTACTATCCTTCCCCCCCAACCAAATGAAACATTGTCCTCAATGTTTAAATGTTGAGAGATAAAGTAGAGGAGACATTACCTGAAGCTTCTGTTATTCAAGAGAGATGACCTGAAAGACTCATAAAATAACATGCTAAAAAATAAAATAAAATAAAAGACAAGAAAAAAATTACAAACGGAGATTCAGATCCAATTTGCACTTTTTGTTTTGCCCTCCTGCCCAATTCTTTTGAGTACTAGCTGGGTCAGGTTCATACTCAACTTCTTGTAATTTGTCAAGTAACTCACCAGCAGAAGTGGCAGAAACAAGGATCTTTCTCGCTGAATGAGGGATAAAATTTTGTTCCACAGCTGCATCAACAAAACTTATCAAAGGATCAAATAAATTTTTAACATTCGACAAACCTATGGGTTTTTGATGGAGATTCAGTTGGGCCCAAGAGGCAATTTGAAAAATTTCTTTAAGAGTGCCAAAGCCACCTAGTAAAGCAATAAAGGCATCTGAATTGATGAGCATATGTGCCATGCGTTCATGCATAGATGAGACCTGTAACTCCTTCCCAACTGTTTTTCCAACAATGCTTTCTACAGCCAAAGCTTTAGGAATAACTCCTAACACTTGACTACCTCCTACATGTGCAGCTGTTGATACACAACCCATTAACCCGAGGCTACCTCCCCCATAAACCACTTGAATCTTTCTTTCAGCCAGTAGCCTACCAAGATAATTCGCTACTTCTACGAACTCTTCACTTTTACCTGGTCGAGATCCACAGAATACACATAACCTTTGGATTCGACGTTTTGAAGTTCCCTCTATGTCTATGTGACTTTCTAACTATGTGTGAAGAAGAGAACAAGACATGTGGTATTTATGGAGTGCAAAAAGGTATGTTAATGATGATATCTATCTAGGTAGCTCGATTGTTTGTTGAAAAAGTTGACAATAATGCAAAAAAAAGTCAAAAGATTATGAAATAAGACACCATAAGTCAAACAAAAGATACAAATTCAAAAATAACAGCTATGAGGTATTAAAATTCAAAAATGATGGCACGCATGCGTATGTACAGGTAGTTGTGACTGTGGCTCACATCTTCCTCTGGTTTTACGTCCAGAAACGGCTTAAACACCTTCTATGAGTTGGGGATATGCTTCCCATCCAGTTTTCTTATAAACTGGCAAACAGGGTCGTTTTGAGTCAGATTCCCAAGACTATAGCGTTCCTGCTCATCTCGGAATTGTGTCCACAAATAAAAATTTCACGCTGCACAAGTCCACAAGAATGCGTCTCAAGAGTCGTTCGGATATCATCCAAAGACTCCTTACTCAGTCCATTCTTGATGAACTGTAGTTTATCCTCTCGATTGTTAGACAAATATCCCAAGGAGCGGCAACGCTGGTTACAAGTCCATCTTGCACATCAGGGACAAACTTGTAACCTTTTCGCTCTTCGCTTTTTGGCATAAGAGCTTTTTCCCAAACCTGGCATATGGGAAACAAGATTATCTGAAAACTCATAAGAGAATCGAACCTTGGCTTCAATTAACCATCTTAAATCAGCAGGAATACCCTTACGCATCAATAACCTTAGTCTTTCTGTACGAGCTTTATAAATTTTAAGCAAATCATTTTGAGGAAGAGAGGGAAAATGTTTGTGCAATTTTGAGAGAATGGTATCCATGTGAAGAAAATGAGAGAAAAGAAAATGGATGCAAGGTGAGCAACAGTTTTTAGGGAACTGAAAAACCGACTTTAATAGTCACGGAGTACCGTATCCGCCACTTGACCGGGAAAAATCAATCCTTAAAAAGGATCGACTAAAGTAATGGACTCTTCATTTTAGTCAAAATTTTCAAAGAATGGTTTTAATCGTTGTCCATTAACTTTAAACACATGACCATTCTTTGGGTTCTCAATTTCAACTACTCCATGAGGGAAAACATTTTTAACAATGAAAGGCCCAGTCCAACGTGACCGAAGTTTACCAGGAAATAAATGCAACCTTGAATCATACAAAAGAACTTTTTGTGAAGGTTCAAAAGATTTTCTAACAATAAATTTGTCATCAAAAACCTTCATTTTTTCTTTGTAGATTTTAGAATTTTCATAAGCCTCATTCCTGATTTCTTCAAGTTCACTCAATTGGAGTTTTCGTAACTTGCAAGCATCATTCAAGTTTATGTTAAATGTTTTAATGGCCCAATAAGCTTTATGTTCAATTTCCACTGGCAAGTGACAAGGTTTTCCATAAACTAATCTATAAGGAGACATTCCCAATGATGTTTTGAAAGCAGTTCGGTAAGCCCAGAGTGCATCATTAAGTCTTAAAGACCAATCTTTACGATTTGGGTTAACCGTTTTTTTCTAAGATCTGTTTTATCTCCCTATTAGCTAATTCAACTTGTCCACTTGTTTGTGGGTGATAAGGTATAGAAATTTTATGGGTTATTCCATATTTCTTCATTAAAGTTTCAAATGGTTTTGTTACAAAAATGTGTACCCCCATCACTAATAATGGCTCGAGGAATTCCAAATCTACTCAAGATATTCTCTTTCAAGAATTTGACAACTGTTTTGTGGTCATTGTTTCGACATGGAATTACCTCGACCCATTTTGAAACATAGTCTACTGCAACAAGGATGTACACAAAACCAAATGACGGTGGAAAGGGTCCCAAAAAATCAATACCCCAACAGTCAAAGATTTCAACGATAAGAATGGGATTCAACGGCATCATGTTTCTTTTTGAAATAGATCCCAATTTTTGACAATTTTCACACGTTTTGCAAAATGCATGTGTATCTTTAAATAAGGTGGGCCAATAAAATCCACATTGTTAGATCTTAGCAGCTGTTTTTCTAGATGAAAAATGTCTGCCATATGCTTCAGAATGATAAAAGTTAATGACACTACTTACCTCATTATCGGGTATGCATCTTCTTATTATTTGATCCAGACAATATGTGGACAGAATATGGGTCCCATCCCAATAAAATTTTTTCACCTCGTTTAAAAATCTTCGTTTGGTCTTGAGCATTCCAATGAGGTGGCATTTTCCCTGTCGCAAGAAAATTTACAATGTTAGCAAACCAAGGTACAATAGCAACTGAAAATAAAAATTCATCAGGAAAAGAATCATTGATAGGTGAAGTTTCAATTAATGTCTCTGTCGTTAGTCTTGAAAGATGATCAGCAACGACATTTTCGGCTCCTTTCTTATCCTTTTTTGTGATGTTGAATTCTTGGAGCAATAAGATCCACCGTATCAATCTAGGTTTTGCATCCTGTTTAGTCATTAAATATCTCACAGCTGCATGGTCAGTGTAAACAATTGTTGGAGAGCCACTTAAATAAGATCGAAATTTGTCCAATGCAAATACTACTGCAAGTAGTTCTTTCTCAGTTGTTGTGTAATTCATTTGTGCATCATTTTAAGTCCTACTTGCATAGTATTCTATAAGGCTTACCTTCTGTTCTTTGTCCTAAGACAGCACCAACTCATCCGCTTGCATCACACATCAATTTCAAAAGGCAAGTACCATCAGAGATTGCATAATTTGAAGCAGTAGTTAAAAGCCCAATTAATGTATCAAAGGCATTTTGACATTCTTGAGTCCATTCACAGGAAGTATCTTTTATTAAGAGGTTACAAAGAGGTTTAGATATAGCACTGAAATTTCTTATGAACCTCCTATAAAATCCAGCATGCCCTAAGAATGAACGAACCTCTTTAACTGTTTTTGGTGGAGGCAAATGGGAAATTAATTCCACTTTTGCTTTGTCCACTTCAATTCCTTTAGAAGACACCACATGACCTAAAACAATTTCCGAAGTGACCATATAATGATATTTTTTCCAATTCAAAATAAGACCTTTTTCTACACACCTTTTTAGGACTTTTTCTAAATTTTCAAGACAATTATCAAAAGAGTTTCCAAAGGCAGTTAAATCATCCATGAAAACTTCTAAACAATGCTCGACCATGTCACTAAAAGCTTAGCATGCATCTTTGAAAAGTGGCTGAGGCATTACAAAGTCCCAAAAGGCTTCTCCTAAATGCAAAAGGTGCCAAAGGGGCACGTGAATGTGGTCTTTTCTTGGTCTTCAAGTGCCATGGGGATTTGATAGTAGCCTGAGTATCCATCAAGAAAGCAGTAGTAGGGGTTTCCTGCTACTCTTTCAAGAATTTGGTCAAGGAAAGGTAAGTGAAAATGGTCTTTTCTAGTGACAGCATTTAATTTTCTATAATCAATGCACATCCTCCAACTAGATGAGACACGAGTTGGCAATAATTCACCCTTTTCATTTTAACTACTGTAATGCCAGATTTCTTAGGTACCACTTGTGTAGGGCTTTACCCACTTACTATCAGAAATAGGATAGATAATTCCCACATCAAGTAGTTTGAGAACTTCAGCCCTAGTGACCTCTTTCATGTGTGGATTTAATATCCTTTGAGGTTGTTGAGATGCTTTGGCATTTTCCTCTAAATGTATTCTATGTGTGCAAATTAAAAGGTTAATGTCTTTTATATCTTTTAAAGTCCACCCAATTGCATTTTTATGCCTTTTAAGCACTTCTATCAACTTACCTTGTTGCTCGCATGTGAGGGATGAAGAAATTACCATCGGATATGTCTGATTCTCCCCAAGATATGCATATTTCAGTCCTTCAGGCAAGGGCTTCAATTCTAACTTGGGAGCTTCATTTTCCTTGCTTTCATTCATTTGCCCCAATTCTTCAAATCTTGATTTTGAGCATTTTTCTATCACCTATGCACAATCCAATAAAGAACATATATCGAAAGATCAGACTCTAGTTCCATGCTTGATTCTAATGAATTCACTAGACAAGTTTCCAAAGGGTCAGAAGAACTCCCTTTTTGGATGTGACCTTCCACAATAGATTCGATCATATTAGCCTCCTCAATTTCATCTTCTTCTTCATGTGGTTGTTTGCACATATTGAAAACATTAAGTTCCAATGTCATGTTCCCAAACGATAGCTTCGTGACTCCATTTCTGCAATTAATCAAAGCATTAGAGGTAGCTAGAAATGGACGCCCTAAAATGACAGGAATTGAATTACATACTTCCACTGGTTGTGTGTCCAAGACAATAAAATCCACTGGGTAAATGAATTTATCGACTTGAACTAACACATCTTCTACTACTCCTCTTGGTACTTTAATTGATCTATCAGCAAGCAAAAGAGTCACAGAAGTCGGTTTTAACTCACCTAGATTGAGTTTCTGAAAAACCGAATATGGAAGCAAATTCACACTAGCGCCAAGATCAAGTAAAGCTTGTTCAATTTTATGGTCTCCAATAACACATGAAATTGTAGGACAACCTGGATCCTTATATTTCACTGTATTATTATTTTGAAGAATAGCACTTACTTGCTCGGCTAGAAAGGCCTTCTTTTTCACATTTTTTTCTTTTCACAGTGCACAAGTCTTTCAAAAATTTTGCATAAGAAGGTACCTGTTTGATCACATCAAGCAAGGGAATGTTGACCTTTACCTGTTTGAAAATTTCAAAGATTTCAGAATTGTGAGTTGACTTCTTTTGTGTGGCTAATGCTTGAGGAAATGGAGGCACAGATGAGGATTTGGTTTCCTCTTCGCTAGGTGTTGGTTTGGCAACCCTTCCTGCCCTTTAGAGATCGATTCTTCTTCTTTCTCACAAGGGTTAGGAATATGTTTTTCAACAACCTTACCATTGCGAAGGGTCATGACTGACTTAGCTTGGTCAAAATAATGGTTATTTGAACTCCCTGCATTTGAGTTAGATTGATCTTTGGGGTTTTGCAATGTTTGAGAAGGAAATTTTCCCTTCTCTTGGATGCTAAATGTAGATGCAAATTTTGCAAGAGTTTCTGACAAATTTGCTAATGTTTGAGCAGTTTGACTATTGAAAGTCTCTTGCTTTGTAATGAATGAATGCAATGTTTCTTCAAAGTCATTCCTAGGAGGAGGAGCATATGCATGATCATGAGAATTTTGAAAATTTTGTCGTGTTTGAAAAGGGACTTGTGAAGATTGTGCATGATTATCATTTTTCCAGCTAAAATTTTGGATGATTTCTCCAACCAGGATTGTAGGTTTGTGAATATGGATTGTGATTTGGCCTTTTGAAAGTGTTCAAGGCATTGGCTTCTTCATGGAGACATTCCCTAAAGGCAGGCAAATTTGGGCAATCATCAGTAGAATGGTCATTGTCATCACAAATGTTACAGACATTTTCTTGAATAGATTTCAATTGACCACTCTTTTTCATCTCTAAAGCCTCGACTTTTCTAGCTAGGGATGCAAATTTGGCTTGAAGGTCATGGTCTTCCCTAAGGTTGTAAATGCCTCTATTTTATGTCGAGGTTGGGGCTTTGCCTGGAACCTCATAGGTGCCAGCAGTGTCCCAATTTTGTGCCTTTTCTGCCAAGGAATCTAGGAAGTCAAGTGCTTCCTCAGGGTCTTTTTCTTTAAATTCTCCATTACACATTAATTCTACTAGTTGCCTATCTTGAGGTGTTAACCCTTCATAGAAGTGTGCAACTATTCTCCAAGTTTCAAACCCATGGTGAGGACAGGTATTAAGTAGTTCCTTATACCTATCCCAACATTGGTAAAGGGTTTCTCCCTTGTTTTTGAGAGAAATCAGAAATTTGTCTTTTAAGAGAATTTGTTCTATGGGTAGGAAAAAATTTTTTCAAAAATTGTTGTTTCATCTCATCCCATGAACTGATGGAATTCGACCTCAAATTTTGTAGCCATGTTCTAGCTTTATCTTTTAAAGAAAAAGGAAAAAGCTTTAATCTAATGGTGTTTATGCTACAATTTGGGTCAGTGTAGGAGCTACATACCTCTTCAAAGAGTTTCAAGTGCGAATATGGGTTCTCCATGTCAAGGCCATGAAAAGTGGGTAGAAGTCAAACAAAACTTGGTTTGAAATTGAAATGGATTGAATCTGGAGGAGAAACTACACAAGATGGTGCACTAGTCCTTACCGGATTCATGTAGTCTTTGAAGGTTCTTCGTTGGTTTTGATCATTTTGTTGCGAACGGTTGTCCCCTTCATCCGTGAATATTTCCTCATGATTGTCGGCCATGTTTTCTAAGGAAGATGATGTTTTTCTAACAAGTCTACCACTAGATGTTCGTGACCAAATTTTCATGCAAGAAAGAGAGAAGAAAAGAGAGAAAAGATGAACACACAAAAAAAATAAAAAATTTAGATCTAAGAGAAAAAGAGAACACTTACAATTTTGTACGCCAATTTTTACCTTCCCCGGCAACGGTGCCAAAAACTTGACACATCCGAAAAAGGATTGTCTCCCAAGTATAGGAGTGTCGAAGTAATAAAACCCGGTGAGACCGGGGTCGATCCACGAGGAAGGAGATTTTAGCGCTCAAATTATAAGCTAAGCAAATACGATATGATGATTCAAAGATATGAGAAGATAATATCAACAATGGATGAGAATAATTAAAATGCGCAAGTAAAAGGAATTAACACAATAATAATGAAAGCTAAGGTTAGGGGATCCGCCCTTGATATTTCAAATAAGGATAATTAACCCATTTTAGTTATATGAATTATATTTGTTTCATTACCAATATTTATACCACTTCTTGTAAATGGGTTCAAGCATCCAATGTGCCAATCACCATATGTCTACAACAAATCAAGGTTCCTAACTAGATTCGTGTCGGTAAGGAAGAACCATACATCATCTAGAAAGGATCCAAGCATTTGATGTGCCAAGGATTGTCGACAATGGATCAAGACCTCCACTTTACGAGTGGTGTCAAGATTGATTAAGAAATTAAATATAAATCATATTGAATAAACATTATAAGATTAAGATTATTAAGCACATATTAAGGGTTAGAGAATCCTTATTTTCATATCAAGGGTTTCACCCTTTCACCTTAGCAAAAGAGAAATTAGAAGAACATTATAATAGAAAGAAAATAAAATGCAAGAAAAAGGAAATTCATTAATAACATAAACACACAAAACATAATACAAGATCCTAGCCAAAGCCAAGATGTTCCAGCCAAGGCCAAGATGCCCTAATGGGTCACAAGGCACCTCTATTTATAGATACATCCAGGGGCAAACTTGTCAAATTACAAGGGCATAATTGTCAAATATTAGTTGTAAATATCTTTAACAATTGGGATCATTAGGCACCGACTTTGACCATCAATTTTGACAACGAAATGTTGTGAATTTTAATCACATGTCTTCATGAAAGTTGTAGATATTTCTCTCAGCTTTCTAGAATATATTGATTTGCACAATTTGGATACGTATTTTGAGAGATACGGTCCAAATACTGAGGCCTGGTCAGACTGGGCCGAGACTGTAGATGGGTTCACTTCAAGCCCAATTTTGGTCCACTAAGAGCCCGAATTTGGATGATGCTTGTGAAATGCAATCTTGTAGACAATTAAATCAGCTTTCCAAAACATTAAGAATTGCACCATTCTGATCTATAAATAGAGAGTTATGCCCATTTTACCGAACCTGTAATAAAACCAAAATTAAGAGAAATTAATTCCAAAGATGCAAATGCTACAATTATGCTTAAGTTGAGGAATTTAATGACACTATTAATGCAATATGATGATTTAAACTCTTATTAAACTTGCATATTTAAGTGTTCATCAGGAGCATGTCTCTTAAGTCTCCTCCTCATTTGAAGTTGAGGACTATAATGGGAAATATCCCCTTCACACAGCACTAGAATGGACAGTCTCTCTTGCAGCCAGATTTGAAAAAGAAAAAACAAGCCTATTAAGTCAAATACCTGAAAAGGTAGCTTAGGCAAAAATTAAGGCATACCCGCTAAGTTGAAAACCCGAAAGGAAAGCTTAGACAAAACCCGAAAGGCATCACCATTATCATCTTCATCTATTGAAAAAGTAGCAATCTAAGCCTAAAGATGTTCAATCTCTCACTCTAGACACCTGATTTCCTAGCAACCTATCTAGTTCAAGCAATAAGCACATAGTTAGAGAGACTCTTAAGCATAAGAGCATACATACATGAAATATAAAATATTTTCTTGTAAGAAGCATGATCCAGATTGGAGTATAGTCCATAAGCAGATTCAAGTAGCTTACACATTAATAAGATGTTGGCTAAGATGGTACAACATATAAAGATTGGGCTGAGAAACTAGTGTTTATGTCATGGGGTTATAGTACGACACCTAGAAGTTTAATAGGCATGACACCTTTCTCATTGGTTTATGATTCAAAGTAGTCTTACCAATCGAATTGAAAATAAAATTGAAAAAGGTTCTCATTGAAGTAGAAATTCCTGGAGGAGAATGGATTCAAAATAGATGTGTATAGTTTGCCTTGATTAATGAGAAAAGAATAAAGGCCAGATATCACATGCAATTGTATCAAAAGCGGGTAGCTCGAGCCTTTAATAATAGAATAAGGGCAACAAGGTTTGAAGAAAGGGAATTGGTCCTTAAACAAGCTAGGCCAGTAGTTTTTGATCGAAGGAAGAAGTTCAAACCCAATTGAGAAGGCCTATTCATTGTGACAAAGGTCATGTATAGTGGAGTTGTCATTTCATTAGACATGTAAAGAAATGAGTTCATGAAGCCCGTTAATATGGACAAGTTGAAGACATACTATGTGTGAAAGTGAGAAAAAAAGAAGAAAAAAGAGAGAATGAGAGAAAAAATAATTAATAAAAAAATAGAAATGACTGATTAATGACAAGAGTTGTCTTATTATGCACATACTATTTGAAGAACAAACAATTGTACTTTTATTAAAGAAATGAAATAGTTTGAAAACAAATATGCATTTGAAATGTCTCATTATTTTGCATAATAATAAAAGGAAAGCATTTAACATCTAAACTAATAGTGAAAATGTCAATGTCGCCTCTGTCTCTTTGTTAGACCACGAATATGCTCTCTATATTGCTCACAACATTATCTGGCTCGAATAGCATTATCAGGACTAAAAACATGAATGGTCACCTAACCCTTGTATTGGTCATCAGTCTCAAAATTAGAATGATGCAACATATCTCTCAATGGTTCGATGTGGCCAAAAATCCCTTACAGGCTTTAGATAACAAGCAAACAGTCTCTTAGGATTGAAAGTAATCAGAGAATTTGCGATCCTCTACTTGATCTTATACTATTGACGTAGTCTAGTAGGATCGTAGAATGAACTGTGGGTGCAACTTGTTAGAGCTACACACGTGATGGAGGTTTCGACTGTCATGTGCTTTAACCTTTAACATCTATAGTGCCAACAAAGTATCCAGAATGAATCAAAGCCAGTCAACCTGAGGAGCATGTCTCTTAAGTCTTCTCCTCGTTTGAAGTTGAGGACTATAATGGGAAATATCCCTTCACACAGCGCTAGAATGGACAGTCTCTCTTGCAGCCAGATTTGAAAAAGAAAAAAAAAAGCCTATTAAGTCAAATACCTGAAAAGGTATCTTAGGCAAAAATTAAGGCATACCTGCTAAGTTGAAAACCCGAAAGGAAAGCTTAGACCAAACCCGAAAGGCATCACCATTATCATCTTCATCTATTGAAAAAGTAGCAATCTAAGCCTAAAGATGTTCAATCTCTCACTCTAGACACCTGATTTCCTAGCAACCTGTCTAGTTCAAGCAATAAGCAAATAGTTAGAGAGACTCTTGAGCATAAGAGCATACATACATGAAATATAAAATATTTTCTTGTAAGAAGCATGATCTAGATTGGAGTATAGTCCATAAGTGATCAAGTTTTGTAAAATTCACAAAGCAGTATTAAACATTGGGAAAAGACCCAACATCTAGAGGAATGGAAGCAGCCCGATGTGTAAGCTACTTGAATCAAGTAACTAGTCTCGAGCAGACCTAGATGTGCAGATTGCCTAGATTAGGCTACTTAGTCTCGAGAAGACCTAATTCAAGCAGAATGATTTGAAGATCTACCTTAAAGAAGGCATCTACTTTAAAGAAGGAATCTCTCTTGAAGAAGGCATCCTCATCGAATAAGGTATCTACCTTGAAGAAAGAACTTTTCTTGAAAAAGGACATCCACGATGAAGAAGGCATCTACCTTGAAGAATGCATCTTCTTTGTAGAAGGAAGTTCACCATGAAGAAAGAATTCAAAGTCTAACCTAAAGAGGGGATTTTAAAGCAGAAATTTGATGTTTCCATTGAAGAATCCTTAAAGAAAGAAGGTCACTTGAAGAAAGGATTTGAAAAAGAAGAAGATTTTATAGTTAGATACTTCGAAGTGTAAAAAGGTAAAAGACCAAAGAAAAACAAGAAAAACAAGAAAAACAAGAAAAGAAAAAGAAAAAAGAAAGAAAAGAAAGCAAAGAAAGCAAAGAAAAAAAAAGAAAAAAAAGAAAAAAAGAAGAAAAAAAGAAAAGAGAGAAAAAGAGAGAAAAAAAGGAGAAAAAAAAGAGAAGAGAAAAAAAGAAGAAAAAAGAAAAAAGAAGAAAAGAGAGAAGAAAACTCTATATTGGCCTTAAGGCCAAAAGAATTTTTGAACACAATCGGTGATAAGCACTGGACCATGGCATTAATTTAACAACTCACAAAGAAAGAGTAACATCAGTCGATGGAATCCTCAATCGACCCATATGGAAGAATCCCTCCAGAGACTAGAAAGTAGTTTGTTGAAGAGCAAATTGAACAAGGTAAAATTTGAATTGATTTGAAATCGTCAAGAGATGTTTGATATTTTGTAGGTAGGATTTTGCAAGAACAATGAAGGGATCCTCAGTGAGTTTAAGAATCAACAATATGATAAGAATTCCCCAGTGGAAGATGTAAAATGCTATAAATACAAGGTCTAAAAAATCTATAAAGAAAGAATGAACAATATTCAATCGAAGGTACAAAGAGCAAAGGGGTCTAAAGACCAATAAGATGCGATATGATAGAATTTTCCCCAGTAGACTAGAGAAAATCAGGAATAGAAGCAAGAAAGACTTAGAAGAAGGGCATAAAACCCAACAAATGCAAAGTCTGAACATAGCAAAGAAGAATAAAGAATGCCCAACCAATGGCATGAAGAATGAAAGGTTTAAAGACCGCGAGACAGTGCATGAAGAATGAAAGGTTTAAAGACTGGGAGACAGTACATGATAGACATTTTCCTAATAGACATGCATTAGAAGAAACCCTGGGTAGTAGGTGCACTTAAGAGTGTTTTAAGCCCTTAAAATAGGCAAAGGCCTTAATAAGAGGCACACCAAAGAGTATTTAAAAGCCCTAAGAGGTATGTGCACTTAAAAGTGTTTTAAGACATTAGAATAAGGACAAGCCCTAAGCAGAGGCATACCACAGAGTGTTTAAAAATCCTAGGAAATAGGTATACTTAAGATTGTTTTAAGCATTTAGAATAGGTGTAAGCTCCAAAAGAGGCGTACTAAAGAGTGTTTAAAAACCTTAGGAAATTGGTACACTTGAGAGTATTTGATGCCTTTAGAATAGGCACACTAAAGATTGTTTTCAAAACCTAGGAAGTAGGTATAATTAATAGTGTTTCATATTAGTATCATAAGGATGCACATGTTTGCACTAGAAAAGTACATGTCATGCATCATAAGGATGCATTCCATGCGTTAAAAGATGCATTTGCTCACACTAGAAGAGTGCATTGCGTGCATTAGAAGGATGCACTTTAGCCTTAAGGAGGCACACTAGCCCTGAAGTTGGCATACCTCCTTTGTAAGAATTAAAGAGGGAAGTAGATGATAAGAAGTCTAACTGAATGCAAATAAAGGTGAAGATGCCAAGATAGGAAGAGAGAAGATAAAGTAAGAGTACTTTATTGATTTTTGTGTCTCACAAACTTTTTCAAAGTAGGGGCAAGCTATAGACACTTGATTTTCAAAGCTCAATGATGAAGAAAGCTATAAACACTTGACTTTTGAGGCTCAATAATGAAGGAAAGATAAATGTTGAATAAAAAAATGACCAAAATGACCTTGTAAGCAAAAAGAAAAGAGTCAAGAAGAAACAAATCAACAGCTTTTAAAACTGACACATGAATTTCAAAAATCACAAAAATTAATCTAGAAGGAATCTGATGATGAGTCATATACCTTTGTAAAGCTATAAATGTCTAGTTTTCACAAAATTTTACGGATTGTAAATCGAAGTTGAACTCTGAAAGTTTTGTGTGATCGAACAGTCGAAGGTCAGAAAGGACTACACCAAAAAAATAAAAAAATAAAAACTAAGGCGTTGGTGGGCCATCACTGCCCAACGATAGTGGATCAGCCGACGACCATCCAACCACCGATCAAAGATCCTCCTATAGCCAGTCGACTGTCTCACCATTGGCAGGTAATCCTCCTAAAGTGGGCCAGCTGTTCCTTTTTCATTTTTGGCAAATTTTTCCACTAGCCTTCCTTTTTTATCCTTTTACTTTGTTTTTCAACTTCAACCCTCAACTATATAAGCATCCCTTCTATTCACTTCCACTTCCACATAGAAATCTTCTTTTCTCTCTTTTAAAGACACACAGAAGAATTTAAGGAGTCTTTTCTTGTTTAATATTTTTTAGGTGTTCTATTACTCTAAACATGGAAATAGTGCTTCTTAAGAGTAGTTCTCTCTTCTCCCTCCTATTTTCTTCTTTATTTTTGTTGCTTTAGAGGTTTCAATTTGATGCTTAGGATCATGATTAGGGTTTTATGAATTGTTTACCCTTTCTTTGTTTTATAAGATAGAAATGCTTGTCATGAAAGTTATCTACCCCTCCTTTATTAGGATCATGTTTAAGAGCTTATTTTCGTCATGAATACTTAGAGATATGCTGAAGAGCACATGTCTTAGTATCATGCCTAGGATGACTTATAGCTTTGAAGCATGCTAAAAAATAGCCTAAAATTATGTAAGAATTACCTTGATTGGTTGAAATTGCCATGTTTGCTTTGATTACTGGAATTAGGCTAGAATTCAAGTAATCAAAGCAAACATGATTGAGTCATAACATAGTTTTGATACTTTCTCAAAATTAGATCATGTTACTAATAACATGATTGAGTCATTTAGTAGTTGGATAGACATTTATTGGAGAACGTCAATGATAGGATTTTGTGAGGGTTACAAAAGGAAGGTCATGAGGAGGCTTACGCATAGTCATGAAAAGGCAATGAGACAGGAAACTCATTTCCTACCACAGTTGCATGAGAGGATAAATAAAGCATGCAAGTTATATAGATCATATGAAACAATCTGGTGTGGAGAGGACAAATATGAGGTCATTACACCTCACACTACAAGAAAATTCCTCATATATGTCAGTTTTTCACCCTCATGTATATGTATACATGCCTGTTTCAATGTGACATTTATGAACGTGACATGTATTCTATACAAGTCAGTTGGTCAAACCGACACAAATTTGTATTGATGCCTTTTTGTCGGTCCCTTGTCCGGTAAAAACCGACATATATCTTAGCTATTTGTAACCTAAGATGAGGGTTTATAAGTAACAAGTTTTCCAAATAACATATGAGTGTTAAAAATCGACATGTTTTTATTATTATAAATATATAATGCTGGGTTGATACCGGCCCAGCTCAGTATTTTATATATATATATTGAATCTAATTTTATGGCAATTATGTGAGTGTTAAAAAGCAACATGTATTTATTATTATAAATATATATATATATATATATATATTTAATCTGATTTTATGGCAATTTAATTCTGTAAAAGTAAATCAAAAAAGGAAGTCAACAAATCATATAGTACAATGCAAGGAAAGCAGCAAATCAAACAACGTAACAATGCAGAATAAACAATGTAAACAAAGCATCTGATTTACAATCTAAGTACACATATAGAATGCTTTCTTATGTGATTTGTAGCTAAGATGAAAATATATAAGCACTATACACCTTTAGTAACTACACCTATCCCATGAAGAGAGAAGATAAATTAGATAAAATTTATATTAATGCCTTCAAGGAAATTAGATCATATACACAGGTAGCAATCAAACAATTAAAGCGTAACCAAGCTGTGGAGCACGACGAGCTTGCTCTCAAACTATCAAGTTGGCAGCTGATCCCAGCAGTGAGAGGTTCCCAAACACAGTGCTGACCTAAGCTAAAATCAGCCACGCCTTCTTCTCATCTGCTGCAGAAATTACGGCTGTATATGCTGTAACATTTCCTATAAGAGTATAAATAAGGCCATTATCAGAAAAAATAATGCAGAGCCAAGTTGATGCATGAATAATTCAGCTAGCACTGGCACAAACTTACCTCTCAGAACCAAAAAAGATCAACTAGGTTTAGTCTTGCAAACCTTAGGTTAGTTGTGGAATCTTTTTCCCACTAACTCTCAATTACACAAGTAAAAACACTATGGGACTGACTGCTATTTCTATCCATATTTGTAGCTGCAACTTTCCTCTATGGAGAACCCTGAGCACAAAACATAATAGTTTAATGCAGGGTTAATTCATAATCAATGGAAACTCACATCATGCTGATTGATGTTGCAATTGTATACCCAATTACGACACCAAACAAATTCAAGTATTGAATGAACCCATATAACATCACCGTCTTCCCTCCTACAATAATTTTAATGGATGTTACCATAATGATCATCATTATCATATACATTTTTGTACATTAACAACAGTAATAATATGCGATGTTACTAAAGTTGTATAGTGCTTGTACTGTAGGTCCTGCAATCCAACCAAGTTGCGCTATTGCCCATGCCAATGACAACACTCCTGACCCTATAACAGCAGTAATAATATACGATGTTGCACTCCAAAAAGTTCCTGCATCGCAACAACATCAATTATCTAGCACCCTGTAAACATTATATGATGTGGTACGTACTGCCAATAGTGATATTTATATATACAATTCTCTCTTGTAGGAAGCCCTTCTAAGAAATTATGCAAGACTAATATATATATTGTGGTGCCTTCGTCATTTTCTATAAAGACTGTACCTTTATCCAAGTAAAATAATGACTTGAGTACGTGCCAGAACAATATTTAATAAGTTATTAAATAAAAAGAAGAAGAAGCTCAAATCATAGGAGATCCCCACAAGTAAATATGCAACAATTCTTAATAAAAGAATATTATAGTTGAAACATCATACATGCATGTCAACTTAAAGCTTGATATTTCAGAGGTGAATACAGTCATTTACCTTGTCTCTTCAAGCGGCCATCATCATCAAAGCATTTGGAATAATTGGCTTGCAGGTCTATGGCTTCACTCTCCTGAGATTTAGGCCGGACTTCCACTTCCAAGTAGTGCCTGATATCATGCCTTTCTTCAACCTATAATCAACAAACATTAACAAAAAGATAAGAAACAGAAAAGGAAGCATTAATTGATCAAAGAAAAGATCATGGAGAGGAAGAGCTAGCTTACTGCGCCATGATGGATTCTACTAGGAAGAGTTCGACTCCTTGGCAACATGGCTTACTAGCTAGCTATGAAAAATTGGAAATGTTATCCGAGAGAGACCGAAAGCTAACTAAGTAATGAAAAATGAGCTTATGATGTATACTTGCAATATTGTCGAAAATTTATATAGCTTTTATAGTAGAGATAAGATAATCACTTGAGGATAACTGTTCAAGGTAAAGCACTAAGCAGATGGTAGTGCAAACATGTTAGTTAACAAGCATGTATCACGCTCACACACTCCCTTTGCTGACCATAATGATCAATAATATTGTATTAAATATCTCTCCACAATCTTGATATTTGAATTACAAAACTAGCAACTTTGCCCATTAATATAACTTTTTGCTTAAAATCTAGCAATCGGGTTTCCTGTTGGTGTGGTCGATTGAAAATAGTCATATTGTGGACAAGTTGCAGATAACGAGACCAATAAAGACACAACTAAAACTGTATGGAAGCATTTGCCATCATAGTTAAGCTGAATAAGGACATATTATTTTTAAATATCTACAGCACAATGTCTACAAACATCTTCAAAACTCTTAAAGTTAAAGATAGAAATTAAACACTTTTTGCTTGGCATCCAAAGCAGTTTTATCATTTTTTGGCTTTTCAGGAACAATATTTGGTGGACTAATTTTGTATATATTTCAATCAACTTTCAAAAGCTGAGTTAGTACTATAGATAGACTCCAAAATGAGATATTAAACTTTTAGATCAATTGAACTTAACGTAGTGAATTATAATAGAAGATACTATTACCGGCACTATAAGAAAATTCACATGCAACTTCCAAATTGACAATAAAACAACCCAAGATAATAACCTGAGTTAGAAGCTTCAATATATCACCCACTGTCTGAACTTCAAATTCAGAGAGGTTTTCCACATAGACTATTTTCTTGACATCCTCCCTTAGCTACAATTGGATAAAATAACACAATGAGAAATAACTCAAAACATTCCAAATGGCATTTACCTACCGAAGAACTTATCTCACCATCAAATTGGCAGCGGAGGGATCAAGGAGGTATGTAATTTGGTCGTTGTAGATCTCTAAGAAAGAGCACTTGCAATTGTATTTTAAATTCTCTTCTCTTCTACTTCCCTCTTCCTGTAATAAGAAAAATGGAAGAGAAGCGGATACCAGCCATGGTAAAAAAATATAGATAGATCAAATAAAGAATGCAGCTTGGATCCTTGAAAACAAGAACTCAAATATCCGTGGTGTCATTCCCTGACGTAGATTTGGTCTAACTTCTAAATCTTCAATCTCTCCAAGCATTGTATATGTCCTTCCACTTCCTGCCTGCATGAAAAGACTAGCTACTTTCAAATTATGCTTTTGTTTTACTTTATAAGGAATAAACATATTAACTGTCTCAAATTTATGTAAAATAGGAACTACATTGCTGTAAGCAGTTGGTTTAAAAAAGTTCTGGTTGACACTGGAATACCATAATTTTAGACACTATCGACCCCAACAGTGAAGAAGACTGCAGATATCTTTACATGGACCAAATCAAATTTTAGATACAAGAAAGAAAATTTCATTGCCAAATCAAATTTTAGTACAAAAATGACAAGATGCCATACTTTTCAGATAAAATTATTAGTCTCCTTAAAATAGTAAACCTCAGTCAGATCCTATTCCTAACTCCAAATTAGTTTCCACGATAGAATAGATTGGAAGGCACCACGCTAAATTAACAACTTTCCAAAGCTGGTTCCCAAGATTAGACTTTTAAGAAAAACATTTTCCTCAGATACATGTGTAAATCGTATAGGATACAAATAAAAGGGAAGAAAAAGACCAAAGCCACATAACTCTTATGCTGCAAACAGTAGCAACCCAAATTATACTGAACATAAGTTACTCTTGTAGTAAATATAGCTAAACATTTGGAATTAGGAGTATTTTTATCTCTTCATCTTCCCCAAATCCATTCAATTTGCAGCCTTAATCTTATCTTCTGCCACATTCTTATCACAATACTGGAAAGTTCACCAGTTGAGAAGCTAGAGAAGCAGATCAATTTGCAGCCTGCCAAGTAAGCTTTCACACCGTGAACCAACAGGACAGCATCTAGTTTGTTTATTTAGGATGAAAGAACCTTCCACATTAAGAAATATAAAGATATATCAAGTTCTAATTCCTTTTACGTCATCAATTCTCAACCACTGCCACCACACTTGCCATGCAGGTAATTTTTAGTTCATCCTAACAATCAAAGTTAAAAAGATTTGCATTTACCTATAAAAAGATTTGCGTTTACCTTTCTCATTTTAACAATAGAATAGAAAAATTGTTTCCTGCTAATGCTAATTGAATAACAAAGGAAGGTTTGAAATCTTTAAAACAATCCCTTCAACCTTTTTTTTTTGGAAAAAGTTACTTGGTAATATTAATCCAAAAAATTATAATGTACAAAAATCCGAGGGGCATACCCCAAGAATTACAAATAGGACATAAAGTCCAACAAAGAAAAATCCAAAGTGCCACGAAGAGTCTTAGCAACATAAAATAAAGGCCACAGGCGGCCTGAACAAAGAAAAGTGCCATAAAAGGCCTTAACAACATGAAATAAAGGCCACAGGCGGCCTAAAAACATAAGTAAGATTTTCAAAGACCATAAATGGTTTAACAAGAAAATGTAAACAAAAGTGACCAAATGGTACAAACATAAAGGAAAGAAAAAAGAACAAGTCCGATAAAGCAAAGCATTAACCCTTCTTGTTCTTCTTCTTCTTACCCTTTTTTGCAGGAGTAGACGGGGTGTCCAAATGAGTATGATCAATCCTATCCAATTGATCCTCATCACTTAACCTATTCAAAGGTTCAAAACGAGAGGGGGACAACATAGGAGGTTTTCCTATATTTATCCGCCCTGGTGAACTAGAAGCCTCATTGTTGGTAGAACATTTGGTGGAACCCAAAAGTCTACCCTGATCTGTCGCATATGGAGATAAAGAGTCAGAGTCTGAGATTGACTCTTTACTCAAATCTGGAGGAGCCTTAACAGGCACATCTTGCACTACAGAATCTGTTGGAGTAGTTGCAATTTGCAAATTCTCAGTGACCTTGGTCACTTCCTTGCCCTTATTCAAAGGGGTAGTATCGGTGGGGTCTGCCTCTTTCTCATCCTCATCTGAGGACACTTCTGGTTCACAACGGTGACCAAACATACAGCATCTGGGACAACGTTTTGGAATGTATTCATATTCAACTCTAATTTGGATTTACATCTGAACTCGAAGTTCTTAACTGGAGGGTTATTTACGTCAATAATAACACATACCCTCGCATACTCCAATCTGGAGAGATCAGAGGTCGTTTTGTCACAAGAGACAGGCACCCCAACCATGCTGGAAACAATACTGAGGTCGTTGGTTGTCCATAAAGGAAATGGCAGGCCATATAAACGTATCCAGACTGGGACTCTCGGCAATTGAGTTGCCTTAAAATTAATATGCGGGTGCCATGGCTATAAGTGAATATATTTACCTCCAAACATGTAAGGGCCGCGAGCAAAGATTTTATGAGCTTCATCCTCAGTTCGAAAATGGAAGATGAGAATCCTGTCCCCGGCGGATCGAAGGTCCTCAAGACCACTAGATTTCCATGCACATATCGCCATCGAACGTGCAGCATGGAAGGGCATCACATATCCCGAAAAGAAGCCAACAAGACATCTACGCCATTCGGCTAATTTCTCGTCGACGATCTCATCTGGGATCTCCAGGATTGTACTCGATTTCTTGGGAGAAATCGGATTCAATTTACAGCAGGTGCTTGATTTAGTGATCTTGATTTTGTCAGCCCAAGAGCCAGCAATTGACTTGGCAGGATCCATTAATCACAAATCATATACAATGTAAACTCAGAAAAAAAAGATGAAAAACGAAAGCAAACCGGGCACCGAAGCGGCGCGGCTTCTGGAGTCGTCGTCACCTCTTTATGAGTGGCAATCCGCAAGGAATCAGGGGGGGAGCCCAAGAAGCAAACTTGCGTGAAATAACCCGAAGAGCAATCTGAAAAGCTTTATGAACAGTCACTGTCGGATGAACAGTACCGCGCCTCTGTGAATAGTACTCTCCGAAAAAAGAATCGCAATTTCAGACAAATTTGCTAGGAATCTGATGATGCTATAGAAGGGAAAGTTGACCAGCGTCCCTTGATCTACAACTCAGCGGCAGAGGTGACAGCCCACTTTCCCTTTGACAGAAAAGCGATCGTGAATAGTAAAATAAAACGCCGTGGATGGAGGGGATAACAGTCAAATCTGGTGATGATGCTGAAGAAAAAATTGTAGATCGGGCTGACACAAAGCCGACAGTAGTGGCTGTGAATATTCACTCGCCCCTCCGCGGCGGTGAATAGTAAAATGCTGCAACTTTGACGCTGCGAACGGAGGGGTTATGGGCCGAATCAGGTAATACTGCTGAAGGTAAAAATGAAACTCGAGACAAAGTCAATCCGACGGTGGCAGTTGTGACTATTCACGTGCTCGTCGGCGTGGATGAACAGTAAATCCGAACACTGTCTTCCGCGTTTTTTAGCCCTTTTTGGTTAGAAATCGAGGAGGATTAAGGAGGAAAAATTATTCAGGGTATCTCGATCTACCACATACGTAAAACTCAAAAGGCTAACTCGCCAAACTGCCGGAATGAACAGTAACTCCGGTGACATATTGAGAGAAAAAATTTTTCCTCCCCTAAACCCTAATACATGTAGATGAGAAAGAAAAAAGGTGGTTGCTAATCAAATAGAACAAAAAGATTAAGAATGATTTGTAAAGTGACCATATTGCCCTCAAATGAAGAAGTAGAAAGTATTGAACATCGATTTTTGTACAATTAAGTTAGAAAAAGCTACTAACATACTCAAACTAGCAGAGAGTTTAGTCTTTCCCTTTACAAATCAACTTTGCAAATGCTTAATAATCTCACTCATAATCCGAATAACAGTGCACCTAGGATCAATTCATTCCAAGTTAACTCTAGCCAGCCACATCTAAACAAAGTACAAGACTGCAAAACAAGAAGTTTGCACAGAACTATGACCTATGTTACTGCAGGCTAGCCTAGAGAAACTAAATATTAACTCATTACTATAGATATGTATCTTTATGTGGTTACTCATGTTTTGCAACCATTTCTAAAACTTCCTATATATAAAGTGGGGTGAGTCCTCCAACTTTCTGCAATTCACCCAATGCATCATAGTCAGTTAAACTGGTATAGTGAGTGTACAGATACCACAAGCCCAGGGTCTGCATCAAGAAAATATACCATCAAGTCAATTCATGTACCTCCAACAATCCTTATTTATTAAGAAAACCAGGTATCATCTCTGATAGGCTCCATCGATGTAGAGCTTCAAAGCATGCTCATAAATGGGCACACAGGAAACCTGAGGTGCCAATATCTCATAAAGCTTTGGAGAAAGGAACATGGCGCAGAATAAGGTATTCACAGTGCAATTAAGCAAACTTACAAATGTGACAAATAAATGTGAATGAGTGAAGAAAGGAACGTGCCTATCAGTGTTAAGTGCACTTGCAAGTTAAAAGTTTGATAACAGTGCGAATATAAATTTGAAGATTATATTGCACTAAAAAGAAAAAATTTCCATATTCACAAGTATGAGGCGCAATGCATTCAATCAGAAAATCATGATAAGAACAATAAAAGCACCAAACATGTGAAAACACATGAAAACAGAGGAAACAGAGATGAAACGGGCCAAAATTGAAACAAAATCAAAGCACCAAACATGTTTTACACAGATCACCCAATCATATAGAACGTGTTAATAAGTTCATAAATAATAATCAAGAACAATTTGGAGCTAGTAAACAACAGATGAAATGATGGATGAATACCTGCGAGCTATTGGCCGAGATGTAGAAGGACCAGGTGAGATAAGCGAAGAAGAGTACTATGAAGCCGACGAGGAAGCACTGGACTGAGTAGTTACAGATCGTAGGCATGCTGCAGATGGCAGGGAATGGTAAGTTACTTAGAGATTTTCCAAGATGAGTTACGGATTCAACGAGTCCAGGGCTTTTGGAATGGTTGAGTTAGGAATTCCATGAGAATAGGGCTTTTGAAGTGAAGAGATTTGGGATTTCAGAAGGTAAGAGATTAGGGATTCACGGAGAGATTACGGGTATATGCAAAGAGGGTTTGCGAATCGAAGACTCAAGGAAGGGGAGAATAGGGATTCACGGAGAGCTAGATTAGGGATTCAGGGCACGGGATTTCTAAATTAGAGCTGCAAAAAGAATGGAGGACGGGAAATTTTAGCTTATTTATATAGCAATGGCAAATATATAATTTTGAGGACATTGTCAAGGGACACATATTAAAACAACCGGGTTTGACTTTTACATAGTTGACTGTTTTTCCTATAATCGACAATTAATCAAATTTTAAAGTGACATGTATTTTAAAAATTCTTATAGTGTCATAGAATAGTTATTATGAAGCTAAATAATAGGACATGTGATTACAGATTATGGCAGGTTAGTGAGATTCCATGTAGTCATGTAATGCCTTGTCTAAACTTGTAAAGGCTTCCAATAAGAGATTATGTTGATATGAGACATTAACAAAAGAGAGAAACATGATGACTTATGAGGGAATGACACATCTAGTACGAGATAAAAGTATGCAGTCAGAGGCTGAACATGGCAACTGAGATCTACCAACCCCCTTGTAGGCCTAGAAATGCAAGAAAAATGGCGCAATAGGAGGGGGCTAAGACATCAAAAATTAGATCTTTCAATTGTAATGTTTGCAAACAACTTGGCCATGGCAAGAGGAATTATCCTATGAATAAGAGGTCAAAGACTACGTAGGTGATCTTTACAACTTTTGTTATTAAAAAACATGTCAATATTCTATGTATGACCTCATATTTAATTTCTTTTATTTTGTAGGGCCAATCTAGAGTGAGAACATCACAGTATAATGCAACAACTTCCTATGCAAGTCAGCCACAACCAAATCACTATGCTTTTAACCACACTAGAAGTCAACCACAACCAACTTAACACCCTACCGAAGATTGAAATACCTCTTTACCTTTTTCTAAAGTAAAAGTCAATAATTTCGTTGGTTATTTCACTACGATTTGCTAAATTGATTGGGACTGTGCCAAGAGTTTAATAGTTACTTGGTTTTAACCAAAATGCAGATGAGGTTCTTTTGCAAAACTTTTTTGGGAGTATATTTTGGGGAAGTTAGTTAGAGGGGAAACAACATAATAGTTTTGGAATTTCTTAATACAAGTGAATAGTCTGCTTTTTGTGAATTACATAACATTTTACATGTTTTGGGGTAATTAGATGTATGGTCTACTTAGTGGTGGAAATCGTGTTTGACATACCAATTATCTTTTTGTTGTTTATCCTAAAGAACTCTCTTGATCAAGTTTTATGATTGTAACTCATTTTACTTATGCTTTGGACCCATGTTTATGTCTAGTTGTTTGAAATGACAATCTACCTAAGCATTGTATGCATGATTATTGATAGGAATGCAATTTATGATATTGAGGTTGTTATGTCAGTACATTTTCATTGTCATTCCATACATTACCATCCATTATAGCATTTTACATTTAATGGCATCCATAGCAATGCATATCACAATAAAGAAAATCCACATACAATGTGATAATGTCTTACCATTTTCCTTTCTACATAATGCAACATCACTGTCCTTTAAAATTGCTAATTCTTCATGCATCTCAGCTTGCATTAGCTCTGGCAGTCCTTGCCTTCATCAACATTAATCATTGGCTAGCTCCACATTCATATCACATTCCTCACGAAATTTAGGTTCAGGATTGTATTCTTTTGATTCATGCTGCCAAAATGTGTAGTAATTTCAGGTCCCATAAGTAGAAAAGAAAAATAGCTTGTTAGGATTCATGGTAGATTCTAAAATCCTCTCCCTTGCTTTTTTATGGCGTTTGCATCTCCTATTCTTGAACTTTATGATCCCCCCATTAACATTCTTCCTCTGCTATCCTTACTTCTATCTAAACAGCTAACATTTTTCATTGACTTTGAGCTATCAGTAGTAGCCATTCAAGCACTAAACTTTCAACAAGAAAAATGTTACACTACAAGTGCACTTAAGCATTCAACAAGAACACAATGTAAGGTAAAATGATCATTGTATTCTGGCCTTTTTATTGTTGGATAATGCATGAACCTTAACTTTTAGAAAGCAAGCAATGTAATGGTCCAATTCCAATTAGCTGTAACTGGGTTTTTAGAAGCACGACTATTCTTATCATTTCACATTAATTTTTTTGGACAAAATAGGAATAAAATAATAAAAAGTTTTTCTTTTGACATAAATTATAAAAAAAAATTAAAAGTAATGGTTGTTTCATGTCATATCAAATTTTTTATGTTGAATAATGTGCTATCAAAGGCATTTACGTAATTGGAATAACTAACATCAAAATTCTGACACACAAATGGAGCAGAGCTTAATCGTAGCGGGTTTTGTCCCTATTTTTGAAAGCTTTGAGGGGTGGGGAATAGGGTGAAGGGGGGTGTTAGCCCTAAGGCTACATGATAATTTTGATGATAACAATACACATTGATTCATTGAGATTTACTAACATGTTTATTTATGTGCAAGAATAAGATTATTCAAATAATTGTAAAATCAAGAAGAGGCTTATTAAAATGAAGTGTTGAAGCTAAAGAGAAAACTACATGTTAAAGGCACCAAAGTTTAAGAACAAGGTTTGATTCAAGGAATGTGTCACATGAGCAATGTTCAATCAATTGGTCATATATTTCCCTACAAATGTCCAACTGATGTGATTCTTGAGCCTTTGGAAATCTTACTCAATTTATAACATTTCATATTGAAATGTTTTAAAGAAATTCAAATTTCAAGTGCAAGGTTGTCCAAATTATCATGCAAGTTGAAAGACAAATGGAAGCAACTAGCATGAGCACAGAATACTATTTTGGACATATCTTGAGCTAGAAATATCAAAATGACTTGATTCTTATAGGATTGGAAAGAGGACTTAATGAGGCATATTTTATATGTTTTGAAGAAATTCAAATTTCAAATGGAAGACCGATATAATTGACATGCAATCGATGGATTGACACAAAGAAGAAAAATCAACTCATATGAGCACCGAATGATGGATTGACACAAATGACTTGATTCTTATGGCATTGGAAAGATGATTCAATGGAGCACATTTCATATTCTTTGAAGAAACTCAAATTTCAAGCGGAAGGCCAACGTAATACACATGCAAGTCAGTGGACTGACACATGGAAGAAAAATCCAGTCACATGAGCACCGAATGGTGTTTTGGCCATATCTTGAGCTACATGTCATGCCCCGCGCGACATGCGCACTGTGTCATGCCAAGCTTGCTCGGAAGAACACCAAGGAATGGGATTTTAGGGCAAGTATTATGGTGATTTGGGACCCTTGTGTCAAGAGGAACTCAATGGCGCAAAGAGTAGGCGCGGTGATCCGAAAGCTTCTAGAAGGTTTCACAACGTTCCAGAACATTTCCGAAAGATCCGGAAGAATCCGAAAGTCATGAGATATATGCAAAAAGTCCTAGAAGACTCTAGAAGACTCAAGAAGGTTGCGAAAGAGCTTAGAAGGCTACGGAAGGTCCTAGAAGGCCTAGCCCATTCTAGAATTTTCTAGCAAAGTTGCTAGAACCTTCCTTGAAAATATCTAAGATATTTTAGGATAAATATCTAGATATTTAGGGAGATGATTCTAGATAAGAAATATGGACCGTTAGATGTAATGAATCCTAGCTATCCATTGAGGAGGTGGATTACTATAAATACCCCTCCTAGGCTCATTTGTGAGGCATCCAAGCCAATCCAAGCCAATCCAAACCAATACTAGAAAATCCAAGCAAATACAAAGCAAAGCATTATAAAGAGCTCTTGAGTAATACAAAGCTTTCTTTCTAGCAACACTTGCCTCTAAGTTCCATCTCTTCTCTTCTAGCCTCTAAAGCTTTTTAGCTCAATAGTCCTCACTTCTTCTTGAGCAAGCAACAATCTACAAGGCTTACTTTGCAACTTTCGGGTTCGAGTTGTCTAAGTGCTGCACGAGCAAGCTGTGCAAATCTCTAAGCTCGTGACAGTTGGTATCAGAGCCAGGTTCGAGCACAGGAGCAAATGGCATCCGATATTGAAGTGACCATGGACGAGCAAGTTTGCGGACGTGAGGAACAACCTCAACCTCAACCACAACCATGCCCACAAGGAAAACGAGGTAAGTCCAAAGCTCCCTCCTTGGAATCCTTAGAGCCTCGTGTTGCTAGCGTAGAGCGAGCTATCTCAGGAATAGACAATGCTATTGAGGGCCTCTCCGACTATCTCGAAGGCCTAGAGATGGATTATGGAGAGATCACCCAAGCAACGAAGTCTAATATCCTTGAGTTTAGCGAAGCCTACAAAGGGCATCTCCATGACCTTACACGAGAGCTCATTGGTTTGCGAAGCTTTGTGGAGCGTGAGTTGCGAGCCATCCGTGCGAAAGTGGAGGAATCTCGCACGGAATGGGAGAAGCACTGTTGCAAATGTGCTAGCCCTTCCTACACAAGTCCTAACGGGCTAACCAACATGCAAGTGCCTACTCCCGCCACATACCATGGCACTCGCAATGCTACGAAAGTGGAAAACTTCCTATTTGGCTTGGAACAATACTTCGAAGCCAAAGGTGTCCATGATGATGCTTCGAGAATTGGCATTGTGCCTACTTTCCTTCGTGATGCAGCCCAATTATGGTGGCGTCGAAAGCATGGCAACGCAGGCAAAGGCATCGTCATCCTCCGCACATGGAAGGACTTTAAGAGAGAGCTACGGAAGCATTTCTCTTCAAGCAATGCCGAAAATGAGGCAAGGGGTTGCCACTGCCGTTTGAAGTAAAGCGGAACCATTCGTGAGTACATTAAGGATTTCACCACCATAATTCTTGACATTGAAGACATGTCTGAAAAGGACTCACTCTTCTACTTCCTCGACGGTCTCAAAGATTGGGCGAGAGTCGAGCTTGAAAGGCGCGACGTGTAAAATCTAGATGATGACATAGCCATGACCGAATCACTCGTAGAATACTCATCCCAATCAAAGGAGAGGAAGAGCAACGATGATAAAGGTGGGGGAGAGTGGAGCCCTAAGAAGGATTATGCTCGAAGGAAAGGTGGGGCACATAAACCATTCAAAGTGGACAAGCACGACATCCCTAACAAAGGTAAGTCTGATGCCCCTAAGCGCAAAAGTGCTTGTTTTATTTGTGATGGCCCTCATTGGGTTTGGGATTGCCAAAAGAGGAAGACCCTCAATGCCCTCACGGCTCAATATGAAGGTACACAAGATGAAGAACCCAAAGCGGAGATGGGTTCTCTTCACGTCATCGGGGCACTCAAGAGACCCACACATGCCAATAAGGGTCTCATGTATGTGAGCGCCATGATTAATGGCAAGGATGTGCGTGCGATGCTTAACACGGGAGCCACGCACAACTTCATCTCTATTGAGAAGGCTACATGTTTAGGCCTCAAATATACAAATGGAGGAGGTACAATTAAGGCAGTAAACTCACCTGCCAAAGCCATAGTGGGTGTGTCCAAAGCGACACCAGTGCAATTAAGTGCATGGAGCGGAAAACTTGATTTCTTCATTGTCTCTATGGACGATTTTCAAGTAGTGCTAGGCATGGAGTTCTTCGACCAAGTCCATGCTTTCCCCTTACCCGCATCTAACTCCCTTAGCATCTTGGATGGGAGTCAATCATGCATGGTCATGGCGGAACGTGGAACCAAAGTCAAGAGCAAGATAATGTCCACACTACAACTCAAGCAAGGAAGAAAGGAAGATCCGAACTTTCTTGTCACCGTTCACGAGTTAAACGATGGGGAAGATGTTACCATTGCCAAAGACTCAGTGCCAAGGCAAGTCCAGGACATCCTTGAGAAGTACAAGGATGTTACGCCCCAAAGGCTACCAAAGAGTTTATCGCCAAGACAAGTGACTCACCAAATCAAGTTGGAGCCCGATGCCAAACCTCCTTCCACAATGCCTCACCGCATGACGTCACCCAAGATTGCGAAGAAGGCCACCAAGAAGCCACACAAGCACACGAAAGGGAAGATACAACACTGAGATGAGATCACTCACCCGCAACCGATGTCACATCCTCAAAGACGCGACAAGGGCATCACGAAATTAGGTGGGGGAGGATGTCACGCCCCGTGTGACATGCGCACTGTGTCACGCCAAGCTTGCTCGGAAGAACACCAAGGAAAGGAATTTCAGGGCAAGTATTATGGTGATTTGGGACCCTCGTGTCGAGAGGAACTCAATGGCGCTAAGAGTAGGCGTGGTGATCCGAAAGCTTCTAGAAGGTTCCGTAACGTTCCAGGACATTCCGGAAAGATCCGAAAGAATTCAAAAGTCATGAGATATATGCGGAAAGCCCTAGAAGACTCTAGAAGACTCGAGAAGGCTGCAGAAGAGCTTAGAAGGCTACGAAAGGTCCTAGAATGCCTAGCCCATTCTAGAATTCTCAAGCAAAGTTGCTAGAACCTTCCTTGGAAATATTTAAGATATTTTAGAATATATATCTAGATATTTAGGGAGATGATTCTAGATAGGAAATATGGACCGTTAGATGTAATGAATCCTAGCCATCCATTGAGGAGGTGGATTGCTATAAATACCCCTCCTAGGCTCATTTGTGAGGCATCCAAGCCAATCCAAACCAATCCTAGAAAATCCAAGCAAATACAAAGCAAAGCATTGTAAAGAGCTCTTGAGTAATACAAAGCTTTCTTTCTAGCAACACTTGCCTCTAAGTTCCATCTCTCTCTTCTAGCCTCTAAAGCTCTTTAGCTCAACGGTCCTCACTTCTCCTTGAGCGAGAAGCAATCTACAAGGCTTACTTAGCAACTTTCGGGTTCGAGTTGTCTAAGTGCCGCACGAGCGAGCTGTGCAAAACTCTAAGCTCGTGACATACAGTTATCCAAATGACTTGATTCTTGATGCGTTGGAAAGCTTATTCAATTGTGCAAATCTTTTATATTTTGTGGATTTTCAATTTTCAAATGGAACATTGACAAAAATGGCAGACAAGATTTCGGTTTTTATGGTGGGTAGAAAATTTGGAGTTGGTGTCTTCACTTGATTAAGTTCATTCCATTTGCCTATAAAAGGAGCCTTTCTTCCATGCATTCAATAAGCATCTATCAAGCAAGAAACAAGAGAAATATCAAGTCTAAAGAGCTTTTATATTCTTTATCTACTCTTTGAAAAGAGTTGTACTTTTGTTGTAAAAATTTTCTTTGTTCTTGTATTGTGGTGAGAGAGAGATCTTGTTGTAAAGGATAAAAGTTATCCTTGAGAGAACTCTTGGTGTGGTGTTATCAAGAGCTGAAGAAAGAAGCCTTGGTGAGGTTGTTCATCAAGAAGAACTCTTGGTATGGTGTTATCAAGAGTTGAAGGAAAAAGTCTTGGTAAAGTTGTTCATCAAGCAAGTTGTAAAGTATTCTACAACTTAGTGAAAAGCCTAGCTTGTGGAGGAGCTAGGAGCCCGTGGACGTTGGCAAGGTTTGTCGAACCATGTAAATTGAGTTTGCACTCTTTCTTTAACTATCCTCTTTACATTTACTTGCACTTGTGATTGTTCATTATTGTTATTCTCTTGGTTGCATCTTTGATAACTTTAATTCCATCTTCTTCACCTTTCTTCTCAAAGAAAGAGTAAACTAATTTTGATCTTTCAAGAAAAATTTTACAAATCCGTTTTTAAAAATAAAAACCCAATTCACCCCCCCACACCCCCCCCCCCCCTTTCTGGGGTTGCCGTACCTGGGTCAACAGGGGGCACTTGATGTTTTGCCTAATAATAGGAGTTTCAAAGATAATTACCCAAATAAGAGATAAATGTGGAGTCTAATGAGTCAAAAAATAAGGGTTAAATAGAACTACTCAAATAATAATAATAATAATAACAACAACAATAATAATAATAATAATAATAATAGAGTTGTTCTATTCAAACCCCATTTTCTATTTCTTTAACCATAATTGCCAAATACACCTAATTAAAAGATTTAAACCCTTATTTTTCTCTCATTAGACCCCACTTGATTTCCAAATACTCTTTGAATAAGCAACTAAGATTTTTATGTTACTCCCAAGTTATATGCTTCTTCACGTTCACCAAACTTTTAATTTAGTCCATATTTTAATCAATTATCTTATTAAGAATATTTAATGAAGTAAAGAAAGCCAGCAGGAAATAGATTTCCATAGAAAGATCTAGGAATTGTAGCAACAAAACATGGTCCGAGTTCATGATCACCTTCTTTTTCATTCTTTGGTCTCATAAAAGGTTAGAGTAATTACAAAACTATATTGAAAATCATTTAAAACCAAGGTAATTCACCTGGAAAGGAAATTGATAGTTCTCTTGCAAGAGAGTCACTGGGAATTAAAGTCTCCAAACTTCTCTTTTACTCGATTTCATCAAGGAGCTTCGAAATCAATTTTGTCTATTTCATTTGCTGCATTACTTTTACTGTATGGAAGTAGCTTGCTCCACCTTAGGACTTTGCCTAACCTAATTACAAAGTAGAAAATTTTTATTTTTTCTATTCTACCTTTGCTCCTTTACGACATACAACATTGGCAAGAGAGCTGTAGAATTAGAGTTTATGATCAGATCTGGGAAATAATATGTATTTCGAAGTTTTTTCTCCCTCTTAAGTAAATTTATCTTAGGGTAAAATTTAAAATAAAATTTGGGACAAAAGAGGTAGAAAGTAAGGGCTTACTAGAACAATCCATAATAATAATCATAGGTTTCAAACGCTTTTGGTCTATAATATTATAGGATAATAATAGGTTTAGAGTTGTGCTATTGAGCCCTCATTTTCTATTCTTTATCCCCTGTTTCTAAACTCACCCAACTATAAATTTTAGCTCCATAAATTTTTTTCAGATTACCATATTACCCTTTCATTTTAAATTTTAAATATAATAATATTATCTTCTTTATTCTTCTTAATCTTAACTTAATGGGTTAAGCTATTGTAACTTAATTTTTTTTATTTTTTTAACTTTAAATCACGCATTCCCCCATGATTGTTGGTCTAAAATCCATTGTTTAAAAGGTTTTTGAGTTGGCATTCAAGATAACTACCTTTTAACTTCTCTTTCCCACCCAGGATTGTAGCAAATCAAGTGTTATGGACAAGTCTCCAAATTTTGTTAACAAAAAATGTATGGCCCTAACGTAATTCATTCTTAGTATTTAATTTAGCAATTTATTTGAATTTTAAAAAATTGAAGTTAAAAGAAAGAAGGAAATCAGTCACTTGCCTTGCAAGAACTAAAGAAGATGAGGTTTGAATGACGAATCCTTGTTCACCAATGGCTTTTAAATGTTGTAATTTGAATCATGTACTACACAAATTGAATCTAATTGATGAAGTTGAAGATAGGCTTAGTGTTTTGATATTAAAGATTTTGCTTCGCACTTCTTTGTCATTTTAATTAGGGATAAATTTGTTAAAAAAATACTAAAAATGGGGTTTGAGTATAACTACTTTTTTTTAATCCCTATTTTCTATGATTGTAGAATTCCTTATTTCCTAGAATGGAGAGGTGAGAAATAATCCTAGAGTGTTGTTATTTAATCCTCGTTAAATATCTTCTTAAGCCGCTCTCCCAAATATATTGATGATATTTCAAAAATACCATTTTTTTAAAATATATTATTTTAATAATTCAAATAATAAAAACTAGTATCTTTCATCCATATTTGCGTCTTTCTCTTTAAAAAAAATCAATCATCAAATAATTTCAATAAGTTGTATTTCTAGTTGCATAACACACGGTATTTCACGCCCCGAAATCTCTTATATGAAAATTTTAGATGTGATAACAATATAAATATAAAATAACTGTCAATATATATACATATATATACATATATATATATATATATATATATATATATATATATATATATATATATATATATTGGCTATGACTAAAATCTATCAACATATGATTACATACCATCCAAGATTGTTTCAAGTACAACATCTAGCTTTCTACTCAAAATAGACATTTACTTATGCCAATATCAGAGCCTTGGTACTTGGTTTATTATCTATACAACAAGAAAATTTTCCTATCAAAGTCTAGGCTAGGTCAAAAACTTTTCCCAAGATAATAGCTTGCATGCAAACATCCAAACTTTCTAGGAAAACTCTGGAATATCACGGGAACAAATATCTTCTTGTGCACCTATGGAAAAAGGGGTGAGCATACACAACCCAATAGGAATTTCTTAATCTCACATCAAAATACAAGCAGTCATGCATTCATGCAAATCATACATGTTTAACATCCAAACATCCATTCATTACAATATACAAATGAGCTGTACAAAATCATTAACCACAACTTACAGTGCATTAGGTATAACTAACACGACATAATCATGCCAAAAATTAATGTCGATTTATATTGCATTTCTAATGTGAAAGTTCTTGGATTTGTACACCCAATTTCCCTTTCCAAACGTGATTCAAATTTAAACATATTTGATTTCATTGTATCGGTCCTTTGGGTTGGCAATCCTCAGCCTTACCAATTCCAAGTTCATATCCATTAAATTTTATCCCTTGGGTTGGTGCTTCGTAGCCTCACTAATCCCAAGTCAGTATAAAATAAGTTTCATCCTTGTGGTTGGGGCTTCCTAGCCTTGTCAATCCCAAATTCACCTATGTTTTATATAAACAATTGAAATTTTAGCAAACTGCTATAAACTTGAGGAAAAACTCAGAAATACATCAAACACTAGTAAGTATGAAACCACCTGGCATTGAATACAAATTCTTGAGAATGTGTAGGTTAGTCAACACTACAGGAAAAATAACTTTTTGCGACGAAATATTTCGTCGCAAAAAGTCAAAATTTCGTCGCTATAAGTTTTTGCGACGAAAATAAATTCGTCGCGTTCCAGTCGCAAAATGTGAGTCGCAATAGGTTTTTCTGCGACGAATCTTGAATTTCTCGCAAAAAGACTTTTTGCGAGGAAATTTTGGTTGCAAAAAGTGGTATTTTGCGACAAGTATTTTGTCGCAAATATGATTACGTCATGTTAACCTTTTGCGACAATATAAAATTCCTCGCAAAAGAGCATATTTTGTGACAAATTTGAATTTTGTCGCAAAAAATTTTATACCAAAATCATATTTAAAACAAATTATTTTCATTGTAAATATCTTTTGCGACGATTTTTTGTCACTAAATCCGATCTTTAGCGACAAAAAATTCGTCGCGAAAGACCTAATTTTTTAACATAATTGATTTTTTTAAGAATTCATAAAATTTATTTTAATTTGTTATAAATTCGAAAATAAAACAGCAAAATTATGTCATTATGCAACAGAATTCTTTTTAAGAATAATTTTATTAAATAATAACAAATTACAAAAATTTAATACAACTTGGAACTTTGGTTGTACATGGAAAAATAAAAAAAATAAAAAAACAAGATAACACAACAAATACAAAACTTCATCCTCCACTAAATTTTTTGTTTCTTGATTTTATATCAATCTTCAAGTCTTCAAATGTACCCCACCTTCAATTATACCTATTAAAAACAAAAAAGAAGTAAAATATTAATTAGTAATAATATAGGATATGAGAGATAAGTGTATACAAAAAAAAATGTTAAAGAAATAAAGAACTTAAGATTTTTAATTGCATTCCCTCTTCCAAAATACCTATTAAACAAAAAAGCATAATATTAATTGACAATTAAAAAATAAAAATTATATGAATCTTGTAAGTAAATATATTACAACATAAAAGAAAAAATGAGTAAAAATATTTACCTTGATAATAATGTTAGGGAAAGAAGAGAAGTAGATAAAAATGAAAATGAAGAGGAAAGTAGAATGGATGAAAGAAAATGAAGTAAACCAAAGAATTAGGTGGTGTATATATAATAAAGGCATTGATTTTTTGCGATGAAATTTGGATATTTTGCGACGAAAAATTTGTCGTTAAAGAATTTAAAAAATATGAAATAAATAGGAGCGGGTAAAAGTCCGCCTAAAATTTTCTTTTTGCTTTGTCGCTAAAGGTGTAAAAAATTTCAAATTTAATAGGCGGGAAAAAGTCCGCCTAAAATTTAGTTTTTGCGACGAATTTAGATTTAAATTTTCCTCGTAAAAGACCCCATTTTACGAGGAATTTTAAAGTGGTCGCTAAAAGTCTAAAATGCCAATCTTTAGCGACAAAATTTTAATCTTTTGCGACAAAAATTTTGTCGCAAAAAGTCTTAAAAAAATATTAAAATTAAAATCTAAATCGTAAATTAAAAATATTTAAATAAACCATACTTAGACTTGGATAATTATAAGTTTATTTATTAATTAAATTTTCATCCATAATTAAATTTATATAATATTGGATTGGTATTAAATAATTTGATGAAAAATTAATAAATAATATAACAACCATATACAATAGAAATATAAAACATTATATGGTATTTAATTATTTTTTATTGAGTATTAAAATGTTAATAAAATAGGTACAACAACTCAAGAATTATTTAACAAATGTAAACAATAGTTAGACATTTATACATATGTCATAGTTGTTATATGAAGAATTACAAAAATAAATTTCTTTAATGATCAATAAATAATTAATTATTGATATTATAATCATATATGTAACAAAAAGATTCTATTCATTTTAGCTATAATTTATTTTAATTATCTATTTCTTTTAAAAACACTAAAAATATGTTTTACAAATTTAAAAAATTAATTTGTGATGGAGATAATTTAATTATTAACATATAAACGTATGTCATAATTGTCATATGTATTAAAGTGTTAACAAAATACACACAATTCAACTATCATTAATAAATGCATAATACTTAAACATCTATATATATGACATAATTGTCATGTTCGAGTTATTGAAAATAAGCTTTTAATACTTTAATAAATAAATGATCAAATATTCATATTATAATTATTATGTAACAAATGCATTTACTTTTAGTGAATATTTTTTTATTATTTATTCATTTTACAAATGCTAACAATTAATATTTAAAATATCTTGACAAATGCAAACCATAAGTTTGTAATAGTTGTAATTTAATAATTAGATATCTATATATGTCATATTTGTTGTTATAAGAAATTGAAAATAAGCTTTTCTAATTTGATTAGTAAATGATTACTTATTCATATTATAATTATATAAAAATGTAACAAAATTGCATTTATTTTCAAGTATAGAATGCCTTTAAATTAATTATCCATTTTTTTATAAAAATAACAATTATTAAAAATATTTTTTACAATTATAAAAAATATTTTTTTTCATATAAGTAATTTAATTATTAGACATATATACATATACATATGCTACAAGTATCATATGTATTACGAATTGAAAATTAGTTTTTGCTATTTACCAGTAAATGATTAATTATTCATATAGTAATCAATATGTAACAAATGTATTTATTTTTTGTTATAGAGTTCATTTTAATTATTTATCTCCCTTAAAATAAACTCTAACAATTGTTTAAAATATCTCAACAATTTACTCAAAGCTATACGATAAAAATTAAAAGTCTAAGAAAAATATAGTGTCTAAATTAATACACTTTATAACAAAAAAATAAAAAACATAATTATAGGCAACATTACATGATTATTAATTATTTATTTATTTATGTTTATTTGACATATAATTAACATTGAAAAATAAATTAGATTTTTAGAAGTTGGATTTTTTTTCCAATCTCGTTTTCGTCAATTAAAAATTAGTCATAGTAATAAGTTTATCATAATTGTAATTTAGCAGTTAGACATATATAAATCATACATAAATTAGATTATATATAAATAATTAGCAATAAATTTTATGCTTGATTATTGGATTATTAACGATTCATATCACACACACACGCACACACGCACACACTCACGCGCGCGCGCACACACACACACGCACACACATATATAGAGTTTATTTTAATTATTTATCTCTTTTACAAATACTAATCTTAATAGTTTTTCACATTTAAAAGCATGAATGGAATCACAAAGGGTCTTTTTTTTTAATAAAAATTTATATGAATATCCAAATGACCCTACTATATTTAAAAATTATCAATTTATATAAAATCAAATTAGATTTTTAATACTTTCTTTATTCTTTTTTTTTGTCATTTTTTAAACAAAGACTTATATATTAGACGAACCATAAACAAAGAGAAGAAAACAAAAGAGGAAAGTTATTAAGTTTTAATTTTAAAAAAATAACTTTTTGCGAGGAATTTTTTGTCGCAAAAAGTCTATTTTTTGTCGCAAAAGATCTATTTTTTTGAGAAAATTTTCCTCGCAAAAAGTCACATTTTGCGAGGAATCACGTTTTTGTCGTAAAATGTCCAGTATTGCCACGTGTGCATAGTAAATTAAAATGGCTTTTCACGAGAAATGTTTTGTCGCAAAAAATAGACCTTTTGCGACAAAAAATTCCTCGCAAAAAGTCACATTTTGCGAAGAATCATGTTTTTGTCGCAAAATGTCCAGTATTGCCACGTATGCATGTAAATTAAAATGGCTTTTTGCTAGAAAATTTTTTGTCTCAAAAAATAGATTTTTTGCCGCAAAAAATCTATTTTTTGCGAGAAAATTTTTCTCGCAAAAGGTCACATTTTGCGAGAAATTATTTTTTCGTCGCAAAATGTCAAGTATTGCCATATATGCATGGTAAATTAGAATGGCTTTTAGCGAGGAATTTTTTGTCGCAAAAGGTCTTTTTTTCGCGAGAAATATAATTTTGTCGCAAAAAATGTTCATGTTGCTATAAAATTTTTGTCACAAAATCCCATCTTTGTGTAATACGTTTTGCGATGAAAAGTTTGTCGCAATAGGTTTTATCTCGTCGCAAAAAATGCTTCCCTAATTAGTCACTCGAGTTTTTAGCGAGGAAATGAATATTCATCGTTAAAGGTTTTATTTTGCGACGAAAAATTCCTCGCAAAATATCTTTTCTTTTGAAATGCTAACTTTTGTGACGAAATAATAATTTTGTCGCAAAAGGCCGCTTTTTGCGACGAATTTTATTTCGTCGCAAAAAATTTTGTTGCAAAAAACTGTTTTTCTTGTAGCGCAAGTGAAACAGAGCAGAAGCTTACAACAATCATATTAAAAAATTCATTAAAAAATCAATTTTAAATCCAATTCAAGCAAGACTAGTGGTATTAAGGCTTTATGTATCCATTTTCACAAATAAAAGAGAAATTTGCATGATCAAAGCTGAATCCTGTGCAAATGATCAGAATAGTACGTGTAGTCACACCATCATGATTTTTTGGCAAACACAATATTTTTCTTTCCACTCCCTAATCACCCAATATTATCACCCATTTCAACACATAAACCTCAAAAAATTCAATCTGAACCTAAATCAAACATAATGCAAGTCACTTATCATTTAACATGGTATTAAAATTTTGCTTAATTTAGGCATGAGTTGAAGAAACCCCCACCTAATTTTCAAGGAAAGCACTGTACTTTTCATTTCTTTCTCCTCATCTCTTTTCTTCCTTTTCTTTCCTTGACTTAATTCTTGCCTTCCTTCCTATAGCTCTCTCGCTCTTGTATCCAAATGATATAAATCATTTTTTTTTTAAATCCCTAATCATATTTATATATGCATGTATACTTTCCTTCAAACCCAAACACCAAGGTCTTATAGACACAGACACCCCTTCACGTAATTTACATGATACCATACACACACACACACACACACACACACACACACATCATAAGAAACAAGTATTTAAATTTTTTGGGATTTTACATGTTACTACAAATCTAAAATTTGCAACACTGTTTATGTGGATGCAACATCCAAAACCATGCAATCTAGTTGAATTTCAATTATAAAACCAAAATAAAACTGAGAATTGTTTTTGTTTTTAATTTCTATTTTGCTAACAAAGATTATAAAACATAATTTTGTTATTTCATATATATGGATGTTTGATCTAATTTTTACCTCTTTAGTATTTTATCAATAATATAGATACATTCATGCAAATTGCTCCACACTTAGAAAGTTTAAACTCTAGAAATTATGTTCGAAGAAAAAAGTTTAATTTGCAATTCAAACATTTGCATAAATTGTTATTCTAAGATTATTAGATCTAATTTATCATATAAATATAAGAAATTAATAATATTGTGGATCTCTCTTTCAAATAAAGCTTAGAAAATTAGTATAAGAGAAGAAGGAATATAGTGAGCTTTATCGTAATAAACATAAAAAACATGAATAATTCTAAAATTATCTAAAATACATTTAAAAAACGGGCTTAAAAAGAGATTGAATAGGACTTAAATAACAACACTCTTAGTGTTAGTCAATTTAGATTTCTTTTTCTTATTAAATTAGAATTCCTCTCAGAAACAGTTCGCATGCATAAATTTATATTCACTGCTCTTTAAACTTCTCCTTTTTCCTAACTAGAGCATCAGTAGAAGACTAGAAGCATGAACGCAACTGTTCCACCAGAGGTCATCGTTGACATACTCTCAAAATTGCCTGTCAAGTCGTTATGCCGATTCAGGGCCGTATCAAGGTCATTCCAGGCTTTGATCGCTTACCATCGCTTTATCAGAATGCACCTCAAAACTCAAAGAAAAAAACTCTTTTTCTTCAATCCTCCCTCATTCTACGTTGCTGACCTGAAAGAAACATCTTTTGGCCAAGATCTTCAAGCAGTGGAGCTTCATCCTTGTTGTGATGGCGCCCTAAACCAGTACCAAGTTAAAATCGGTTGTTGTGATGGCTTGGTGTGCCTGACGCAGTCTACTTTAGAAGCTATTTCGGTAGTTGAAAATATTTTTGTGTACAATCCTTACACTCGAGAGTCCAAGCGGTTACCAGACTTTCAGCTCCCATTCCTTTTTAATTATCTCACCTTATGTGGCTTTGGTTATGCTCCCACTACTGATGACTACAAATTTGTTAGAGTATTGTGGCGTCGAAAACTCGTGCATGTCTTCTCCCTGAAAAACAATTCTTGGAAAACTGTTTGTGATCCCAAGCTTTCTTCTATAGATATGGTTTATTATTTGTTGGGGACCTATCTCAATGGAGCTATCCATTGGGTAGTTATATTAAATGATGGTTCAAGGACGATAGCTGCATTTGATCTGGTGGAAGAGAAGTTCAAATACTTAACCTTACCGCCGTCTCAGCGTAG
Organism: Boswellia sacra; assembly: GCA_013180625.2. NCBI lineage: Eukaryota > Viridiplantae > Streptophyta > Magnoliopsida > Sapindales > Burseraceae > Boswellia > Boswellia sacra. The sequence continues at coordinate 1,091,880 of SNVD02001637.1, forward strand.
TTATAGTGAACGAGAACGTAAAAACATAATTTTGGTTGAAGCTTTCGGAGACTGTCTTGGCATAGTTGGAGTTGAGCTAGGGGTTGAAAACAAGATTCATAATGAAGTTTGGATTATGAAGGAATATGGAGTGAAAGAATCTTGGACTAAAATTTCGATCGAAAGACGTTTCAATTCTTGTTTGGTAGCGTTGTATTTTCCGGAGGACTGTGATGGCATATTGTTGAGTTTAGATGACGAGGAGTTAGTACTTTGCGATTTGAAAGATGGAAGATGTAAGGATATAAGGACTACGATTCGGGCTGGTGGTAAGCCCTTGGTTCATCAAGGTTTTGTAAGTGTGAATGTGGAGAGCCTCGTTTCACCCAACTACAATTATGGGGACTTCACAACTAAAGGTATTTATTATGTTGGTTTAATTTATTTCCTTATCATTGAAATATATATTAACTGTAACCAGCACCAGTTATTTTAATATTTTTTAATATACAAATCTCCAGTAATCGTTTTTGTTATTCTCTGGCTAAAATTAATTTGTTAGTACTAGTTTTCTTAAAGAGTTCTTTTGTTGGTGCTAGAAACGCTGGGATTTTGAGTTCACCAACAGTAGAGGGGAGACTAGCTATTGGAGAACGTGGTTACTTGCTTCTCGTCAATAAATTTTTTTTTTTATTTTTTAGGCAACTGATGTTAAGTCTCTAAAATTTATTATTTTCATTATTCGTAATTTATTATTATAATTATTGGTGTTAAATCTGGTATAAAATTATATCCTTAAATATCTTCTTTCCTAATAACTAATAAACTTAAATTCAATACACTATTTTCATTTCAATATTTTATTTATTAATTATATATATTAATAATTAGTCAAATATTATTATGATATTAAAGCTTTTAATGATTATGCATTTTATTATATCATAAATTCAAAATTTTAGTCTTTTAGATCAATACAATATCAATTTTAGGTTATAACTAGATGTTTCTTTTTATTATTTTAAATTTTTCATAGATAATAAAACCAATAATAATTTTAGATTTAAATATAAGAAATTAATAAAAAAATTTATATTAAAAAATGTTAAATAGATCATATAATTAAAATGACATATTTTTTAATAAATTAAAATTAACATAAAATAAAAGCATATTTTGTACATACAACAAAAATAAAATATAATTTTATATTTATATTGATAACAATTTCACATCATTATTTTAATTATATGACCCATTTGAACCATTTTAGATTTTTTAGATTTTATGCATGTGATTAATTTTGATTTGGTTGGTATTAATTGGAAAAGTTTTGCTGTGTTTTGTTTCTTTATCAATCAAGGAGGAAGAGGGATACGTTACATATTAATTTAACATAGACAAGTGTATTAATTATGACAAATGAAAGGTTTGTGTAGATTCATTTGTGAAGCTTTTATGAATTTGTTGACACGTGGATTTTCATATTAATAGATGAGCTGAAATTTGAATTTATTTTCTTTCTTCATTAAAATATTTTCCTATAACCACCGCGACGGGGAACTTGTCACAAGAAAACAAAATCCAAGAACAACACACGACAAATTTGAACCAACACTCAATAAGAAACAAATCACCAATTAGGAGGAAAACAATTCTTTATTCTCAATAATCAATTTATCAACAAGAGTAAGAACTCGAATAGCTAAGATGCTTAATTTATACTAGCTTAACCCTAATAACACATAAGCTATTCTCAATAACCAATTTATCAACAAGTGCAAGAACTCAAATAACTAATATGCTTAATTTACACTAGTTTAACCCTAATGACACATAGGAAAGATAAATTCGAACATATTGAAATTTGATTCAAATTAGGAACAATCAAAATCCTTAGATATTAAAGTCTTAATTAATTCAATTAAACTGTAAAATAACCAAACGCTAAAAATAATCTTAATAAGCCTAGATTGAAATATTACTATCCTTTATTAATTCCCTCCCTCTTGAAAGGCTTGACAGTTGGCGAATTGCTCAAGGTGGATGTTTCCATTAAGCCATTGGAACTAAACTACAAAAATCAAAAGATATGGAGGACTGCACAAAACATGTTAAATTACAAATTCTGAGACATTGAGAGACTCGATTGTAACGTCTCAAAACTTCAGAGGGCTAATATATTATCCAAGATAGCCTAAAAAATTGACTTTTTGACCAAAAAATTGATGAACAGAGGGCAAGGTTTGTAGATCAGTTGCTGGGGAGATGATTGGGAGTGATTAATGGTAGTGGTTATGGTGGTTACAAAAACTTTTTTGGTGGATTTTGATGTGTTTACAATGAGATTTGGTAACAGTTTCGAAGGGAAGATTGATGAGGAGGCCCGATCTATGGTTTGGTAGTGGAGGTGAGATCACATCAGCCAGTTGGTGACGGTGAATAGTTGCACCGACAATGAACAATAACAGATGTTGTGTTTTGAGGTTTTCTATGGAATTGTGCTAGGGTTTTGGTGTGTTTTAGGGTTTATGAAATTTTTAGAACTTGATTTGTAACCTTGTAGAAGCACTTAGTCGAAGATCAACGTTGGAATGAACAAGGCTCTAATACAAATTTGATAGGAAACTTGTAACAATAAAACAAAATTCAAGAATAACACGTGAAAATTTTGAACCAACACTCTCTCAATAAGAAATCAGCAATTAGGAGGAAAACAATTTTTTTTCTCAATAATTAATTCATCAACAAGCCTAAGAATTCAAATAACTAATACGTTTGATTTATATGAGTCTAACCCTAACAACACATGAGATAGATAAATCTAGACAAATTGGAATTTGAGTTGAATTAGGAGCAGTCAAAATCATTGAATCAAAATCCCTAGATATTAAAGTTCTAATTCAATTAAACCTTAAAACAAACAAATGAGAAAAATAACCTTAATAATCCGGTATAGAAATATTCATATCTTACATCACACCAATTACATCTTTCAGTAAAGAAAATATAGGAGGAGATACTTGTCCCAAAATATATATATATATATATATATATATACACACAAGATTATGATGGGATCTTCTCATATGTTGAAAACAATATTTCTTTTTTTTTTTTCTTTTGGGTCAGTTCCATAAATTTGCCCTGAGGTTTGCTGAAATCTACATGACCACCCCTAGTTTTAAAAATCCAACATATCTCCCTTCTCCGTCAAGAATAGTTAAAAATTACGTTAAAAATATAAATTTATTCAAATTGACCATATTTAATTATTAAAAAATATTCAAAATTTAAAAAAATAAAAAAAACTTGTCAATAGTCTTCCATCAACCAACTAGCCAAAGAATTTAAAAAAAAACCACCACAATAATTAATACATAAATTGAAAAAAATGCATAAACTAAACAAAAAAAAAGAAACCTTTTATTAAAAAATCTATGTTAAAATAAAATCTTGAAATAATAAAACATTTATCACATTTGCATGTAAAAAATTATCTTATACAGTTTAAATCTTTCCAAAAAAAATTTAATCTTCTAATTAATTTTTTTGATATTTTAAAATTTTTCATATTCAACTATAGGTAGTTTGAAAAAATTATATTCTTTTTAATGAAATTTATAATGGTTCTTAATGGAGAGGGGAGGTATGTGAGATTTTCAAAACTAGATGTGGTAATGTGAGATTTCAACCAATCTTAAGGGAGATTTTACGATTTGACATTCTTTCGTTTTAAAGTTTTAATTACTTAGTTGTTCCATCTTCTTATGTTTTCTCAATTCACTCAAGATACTTTGTCATTATCGAGTTGAATAGAAATGTTCAGTTGTCCATTCTTTCTCTGTATTCATAACCTACTACTTATCATATTTCATAATTTAATTAGTTAGGATCATTTATAAATTCACCTCCATGTCCGCCAAGTTCTGCATGATTTTGTTTCAATATACATTTCACATTAGGTAAATAGGCATATTAGATATGCAAAATGACTTGGTCAGTCTTTCTACACATAAGATTTTTTTTTTCTAGTTAAAATTAAGTTTGAATACAAAATATCTAAGATATACGTTATCACAAGAATGAAACTAAAAATATTAATAAATTAAAGTCCTTGTCTCTCCACTACCAGATGGAGGTTCAAAACCAAACTTCTCCTTAGTATAGAATAGAGAGGATGTTGAGTATGAGATTTATTCAAACTCGTAGAGTATAATATCACATCAATGAAACTCAAAATATTAACAAAGTTTTAGAAGGGATGATGTTTTGAAACTAAGCTCGTCAGTATAAAATACATAAGATTCACATGTGAGATTCATTTAAATTTACATGATTATCCATATTTTGCTCCAATGAAAATAAACTAAAACCATGGCAGCAAATAAATTATTATATCAGCATATCGTATATAGTAATAATACATTTTCCGAATTTTATTTGAGATACAAAATTTAGGATACAATTTGGAATGAATATTGTTATTCTTATATATGCATTTAGCATTATTATAGTTGTATTTTGTTTAACCTCACTTAATCTTTGCTTCAATGGTTGTACCCTCACAAATACATATAGTAAGCATAGAGAGGAGGGTAATACAATGCATAATCTGCAACGTTTAGTGAGGAGCAACCACCACTTTCAAATCTTTGGTCACCGCAATCTATAGCATGCAACAACTAGAACATAGTTTGGAACTTGCTGTAAATGTATTTTTGGCCCATAATAAATTGTTAGAAAACTAAGAGAGATCCATAACATGCAACGCCCACATAGTTTCTGAGAACATGGTGTTGAACTTGTTGTAAATGCATTTTAGCCCTGTAATATATTGCTCCAAAACAAATAGAGAGATCTATAGCTTGACATACAATTTAAGTTGTAATATGCCTTCAGGCGCCTCTCATGTGCCTCGAAGTTTCTGAATTTGCAATGGGATCCCAAATAACGTGTCAATGTCATGTGGATCGCCACATCAATCTCTAATATTTTATATATCCATATATCATTAAACGAGTTCGTTTAGTGATTGATGTGGCAATGACATGTCGCTTGCAACATTATTTTGGATCCAAAATTTGGGATTTCATTTGGGAAGAGTATTGTTGATCAATTATTATTTGGTTGTCTAAGCCCGAACTTGTTTCATTTACACTCATAGTATTTTTTTAAGTGCCAAACTTCACCAAAATGTTAAATTTTTCAATAACAAGAAGCGAGGCAAATTCTCTGAATTTGTAATAAGTAATAGTATTCTCATTAATTAACATTTCGTCATCATACCTAAGAGTTTGCTTGTCTTTAGCCATGCCCATATACTTCTTAATCTCCTCCTTCACATCAAACATGGTTGTTGATGATGGCATGAGGTTCTAAGGAATCATAAGTTTTACAGCGATCATGAACATAGAACCACAAGTCAATTTGATTAGTTTAATCAAGTAAAATTACTAATTAAAGTTGTAATTTTATCAAGAAATGATAATATAAAAGTTATGTTTATTGAAAACTAATTTACAGACAAATCTTTTGGTTCTCCCATTTTGGAGGAATTAGATTGTTTAACAAAACAAAATAAGGAACTCCAATTTCACCTTTCCAAATGAATATTAATCTAATTGAAGACACCTTATGTTTAGAAATGTTGTTGAAAGATACAAATTTGTTTAAATTTTGTACAATAACAATTTGATTATAAATACATGAAATTGTTTTAGCCTTGATTTTTTAAAATGATTAAAAAAGGAAGGAGAGGAGTACGTATGAACAATAGTACTACACTTACAAACTTTGTACAAATTGATGTGGCATTAAGTAAATGAAAAAATAAATATATAAAAAGTAAATATAATAAATGTTAATGAGTTGTTGGTTCTAAACATGGCACACACGGCATGTGCATTGCACATTAGTAATTTCATCATGTGATAAAAACATTAAATGTGGATATTTTCCTAATCTCATTTATTTTATAGAGATGTTTTGTATTAGGAGAATTTTAATTAAAATACGATAAGTTTTGATATGATATCCTAGTTGAATAGGAATAAGTTTGGATTTGGTATCCTCGTTCAATAGGAAGTTTTATATTTGTATTAATTATTTCTTATTAGATTAGGATATTATTTAAGTATTCTAGTTTACTTAGGAGAGTATATTGTAACTTTCTATAATGTTTGATTGTTATCCAAACTTTCTTTATGAGTTTTATTAAGATTCTACGGTATCTTGACAAGGATTGCAATTGATATCAAATACTATATAAAGCTATCTTCATAGCTTTTGGATAATGGCATTACGCATTCAAGGCAAATTGAGACAGAGCAAGTTTGAATGCGTCTTTTATTTGTTTTTTTATGTCTTATGTAAAGCTTTAGGTTTTGGTTAATTATTATAGATCGTGTGAGGTTAAGGGAGTTGATTAATCATATGTGTCTGTACCAGTTACGGGTGTTATGTTATTTTTAATCGTGCATAATTAACATAATCATGACAAAAAAATAGCAGGATCAGAAGAGTGTATGAAGGACTATGGTTTTGATCGAGGTTGATCAAGTTTACATGGATTAGATTAGTGAGTGAGCGGATGTCTACCATTGTAAAGAGTCCTAAGTCGAGTGTAAACACATAAAACATAGTAGATTGCAACTCTTGTTGCTCGTGGATGTAGGTTAATTATAACTGAACCACGTAAAAATCTTGTTTCGATTTACATTACTGTTTTCAATTATATTATTCATAACTACCATACACTGCAAAAACCAACATTAGTAATACGACTTTAATTAGAGGTTATGTCACATCAACTTCAGTTTGTACATAAATTTTATATACAGACTCTAAAATTATAGCATTCATTATTAATATATGATAGCATGAGAGCAACCCTTTCCATTACTTGAGATAATTTTTAGATAATTACTATAACATTTCCTTTGTCTATATATAGTGAAAAATCTTCTTGTGCTTAACTTATTTTCAAATCATATGAACCAAAATGACTAAATATAAGAAGATTATTATTAATTACTACAAGATAAATAATATCCTTTCAATGTGATTGTTCAATCCACATGATTAACATTATTAGCATCTTAAGAGATTGATGAGTTATTAATGTGCCAAAATTGTTTTTAGGAACAAATTTATGTTAGTTCAAAGTTATTTAATTCCTATAATATTTAGTTTTCTTATTTTATTCAACTACCTCTAATCAGGAGAAGTGTAGCTAGATTAGGAGAACTTATGTTATCCTATTTTTACGTGGAGTAGAATTTTGGATATTATCTTATTTCACTTAAGCATAACCTATTGTTTTATCCTATTACACTTTAATCCTAATTCATATTCTTTCCAAAGTGGATTTGGTTTCTTTCATATTGAAGTAATGTGTAAAAACGTTTTGGACAATTGTATAAAGATGTCCTTAAGGCACAAGAGAGATAGAGCATGGAGAGAGAGAGAGAGAGAGAAAGAGAGAGAGAGAGCATTCTAAGGAACGTCTTTCATGAAAAGAACACTTTCGGTTATGAAGCTTAAAGCTTCTTTGTTTGGGTTTCAATTCATACGTAACTTAACTCAACAAGTTTACCCTTATGTAATTGTCATTTTTAAGTCTGTGAAGTTTTAGCTTCTCTGATATTGTTTTAGGTTTTACTGCTCCATCTTATGAGTTAGCATATGTGTCTGTCGTTAAGTTTTAGTAACATATTACTTAACATTTTTGTGATTTGAGGCCAGTGATAGTAAGAGTTGATTCATTAATATTGTGTTTGTGAGAGAACATATTTATATTGACCAGGCATTAAGAGTAAGGGGAGTTTGCCATTGTAAGTCCTTAAGTTTATAAACCAATGAGCAATACAGTGAATTGCAACTCTCTTATTGCTGGTGGATAGAGATTTTTAAAATCGAACCATGTAAAAGCTCTTTTTCATTATAGTTATCATTTTTATTTACAAGGTGGGTTGTGTCCATAAATAATTCACCATAGAGGCAGAGCTAGAATTGTGGTTTTATGGAGATTGAGAAAAAAATTAAAATTTTAATTTTTACAAAAATAGTTTTTAACTATTGATTTTGTATACATGTATTCATATATAAAATTTGTAAAACTAACACTACTCATATATACAATATGAGAAAAGTCCCAAAAAAATGGAATATCTCTATTAATTAGGGAATTATAATATTACTGTCTTTTTAATTTCTTACCTATTCAAATAAAACTAGTAAACATATCTAAAATTATTATGCTTTTACCTACATTAACATATATAATATACGAAACTTAAATACGGGGGACCTAATCCTAAAAGATCATTTTATTTATTTTATTTTACATAAACATACATAATATAATAAAAAGAACATGCCTAGGCTTCGAGAGGCGACCTCCTCAATTTTGAGATATAGGCTTCAGTCCCTACCTGTGAGTAAAAAAATAACGCAAAAAATAATAAGCAAATCAACAACACCAAGATTTATAGTGGTTCACTATCCCAATATTGTAATAGCTACATCCACTTGCTGTAATAAAATTCATTATGAAAGAGAAGAAGAAATTATAAGGCGAATACTACATTCCACACTATTATCCTCTTGCTCTTATACTCTCTCTCAATTGTGTCTAAGACCTCTCTAATTATTGTTAATGAATGAAAACCCAATATACTATCTATATATACTACTCTAAACCCAAGATCAGTAGGATATCTCAATCCTCCAATTATTAGGATTAACAGTAAAATAGTCTTTTACTAATCCTATATGAAAAAGAAAAAGCCAACCCCACTTTATATTGGTTTCTTGATAGGAATATAGTTTTCATTTATTATTAACTGATTTTCCTAATTCTAATAAGACTTAGTGTTAGGAATATGCCCTCAAAGTATGGATATTTTTCTATAATTTGCAAACATTAATGATAAATAAATTTGTTATTATTTATTTGTGTCCAAATATGATTGTATCAATGACTAAAGGCTCCAAAGCTTATAAATTGACAAAGTTCTTTATATGTGAGATATATATGAGACATAGAGCTTTATCACAGCTCAAAACTAGTTTACAACCTATGAACAAGAGCTGAGTACTTTGTTTGGACAATGTTATATTGTTGTTTGACTTCAATAGGGAAATGGTGAGTCTCTAATAATTTGAAGTGGAGACTTCAGGACAAAGACACTAGTGTATGAATGAATGTATTGAATACAAACCGCATGGAATTATAACATTTGATAGAGATAGCGTGACAGTATAAATTGCCACAATCGAGCACTAAAAGCATTCTTACCTTAATCTTGAGTGGGTAGTGTACCTCTAATATATAGGCTAAATATAATTTTTTTTTACTAGAATAAAAAGTGAGATCTAAAAAAGAGAGATTAATGCCTTGGCTAGTTGGAATTATAAGATCTATAGTAGACACTATATCATAGATATAGAATTTATGACTTCGAAAGGACTATAAAGTACGAATTTGATGGTTTTACAAGGTTGTAAATAGTAAAATCTTCGTCAAGTGTTTAATGAAGGATGTTCATTAAACTAAGATTTATTTTAACAAATATTAACCCATTTACATGGTGGACAATGGGTATCAAGGACTCAAGATTTAATTGTAGGGATAACACGGTAAATTATACTTGCTCCAATTATTGGTATTCCATGAAGGGTAGTTATGTAAACATGTTGCTCAATGGATAGAACTCAGAGAAATAATTTAGTCATATTAAATTATTAAGCTTTCTGTAAAGAGTATTTAATTTAAGAGTATAACTTTAGACATATAGTAGAATAGACCAAAGTTAATAGGTAGGGCCTTATAATTATGAGATAATGGAGTATTGGGTCAAATCTATTAGAGCTTATAATTAATATGTCTATCAAAGTTCGTTAAGTAACTAATATAAATTGTCTTAACAATGATTAGATTTCATAAATTAATTATTTAATTTTCTTGGTTTTATTAGAGAATAAAGCTCAGGTATTAAATTAAATATATTTGACTGGTAAATGACTCATTAATCAATTAAAATTAATTAAATGATAAAGTTTTTAGGCCAATTTAATTTATTAGATTAATAGGCTTATAATTAATATGATTAATTAGAAGCTTACACAAAATTTTATTGGACATAATTATATGCTAAAAGCCTACTTAAAGACTTAATGAGATTAAACTCTTATACAACTATGACTTCTTGTCCTATACAAAAATTTGTTAGACTAAGCCTAATAGGATTAGGATTACTAGTCAAAATTGGATAGGGAATAACAGAACATAAAAGGAATGAATTAGGTCAGTGTTGATAAAGTTTGAGTGAACCAATACAAGTTGTAATTGTTCACCAATTACTGTTCATCAACCTATCCATCCGATATAGTCTTGTGATTTTAAGATGCCCATACATCTAATTTAGGCTAAATTTTCCAAAAATACTCAAGAGCCAAAGTGGCGAGAAAGCACAAAATTTTGAAGCTTGTGATTGCTATGTCCTAGTCTCAGAGTTACTTCTGCTACAAAGATTTGATCTAATTTGCATCTGGGATCCAACGCTATTATTTTTTTGTCTTTAAGTCTGAATTTATCTTAGTCTCAAACTTTATATATTTTCATGATTTTTTTTCTTAAGACTTAATCTAAGACATTTTTATATGAATGGAAAAAGCTAACAATTTTAGCTTTTATCAGAATGTAAATGATTAAATCATTTATTACCCTTCTAATTCTCTTAGATGACCTTATAAAATTCATTTATTACTGTAAGCATTGAAATTTGCTTATGGTTTTATGGCTTGATGATGATCACCAAAGACATCAATCAAAGATGAATTTTGACTCGAAGGCACCTCAGAACTCGAAAAGAAGCACTAAAGTGTAAAAGATAATGTAAAAGTTTGAATAAATGATCCAAGTGTTCCTAAGGTCCTAGAAAGGCTCGTTCTGATTTAGATGGGCCTACTCATGTTAGTTAGGGCCTGCTTCATTGTTTAGGGGTTTGTACACATGCATACCTATTATATAGGGTCAAATAGGCGCACATACGACATTTAAGGTTAAACAGCCGCATGGATGTTTATTAGGGTTAAACATCCACATGGCTGTCATAACATGCACATGGATGTCTATGTAGATCCTATATTGCTCAATTAACTCGTTGTAGTCTAATGAGAGAGCTATATAAAAGGAGCGGGTACTACTCCCTGGGCATCAAAATCTATTAATTTTCACACTTATTTGAGTGTAAAGACAAACTAGAGAGTAGGAATGTAGACAATAGATTTTTGAGGCTTGATAATGAAATGAAGATGAACACTGAGCAATCAAAATGACTGAAAAGCCCTTAAAGCTAAAAGAAGAAAGGTGAGAAGGAATCGGTCGAAGGTCTTGAATATTGATACATGATTTCAAAAAATCATAGAAAATAATTCAAGAGGAATCTGATAATGAGTCATATACTGTTGCAAAGCTACATATGTCTAGTTTTCATAGAATTTTATAGATTATAAATCAATGTTGAACTTGAAGAGTTATGTTCAATTGAATAGACAAAGGTCAAAAAGGATTGTACTTAAAAGTTGCAAAATATGAAGGTCTGGAGGTCAACAACCAGCTGGTTGTTGACCAATAGCTGGTCGACTGTTAACCTTATATTTTTGGTAAGTTGTATAAAAATCCTTCCTTTTTTGTTTTCTACTTCCATTTTCAACTCCAACCCTTCACTATATAAGCAACCCCTTTCCTTACTTACAAGACACAAAAATCATCTCTTCTCTCTCTTGAAGACACATTTGAGAATTTGAGATTTCTTTTTAAGTTTAAAGTTTTTTTTGGCATTCCATTGGTCTAAACCTAGAAAGGGTAAGTCTTGAGAGCTGATCTATCTTCTCATTTTATTTTCTTCTTTATTTTTCTTACTTAAAATTAAGTATATTTAGGGTTTCTTTCAATGCTTAAAAGCATGTTTAGGGTTATTATGAATTGTTCCAACCCTTGTTTGTTCCGCGAGATGGATAACTGTGTGAAAATAAGTTTTCTTTCCTTTCTTTATTAGAATCAAGATTAGGAATTTATTTTCTTTGCGAATGCTTGGAATCATGCTTAAGAGACATGATTATAATCATGCTAGAAAAACTTACAATTGCTTTGAAGTATGCTAGAAAATAGCATAACATAGGTGTTAATTACCTTAATTGCCCCTTTGAATGCTTGGATTGAACTAGCATACTTTTTTTTTATTTTGATTGATTGGATTAGGCTGGATATGCCATGCTTAGACTAGAAGTGCCATGATTCCTTATAAGTTGATATGAATTATGCTATAATAGTAATAGATAGAATTACCATGATAAAAATTATCAAATCTATGTTGAAGTGCCATGATCCTAGAATATAGCTTTTAATTGATTGATATGAATGCATGTATAAATATACCATGAATATATCATGTTTAGAAGTGTTATTGTATTATGCCATGAAATGGTGGTAGACTCACATTGATGGTGAGAACCATCATTTAGAATAATTGATTAACGTATGAATATACTTACAAAGGCTTAATAAACATTGAATAAACTCACATATGGTTGTAAGGAATTCATCATCTACTGGGTCTCGAATTGACCATTTGATATTAATATTTGAATTTATGATATGTCATGAATGGATGTATGAAATATTTTCTAGAATTTATTTTATTATTGAAGAATAAGCGATGTAATCCTCTTCCCCTTCCCCCATGCTTGATGGAAATGTAATCCATTCTACTCCCTCTTTCTTTGTATGAATATGCAATTGTTGATTGATTGAATAATCACCTCGCATGCCTTAATAAAGATAAAACTTTAAGGGTTATTAACAATTACCCCCTAAGATTAAGTGAAAATACAAATTACCCCCTATAAGATCTGAAATTACAAATTGCCCCTTAGTTTTTAAATTCTGCCGTTAAGTTAAACGGGAAAAGAGGAGAGAGAAAAAATAATTCATAATTTTACTAAAATAACCTTATGTTTGCCATTTGATATTAATAATTTACCCCCTGAGATAAAGCAAAAAGGCAAGTTCCCCCTGCACATTTTGAAATTGCAAATTATCCCCTTATTTTTGAATTTCGACATTAAATTAAATAAAAAAAGATGAGAGAGGATAATATATGCTATTCGACCAAAATGCCCTCATATAAATACAAACACTTTCACTCACTTTTTCAAAATTACCTAAATACCCTTACCTTTCTTTCTTCCTCCGCCTCCTTCTCTAACAACTTACAACATATATATTATAAAAGTGAAATTTTTTTATTATATAGTAAATTGTAATGATTTTAATAATTTTTAATACTAACAATTATTTATATTCTAAAAATAATTTTAATTGATATAAATATATAGAATATGATATACTATGCATAATTAAGTTAAACAATTAAGTAAATTATGTTAATTAAATATGACACGATTACAACATATGTATGACGCATTTAATAACCTTGTCGAATTTGCGTTTCATGTTTCCACAAGAACAATGAAATAAGTTGACACACATGACATGAATTGACACCTCTACAGTCGTCGTTTCCTTCTCTTCATTCGCAAAATTACTTCCGTCACCAATTCCTCCTCTCTTTCCTCTACTAGAACTCGTCGCCACCCAATTTTGGTTTGTTAATTAAAGCTCGGACTAAGGGATGAGTTCAATTTGGTTCAAATTTACTTTTTATTATTTATTCAATAAAGTTTTAAATATTTTTAATTATTATTGTTTGTAATTATTATTATTATTTTCATCATTATTTCTTAATTATTTTTATCCTCAGAAAGGGGGAATTTGTATTTTCGCTTAATCTTAGGGGGCAAATTGTTAATATTCCTTATCTGTATCGCACAAGTTTGATTTCCAATAATACCCTTACTCCGTTTAACTTAACGGCAAAATTCAAAAACCAAGGGGCAATTTGTAATTTTAGATCTTACAGGGGATAATTTGTATTTTTACTTAACCTCAGGGGGTAAATGTTAATAACCCAAACTTTAAAGGTGTGCATAAAATAAACAACTTAAGTAGACTGCATAGCAAAAGAGATATTTTTATTTGGTATACCCTAGTGGAGGTCAGATTTTGATCCGAGCGAGTCAAAATGACTCGTACCTAACTTTTTGAACCCATCTTTGAAGGGATGAGGGTAGTTTAGGTCCTGAAACGACAAATAGAATTACTCCATTCATTCCCAATTGAATACTTCGGTGGCAATTAACTCTATTTCTCCAGGAGTGCCCATGGCTTTTTTGTGTTCCCTTAAGTCTCAAAATAGGCTTTGACACAATATCATGGTTGTAAACGCTCTAGCGGGATGAAAGCCCCGTTCACAAGGAATTTGGGAGATTTTGGAATATAAGACTGTTTTCAGCGTTCCCAAAGTCTAAACCAACTTAGTTTCCTTTTATGGTGCTTTTAAAGGAGTTCTCCTATGTCTTAGGTGCCTTTTGGATTATTCTAGGGTGCTCAGTGGAAGTCAAGATTTCTATTTCTTATTGTTATCAAAATCTGGCAAGTTCTTGAGGGCATTTTTTTTTAAACATGTAATTGTTTACATGTTTTCTTCTTTTGTTTACTTGTTTGAGTTTAAGCATATTTAAGCTTAGGATTTCTTTATGTTATTTTGTTTATGCAAGATTTAGTTTAGGTTTTCTTTATGTTTATTTGCTTATGTATGTTTTCGCTTAGGATTTCTTTATGTTAGTTTGTTTATGCATCCTTAGTTTAAATTTCAAGCTTTTATGCTTTTATGTATGCCTTCATGGATTTTTTTTTTTTGTTTTGTTTATTTAGCATGCCTTCCCTTCTTCTCTTTCTTTTTGGGTGCCAAAGTATGATTTAATTATGATTATGCATGTTTTAGCTAGTAATTTGTCTTTATGCTTTATCCATGTTTTATGTCATGATTTCACACTCTCAATTTTTCCCATTTTCTTTTGTTTGTTATATTATCCATGTCTTAGAATTATCATCATTTTCCTCCTCTTCTTTTGCCTAGTCTTTTAGTTTATTGATATGCAGGTTTTGATCTATGTTATTTGCTTTTGTCTTTTGCCAAATCAAATATTCTTTTTGTTTCTTGCCTTTTAGTTTGTATGTTTTATTTCTTTTACTTCTCATCATATTTTCATTTATTTTATTTATGCCATGCTAGTAATGTAGGGTTATTTTCCTGTGATTTTAACTCTGTTGCTTTTGAACCTACCTCTTGTTTAGTTTATTTTCATTTTGTCACAAAGCTAAACAATGTAACCCCTTCTCCATCTTCCCCATGTTTGAGATTAGTAATTATTTCTCCTCCTTCCGTTTTTCACTTGCCTATGAACTATTATCACCGTACATGCTAATGAAGTAAACTTGATTGTTTGCTAATAAATGGCTAGGTTATTGAGATAATTATCAACCGATTAAAAATATTAAATTTGACAAACCCTAGTGAAGGTTGGATTCATATCCAGGCAGGTAGAATGTTAGAGATCCACTCGAAGAGTATGGATATTTTTTTGTGATATGTAAACAGGATCATTATGAATGAATAAAAGTTATTATTTATAAATTAGCCAAGTGTGACTATATCAATGACTAAAGGTTCCAAAGCTTGCACATTGAAAAAGTTTTTGTATATATTATATATATTTGAGACATAGAACCTTGTCATAGCTTGAAATTGGTTCATGACCTATAAACAAAGGTTGGGCACTTTGTTTAAACAAGTTTGTTATGTTCTTTGTTTTTAATGCGAAAATGGTGAGTCTTTAACCATTTGAAGGAGTTGACTTTATGATAAAACACTTGTGTATTATAGATGCATTAAGCACGGACCACGTAGAACTTGTCCATTTGGTGGAAATACCACGACCGAATGTGAATTTCTACACCTCAGCACTAAAGGCATTTCTACCTTAATCCTAAGTTGGTAGTATACCTCTAGCATACAGGCTATGGTTTTTTACTAGTATAAAAGTGAGATCTAAAGGAGTAAGGTCGATAGCTTGGCTAGTTGGGATTATAAGATCTGTATGCTAGGAGACACAATACTATAGATATGGAATTCATGACTTCAAAAGGATTGCTGAGGACCACCTTAATGGTTTTACAAGGTTTTAAATAATAAAATGTTGATCAAGTATTTAGTAAAAGATGTTTATTAAACTAAGATTTATTGTAATAAATCTGAATCATTTGAATGGTGTAAAATTGGTATCAAGGGCTTAAGATATAATTGGAGAGGTAAAATGATAAATTATACTAGGCTCCAATTATTGGTATTACATGAAGGATAGTTATGTAAACCTGTTGCTCAATGGATAGGGCTTAAAGAAATAATTTAATCAAATTAAATTATTAAGCTTTCTATAAAGAGTATTTAGTTCAAGAGTGTAACTTGAGCCTATAATGGAATTGGCCAAAGTTAATAGGTGGGGTCTAGTACAATTATGAGATTATAGGGTACTGAATCAAACCTATTGGAGCTTGTAATTAAATATGTCCATTTAGGTCCCTTAGGTAGCTGACTAACAAATTGCTTGAATAGATCCTGGACTTTGAGAAATTAATTAGTTAATTTAATTGAATAATAAAGCTCATGTATTAAATTAAATAAATAATTAATGCACTAGTTAATTAGGTAAATTATTTAATTGATGAGATTAGTTAATTAATTGGGTTAATTAAGACTTAATTAACTAAGGCCTAAAATTGGGTTTGGACCCAAATAGCCTTGGACCCTAATTAGGCTTATATGTGATATACTCATAATTAAACTAGGTTTACTAATTATAATTAGACAAGAAATGAGGCAACATATATAAGATATGTTTAGAGCTTCACGTTTTGATGGTTAGAGCCTCCAAAAAGCCAAAAATGTGAAAGATATACACCCCTGCCTTGAGAAAATGAATTTAGCCCTAGGGCCATGTCCAAGTGACGTTTCAACTTCTAGGGCTCCTTTTAACCTTTATCTTGTGTTCTAAGGTCTTGTCTAGTGCAAATAGACACCCACTCATCTTGTTCGGGTAGTTTGCAGGCATACTTAGAAAATTGACATGGAAGAAAGCTATATAAAAATTTTGAAGCTTGTAGTCACAAGATTCTGGTCCCGAAGGCTATTCCACAATGTTGAAGTGTTGAAATTTGTCTCCAGGTTCCTATATAGAGATATCTACCTATCTTCCTAAACTCATTTCTGAAGGGGTAAAGGTAGTTTAGATCCAAAAGCAAGGAATTGGATTTCCATCACTTGTATTTTCCCATGGTTAGAACATAGGTGGCAACTTCATTCCACTCTCTAGACTAGCCTTCATGGCTTGATCTATGTTCAGTTAGATCCTTGAAAGGATTTTGACATAACGTCAAAGTCGTGAAACGCTCTAGCAGGATAAAAACCTTATCCATAGTGGTGACATCTTGACTTAAGACTTATTCTAAGACATTTTCATATGAATGAAAGAAGCTAAAAATTTTAGTTTTATCAAAATGCAAATGTTTAAATCATTTATTACTCCTCTAATTCTCGTTAAATGCTCTTATAAAATTCATTTATAACCAATTTGTATATAGCCTAATATTTCTAATTTTGTATCATGATTCTCTATATATTCTTAAACTTATTTTATGGTCATTTAGCTTATTTATATATCAAATTATTTTTAAAAAATAACTTTTTTATCCAATTATACATATTTAAATAAATTAAATTCATAACAAATTTTCGTATATAAATATTTTTACTATGTGAAATAAAATTACAAGTGAAAATAATATATAAATAGGAATACATGTATAAAACTATTTGTTTTCAAACATTTCAATTCAAATATTAAAATTAAAAAACAAAAATATTTTTTAGATTTTTATATTTAGACTTTTTTAGATTTCGGTTTAATTCAAACTTATTCAGATTTCAGACAAAAAGAAATTGCCCATTGGATCCCAAGTTAATTAGGCTCCACAATTTAACACTTTGGCCTAAGTGTGGCTCTGCCACTAATTTACATAAAGAAATTTGCCAATCTCCCTCTTTATACCTATTGTTTTCCCCACATAAAATAGTACTATTAGGGCTAGCAAAAGTTTGCGGGTGACGTTTGGACAATTTGGAAAAAGAAACAATACTATTACATAAATCTGAAATTCGGTTAATCCGTTTCAAAGAAGTTGATTGATTATTGCCTTCTTGAAGTTTAATTTGAATGCTTCATTTTGGCCAAAGATTGGTAAAACCTCTTTTGCTTTAATTATATTAAAGATTTTGGCTATATTGATAATTTCATGTGTTTGAATCTAGAAATTACAAGACCGTCTCTATGCTAAAATATTACATGTTTTTATAGAGTATTATTTTAGAGTATTTCTAATTTTATCAGAAGTACTAGAACTGTGACTGTAAAAACAATAAAAAATTGTTTCTATAGCTATTTTATAAGAGTAGGCAAAAAATGTGAGATATATTTATGATAACATGATTTCAAATACTATAGATTTTGGTAGAGTTCATCAAGCACATAATTAATTGGTTATTAATTTGAGGACTAAGATGACGATCAATATCAATTGAATTCTTAATGAGCATAAACTTTTCAAACCCAAATGGAAGATGATAATATATACATGGTAGGCCATTGCTTATTATCGCTTGTCGTTTTATGATAATGGACAGAAAAACTCAAGCGAATTGAATGAACTAGTGCACGACTTAAAATGAATGGTAATCGTTTTTGTTCATGAGTTGGTTAACTACTTTAATTTGCAATTTGGTTTCTGAATTGGATTTATGTGATTAATTAATTTTTTTCTTGGAGACTGCTACCCATGCAAACAGGGGAAATTTCTTTTGTGTTGACTGTGTAGTTTATTGCAAATGATATAGAAAAGCCTGTCAATGTTGAACCCTTTGACTCAATTACCCTTGTTAAGAAGGCTTTATCAACATCAAAAGAAGTGGCCTCATCAGCTGATTACCACAAATTATATGGAGTTGATTTTGATGAAATAATTTTGACGAGGTTATCATTTTTGTCAACCAGCATGTTTCCTAATTTTTCAAGTCAAATTTTATGAGAACTAATTTTTAACTTTGCTCCCATTTGTTCATCAAACATTCCACTTGAGAAGGTGAAAACAATTCGATCGACCAGGCTTTCAAATGATGGTCAAAGAAAAGAAGGGTTTCTATACCACAATTTATGGTTCATGAAGCTTATAGGTTTAGAAAGGCTAATCTGAATAATTAGTTAAATGAGGGGATTAATCTTAACGATCCGTTTTTACTATTTTATGGGGTCATGAAACGAGAAAACTATTGATAATTAAAAAAGAATATGATCTCATTCCTCAAATATAGGTGTAGTTCTGAATCCTTTTGCTTTCTAGTTGTAGAAAATTTTAATTTGCGAGATCATCTTATCTACGAGAAATGTAACAGAACTTGATGGGACTTGAAGTTTTAGATAAATTGTATTCCCTCAGCTTAAAGACTGTTGTATAGTTTCTTAATTTATTTATATGCAGGGTAACAATAGCTACCAGTGGTCAACAGTACATAGGATAACTGAGTAGCCAATAGAAAGCATCACCTGTAAGTCTAGAAGTTGAAAGAATCACTAGCTCACCTAATTGTAACTAAATCTTAACAATAGAAAATTAATAGATTCATTAATAAAGTAAAAACCTTTACTAGTTGAGTATTAACACTAATCATGAAATTTAGTGTGTTGAACATAGTGAATGTCGATTACGTTCTTTGTCCTTGCATGATGCACTAGATTTGAAGCAAGGGCACTAGCATTGGCATTGTTACACTAGGTTACAGGATAATGACTTGATGAATAGTGTAGTTCACTTCGAAAGGACTGTATCCATTTTATTTCAATAGCCACTAGTGTTAAGGCTTGGTACTTTGATTTTATGTTGGATTTGGAAACCACTGGTTGCTTCTTTGATTGCCAAGAGACTAAATTGTCTCCCAGGTTAACATGATACCCTCCAATATATTTTCTGTCTTCAATGTTGTAGGCCCAATATTCATCCAAGAAACTGGTGGCATTATAGTTGTCACTATTGACCCAGGTATGGCAACCCAAGAGGGGGGGTGAATTGAGTTTTTATTTATAAAAACAGATTTATAAAACCTTTCTTGAAAGATCAAAATTATTTTACTTTTTCTTTGAGAATAAAGGTGAAGAAGATGAAAATATAAGTTATCTAAGATGCAATCAAGAGCGTAACAATATCAATATTGAACAATCACAAGTGCAAGTAAATGTAAAGAGGATAGAAAAAGAGAGAGTGAAAACTCAATTTACGTGGTTCGGCAAACCTTGCCTACGTCCACAGGCTCCTAGCTCCTCTACAAGCTAGGCTTTCCACTAAGCTATAGAATACTTTACAACTTGCCTGATGAACAACTTCACTAAGACTTTTTCCTTCAACTCTTGATAACACCACACCAAGAGTTCTTCTTGATGAACAACCTCACCAAGGCTTCTTCCTTCAACTCTTGATAACACCACACCAAGAGTTCTCTCTATGATAACTTTTATCCTTTATAAGAAGATCTCTCTCTCACCACAATACAAAAACAAAGAAATTTTTTACAAAAAAAGTACAACTCTCTTGAAAGAGTAGATAAAGAATATAAAAGCTTTCTAGACTTGATATTTCTCTTGTTGTTTGCTTGATAGATGCTTATTGAATGCATGGGAGTAGGGCTCCTTTTATAGGCAAATGGGATGAACTTAATCAAGTGAAGATACCAATTTCAAATTTTCTACCCACCATAAAAACTGAAATTTTGTCTACCATTTTTGTCAATGTTCTGTTTAAAATTTGAAAATATGTAAAACATAAAAGATCTGTACAATTGAATAAGATTTCCATCTTATCAAGAATCAAGTCATTTGGATATCTGTAGCTCAAGATATGGTAAAAACACCATTCAGTGCTCATGTGACTTGATTTTTCTTCTATATGTCAGTCCACCGACTTGCATGTGTATTATGTTGGCCTTCCATTTGAAATTTGAATTTCTTCAAAGCATATGAAATGTGCTCCATTGAATTATATTTCCAATGCCATAAGAATCAAGTCATTTGGATATTTCTAGCTCAAGATATGGACAAAACATCTTTGGTGCTCATTTGAGTTGATTTTTCTTCTCTGTGTCAGTCAACCAAATTTCATGTCAATTATGTCGGCCTTTCATTTGAAATTTGAATTTCTTCAAAACACATAAAATGTGTCCCATTAAGTCCTCTTTTCCAATGCTAAAGAATCAAGTCATTTTGATATTTCTAGCTCAAGATATGTACAAAATAGTATTCGGTGCTTATATCAGCTGCTTCCATTTGTCTCTCAACTTGCATGATGATTTGGACAACCTTTCACTTGAAATTTGAATTTCTTTAAAACATATTATAAATTGAGTAAGCTTTCAAAAGGCTTAAGAATCACGTCATTTAGACATTTGTAAAGAAATATATGATCAATTAATTGAATATTGCTCATGTGTCACATTCCTCAAGTCAAACCCTGTTCTTAAACTTTGGTGCCTTTGATATGTATTCTTCTCCGTAGCTTCAACACTTCATTTTAATAAACCTTTTCTTGATTTTACAATTATTTCAAAGATCTTATTCTTGCACATAAATAAACATATTAGTAAATCTCAATGAATCAATGTGTATTGTTATCATAAAATTATCATGTAACCTCAGGGCTAACAGTCACATGGTTTGATGTGAAGACTAAAGGAATTGACAACTTTGAGGTATCTTAATATTCTCTTCACGCCTTTCTAATTGCCTATGTTGGAGCTTGGAGTGACTAACTGAGCTTGTTAACTATGTAAGCTATGTCAGGTCTTGTGTGAGAGAGGTATTGAAGAGCTTCCAAGGTGCTTCTAAAGAGAGTAGGATCATGGAAAGGTTTTAAATTCTTCTCAGAAAATTTTTTGGATAATAACTGCTACTTTAGAACATCCTTTTAGGTGCTCTAGTTTGAGCGTTTCTAGCAAGTCAGTAATGTACTTGGTTTGGCTTAGATATAATCCTAAAGAGTCTCTTCTTACTTTTATGCCAAGGAAGAATGAAGTTGTCCAAGATCGTTGAGAGCACACTTTGTATTTAACTAAAAAATGATTCCTTAACATACCTTTTTAATAATGTCATCTACATAAATTAGTACGTAGATTAAATCTCTTTTTTCTTTGAAGAAAAAAAGTGAGGAGTCAAATTTGGAGTTCTTGAATCCCTAATCTAGAAAGTTTGTTTTAGCTTGTCAAACTAGGCCCTGGGTGCCTGCTTTAGGCCATACAATGCCTTATTGAGTTTGCATGCAGGTGTTAGCCTTGCAGAATCCACATAAACTTCAGGCCTGACCATGTAGACTACTCCCATTTAAAAAGGCATTATTGAAGTCCCATTACCTTACTTCACAACCTTATGACATAGCCAAAGTCAAGAAAACTCTTATTGTTCCCGGTTTTACAACTAGACTATGGGTTATATTTTACTCTATGCTTGGAGTTTAATGGAAACCCTTCGTTACCAATCTGGCTTTGGCTTATGAATTGTTCCATCATTGTTTAATTGCAGCTTGAATACCCATTTATTTCCCACAAGACTATAGTGAGGAGAGTGAGGCACTAGGGTCCAAGTTTTATTATTGATCAAGGCTTTGAATTCATCATCCATGGCCTTTTTCCAAGAATCTAATTTTAAGGCAATATTCTTTAATGTAGGTTTTGTGAAGGTATTATGCAGTTTAAATTTGCAAATCTTTTATTTGTAAATTCCCCTTTTTTATCTTATGATCATAGGGTAATGAGAATTAATAGGATTAGCTGGTGGTAATTCTATAGGGATCTCATTAGTTTCATTTATATCTAGTGTACTTTCTTGGTGGCTTTGAGAGGATTCTGATGAGTTCTCAGGCGAAGGAATGGAATTAATGTGAGAGCTTAATTTTTTTAAGGAAAGGCTTGTACTATTATAGTTGGAGAGCCTGGAGGAACTTGCTTGTTAACACTCCATTAGACTTTTGTAATTCAGTTATAGACCTTTGAGAAGACCATTTGTTAAGCAGACGGAGGAACAAACAAGACGAATTAAATTTAGAGGCTCGTGATTCAAGATTTTCTCTAAAGTTCAAAAAGCCATCTTTGAAGGAGAATTCTGATCAATTGAATGTCACATGCCTAGACAAATAGACTCTTCCAGTAGGACTTAAACATTTTTATCCTTTGTAGGAATCACTATATCCTAGGAAAACACATTTAGCAGTATGAAATTAGAATTTTTTATAGAGATCAGATCTCAGGTAAGGGAAGCAAAAAAATCCAAAAGTTTTTAAACATTTGTATTATCGAGTTTGATTAAAAAACCTTTTCCTAAAGGGAGAGACCACTCAAAAATGGTGTTACGAGCGTGTTAATCAGCCAAGCTATTGTGTGAAAGGCTTCCCTCTAGTATTTTAAAGGCATGTTGGCTTGTGCAAGCAAGGTAAGTCCTAATTCTACTACATGTCTATGTTTTCTCTCAGCCTGACCCTATGATGGATAGGTAATCCTAGATTCAATCCCATGAAGTTTAAGGAATTCAACCAGTGCTTTATATTCGCCTCACCAGTCTCGTTGAAAGCATTTTATTGATCTCTCAATTTTGTTCTCTACAAGGCTTTTGAATTACTTACAAACTGAAAGGGTTGCAGACTTATTTTTAAAGGGATAGATCCATGTGTACCTACTAAAATCATCAACAAAATGTATGTAGTAATTATATCTAGAACTTGAGGTAATAGGGGTTATACCTCATAAATCATCAACAAAATGTTTGTTTTACTAGATGAGTTTTTGAAGGGAAAAGCATGTGACTTTCCTTGTTGACAAGCATCACAGAATTTCATTGTTGTTTAGTTGTTCATTATAAGCCTTCAAAATTTGATTGAAAATTTTTTTAGATTGGTGTCCAAGCTTCCTATGCCATACACAAAATTTGTTTTCTTTTGGTGAAGCTTTTGAGACTGATACAGACAAATTGAAAGGACTAACAAACTCTTTTGACTTCAACTTGACAAGAACAAAATTGAAAAGACTTCTAAACTGAAAATTGGAAATTTTATTTCTCCTTGACAAACCTTTGGAAAGTTTCTTGGCTTCTTGGTAAAATTTGTAAAGTCCTCCTTTAACTCTCTCTTGCAGCAGTAACTGATGTGTTTGTTTGTCCTTCATAAGGTAAGAATTAGTGAGAATTCAATAAGGACATCGTTATCTCTGGTAAGTTTAGAAACACTGATAAGATTTTTGGTAATTCTAGGCACACAAAGAACATTATGTAAATTAAGAATGGCATTATCAACAAGATATTTAGAGTTGCCTATATGTGAGATATGCAATTTTCTTCCATCACTAACATATAGCTAGAAGTCCTTACCTCCATATTCGCTACTTGAGTTCAGAAGACCTGGCTCAACTATAACATGGTTGGTTGCTCCATTGTCAGCATACCAACTTTCATCACCAATTGTCTCATGAGTGGCAATGTAAGCTTGCAAGGATTGGAATTACCTTTGAAACCCCTAGTTACTGTTATTATTCCTGTTTTTATTTCAAGCACCCATGTAGCTTAAGTTAGTTCTATAAAAACAATTAGAAGTAGGGTGGCCTATCTTATCACAAATATGGCAAATTGGTTTGGAGTTTCCAAACCTGCCACTACCTCTTCCTTCTGGGGAGTTATTGTTAGAACCTCTCCTAGAGCCTTCTAAGCCTTGATTATTCTTGAACTTGCTGTGCTTAGACTAGTTGTAGTTGTTGTTTTGCTTGCCATACACAGCATTAGCTAAGACTTAATTAGGCTGAGATTGGCAAAGTTGTTGAGCCTTTCTAATCTATTTTTGAAGCTAAAGAGTGTTGCTTGTAGTTCTTGTCTAAGAAATGCTATCCTTGGATTGGATTTGGATTACAATAGTAATGTAATCAGCATCCAATCGTAAAGTAACAAAGGACACCAGATCACTCATGTTAATCAGGCTACCAAAAACTACAAGGTTGCAACAATTTTCTTCATCCTGGCAAGGTACTCACTTATAGTCATGGAACCTTTCTTGGTGGTTTAGAGGTCAAATTTGAGATAGGAGATTTTGGATCGATTTTTTATTCCATAGTACTGCAGGGAAGTCCATAAGCCATGGGATGTTGTTTGACCTATCATTTGGGCTGTTACTTCACTAGTAATAGATCCTAGGAGCTAGCCCATAAGAAGGTTATTTGTTTTCACCCACTTATCGAAGTTTGGTTTAGGAATGAGTTGAGAGCCAAAACTGGTTCCATCTTCTAATATTGTAGTAGTTGTGATGGACTTTGGTGGGTAAGCTTTGGTGCTAAACACAAACCCGTAAAGCTTATAGCCTTTAAGAGTTGGAAACACCATTGCTTTCCAAATTGTGAGATTATCTTCATCTAGTTTAATCAGAAATGATTAGTTCATTGTGTTTCCAAAGGATGAGTTGCTATTGAGATAATTTGGTCAAGAGGAAAGACCAGAATTTCCACCTAAAGGACTCCCATTGAAGGAAATAGTGGACATGGTGTAGACTTGATATGACTCTGATACCAACTTGAAGTTTTGGCTAAATTGTATTCCCTCAACTCAAAGTTTGCTGGCAAGTTTCTTAATTTATTTATATGTTAGGTAATAGTAAGCTACCAAGTGTTAGCAGTACATAGGATAGCTAAGTAGCTAATAGAAATGCATCACTTTTAAGTCTAGAAGCTAGAAGAATTGCTAGCACACCTAATTGTAACTGACTCTTATCATTACAAAATTAATAGACTTATCAATAAAGTAATAACCACAACTAACTCAGTATTAACCCTAATAATGAAATTTAGTGTGCTACTTCAACAATGAGATATGAGAGAATGAATAATAAGCTTCAATCTCAATTTGGTCGTGAACCCACCTTAGTTGAATTGGTTAAAGCTATTGGGCTTATTTGTCATGACTTGAAGTTGGAACTTCGCTCTAGTAACAATAGTCGATAAAAGTTAATTAATATAAATTTGCATTTGGTTGTTCATCTTACCAAATAATAGAAGGTCGTGGTCTTAATCATCAGGATGTATTGTAGGTTAACCAAAGACATTTAATTTTGTAAAGTGCCTTTCATAAATATTTTGTATTTTCAGTATCATCAACCAGAGTAAGTAAGTGATTGTTAGTTCCTTTCATAAAAGCTTAAGTTTTGATTGTTGTACTTTTGCTTTAGGAGAAGTTAAAAGCACAAAAATGTAAGGTTTGGGTGTTGTGTTTCATGTGAATATGTATGCATATTATGTTGGGTTCTATTTCTATTAAAGGCGATTGGGTTGATTAATGATCAAGAGTCTTCAGGTTTGGGTGATTGAAGGGTTTCTAATATTAGGCACTCATATTCCCAAGATTTTTTAATCTGAACTACATGTATTTAAACATATTACATATAAAATTTGTCTATATTCTAATCCTATCTCCTTCATGGAGTTCTTATACAAGTTGTACCATTACATAATCTTTTTGCAAATGAAATAATGATATCATCAATTTTGAATTGTTAAATAGACATATCTATGTTTGTTTATTGGCAAATAAAACTCAAGAAAGGAAATGTGGAAATTAGTTTTTATCTTGGTTTTGAAACTTTTCATTGATGTGGTTGTGTTTATGATGTTAATACTAATTTAATGCAAATTCATGACCATCAAAAAGGAAAATTGACAAAAACATCTGGAAATTGGCAAAAAGAAAAAAGAATAATTATAAAATGGAGGAGATACAATGTCATTGCAATTAATATGTGAGCAATCAATATATTGGTCTGACGATTCAAACTTGATAGTAAATACTTGCTTAGGTTTTTGGATCGCAATGTGTAAGTTAGCAAAGCAATTGTTATTGCCACACAGCCTTATAGCTTTCCTTTCCTCATCATAATCTCATTTGCTTGCTTTGGTTCCTGCAATTGCATATACGATGCTTATAATCTTGATGGAAGGCATAATAAGCACCCTCATCTTGCTTTATCCTTGGTTTAATGGTTTTAGAGGTTATAGATATCCTTCTTGATCTATTTTCTACCAAATCTTGACTATGGACTTTTTAAGTGGGACTTGTGGGTACTTTGATTATTTCTGTCCTCTTATCAACTCATTATGCTTATCCATCTCCCTCTTTTCTTCCTTCATCTCTTTATTCCTTCCTTAATCTAGTGTTGTTGGGGATTGATAGAGTGATTGCCTATCTACATGGTCATTCTTGTGTTCTATCATCCTTCCTAGGTCACTGCTCTCCCTTTTTCATCCTTTCTTTCTTGCAAGACACTGTTAAGTGCAAGATTTCCTTCAATATTGTTTTAGTGTTTCTTACCCAAAGCAGACGTGCGATAGTATCCCATAGATCTTTTGACTCCCTCCCCTCTAGCTCTCATCCCTTTAGCATTCTTGCCACCCTTTATTTCTCTATGTAACTCTAAGTTTTCCTCTTTGCTTCCTCTAATCACTCTGTGCATCTTGCCAGTGTCTGGTAATTTTTATTATGGTGATCCTTATGTGGCAATAAGCCTCTTCCACCTGCAATTCCCCTGCCAATATTTTTCAAACATTATTGCTTTCTTACCTAGAATCGTTCCTTGCCAAGACCACCATTCTTTTGAATTAAAGCTGTTATATGACCTTTTGTTTCAATATTTCCCATAGATGGTGCCAAGTTGTAGGATCAAATTTCTACATTTCTTGCTTAGGCTGGATTGCTTACTTTTCATATGTTATTGGACCAGAAGAATAATGAAATGGACTGACTAAATGGTGAAATGCACAGGTAGGGCTCATAGCTTATGTTGGCAGAAGTCGTAAACTTCATCTTCTTGAGGGGGTGGGTGGAGGGGTTGTTGGTTGGTACTTGCAAAAGTACTCCAATGCTTAAGTTAGATACTAGTTGTGTGTTTGGGTTTAGCAAAGTAAAAACATATTGAAATTAGTAACAGAAGGAGGAGAAACAATAGAGAGATTATCCGGTTCGATAAGGACACTTCCTAAGTTCTCTCTTTTTAGAGATTTTAGGTTGATTATCATGTGTTTGTCCATGTGTGCCGTTAACTTCTCTTCCTCTGCATTTATTATTTCCTAGTAACCCCTTTCCTCTTCCTTAATTTTGACATAATCAATATCTCATGCTTTTTTTTTCTTTTCCCCTTTCTAAATCTGACATAACCACCTTTTTCTTTTTTATTTTTCCTATTTTCCATGTCTGATGCATTTAATGTTTGACATGGCTTTCCATGTTTGTTTTTAGAAGTGTGCATAGTACCGTCCAGCCGCCCGAACCTAACATACCTGCCATGGTATGGTGGAGGTAGGTAGGGTATAAAAAAAGAATAGGGTGTGGTATGATAAAAATTTTGAAAACCCTCTATAGTATGGTATGGTGACCGGTATTTTTGAAAAAAAACCAAAAATATCATACCATACCATACCTCTTTTCAAAAATTAAAAATTATGCCACATGCAATAATATAATTGGTTATGTATAATATGTATGTGTGAGTGTTAAATACCTTAATAGAGTATATAACGAAAAGGTTAGTACCCTAAATCCTTAAACATTAAAAGTTTAAGGTAATTTCAACAATCTTATTGTAATATTTATTTCTAACTTTCTTTTGTCATTCTTTTTAAATTTTAATGTATTTATTATCTTTATAAATGAGTTATAATTTCTTTTCCTTTTTTACTTTTTTAAAATTTGTACTACATTGGAAGTTGAAACTTTGTAAGACTTAAAAGTTGGACTTGAAGGTTGGAAATTGAAACTTTATGGAAGGATTTGGATATATGGTTACTTATTATCTGTGTTGTTATGAATATTTAATTGCTTGAGTATTTGTGTTGTTATAGAATATGTAGTTGCTTGATATTTTTGTGTTGTTATAGATATGTTGTTACTTGACTATTTGTGTTGTTATAGAATATGTAATTACTTGATTATTTGTATTATTAAGGATATGTAACTGCTTGATTTTCTTATTTGGTACAAAATTTATGAATAATAATATTAAACAATATCAAAATAAGAATTCAAAATATCAAAATCTTAAAAAAAAATCTATAAATAAAGCTTTAAAATCATAACAAAAATTGGTAAAATATTATTCAAATTTTGGTCAATTTGGTCAATCACCCGAAAATACCATATCATACATGCCTTTACCCTACCATGTAGGGATGTGGTATAGTATTGTATTCAAGAATGATATAGTATGGTATCACAATTTCAAATCCGACCTATGGAAGGTAGGGGGATGGTATGGCGATACCATACCATATCATGGCCATGCACACCCCTACTTGTTTTCTCTTTTTCCAATCCTACACGGCCATCTAAACTCGTAGCCCAAACCTAACAGTATTAGTAACCCCTATTTTCTTAGGTCTTTACCTGATTTATCCTTTGGGCTAGACTATTAAGTTTCATGTTTTACTAAGCTTAGCTCATTTAGGCTTGGATAAGCCTATGTGACATATTAAGTCTCTTTAATAATCTATCTGTCATTTGAAATAGTAAAATTTGATTATATTTTATATTTATTACAACCAAATCAACTTAAACAAATTAATTAAAGAACTTTTCGATAAATTAGAAAATATTATACTTTAAGGGTCGTTTGGTATGAGGTGGAGTGGAGTGGACATGAGAATGGGAATATGATTCCCAACCCTTGTTTGGTAGGTAAATTTAAAATTTTAAATCTTGGCATCTTATATTGCCATGGATTTCATATTCCTGTCTGGAAGGATAATCCTAAACCTACGGCCGTTTGGTATGGGGGTTTATGAGCATGGGAATGGGAATCTGATGCCTAATCCTTGTTTGGTTGGCTTATTTAGCATTTTAAGCCTTGGAATTGAGCTTTTCTATGGGTTTCAAATGCCCCTCCATTGGGATAATGTGAAACCCTTTCAACACTTGAATTTCATATTCTTAGGAATCCTTTACCACCCTTATCTAAATTTATTTATTTAATATGTATGTCTATAGTAATTTAGAAAAAGACTAGTAAATTTTATATAAATTTTTATAAACTTATATACATATAATAAATAAACTTATACAAACTTATATAAATAAACATATTATTTATTAAATTATTAAATAATATAATATAATATAAATGAATTAATATAAATATATTTATATATAATATATAAATTAATAAATAAATAAATATGTAAATAAATATATTTATTTATAAATAAATTTAAATAAAAAATATATAAAATATAATATACAAAAATTAAATTTATATTTTATATTTTATTTATATACAAATAAATAATATGTTATATAAAAACTAAAATTATTTAATTCAATTTAATTTAATTTAAGACTACTAAATTATATATAAATTTTTATAAACTTATATACATATAATAAATAAACTTATATAAATTTATATAAAAAATATTATTTATTAAATTATTAAATAATATAATATAATATAATTTAGTTAACATAAATATATTTATATATAATATATAAATTAATAAATATGTAAAAAATATATTTATTTATAAATAAATTTAAATCTAAATTTAATAAATAAAATTATAATATGTAGAAAATAATGTATATATAAATTAAATTATATAAATATTAAAATAATACAATATAAATATTTAAGATAGATATATTTATATAAATATATTATACATAATATAAATTAATAAATATTCATATAAATTAATAAATTTATTTATAAATAAATTTAAATTAAAAGATTTATAAAATATGATATATAAAAATTAAATTTATATGTAAATTAAATAAAGTAAAATTATATAAATTTTATATTTTATTTATTTATAAATAAATAAATGTAAATAAATAATATGATATATAAAAACTAAATTCATATGTAAACTAAATATAAATTAAATTAAATTAAATAATTTTTTAATATAATATAAATTAATTAATATAAATATATTTATATATAATATATAATAAATGTAAAGCAATAAATATGTAAATAAATATATTTATTTGTAAATAAATTTAAATTATAAATTAAATTTAATAAATAAAAATATAATATGTAAAAAATAATATATATATAAATTAACTATAAATTAAGTTATATAAATAAAAAAATAATAAAATATAAATATTTAAGATAGATATATTTATATAAATATAATATACATAATATAAATTAATAAATATTCATATAAATTTATATATTTAATTATAAATAAATTTAAATTAAAAATATATTAAAAATTAAATTTATATGTAAATTAAATACAATTAAATTATATAAATTTTATATTTTATTTATTTATAAATAAATAAATGTAAATAAATAATATGATATATAAAAACTAAATTTATATGTAGACTAAAATTAAATTAAATTAAATAGTTTTATTTATTTTTATAGTATATATTGTTAAAAATCTTCAAAATTATTAATTTCATTAAAAATAGCATAAGTATTTATGACATATTGAAAAAAAAATTCATTATATAGTATTACTCACCTATTGAATAAAGTTAATGCATTCCTTCGTACAACCAAATATAGTAATATGATCCCTATAGGAATGAATAACAAGATTTCTATGGGTAATCAAATACAGTAATATTTCTTTCTCAAGAATTAGATTCTCATATTCTACTTTCCTATAAATGTGAACCCCATTCTTATAAAACTAAACCCCCATGCCAAACGGCCCCTTTTAACACTTGAGTTTAGGATGCCAGGAGTCCTAAATCCACCTGCATCCCTCCCTCTTCATCTTCATCATCCCTCACTGCTCCTAGATTTCCTCAACAACCAAACAAACATCACCAACCAAATAAATTTTCCTTACTGATTCATCATCATCTCCAAATGCATGAACCATAATCTCAACCCAAAAATCCTTTGGCAATTTGACACACAACAACAAAAAATAACCAAACACAACAAAGGAAGAAGAGAGGAAGAGGGGAATCAGGCACGATTGGTTGAAGTTTGAGCGAGCAACGGCCGTGGAGAGGGAGAGGAGAGGTGGTGGTGGTCACAGTCTCTCTCTCTCTCTCTCTCTCTCTCTCTCTCTCTCTCTCTCTCTCTCTCTATCCCCCACACCCCCCCCCCCGGCCCCCCTCTCCTAGCATGGCAACGCCTCCACCTTTTAGCACGGTGGCGGTGCGTGATCGGATATCTGCAAAGCAGCGAAGCGTAGTGGTGGTGAGCAACAGGCTGCGAGCAAAGCGACAGAGCGTAATGGTGATGCGCGACCGGATATGGGCACAACAACAAAGATATCATATGGAGAAGAAGAAGGCAAAAAAGAAAAAAAAAAAAAGAAAAACAAGTTGAATTTTTTTCAATTGTAAATTTCTGGTGTTTATGAATTTCTGGCTTTGGTATTTCTGGGTTTGGAATTTCTGGTTTTTGTAAATTCTTGGTGTTAGTGAATTTCTGGGTGGGTATGTGAATTTCTATTGTTTGGGAATTTGTGGGTTTGTGATTTTTTGTGTTTTGGAATTTCTGGATTTGGACTTTTGACTGTAAGAACAATACAAATATAGCACACAACAGGATTATTAATTATAAATTGTTCAATTTCGTCCATTTGTTCAATTTCTTGGTTTGGACTTGGACATGTGCAAGAATAATTTCTTTATAATAAAAGTGTGAATATTTTTTTTTAGACACTTTCACATCTTACCTCTCCAAGATAGCACACAACATAATTATTAATAAATTTATGATAAATTTAAATATTATTTATAGTACTTTATAATAAATTTATAACAAATTTAAAAATTTAAAAATTATTTATTGTCATTTATAATGAATTTATAATAAATTCAAAAATCTTCAAAATTATTTATAGTAATAAATTTTAAAATTTTCAAAATTTGTATCTTTTTTTTTTGACAATTATACTAGAACAAGAAAAAAATTTAAGTATTTTTGAAATATTGAAAAAAATTTTAATTATCAAGTCTACTCACATAATGAATAAAATTAATATTCCTATCTATAACCAAACACAATAAATTGATTCTTACAATAATAAAAAACAAGATTGCTCTAGACAATCAAACACAGTAATATTACTTTCCTAGAGATCAGATTCTCATATTTGATATTCCCAGTAATATAAAACTCATCTCCAAAATTCCTATTTCTTATACCAAACAACCCTTTAGGTTATTTTAGTGATTTATGAACACTATAAAAGCATCATTAATTTGTTTGTTATATTCGTACAACAATGGAAAAATATACAAAAATAGTTAACTTAGGGATTGTCCATCTTCTCTAACCAAACTAAAAAAAAAAAAAAGACAATCACCTCAAGTTTGATATCAAATGCTAAAGTTATCCTTAATCTCCTAAATTCATAGATATATGAATGGAAACATCGCTTGCTAGCCTGATAGAATGTTAATGGACGTCTTAGTATCTGATGGCCGCCAAATGGCAGCCTTGCTATAGCATCTGATGGATTGAAACAGGATTTACTGAAGCTGATTCCGGTTTGTTGATATCGTATTAACGCTTTGCCAAATGCCAAACGTAACTAAACGACATCGGTTTGAGAAAGTAGGAGAACTAGGTAGCAAAAGATCTAAACCCCAAGTAAACCTGATCTTTTTTTAAAGGATGGGTGTTTGAGGCGTGAAATAAAATAGCCTCTCCAAGCCCTGAACGTCAGACCCTTCTCTTTATCTTCAATTTACAAACACATTCCACTTCCCTAATCAAATTCTCTTCCCGGAACAACTAGTTAAGTTCAACTCCATTACAACGTTGTATGGTTTGTCCCAGAAAGAGAATTAAACAAACTGCCGCCTTTTTCAGCATTTATCTTCCATGGAAGCAGCAGCTGGAAGAAATTTGCTGTCTGCACACCAATCTTTTCCTGCCAAAACCCACCTTAAACACTCTCCCTCCTCTTCAGGTAAAAAATGTTGCAAATTCTCTTTATTTTTACTTTTTTTCTATGTCTCATTTATAGTAAGTAATTCTATTAGCAAACCAGAGAGCGAATGGTGGATGGGAATGTGAAGTTTGAGTTATGGGGTTTACTGGGCATATTTCTTTTGCTTTATGTGATGGCTGAGTTGGTTCTTGATGAAGTGTTACTTGGAATGACTGGATGAGTTTTTAAGTGCAAGAGATGGTTACGAAATTTCGTTAATTTCATGACGATGGAGTTTTTGTGAAGCATTGTTTGGTTTAAACTGGACTTCTCTATTGGTGACCATGGTGTTTGATGTTTTTGCTTCTTTTTTTTAAATTATTGTTTGAGATATTTATCTTTTGTGTGTGCATGTGTTATGTTATTGATCTGGTTTAAGTGTTTGATGTTTTATATGGGGAGTAGAAACATACATCTCTTTTCGTTCATGATTGAAAGGCGTGAAATTCTTGGGAAAGTTCAACATCTTCTTGCACTATTCTTGTATATTGATTTGTAAGATTAATGAGATATTTTGATTGACTTAAAATTCATAAATTCTTATCACTCTTGACTAAAAATTTTTAATATATCCAAGTGACTTCTAGATTTATGGTACTGTTTGTTACGAAATGAAGACCTGCATAATTGTTTGCGTACGTATGTAATGTTGCAGTCTTGAGGCTTCATGAGCAAGCAGCCACTACGATCTCTTCTATTCCAACTCCTACAGTTTGTCAACGTTTTCCTACCTCAGTTCTATTTCAAGAGCAACGTGATGAATATCGGCCTCTCTTACACATGTTTAAGGAAGACAAAACATCTCAGGTTAGACTTAAGTGCATTGTTGACTAATTTTTTATTTTTTATTTTTTATTTTTTCGGTGAAAACTTCTAGTTTATGTATCGTCATCTTTGGTTTTGCTTCTGCTCCACTGCAGGCAACTACAGATAGGAAGCAGCTGGAGACTAGGGCCTCAGATATTGAAAGGAAAAACTCAGGCGAATTGGATGAATTAGTGCAGGACTTTGAGGATCAATTGCATCACTTGCGTGGTTTATGGAACTTGTAAGATGAACGGCAATCATTTTTGTTGCTGAGTTCGTTAACTTCCTTAATTTTGCAATTTTGTTTCTGAATTGGATTTATGCGGTTCTGTAACTTATTTATTTTTTTTTAAATTTATTTTCTCTATTTTTGCAGATTGCCACCCATACAAACGGAGGAAAGTCCTTCCTTGTTGACTATGCAGTCTATAACAAATGATACAGAAGAGCCGGTCAACGTTGAACCCTTTGATGCAGTTGCCCTTGCTAAGAAGGCTTTGTCAGCATCAAAAGAAGCAGCCTCATTAGCTGAGAACTCCAATGTATATGGAGCTGATTTTGATGAAACAATTTTGACCAGGTTATCATTGTTGTCAACCAGCATGTTTCCCTCTTTTGTGGTCAAAGTCTATATAGAACTAATTTTTTTAATTTTGGTCCCACTAGTTCATCAAACTTTCCACTTGGGGAGGTTAAAACAGTCCGGTCAACCAGGCTTTCAGAGAGACGGTCAAAGAAAAGAAGGGTTTCTAAACCACAATTTATGGTTCATGAAACTTATAGGTCTAGAAAGGCTAGTCTGAATAATAAGTTAAGTGAAGGGATTAATCTTAATGATCCTCTCCGATTGTTTTTGTGGGGTCCTGAAACGAGACAGCTCTTGACTGTTAAAGAAGAATCTGATCTCATTTCTCAAATACAGGTGTAGTTCTAAATCCTTTTTGTTTCTGGTTGTAGAAGATGTTTAATTACAGGATCATCTTATTCATGGGAAATGTAACAGAACTTGATGAGATTAGGGAAGGTGAAGAATAAGCTTCAATCTCAGTTTGGTCGTGAACCCACCTTGGTTGAATGGGCTGAAGCTGTTGGGCTTCCTTGTCGAGACTTGAAGTCAGAACTTCACTCTGGTAACAACAGCCGGGAAAAGTTGATTAATGCTAATTTGCGTTTAGTTGTTCATGTTGCCAAACAATATCAAGGTCGTGGTCTCAATCTTCAGGACTTATTGCAGGTTAACCAGAGACATTTAATTTTGCAAATTGCCTTTCATAAATTTTTTATATTTTTTTATTTCAGTGCCATTGACCAGAGTATGTCAATGAGAGTTCCTTTCATAAAAGCTGGAGTTTTGATTGTTTTATTTTGCTGTAGGAGGTGCTGAAAGCACGGAAATGTAAGGTTGGGGCCTTTTGGTTTTGTGTGAACATATGTGTATATTTTGGTGGGTTCTATTGCTGTTAAAGGGGTTAGGGGTTGTTTAAAGATCAAGGGTCTTCAAGTTGGGGTGGTTTTAAGGGTTTCTGTTATTGGGCACTCATATTCCAAAGATTTTTTTTTTTTTTATCTGAACTAAGTGCATTTATGTATGCTGTCTATACATTGTTGCTAAATTCTAATCCTGTCTTCTTCAAGGAGTTCTTCTACAAGTTGTACAATTTTAGCTGCTTTTTGCAAACAAAATGATCATATCATCAGTTTTGGTCTGCCAAATAGACATTTGTGTTTTTGTTAATTGGCAAATAAAACTCAAGAAAGTAAATGTAGAATTAGTTTTTTCATGGCTGTAACTGTTGATTGATGTGGCTGTATGTATGACGTTAGTACACATTTCAAGCAAATTCATGACCATCAAAAAGGAAAATTGACAGAAATATCTGGACAATGGCAAAAGATTTGAATAACTATATAATGGAGGAGATCTAGCATCATTCTGTGTTTTTTTTTTTTTCTCTTCTCTTCTGTGAACTGTTTTAGGAGGGAAGTATGGGTCTTATGAAGAGTATTGAGAAGTTCAAACCTCAAGCCGGTTGCCGATTTGCCAGCTATGCCTACTGGTGGATAAGGCAAACAGTTAGGAAGGCCATATTTCAACATTCGAGGGCAATCCGTTTGCCGGTAATGAGGATTGTATTGTCTCTGAAATTTCTGTTTTCAAGTTTATGGTTTCTGTTTGAAGGTATCTTTTGTGTTTATTGGTGATTCTTTGGTAAAGATTTGGCTGTTGCCTAATCCATCGAATTTATTGGAAATGCTTCTTTTCATTAGCTATGCAAGCAACACTCTAATGCTTGTGACAGAATTTATCTATTGTTTGCAGGAGAATGTATATACTCTCTTCAGCAAGGTACTGGAAGCAAAGAGATTGTGCATCCAAGAAGGAAACCGATATCCAGCAAAAGAAGAAATCGCAGGACGAGTTGGAATTACTGTCGAGAAGTTGGATAAGTTGCTATTTATCACAAGAATGCCACTTTCCATGCAACAACCTGTTTGGGCAGACCAAGATACGACATTTCAGGTACTGCATTTTTGTTACTGTAGTTTTCATTTTTATATTATTTTATTAATTTTATCATGTGCCACTATCCCTCCCTCATGCCCAAGACAAAATAAATTGATTCTCCCTGATTGCTATGAAAGATTGATCCCTTAACCTCTTATCTATTATTAGGGGTCTAACCAACTAGGACATGCCTTGGGGACGATCATAATTCCATCTGACAGTACCAATCCTTACAAGTTCTTTATAACTATATTTCTGTTCTGTCTGTATGTCTCTCTCTTGGAAAAAAATAAAGTGGTAAAGACGTAGAAGCCTTCTTTTCTTGATCTCTAGGTCTCCAAACTCTTGTGTTTGTTCATGCAGCTAATATGTAAACAATTGATATCGGTCTGATGATTCAAACTTGGTAGTAAATATTTGCTTCAGTATTATTTGGATGGCAATATGTAAGTTGGCATAGATGTTGCAGAATCTTCTGTGATGTTTAAGAAACCAATAGCAGCTGCTTGATGGTCAATACTCCTACAGCAGCCACTTAATTTGTCTGGATTTTTGGAAATGACGAAAGAAATTTGTAACTTTATTGACAAGGAAGTTACTTTAGGTTTGTTGGAAAAATTAAAATGAAAATCTCAAAGGACTTTTTCGAGCTCAGTAGATGTATTTCTTTTTTGAGTTCAGCAATTAATCATATGCTTGCATGGTGTGCTGTCGCTAATTATGAATATTAGTCATTGCTGAGTACTCTTGAGACTTGTTATCATAATGAGTATCAAAGTTATTACAAATGTTGATTTGACACCAAATTTGGTTCTTGATATCCTTTCTTAAAGTTATATTTTACACAAATCTTCCGCTACCATGTTGGTCAAAGAAATTGGTCTTATAGCTGTATCTTATAAGATGTAGAGAATCATGTATGATGTCCTTGTTACTCCTGCAGGAGGTAACTGCAGATTCTGGAATTGAGATCCCAGACATTAGTGTAGCAAAGCAATTGATGAGACAGCATGTACGCAACCTTCTAAATGTTCTCAGCCCCAAAGAGAGACGTATAATCAGGCTAAGATTTGGCATTGACGATGCTAAACCTAAATCACTTTCTGAAATTGGGAACATGTTTGGATTATCCAAGGAAAGAGTTCGGCAACTGGAGAACCGAGCTTTGTATAGGCTCAAGCAGTGCCTTGGCAGTGACGGAGTTCGTGGATATGCGGATTTACTTGTTTAAATATTTAGAGGGACAAAATGCTAGTTCGGTATTCATTTTATTTGTCAAGTGACCTTGGGCTTGAAGGTCAAATTTCTTGAGTATGACCTCGCCTATAGCAGTTTTCATTTGCTTCGAAGTTGTAATATACGTATAACAATGTCTATCTCGCATGAAAGAATAAAAAGTAATCTGTAATCTGTACTTCATAGCTCTCTTTAAAACTCCCAAACCAAGCCAAGCTGAAATCCTATAGTAATTGACATCCTTCCACGTAATATTAAATTATTGGATTCTGTTACCATTCGCTATAAGCCATATTAGAGATGCTTGTAATTCTACTAGTCAAAATTTTATAAGTTCGATGTTCTATAATAAAATAAAAATGTCCCAGGAAATTTATCTATGAAGCAATTGTGGATAGTTGTGTTTGCATCCAAACGCCTGGTAATGTTTTCTTCCGAGACCGACTGTTTTTCGCTGAAGACAAGCAGAAGGGTCTATCCCCATTTTACAAGCAAAAGATGATCTTCTTTAGGGAAAGAAAATAGCAAGCATGAATTCCGCGTGTTGGATAAAACAACTCTCATAAGCAGTTTTAGGTTGTCAGTAGTTGTAAACAAGAGGACCAGAAGAAAAGGGTAATGAACTTATTTACTATGCCATGATCAGATCGGACGGAAATAAGCTATTTAATCCATGGCCCACTTGATAAAGAAGTAATCTAAACTGAACTGTAGCTGGCAAAAAAGTTATTGAAGATTGAAACACAGTAACTGCCTAAGAAATGGAGGGGCCTACGAGATCATAACGCTCGTCACATAGCCTGCCATGCTACCCTGCGAACATACTCAGAAGAGATGGGCTTGAGTTTTTTATTGAAGAGTATGGGAAGAACCGTTTAGACCTCACTAATGAAGTGCAAGTAAACACTTACTTTGTTCTTTCATTGTTAAGTACATAGAATTAGAGGTCAAATTTATGGCAAGCAATCAATCGCTTCTTGTATTTCATGCTGTACCTTGAGCTGTCTTTACATAGTTTACTCGTTGCGTGGTGGTCACATTTATTTTTCTTCAGGTGTAGTTACTGACAATCTACCCACTCTACTGCACAGGTATGGTGAACTTCTTCACCTGCTCAGTTCCTTTCATTGTAATTCCACTTTTTGCAAGTTTTGTGCTGACAACACACTAACTCTCTAGCGTGCCCGAATGGTGAACATGTCAAGTCAAATTTACTTGCATGCCTTCTCATTGCTGTTTGGTTTTATCTCTTATTTTCACCCATTTTCTACGTCTCCTCTCTTCGTTCATGTGACCTTCTTCCAGGAATGGTAGAGGATTTGGAGCTGAAACTTGACAGTTGATATCCCATTTTTTTCTGTCTTCATCGAAGCCCTTGTAGTTTCGATGCATGCATGTGAGCATCCTCACGATTGAGTTTATAAGTTTATTATAGTAGGCTATGTGCGTTATCATTCTTTGGTTGTATTGCCATCTTTCTTTTTCTTGTAAAATATTTGCACTTTTTTGAATTTGATTATGCAGTCAATAACTTCTGTTTGCTGCTCTAGCTTTAAGCATATTCAACGTCGTTTAAATATGGAAAATGAAGTATACCATAATCTACGCTCTCATTCTTGATTAGTCTCTATGTTATCTAAATGTATGTCTATTATTACAGCTTGTCAGTCTAATTAGAATGATTTTGTTTTGATTCTGTCTCAGGTTATCGAGTTTCGCGATGAGGTCTTCAAGTTGGTCCAAGTTAAGGCTGTTCTTGGTGCTATTGTCATGTTCTTCAGGCGCTTATGCAGAAGCGTCAGAATTTCAAGGACTGATGGCATTCAAGTCCGGTCTCACTAATTCTGAAGGGATTGCTGATTGGGGTAGGGAACCATCACCTTGCTTATGGACAGGAATTAGTTGCAGAAATGGTAGTGTAGTTGCTCTTTCTCTACCCCATCTTGGTCTATGTGGGTCACTTCCTTCATCGCTAACATCCTTATCAAATCTTGAGCTTTTTGACCTCACAGATAATGAATTTTCAGGTCCAATCCCATCAGAGCTATGGACTCTCAAAAAGCTAACCACCCTTAATCTAAGCTTTAACTTTCTCAATGGAACTCTGACTTCTGAAGTCCAGAACCTCAGGAACTTGGAAAATCTGAATATTGCCTATAACAGATTCTCAGGGAGATTAACACCTGCACTCTCTACTTGTTCAGACCTTCAGAACCTGAATTTGAATTCAAATTGGTTCACTGGAAAAATTCCTGAGGAATTATCTCAACTTTCCAAACTGC
The DNA here is from genome assembly GCA_013180625.2 of Boswellia sacra. Taxonomy (NCBI): domain Eukaryota; kingdom Viridiplantae; phylum Streptophyta; class Magnoliopsida; order Sapindales; family Burseraceae; genus Boswellia; species Boswellia sacra. The sequence goes on from SNVD02001637.1 coordinate 1,132,748, forward strand.
AAGTGCTAGATTTGGGAGGAAATACATTTTCTGGTTCAATTCCATCAAGCATTGGAAATCTTTCTGATCTTGAAGCTCTGGATCTTAGTAATGGCCTCCTTTCTGGTAGCATACCCCCGAGTATTGGACAACTGAAAAGATTGCAGACCTTTGATATCTCTAACAACTCCATAACAGGGCCTATTCCTTCCAGCATTGGTAATATTGTGGCTTTAAGGTACCTGCGAATTGGAAATAACAGGTTTCTAGGTTCGTTGCCTCAAGAAATTGGCGATCTTACAAACCTGCTCAACCTTGAAGCCCCCTCTTGTACTCTCAATGGTCCAATACCTACAGAAATCGGCAATCTAAGGAGTCTCAAGAAGCTTGACCTCTCCGGAAATCAGTTGAAATCACCTATACCCCCAGCAATAGGGAAGATGCTGAACCTCACAGATCTCTTCCTCAGTAATGCAGAAATAAATGGGACAATTCCACCAGAGCTTGGTAACTGCCGGAAGCTAAAAGTTGCTGTCTTGAGCTTTAATGACCTTTCTGGAGCTTTCCCTGAGAGTCTTGTCAATCTATCAGAATCTATCATATCTTTCAGCATAGAGAAGAATCAGATTGGAGGAGTGGTTCCAACTTGGCTAGGCAAATGGCAATTTGCTGAATCCTTTTTAATGGCATCAAATCAATTCCGTGGAAGAATACCCCGTGAAATAGGCAATTCTTCATCCCTGACATACCTCAGCCTTAGCCATAACTATTTATCAGGTGTCATTCCTTCAGAGCTTTGCAACTGCAAATTCTTGTCTGATCTTGATCTGGAGAACAACTACCTCGTTGGATCGATCAACAAAACATTTCAAAACTGTAGAAGCCTCTCCCAACTTACTCTTCTCCAAAATCAGCTTACTGGAACCATCCCTGCATATCTATCCCATCTTCCACTTCTGAGTGTAGAGCTTGATTACAACAATTTCTCAGGAGGGATTCCTGAGGAGATTTGGAGTTCCAATACCCTACTGGAGTTTAGTGCCAGTTTTAATTTCCTTGAAGGAATATTATCTGCTAAAATTGGCAATCTTCTGACCCTTCAACGCCTTATCTTGGATAATAACAGGCTGCAAGGCAGAGTCCCGAAGGACATTGGAAATCTGCAGGATTTATTGGTGCTCTCTCTGAACGAGAACATGCTATCTGGAGAAATACCCCTTGAACTATTTAAATTGAGGGGTTTAACAAGCTTGGATCTTGGGTATAACAACCTCACGGGAAGTATCCCGGACTGTATTCAAGAGCTGAAAGATTTGGAATACCTAGTCCTCAGCCACAACCAACTTTCAGGTCCACTTCCAATGGGGATAACAAAGGGTTTCCGGCAACCTTTGATTCCTAGTACAAGCTATTCACAGCATCGGGGAGTATTAGATCTGTCTACGAACAAGCTCTCTGGCCAGATACCTGAACAACTTGGGAAGTGTTCTGTGATTGTAAGTTTACTGCTTGCTAACAATAACTTCACTGGAAAGATCCCGCCATCCATTTTTCAACTCCCACAACTTGTTTCCATTGACCTTTCCACAAATAAACTGGAAGGCAAGGTACCTAATGAGGTCGGAGATGCAAAGGAGCTTCAAGGTATGAACCTGGCCTGCAACACTCTCGGTGGAAAGATTCCTCCAGAAATTGGAAAGCTTCAACACCTAGTCAAGCTAAACCTTTCAGGGAATGAACTAAACGGTGATATTCCTCCATCCATTGGCAATCTAAGAAGCCTTTCTGATCTGGATCTTAGCAACAATTTTCTCTCAGGTGAGATAAATTTTTCTCTTTCAAAATTGTCAAATATTGTTGGCTTTTACTTGCAAGAAAACCAACTCTCCGGCGACCTTAGTAGGCTGCTAAGGAAGGGCTCATCATGGCACCAAATTGGCACCTTAAATTTGAGCCTAAACAGATTCATTGGTGAAATTCCAAGCTCGATTGCGGCTCTCTCTTACTTGACTTCCTTGGACCTCCATAATAACAGACTGTCGGGCCCTATAACTGGATACCTCAGGAATCTCTCTCAGCTTCAGTACCTTGATATTTCTGAGAATTTTTTCCATGGACCAATTCCTCGTGAATTATGCAACCTCACTGAATTAAGATACTTGAACCTTTCAAGCAATCTGTTACAGGGAGAAGTCCTGGATTGCGAAAGTTTTGTAGAAAGTTCTTCTCAGTGCACTGGTGATACTTGTGGATCTTCCGTGAAAGAACACTGCCAAACTAAAATCAGCTGGAAACGCTACTGGATTGAAATTCCAGTGCTCTTATTTTTGTCACTTGGCACAATTCTTTCCATTTTATGGTTATTTCTTATCTTCCTTAAGAGGAAGACCATAAAGTTGGTTGGTGCAAAGCCTCTCCCAAAAAGCCTGGGGATCAAAGGAGGTAACCTGAATGGCGCTATAGCCACCATGTTCAAGCAGTCCTCTCTGCAGCTGACATTCTCAGATGTTGTCCGCATTACAAACAATTTCTCTAGATCCAATGTCATCGGTGACGGAGGGTCGGGTACAGTTTACAGAGGCATTCTCCCCAGTGGGCAGTTGGTTGCAGTCAAGAAGCTTGGAAAAGCAAGAGACCAAGGAACTAGAGAATTTCTAGCAGAGATGGAAGCGATAGGGAGAGTGAAAAACAATAACTTAGTTCCATTGCTTGGTTGCTGTTCTTTTGGAGGTGAAAAGCTATTGATATATGAGTTCATGGTCAATGGAAGCCTTGACTCGTGGTTAAGGAACAAAGCTGGGGCTTCAGAAACATTCGACGGCAGTGCCAGGTTAAAAATTGCTCTAGGAACAGCAAGAGGTCTGGCCTTTTTGCACCATGGCACCATTCCTCCTGTTATTCATCGGGATGTTAAGGCCAGTAACATACTTCTGGATCATAATTTTGAACCTCGGATTGCTGATTTTGGATTAGCTAGGACTCTGAGAGTTTGTGAAAGCCATGTAACCACTGAAATTGCAGGAACATTCGGATACATTGCACCTGAGTATGGTCACGACTGGAGGTCCACAACAAAGGGGGATGTGTACAGTTTTGGGGTGTTAATGCTGGAGATTGTCACAGGAAAGCAGCCCACTGGTTTGGAATTCAAGGATTCGGAAGGGGGAAATCTGGTTGGTTGGGTCAGGGAGATGGTGGTGAAGGAAAAGGAAACTGAGTGCCTGGATGGAAAGGTTTCCTATGAGAGTCCAGTAATAGCTCAGATGCTTAAGCTACTACATCTAGGTCTGCGTTGCACCGATGATGAGCCAATTAAAAGGCCGACCATGCAAGAGGTTGTCCAGTATCTAGAATATATTGCGATGAAAAGTTAGCTTTTGTGCTAGTACTTCTTGATGTGAATGTAAAATCATCTTATTGGGGCTTCGCCATTCGCATCTAATGTGAAAGAGCTGATAAAATTCAACTACAAGATTCTGGCCTTTTACGTAACATATTTATGTTCTGTACTGAAAATGAAAAGTGGAGCAGTGAATAATCATTGAAGTTTGCGATGCCAATAGGGAACCTATTAACTTGTTCTAGGCTAGGCAGCTGGTAGGCAATGAAGTACGCGTAGTATTTCCGAACCTACCAGACCAGCTTAATCTTCCGTATATGCATTGCCAGAACACGCTTGAACAGAATGTTTCCACTTTCCAGCGGTAATGTGAATTTCTTCTGGCTATAGTCTGAATACCTATATGGACAAATCGATTACATGTCAGTTTAGTGACGAGCAGTTAAAATTATGGACAAGGGCAATAAGGACTATAGAGATTAAACAATTATGAACAGAATATGGGGGTTGTCATTTCTCATTGTTTATTATCAAGAGTCCAGTCAAACATAAGTCCGCAAAACCAAAATTAAGAAACATGAGCTAATAGAATAATGAGTTTGTCCTATGAGAAGCATACTCCTGTAGCTTAGAAGAAACAGTGATCTCCAATGTTCGGAGATTCGGTACAACAACTGTTGCAAACTTGAGCTCCTTTCTACAAGCTTGAACTTGTATTTACCTTTCTTAAAATAGATGACGAGTGGACATGGTGTCCACTAAAAGAAGAAGTTACAAAAAAAAAAAAAGGACCTTCAGAGAGCAACAGAAAACTATACAAGCTTGCAAATTTCAAATATATTCTTAATGACAGAGCAGCCCCAACTCTTATCCCCTCCAAACTTTGGCAATATTGGGAATCTTCAGAGACACCTATAAAGATGTAAAAAAGTGATTTTTATCCCACGGAACAGACTTCGTCTCATGGTATTTTAAAATCCAGCTCTTTTCTCGCCAAATCACTGACAAGAGAGCTAACTTCGTCCCTTTGTATTTTAAAATCCAGTTCTTTTCTGGTCAAATCACCACAATAGAGCTAACGCCACATGCTTCCAAGGGTTTTGAGATTCTTTTCTCTCCCAGAACCATGAGCATTCTTATAAGGAAGAAAGTGATCTTGGAGAAACCTTTCCTGCTTTCACTGCTTCATACAATCTGTTCCTGGTTGTGTTCTCTTCATTCCAACATCAATGTTAACACTTACCCAGAGACACTAAGACATGATTTTAATCTGTTGTCAGCACAAAATGATTAGTACCCCGGTGTCACAAATTTGACATGTCATCAGCTTTTTAGGAAAAAAAATTATCCATTTCTCTGAAAGCACATAACTCGTTAGTTAATTCATTGTCATTGAGAACCCTTACATCTAAGACCTGGCAGAATGAAGGCTACCCACGAGTGAAGTATACACTCTGTTGTCAGGTGTAAGGCCAGCCTCTATCATCTCATCATACAATCTAAAAGCTTCATCTGATCTCCCCACCTTGGACAGACCCGAAATCATAACAGTGTATGTGACTACATTCTGAATTAATCCCTTTCGTTTCATTTTTTCATACAGTCTAAATGCCTCATCTAGCTTTCCAAACATACATTCACCATGTACAAGTGATGTATATGTGTATATGTCAGGTAATATTCCTTCTGCTTCCATCTCACCTCTTAGCTTATGAGCTTCCTTCATCCTCCCCTTCTTGCTATAACCATCAATTAGAGCATTGTACGTTACAGTATTGGGTTTCACTCCCTGTGTTTTCATCTCTTCAAATACCCTATTTGCTTCCTTTAAGTTCCCTTCCTTGCACCAAATGTCAATCAAAGTAGTGAAGTTCACCACATTAAGATTCATTCCCCTTTCCATCAATGTGAATAACCACTTTTTTCCTTCCTCATGGCGTTTCAATTTACATAGACCACCAGCAATAGTATTATAAGTAACGACATCAATCTCCAATCCTTTCTTTTCCATGATAGCCTGCAGTTTTAAAGCTTCATCTATTAGGCCCACTCTACAGTACCCATTTATAAGCGTATTGAATATCACTTGATTTAGATCAATTCCTCGGCCTTGCATTTCTTTCACCAACACCATAGCCGCCTCCATCTGCCCAGCCTTGCAAACACCATCAATCAAAGCGCCATAAGTGTGAGAATTCGGAACAATGCCGCTCTCCGTCAATTCATCAAACAAGGAAAATGCTCTTTTCATATTTCCTACTTTGCAGTTCCAACTAATAACTGAAGTGTACACATGACCATCCACCTCTACCCCTTTCTCACGCATTTCATCAAACACCTTCTCAACCTCATCAATCTTACCTGATCTCCCAAACCATTCTATCAAAAGCGTATAGGTAACAGCATTACGAGCCACTTGATCACTCTCCATCAAGATCAACATCTCATTAACACCAACAAAATCATTTCTTTTGATATACCCATTTATAAGCGCATTAAAAGTAAAAACATTAGGTTTAATCCCTTTAAGAACCATTTCATCCATCATATCCTTGGCCTTTTCAACCTCTCCTCTCTTACACAACCCATCAATCACAAGTGTCATTGAATAAACCGTAATCTGCGCATCAGCATCAACCATTCTTCGGAAAAACGATAAACAGATATCCATTTTATCACCTCTTTTCAAAGCAAGCAAATAGACCATACAAGACCTCTCATCGATCTTCAATCCACTTTTCTCCATATAATCAAAGACCCCAAAAGCCTCCTCAAACAATCCGCTATCAGCATACACCCTAAACAACAAATCACACAATTTTTCCACAAATTTGGGATCATGATTTCCAACCTCAATCAAAGAAACTAAATTCAAAACTTGTGATCGAAAATTAACATCGTTCACAATAAAATTCAATACATTTCTCATCCCAGAGAACTTTCGTGCATGGTATAATCTAGAACAAAGGGTTAAATGGGATTGAAGATCGGGTTTATGCGAAACCAGAGATGGGTTTGTGTGGAGAAAGTTGAAAAAACTCAAGCAAGATTCAGGAGGGAGATTTGGGTTAGAAAAAACAAGATGGGCTACATGAGAGTTGAAATTGGAGAGCAGAAGTGGCGTCGTTTCGAAGGGTCTAAGCCCTGATTTAATTAAAGTTGTAGTTATGAGGGAAGCGATGTCTTGGTGGGATATTGAATTGGGGTCTTTGAGGTGGGTTTGGGGAAAGACTTGTGAGAATTTTTGAATTGACATTGTTGATTAATAAGGGAAAGAAGAAGCTACTTTCACTCTGCGACTGACCCAGCTCTCTCATCCAGGAAGGTGGTCTCGGCGGGTTTGCAGGATGATGCTGAAATATATATTAATAAAGTTCAAACTTAAATTCCTCCCTTACGTTTTCCGAAATCTTCATTACCATTTCGAGTTCTAAAAATCTCATATACGTCCTCTTTTTTTCGTTAAAAATGAGTTAACAACTAAAATTTCTGTTTAAAAAAAAAAAAAAGTTTGAAATTTTGACGGGCGTTTGTCAAGTAGTTAATATATAAATCATTCTATTAGAACATAAAAGGGAGTAAAATTGTCACTAGGGCCCAAGCCCAAACATAGTCTAAGACACAAGTTTAAAAGGGCTTAGTTGGATTAAAATGAACTAAAATATTAGGCTCTGTTCTTTTATAAATCCAAATCTTATTTTTTGTACTGCATATTTTTCAATGTAATTTATATTTAATTTTAACTACATATTCTTTTTAAAATTTAAAATAATTCAAAATCAACCACATATTTTTAAATTCAATTGAAAACAAAAACACTGAATTCAGAAAAGAAAACACCCCTAATCTCAGCCCACTACGCTATTTACTAGTCTTAAGAGAAATTGAAAGGAGAATTCAATAAAAAATAAAGGGATAGAACCTCCAAACATAAAAAGGAGTAGTTGAGGTTCACAAGAGGGGAGAGAGGAAAGGAAAATTTTGAAATGGGTAGTGATAGAGGGAGTAGGAAAGAACCAGGGGGGAAGCGATAGAAGCTTCACCATAAAAGGAGGAGGATATTTTATTCACAAGACCAATAGAGAGAACGAAGGCTGAGAACATGATCAATGGTTAAGTAGATAGCTTACAGCGAGGCGGTGGACATCATGATTTGTGGGGGTGGGGTTGGGTTGGGGGGGTGGTGTGTGGCTGGGTTTTGGGGTGAGGGTGCGCAGATTATTCTATAAGAATGGAAGCCAAAAAAGGAAAAAGGAGTTGCTATAAGCAATCCAAGAATGGTGGATGCCAAAGGTAAGCGGGGAGTCAAGAATAGCCTTCAAGAAAGGGATGGAGGCCTATGATGAAGATAAACAAAGGGAAAATCAACTCACTGGGGGGATCTAGCCCAGAGCAGATCAATTTTACATATAAGAAACTCTCTCAAAGCTCTCCATCATCTTCTTCTTCTTTAATTTATTTTTAATTATTATAGCTTTATGAATGTCTGACTTTTAGTCAATTATTCTCTAATTATTTAACCCCTAGTTACTTATATAAAATTTGGGACCTGACGTTGACATTGGAATGCCTTTGTAGGTATCCAACACCCCTTTGTTTGGTGGAGCAACAACCAATTTGAGATGAAGCTGGTTTATGTGAGCTATTTTTTGAGTAATGGGACTAAGAATGAGTCACTAGTCATGTCCAACTTGAGGTGCAATTTTTGGCATTTACAATTGGCGTTGTCTGTAGGAACCTAGTAACAGAAAAAGAGGGTGTAGGGCTCAATCCAACCTAGTAACTAAAAGGGATATAGATAACAAAACTATAACTACAAAGAAAACCGTGTCCAATATGTTTTAGGCCTACATCATCGTCATTTTGGATTAATGGTGTGATCTATTCTAACTTTGATTGGTAGATGGCAATTGACCTTGCCACTAACATTTTTGGTAGTTAGAACTTGACAACTAGCCTTACTCCATGATGGTTAAACAATGGCATTTCCTCAATGTTTAACCATCCTATGTGAAGGGTCCATAGCCTCAATCGTCAAAGCTGCCTACAAAGAGAAAGGAAAGCAACATAATATTATTCAGTAACCTAACACAAGGGGGGAAAAACTAACAATATACCCATGAAGTGAATTAGATTGTGAAGTGCCCAAATTAGAGGGACCCCACGCAGGCCTAAGCATTTGAAAACAAGGGAAATAGATAATAAAATGTCCAAATCAAAGGGCATCTCTGACATACCCCAAAATTTTGGAATAAAAGAAACAAATTAACAAATAGCCTAAGTCAAGGGGGCTAGATAGGCTCCAAGCACTTAGGTACTTGAGAAATAGTTTAATGGAGTGCTTAAATAAGGACAGACCATTGCTAATTTGCAAGAATTTGGGAAACAATTAAACATAGGACTCCAATCTAGGGTGAACCCCTTCAAAGCAACTTGAGTATGGGAAAATCAGTTTGAGAGTTAGTAAAAACCCCTAATCCCAACAAAAGGAATATCCGAAGCCTCAATATTCAATAATTTTTATTTCAATTTCTAGTTCTCTTTGCTAAGAGCCTCCACGCCAATTGATGATAGGTCATGGTGTAACACTTACCATAAATTGACAACCATCTATAGAGCTCACCCAAAAACTTCAGAAATCATAAATAAAGAACATGATACCAAACCAACCAGTCAACAATATTTACCTATACTAAAACAATAGCAAGACCTTTGCATAGCTCAGCATCACCTATTTTAGGACACTCTCGGCATCCTTGGAGGAACCTTACTGTTTAATAGAGTCTAGCTAACAAAAAGGCCTTTCAAACTTTTAGTTGTCAGCGCACCACCACCTTGAGGCACTTCCTTCACAAGGGTTATCATGAACAATCTCAGGTATAATTTTTTCACTTTTAGGGTGGTCTAAGAAGCAGCCACAGTATGTGAAGGCAAAGGAATCAACTGCGATATAGGAGGAGTATAAAGGGAACTCATGGTAAACCTAGTTGCTTCCTTTGCCTTGGCCTTTTTGGAGAATTCATAACATAAGCTAGAAATCATGAAGAGACGGTTGGCTAATTGGAGGTTTCCGGAAGACACTTGGATTTGAGGAATGGGTTGATTAGAGAAATTGAGAAATAGCTATCAAGAAAGAGTGAGATTGGAGGAACGAAATACTTGGGGGCAATGTAGTTTAAAATCAGCAAGGAGATATGAAAGCCTTCAAATGGATAAAGGTTAAAACAAAGAAGAGAATGTAGGGAAAAATCGTTCCTCAATAGTGGGGTAAAGGGGCACGCATAGACGCTTGATTGAAAAAGGGTAGCAGCAGAAATACTCGAAGGACACAGCTTTGGAGAAGGGCTACTTTCATAGCTAAACACATGGATCTTGGTGGGAAAAATAGGAACATACAACAGTCAAACTTCAGGGCAAAAAACAGTTATGATTGGAAAAATTTAGAAGAAAAAGGGGCTTGGGCCAAGGAATTGTTTTGTACAAGGCCCAATCAACCTAGTTAAGCTGTTTTACAAAAAGGGGGCAAATGAAAGGGAGTAAAATTGTCACTAGCCCAAGCCCAAATACAACATAAGACACAACTTTATAAGGGCCCAATTGGATTCAAATGAGCCAAAACCCTAATTTTAGCCCACTATCCCATTTGCTTGTCTTATTTATTGAGGGAAAAGAGAAATTAAATGGGAAATTCAATTAAAAAAATAGAGACAGAACCTACAAACATGAAAGAGGGGTAGTTGGAGTTCACGTGAAGAGAGAGGGGAAAGGAAAATTTTGAAATGGGTACTTACAAATGGAAAGGGAAAGAACCGAGGGGGAAGCCATAGAAACTTCACCATATAGGAAAGAGGAGATTTTATATAGAAGACAATAGAGAGAATGAAGGCTGAGAACATAATGAATGGTTTGTTAGAGATCTGCCTTAAGAGTAAGAATGTTTTTTTGTTAAAAACATTTTTATTATAAATGATAAAAGTTATTATTTATAAATTACCTAAGTTTGACTGTATCAATGACTAAATGCTCTAGTGCTTATACATTGATAAAGTTTTATATATTTGAGATGTATATGAGATATAGAACTTATCATAGCTCAAAATTAGTTCACAATAGAAGCTAGAAACTGTTTTTGGATAAGGTTGTATTGTTATTTGTCTTCAATAGGAAAATGGTGAGCTTTAACCATTTGAAGTGGAGACTTTAGGATAAAGACATTAGTGTATTAATGAATGCATTGAACACAAACCATGTGAAGTTACAATATTTGATAGAAATATTGTAACTAAATGTAAATTACCACAACCGAGCACTAAAGACATTTCTACATTAATCCTAAGTGGATAGTGTATCTCTAATATACAGGCTATGGTCTTTGACTAGAAAAAAAACTAAGATTTAAAAGGGTAAGGTCAATACATTGGATGTTGAGATTGTAAGATTTGTATGCTAGTAAACACTATAATATAGCTATGGAATTCATGACTCTAAAAAGATTGTAAAATACCACCTTAATAGTTTTACAAGGTTTTATTTAAGAGAATCTTAGCTGAGTATTTAATGAAAGTTGTTCATTAATTCGAGACTTATTTTAATAAATCTCAACCCGTTTAAATGACGTAAAACTGGTATCAAAGACTTAAGATGTAATTGGAGGGGTAACATGATAAATTATACCTAACTCCAATTATTGGTATTCCATGAAGAGTAGTTATATAAACTTGATGTTCAATAGATAGAGCTTAAAAAAAATAATTTAATCAAATTAAATTATTAAGCTTATTATATAGAGTATTTAATTCAAGAGTGTGGTTTTAGACCTATAATGGAATGGACCAAAGTTAATAGGTGTGGTTATTACAATTATAAGATAACAAGATACTAGATCAAATTTATTGGGGTTTGTAATTAAATATGCCCATCAAGGTCCCTTGGGTAGCTGACATAAAATTGTCTAAATAAGAATTGGACTTAAGAAATTAATTATTTGATTTGATTTGATTTATTAGAAAATAAAACCCAGTTATTAAATTAAATATATTTTACTAGTAAATAGGTTCATTATTTAATTAATCAATGAGTATTTGGGCTAATTTAATTAATTAGATTAATGGACTTATAATTAATGTGATTAATTAAAAGCATGCATAAACTTGGGTTGAACCTAATTGAGTGTTAAAAGCTCAATTAATGACTTCACGATTAAGTTCTATGAACCCAGAAAATTAGTTAAACTAAGCCTAATAGGATTAGATTTACTAATCAAAATTGGACAAGGACATAAAATGATGATTTAGGTCAGTGTTGTGAAAGTTGAAGTGAACCAAGAACAAGTATTGTTCACTAGTATTGTTCACACAGTACTGTTCATGCAACATTATTTATCTATTACTATTCATCGATCATTGTTCATCTGACATAATCCAATGATTTTAAAACGTCTACACGTCTCGTTTAGGTAGTTTTCAAACATACCTAGGAATTAAAGTTGTGAGAAAGCACAACAAAAGTTTTGAAGCCTGTGATCGCTAGAACCAAGTTCAAAAGCCGCTTCCTGACACATCTGAAAAAGGATTGTCTTTCAAGTATAGGAGTGTCAAAGTAATAAACCCGGTGAGTCCGGGGTCGATCCACGAGGAAGGGGATTTTAGCGCTACAAACTATAAGTAGGCAAATATGATGTGGATGATTCAAAGGGATGGTAAGATAATATCAACAAATATGAGTAAAGAACAAGTTCTTAAATAATAAATGAAAATATCACAAGAGAAATTAAGACAATAATAATGAGAGTTAAGGTTAGGGGATCAGCCCTTGATATTTCGAATAAGGATAAACAACCCATTTTAGTTATATTAATTATATTTGCTTTGTTACTAATATTTATACCACTACTTGTAAATGGGTTCAAGCATCCAACGTGCCAATCACCATATGTCTACAACAAATCAAGGCTCCTAACTAGATTTATGTTGGTAAGGAAGAACCATGCGACATCTAGAAAGGATCTAAGCATTTAATGTGCCAAGGATTGTCTACAATGAATCAATACCTCCACTTTATGAGTGGTGTCAAGATTGATTAAGAAAGTAAATATAAATCATATAAAATAAACAACATAAGATTATGATAATTAAGCACATATCAAGGGTTAGAGAATCCTTACTCTCATATCAAGGGTTTCACCCTTTCACCTTAGCAAGAGAGAAATTAGAAGAACATCATAAGAGAAAAAAAACAAATTGCAAGAAAAAGAAAATTCATTTATAACATTAACACACAATAGAGAAAAACACAATAACAAGAGATACACAATACAAGATCCCAGCTAAGGCCAAGATATTCTAGCCAAGGCCAAGATGCCCTCATGGGTCATAAGGCACCTCTATTTATAGATACATTCAGAGGCAAACTTATCAAATTACAAGAGAATAATTGTCAAATATTGGATGCACCAACTTTGACAATTGGGGTAATTAGGTGAACCGACTTTGACCACCAATTTTGACATTGAATTATTGAGAATTTTAATCACATGTCTTCATAAAAGTCGTAGATATTCCTTTCAGATTTCTAGAACATCTTGATTCATACAATTTGGATACATATTGTGAGAGATATGGTCAAAATACTGAGGCATGGTCAAGATGGGCTGAATCTGCAGATGGGTTCACTTCAACCCCATTTTTGGTCCACTAAGAGCCCAAATTTGATGATGCTTGTGAAATACAATCTTGTAGATAATTTAATCCGATTTCTAAAACATTAAGATTTCCACCATTCTGATCTATAATAGAAAGTTATGCCTGTTTTACCGAACCTATAACAAAACTAAAATTAAGAGAAAGTTAATTCCAAAGATGCAAATGCTACAAATATGCTTAAGTTGAGGAATTTAATGATACTATTAATGCAATATGATGAACTAAACTCTTATTAAGCATACATATTAAAGTGATCATCACACCCCCCAACTAGCTTATTGCTAGTCCCTAGCAATTAAAGCGTTATTATTTAGAAGTGATTTATAGAATTTTACGTCCAAGGTGGTCATTATTACACTATCCTTGATTTTATCCAAATAAACAAACTCTCAACCTTTTTTGTTGTTAATGACTCATGTGCCCTTCAGTCAAGATATCAACAAACCTTCTTTTGTGCTAAGTTGACACATGACTATGGGGCTTATTAGAAAGAAGCCATATCGGTTCTAGTATTTGTTAAGGCTAACAACCTTAGGTAGAGGGTATTCATTCATTTTATATATAAATATATATATATATATATATATAATTTTTTTTCTTTTCTTTTGAAAGAATGCATCTTCAACCCATGTAGCGAGCCTTAGGCTAATGACTCCCAGACCAGTTGACCCTAGGGCATTAGGTGTTAGGACACCCCTACGAGCTTAACGACTCGGGTTGTCGATGCTTTATTTTTGCTTAGAAACTTGTGGATAGTGCAATATTCAATCCCATTAAGCATTCTCCTTAATCCATGTAGCGAGCTTTGGGCCAATAGCTCCCAAACCAGTTGGTCTTAGGGTATTAGGTGTTGAGGCACCCCGCGGGCTTAATTGCTCGAATTAAGGAGGCTACGAGACCAAACTTATCCATAATTGCTTTCGCTTTTTTTCTCTTTTTTTTTCACTTTTTTTCTTCTTCTTTTTCTTTTCTTTTTTTTTTAACTTTCCCCTTCCTTTGTGTTGTTATCCTAAACAAAACAAAAGAACTCAAATATTACAACATTTCATTTCGGCACCCACAATCATGCGTCAAGATATGTGTGTGTATGAAGAAGGGTTCATGAATACTTGCTTAGCGAGTACATAAATATATAGTTTATTAAATGAAAAGGTTGTGATAATTCATAGATTTGAATAATTCAAAGTGAAATGAATAAGACCTCCTTGTTATAAAATTCAAAAATCAAAAATAAATAATATCAAATTAGTTAAAATAAGTCTTCAAAAATGCAAAAATAAAATGACAAATTGGTTAGAGCGTGTTTCAAGAGTTCAAACTGGTCCTTTTTACTCAGCCATTCCTGACCCAAAATGTGTCTCAAGAGGATTTGAACTCTTTGCACTGCACTCTAAATCTAATTACTAACTCGCTCTTTTTTTTGCAAGAAAAAGAAAATTCAAGACACACTTATGTCTACTATCCTTCCCCCCTAACCAAATGAAACATTTTCCTCAATGTTTAAATGTAGAGAGATAAAGCATGGGAGACATTCCCTGAAGCTTCTGTTATTCAAGAGAGATGACCTGAAAGACTCAGAAAATAAAATGCTAAAAATAAAATAAAATAACAGACAAGAAAAATTACAAACGGAGATTCAGATCCAATTTGCACTTTTTGTTTTGCCCTCCTGACCAATTAATTTGAGTACTAGCTGGGTCAGGTTCATACTCAACTGCTTCTAATTTGTCAAGTAACTCACTAGCAGAAGTAACAGAAACAAGGATCTGTCTCGCCGAATGAGGGATTAAATTTTGTTCCATAGCTGCATCAACAAAACTTATTAAAGGATCAAAGAAATTTTTGACATTCAACAAACCTATGGGTTTTTTATGGAGATTCAGTTGGGCTCAATAGGCAATTTGAAAAATTTCTTCAAGAGTACCAAAGCCATCTGGTAAAGCAATAAAGGCGTATGAATTGATAAGTATATGTGCCATGCGTTCATGCATAGAGGAGACTTGTAACTCCTTCCCAACCGTTTTTCCAACGACGCTTTCTATAGCCAAAGCTTTAGAAATAACTCTTAAAACTTGACTACCTCCTACATGTGCAGCTGTTGACACACAATGCATTAAGCCGATGCTACCTCTCCCATAAACCACATGAATCTTTCTTTCAGTCAATAGCCTACCAAGATAGTTTGCTACCTCGATAAACTCTTCACTTTTACTCGATCGAGATCCACAAAATACACATATCCTTTGGATTCAACGTTTTGAAGTTCCCTCCATGTCTATGCAACTCTCTAACTATGTGTGAAGAAGAGAACAAGAGATGTGGTATTTATGGAGTGCAAAAAGGTATGCTAATGATGACATCTATATAGGTAGCTCGGTTGGTTGTTGAAAAAGTTGACAATAATGCATAAAAATTCAAAAAAGATGATGAAATAAGGCACCATAAGTCAAACAAAAGATAAAATTCAAAAATGACGGCTATGATGCATTAAAATTAAAAAATGATGTCATGCATGCATATGTACAGGTAGTTGTGACTGTGGCTCACATCTTCCTCTAGTTTTACGTCTAGAAACGGCTTAAACACCTTCTATGAGTTGGGGATATACTTCCTATCCAGTTTTCTTATAAACTGGTAAACAGGGTCGTTTTGAGTCAGATTCCCAAGACTATAGCGTTCCTGCTCATCTTAGAATTGTGTCCACGATTTAAAAATTTCACGCTGCACAGGTCCACAAGAATGCGTCTCAAGAGTCATTCGGATATCATCCAAAGACTCCTTACTCAGTCCATTCTTGATAAACTGTAGTTTATCCTCCCGATTATTAGACAAATATCTCAAGGAGCGGCAACGCTGGTTACAAGTCCATCTTGCACATTTGGGACAAACTTGGTAACCTTTTCACTCTTCGCTTTTTGGCATAAGAGCTTTCTCCCATACTTGGCATGTGAGAAATAAGACTATTTAAAAATTTGCAAGAAAATCGAACCTTGGCTTCAATTAACCATCTTACTTCAACAAGCATACCCTTACACATCAACATCCTTAGTCTTTTCGTGCGAGCTTTGTAAATTTTAAGCAAATCATTTTGAGGAAGAGAGGAAAAATGTTTGTGCAATTTTGAGAGAATGGTATCCATGTGAAGAAAATGAGAGAGAAGAAAAGAAAATGGATGCAAGGTAAGCAACAATTTTTAAGGAGCTGAAAACCGACTTTAAAAGTCACGGAGTACCGTATCCCCACTTGACCGGGAAAAATCAATCTTTAAAAGGGTTCGACTAAAGCAATGGACTCTTCATTTTGGTCAAAATTTTCAAAGAATGGTTTTAACGTTGTCCATTAACTCTAAACATATTACCATTCTTTGGGTTCTTAATTTCAATTGCTCTATGAGGGAAAACATTTTTAACAATGAAAGGCCCAGTCCAACGAGACCGAAGTTTACCATGAAACAAGTGCAATCTTGAATCACACAAAAGAACTTTTTGTGAAGGTTCAAAAGATTTTCCAGCAATGAATTTGTCATGAAAAACCTTCATTTTTTCTTTGTAGATTTTAGAATTTTCATAAGCCTCATTCCTGATTTCTTCAAGTTCACTCAGTTGGACTTTACGTAACTTGCAAGCATCATTCAAGTTTGTGTTAAATGTTTTAATGGCCCAATAAGCTTTATGCTCAATTTCTACAGGCAAGTGACAAGGTTTTCCATAAACTAATCTATAGGGAGACATTCCTAATGATGTTTTGAAAGCAGTTCGGTAAGCCCAAAGTGCATCATTGAGTCTTAAAGACCAATCTTTACGATTTGGGTTAACCGTTTTTTCTAAGATCTGTTTTATCTCCCTATTAGCTAATTCAACTTGTCCACTTGTTTGCGGGTGATAAGGTGTAGAAATTTTATGGGTTATTCCATATTTCTTCATTAAGGTTTCAAATGGTTTGTTACAAAAATGTGTACCCCCATCACTAATAATGGCCCGAGGAATTCCAAATCTAGTCAAGATATTCTCTTTCAAGAATTTGACAACTGTTTTGTGATCATTGTTTCGACATGGAATTGTCTCGACCCATTTTGAAACATAATCTACTACAACAAGGATGTACACAAAACCAAATGACGGTGGAAAGGATCCCATAAAATCAATACCCGAACAGTCAAAGATTTCAACAACAAGAATGGGATTCAAAGGCATTATGTTTCTTTTTGAAATGGATCCCAATTTTTGATAATTTTCACACGTTTTACAAAATTTATGTGCATCTTTAAATAAGGTGGGCCAATAAAATCCACATTGCAAGATTTTAGCAGCTGTTTTTCTAGATGAAAAATGTCCTTCGCATGCTTCAAAATGACAAAAGTTAATGATACTACTTACATCATTGTCGGGTATGCATCTTCTTATTATTTGGTTAGGACAATATTTGAATAGATATGGGTCATCCCAATAAAAATTTTTCACCTTGGTTAAAAATTTCCTTTTGTCTTGAGCATTCCAATGAGGTGGCATTTTTTTTGTTGCAAGAAAATTTACAATGTTAGCAAACCAAGGTACAGTAGCACCAGAAATAAAAATTCATCAGAAAAAGAATCATTGATAGGTGAAGTTTCAATTAATGTCTTTGTCGTTAGTCTTGAAATATGATCTGCAACGACATTTTCAGCTCCTTTCTTATCTTTTGTTGTGATGTTGAATTCTTGAAGCAATAAAATCCACCGTATCAATCTAGGTTTTGCATCCTGTTTAGACATTAAATATCTCATAGCTGCATGGTCAGTGTAATCAATTGTTGGAGAACCAATTAAATAAGATCGAAATTTGTCCAATGCAAATACTACTGCAATTAGTTTTTTTCAGTTGTTGTGTAATTCATTTGTGCATCATTTAAAATTCCACTTGCATAGTATATCACATAAGGCTTATCTTCTTTTCTTTGTCCTGAGATAGCACCAACCGCATAGTCACTTGCATCACACATCAATTCAAAAGGCAAGGACTAATCAGGAGATTGCATAATTTGAGCAGTTGTTAAAAGTCCAATTAATTTATCAAAGGCATTTTGACATTCTTGAGTCCATTCAAAAGAAATGTCTTTTATTAAGAGGTTACAAAGAGGTTTAGATATAGCACTGAAATTTCTTATGAACCTCCTATAAAATCTAGCATGTCCTAAGAATGCACGAATCTCTTTGACTGTTTTTGGTGGAGGCAAATGGGAAATTAATTCCACTTTTGCTTTGTCTACTTTAATTCCCTTAGAAGATACCACATGACCTAAGATAATTCCTGAAGTGACCATATAATGACATTTTTTCCAATTTAAAATAAGACCTTTTTCCACACATTTTTTAGGACTTTTTCTAAATTTTCATGATAATTATTAAAAGAGTTTCCAACGACAGTTAAATCATCCATGAAAACTTCTAAACAATGCTCAACCATGTCACTGAAAATGCTTAACATGCATCTTTGAAAATTGGCTGGGGCATTACAAAGTCTAAGAGGCATTCTCCTAAATGCAAAAGTGCCAAAGGGGCACGTGAATGTGGTCTTTTCTTGGTCTTCAAGTGCAATAAAAATTTGATAATAGCCTGAGTATCCATCAAGAAAGTAGTAGTAGAGGTGTCCTGCTACTCTTTCAAGAATTCGGTCAAGAAATGGTAAGGGAAAAAGGTTTTTTCTGATGACAGCATTTAATTTTCTATAATCAATGCACATCCTCCAACTAGATGAGACTCGAGTTGGCAATAATTCATCCTTTTCATTTTTGACAACTGTAATGCCAGATTTTTTAGGTACTACTTGTGTGGGGCTTACCCACTTACTATCAAAAATAGGGTAGATAATTCCCACATCAAGTAGTTTGAGAACCTCAGCCCTAATGACCTCTTTCATGTGTGGATTTAATCTCCTTTGAGGTTGTTGGAATGTTTTGACATTTTCCCCTAAATGTATTCTATGTGTGCAAATTAAAGGGTTAATACCTTTTATCTCTTTTAAAGTCCACCCAATTGCATTTTTATGCCTTTTAAGCACTTTTATCAACTTACCTTGTCGCTCGCATGTGAGGGATGAAGAACTTACCACCGGTTATGTCTAATTCTCCCCAAGATATGCATATTTCAGTCCTTCAGGTAAGGACTTTAGTTCTAACTTGGGAGCTTCTTATTCCTTGCTTGCATTCATTTGCCCAAATTCTTCGAATCTTGGTTTTGAGCCTTTTTCTATCACCTGTGCACAATCCAATAAAGAACATATATCAGAAAGATCAGACTCTAGTTCCATACTTGATTCTAATGAACTCACCAAACAAGTTTCCAAACGGTCAGAAGAACTGCCTTTTTAGATGTGATCTTCCACAATAGATTCAATCACATTGGCCTCATCAGTTTCATCTTCTTCTTCATTTGGTTGTTTGCGCATATTAAAAATATTAAGTTCCAATGTCATGTTCCCAAATGATAGCTTTATGACTCCATTCCTGCAATTAATCAAAGCATTAGAGGTAGCGAGAAATGGACGCTCTAAAATAACAGGAATTGAATTGCTCATTTCCACTGGTTGTGTGTCCAAGACGATAAAATCCACTGGGTAAATGAATTTATCGAATTGAACTAATACATCTTCTACTACTCCTCTTGGTACTTTAATTGATCTATCAACAAGCAAAAGAGTCACAGAAGTCGGCTTTAACTCACCTAGATTGAGTTTCTGAAAAATCGAATATGGAAGCAAATTCACATTAGCACCAAGATCAAGTAAAGCTTGTTCAATTTTATGGTCTCCAATAACACATGAAATTGTAGGACAACTTGGATCCTTATATTTCACTGTATTATTGTTTTGAAGAATAGCACTTACTTGCTCGACTAGAAAGGCCTTCTTTTTCACATTTAGTTTTCTTTTTACAGTGCACAAGTCTTTCAAAAATTTTGCATAAGAAGGTACCTGTTTGATCACATCAAGCAAGGGAATGTTGGCCTTTACCTGTTTGAAAATTTCAAAGATTTCAGAATTGTGAGTTGGCTTCTTTTGTGTAGATCGATTCTTCTTCTTTCTCACAAGAGTCAGGAATATATTTTTCAACAATCTTACCATTGCGAAGGGTCATGACTGACTTGGCTTGGTCAAAATAATGGTTACTTGAACTCCATGCATTTGAGTTAGATTGATCTTTGGGGTTTTGCAATGTTTGAGAAGGAAATTTTCCCTTCTGTTGAATGCTAAATGTAGATGCAAATTTTGAAAGAGTTTCCGACAAATTTGCTAATGTTTGAGCAGTTTGACTATTGAAAGTCTTTTGCTTGGTAATGAATGAATGCAATATCTCTTCAAAGTCATTCCTAGGAGGAGAAGCATATGCATGATCATGAGAATTTTGAAAATTTTGTCGTGCTTGAAAAGGGACTTGTGAAGATTGTGCATGATTGTCATTTTTTCAACTAAAATTTGGATGATTTCTCCAACCAGGATTGTAGGTTTGTGAGTATGGATTGTGAATTGGCCTTTTGAATGTGTTCAAGGCATTGGCTTGCTCATGGAGACATTCCCTAAAGGCAGGCAAAGTTGGGCAATCATCAGTAGAATGGTCATTGTCATTACAAATGTTACAGACATTTTCTTGAATAGAATTTCAATTGACCACTCTTTTTCATTTCTAAAGCCTCGACTTTTCTAGCTAGGGATGCATATTTGGCTTGAAGGTCATGGTCTTCCCTAAGGTTGTAAATGCCTCTATTGGATGTCAAGGTTGGGGCCTTGCTTGGTACCTCATAGGTGCCAGCAGTGTCCCAATTTTGTGCCTTTTCTGTCAAGGAATCTAGGTAGTCAATTGCTTCCTCAGGGTCTTTTTCTCCAAACTTTCTATTACATATTAATTCTACTAGTTGCCTATCTTGAGGTGTTAACCCTTCATAAAAGTGTGCAACTATTTTCCAAGTTTCAAAACCATGGTGAGGATAGGTATTAAGTAGTTCCTTATACCTATCCCAATATTGGTAAAGGGTTTCCCCTTGTTTTTGAGAGAAATTAAAAATTTGTCTTTTAAGAGAATTTGCTCTATGGGTAGGAAAAAACTTTTTAAAAAATTGTTGTTTCATCTCATCCCATGAACTGATGGAATTCGACCTCAAATTTTGTAGCCATGTTCTAGCTTTATCTTTTAAAGAAAAATGAAAAAGTTTTAATCTAATGGTATTTATGCTACAATTTGGGTCAGTGTAGAAGTTACATACCTCTTCAAAGATTTCTAAGTACGAATATGGGTTCTCCATATCAAGGCCATGAAAGGTGGGTAGAAGTCTAACAAAACTTGGTTTGAAATTGAAATGGATTGAATCTGGAGGAGAAACTACACAAGATGGTGCATTAGTCCTTACCGGATTCATGAAATCTCTGAGGGTTCTTGGTTGGTTTTGATCATTTTATTGGGAACGGTTGTCCCCTTCATCCGTGAACCTTTCCACTTGATTATCGGCCATGTTTTCTAAGGAAGATGATGTTTTTCTAACAAGTCTACCAGTAGATGTTCGTGACCAAATTTTTATGCAAGAAAGAGAGAAGAAAAGAGAAAAAAAGATGAACACACAACAAAGTAAAAAATTAAGATCTAAAATGAGAAAAGAGAATACTTACAATTTTGCACGCCAATTTTTACCTTCCCCGAAAACGGCGTCAAAAACTTGACACATCCAAAAAAAGATTGTCTCCCAAGTATAGGAATGTCGAAGTAATAAACCCGGTGAGTCCGGGGTCGATCCACGAGGAAGGGGATTTTAGCACTACAAACTATAAGTAGGCAAATATAATGTGGATGATTCAAATGGATGGCAAGATAATATCAACAAATATGAGTAAAGAACAAGTTCTTAAATAATAAATGAGAATATTACAAGAGAAAATAACACAATGATAATGAGAACTAAGGTTAGAGGATCCGCCTTTGATATTTCGAATAAGGATTAACAACCCATTTTAGTTATATTCATTATATTTGCTTTGTTACCAATATTTATACCACTACTTGTAAATAGGTTCAAGCATCTAATGTGTCAATCACCATTTGTCTACAACAAATCAAGGTTCCTAATTAGATTCATGTCGGTAAGGAAGAACCATACGACATCTAGAAAGGATCCAAGCATTTGATGTGCCAAGGATTGTCTACAATGGATCAAGACCTCCACTTTACGAGTGATGTCAATAGTGATTAAGAAAGTAAATATAAATCATATAAAATAAACAACATAAGATTATGATAATTAAGCACATCTCAAGGGTTAGAGAATCCTTACTCTCATATCAAGGATTTCATCCTTTTACCTTAGCAAGAGAGAAATTAGAAGAACATTATAAGAGAAAGAAAACAAATTGTAAGAAAAAAGAAATTCATTAATAACATTAACACACAAGAGAGAAAAACATAATAACAAGAGATACACAATACAAGATCCCAGCTAAGGCCAAGATATTCTAGCCAAGGCCAAGATGCCCTCATGGGTCACAAGGCACCTCTATTTATAAATACATTTAGGGGCAAACTTATCAAATTACAAGGGAATAATTATTAAATATTGGATGCACCAACTTTGACAATTGAGATAATTAGATGAACCGACTTTGACCACCGATTTTGACATTAAATTATTGAGAATTTTAATCACATATCTCCATAAAAGTCGTAGATATTTCTCCCAGCTTTCTAGAACAACTTGATTCATACGATTTGGATACATATTCTGAGAGATATGGTCAAAATACTGAGGCATGGTCAAGCTGGGCCGAATCTGCAGATGGGTTCACTTCAAGCCCATTTTTAGTCCACTAAGAGCCCGAATTTGATGATGCTTGTGAAATACAATCTTATAGATAATTTATCTTATTTTCAAAACATTAAGATTTGCACCATTCTGATCTATAAATAGAAAGTTATGTCTATTTTACCGAATCTGTAACAAAACCAAAATTAAAAGAAAGTTAATTCCAAAGATGCAAATGCTACAAATATGCTTAAGTTGAGGAATTTAATGACACTATTAATGCAATATGATGAATTAAAATCTTATTAAACATACATATTTAAATGTTCATCACTTCCACTATGTCGATTTGATTGAATTCACATCCAGGATCCTACAATTGGTATCAGAGCCAGGCTTCCTCCGCTCGAGAGTCATTTAGGTAATTGTTTTAAATCTGATTTTTGTGCTTTTAATAACATTTTATATGATGTGGTATTTGTTTTTCGCAATTTATTTGCATAAAATCATGAGATGCTTTTTTTATATGATGTTTTGTATGGAAGTGTATTGGTAAATATTTGGCCTTTAGAGTTTTGTTTGTATTTTATTTTTTCTTGATATGTAATTATTGAGGGGTGACTATTATGCCATTGAATTACTCTCTGTGTTTGTTTAATTTCATGTTGTTCAATCTTTGTAGTATTCAGTTTTTGCACAAAGTTGTTTGTATTCAATTTTCGTAAGTTGTACAATAAATTAATGTAAGAACATGATGAATGAGATGAAGATATGATGGCAACTGTGGCTGAATTTGAATAACATGGAAAAGGTGGCCAGGGTTTTTAGGTTGCCCTGAGCTGGCCAGGGTTTCGGGCATAAGAGTTGTGCACCAAAATCGTAAGCTTGGGGGTTTTGCGATTTGGGCTTGGTGAGCTACTCTTCCTTATGTGGTTGGCCCTAAGTATGGCGAAAAGTCTTGCAAATGGTTGCCCTAGGGTTTAAGGCCAAAGCCCTGAGGCCGTGCGTCGAAAAACTCACAAACTATGAAGCTAGAACCTAAAAATCCTATGGTCCATTAAAGGTATTACGAATTTGGGCTATGGGGATTATTTTTATGTGACGACCAACCCTCGAATATGTCTAGGATATGTTTGTTTGATGGGTCAAGAGGTTTTCTGAAAACCCTAAGGCCAATTAAATAAACCCTAGCCCAAACGTGAATAGCTCGGGTCCAAAATGCATGGATTTTAGCTATTTTAACCTAATCGGCTGTTGGGTATGGGTTTATGGGCCTAGCTTGATGGTTTATCACTAAAGCTTGGTTCATTGGACTAGTTTATGACACCTAATAGCTACAAGGTAGCAAACAAACCCATAGTGTTGGGCCCACAGGGTTTATATAGGTTCAAATCTAGAGAGGTTCCAAGTTAGTTCACTTACTAGGCATGTTGCATTTTAAAACTAGAGCCCAAATGAGTACAATTAATTTATTGAGTTGTCTCCCATCTTATTTCATTTCTTTTGGTGAGTTTATAACCCAAAACGGTGACAAAATCGGAGTTGTATAGCCCATAATATTAAAGATGCATTCTATAAGGATGAAATTGTAAATCTGAAAATATTGCTTATCAGTATGGGTATCTGTTAAAATTTTCAAAGTTTCTAGACAGCTTTGAAAAGTTTACTGTTAACATCACATTTTTATATTTATGAAATTTGAAAATTTTATTGGAATTAACGGACATATTCAAGCACAAGGGAGATGCTAAGAAGATACAAAAAATCGATCCAAATATTATTATAATATTTTTAGGAAAAAGGTCAAGTATTTACTATATATATGCTTTGAGAAGTATGATTATTTTATTTAAATGTTAGATAAAATAGTAATATGTTACATGTCATATAGAGGAATAAGAATGCCACATCAATGCATTATAACATGTCCATACATTCATGTCATTAATTTATAAATGATTAAACAAAGTGTTTAATTAATGGATATATAAATTAAATTACTTAAATTAATTAGATTAATTAAAGTTATTAAACAAGATGATTTATATATTTATCAAAGAGTTTGATAATAGAACATAAATCATAGACTTAATCTGATTAATTAAGAGTTAAAATGTGAATATAAAAGTTATATGGATTATATTTTAAATTAAAATCCCAAATTTTTTAAGCAGTTTAGTGAGAGAACTTTTTATTAATTTAAACCTGATGTCTCCATTATTAATCCTTTTAGATGGGTCATTAATAAACCTCATCTTTAGGGATAATAAAATGATCTATTGGCTTTAGGGTCGTTATGTGACTTATGTAGATAGGACAAGTTTTACCCCATCCCATTAAGGTTAAGGGTGGGTTTGGATCCTAAAATGTATTGTCCCGCTTGAGGCAAGTCTAGGCTTGGGCATTTGCCCCATTGGGTCCGGGGCCCCGGTCGGACCCGGTCCAATGGGGCGGGTCTGGACCCGCCCCGAAGCCTCATAGGGGCGGGTCTGGGGCAAAAATTTTTTGCCCCGGCCGGGGCGGGTCCGGGTCCGGGTCCAACGCTTGGACCCGTAGACCCGCCCCGCCCCGCAAGGTTCAAGGGTGTGTTTCTAAAATTTTAAAATTTTAGGACTGTGATGTAATTTTTTAGGTTATATTTGTTAAACTTTTTTTATATATAAATTCTTAATAATTTTACAACCAATGCAAATACTTTAATAAAAATTACATTTTAATTAATAATTAACATCTTTTAATATATTAACATCAATTTAGTCATGTTATAATGACAAAATAAAATATTTGTATTTTATAATAATTGAATTTGTATAATATATACAATCTTAATATAGATTATTAAGTCCTAATTAAATTATTGTAATATTAACAAGATTATTTTTAAAATATATATCTTTAATATAATCAATATATTATTTTCTAAATATGTAAATAGAAATATGATAAAAATAATCTTAAAACCTTAAACATATGATTTTTTATAATTTAAATTAATTAAGTAAATTAGGAATGTTTTATAAATACATAATGTTAATTAATTGATATATGCCAATCATATTATTACTATTATTAGATTGAAACTAAATCAACATGCTATTAAAAAATTATTTAGTTGTATTATCAACTATTTAAAAAATTATCAATTAACTAGTTTACAAGTAATAATACACTTTGAACATTATTTTTAATAAAGTATGTAACATTATTACTAATATAATCAAATGGCAATTAATGGTAATTAAATATTTGTATTTTATAGTAATTAAATTTGTATAATATATACAATCTTGATATAGATTACTAAGTATTAATTAAATTATTGCAATATTAACAAGATTATTTTAAAAATGTATATCTTTAATATAATCAATATATTACTTTCTAAATATGTAAATAGAAATATGATAAAAATAATCTTATAACCTTAAATATATTATTTATCGTAAATTGGTAATTTAAATTAATTAATTAAATTATCAATGTTTCATAAATATATATAATGTTAATTAATTAGTATATACCAATCATATTATTACTATTATTATATTAAAATTAAATCAACATACTATTGAAAAATTATTTAATTGTATTATCAACTATTTGAAAAAATATTAATTAACTAGTTTACAAGAATAATACACTTTTAACATTATTTTTAATAAAGTATGTAACATTATTGCTAATAAAATCAAATAGTAATTAAATATTTTTATATAGTAATTAAATTTGTATAACATCTACAATCTTGATATAGATTACTAAGTACTAATTAAATTATTGTAATACTACCAGGATTATTTTAGAAGTGTATATCTTTAATATAATCAATATATTACTTTCTAAATATGTAAATAGAAATATGATAAAAATAATCTTATAACTTTAAATATATGATTTATATTAATTTTAATTGATTAATTAAATTATTAATGTTTCATGAATATTTATAATATTAATTAATTAGCATACACCAATCATATTATTACTATTATTAGATTGAAATTAAATCAACATGCCATTAAAAAATTATTTAATTATATTATCAATTATTTTAAAATTTATCAATTAACTAATTTACAAGCAACAATACACTTTTAACATATTTTTAATAGAGTATATAACATTATTATTACTAAAATCAAGTATTAATATACAACCATTTTAATTTTAGTTTAAAGATTTATTATTTTTATGTTGTTAAAAAATGATCATAGTTATAAATGATATGATGAGAAATTGATAAGGGAGTTATTTGTAAAAATGTAAATGTTATAGGGGATGAAATCGTAAAAATATAAAGATTATAGGGGTGTTATGTAATATTTTAAATATGGGCGGGGCGGGGCGGGGCGGGTATGGATCCGCTGAAAATTTTTTTGCCCCGCCCCGCCCCGCCCCGCAAAGGGGCAATGGGGCGGGGCGGGGCAAAAAAAATTTCAGCGGGGCGGGGCTGGATACTTGCTGCCCCGTACCCGCCCCGCCCCGGTTCCAAGCCTAGGCAAGTCTAGGCAGGCCCAACCTTTTAACTCGTTTGCCCCGCCCTACCCAAAATAAGGATATATATGCAGATTATAAAAAAGTAAATATATGTGAACTTTTAGGGATGATTGTGAAGTTTTAATAGATGGGGATAAAATAATCGACGAAGAAAAATATCTCCGCTTTCAACCCAAACGAGCTGAACCTAAATCCCTGGCAATTCTTCTCCTCCCTAGTCCCTCCTGGGCTGGTCCACTCCACTCCACCGTGAAACCGCCGCCACTCGCAAAGCCCTCCTCTGATGTCACCGGCTCTTCCTCCACCGTCCTCCTTGATCGTTGTCACTTAATCCATCAATCTTGGTTTGTCTTTTCGTCTCTTTTGCTTCTTTATGTTTTATACTTGCATGTGCTGGTAGCTTTCAGGAATAATTAATAAAATTGAGGAGTACAGGTGCGAGAAATGATGTTCCTGTACTGGTTATGCTCTCAATTGTGTATCCTTTTTGCTGCTTTTGAGGCTTAATGTTGAACCTTCAACTTAGCAAGCTTTTGCTCATCGTTGGTTTCTGTGAACAATTAAAGATTTTTCATTACATTTCGTGGGATTGACTTTCCTTCAAAGAGTATTGTTTTTGGAAGTTGATTGTGTTCTTTGGACCTCTTTTCTAATTTTTTTTTTTAAATAGCTATAGCATTTCTTTCAAGAATGACTCTATATTCTTGCTTTTGTATGAATCGTCTGTCCGATTCGTTAATTAATTATTTTAATGATTCAGATTCTATTATTATTATTTCTTAATTTTTGGGTTAGTTGCTTCGTAAAATTAATTGTTTAAGAGCTCTTCTTCTTTTTTTTTTTTTTTTTGGCCTAATTTTCCAGCGAGGTCATCGTGGTGAGCTGCTGTCATATTCATTGTAAGAAAATGTTTTGGATTCTAAATTGATTAATAGCGGTATGTTTCTTTTCAAATTAGGATTTATTTCAATTTGCCAAATTAAGCTTGTAAACCCTCCTCGCTCCAACCAGTGCGTCTATCGGATTTTTGAGCTAAGTTTTTGACGTTGCTTTGTGAATAGACTTTTTTTAAAGTTTTTTTAAATGTTACTTTAATTGTTTCGAGAATCTACCCGTTAATAGGATTTTGGATTTTTTAATTGTTTCTAGGATCTACAAGTTAGGCTTCCAACTTAATAATTATAAATTGATTCCACTAGCTCTAATTAAATTAAACAAATAGAGAGGAGTGGTCATAATTATTTTTTTAGGATTATTATCATTAACCTTTCCTGCTTTTAGGTTTTATTTCATCTCAATATAGATTATTTATATTTTTTTATAAATTTAGTCCCTATGTTTTACAAAAGTTATCACATATATCTCTTCTGTTAAGTTAACCGATAGATGACATCATCTTTCTGTCTAAATGTAATTACTTAAATACCTTTTAAAAAATTCTTAAATTAAATGGGTTATTGTTATAGACCTATCTTACCTTTTGGTTTTATTTCATCAATATGGATCATTTGCATTTTTTCATAAATTTAGTTCTTATGTTTTACATAAATCATCACATACATCCCGTGCAATTACTTAAATACCCTGAAAAAAATTCTTAAATTAAATAATTTCAATTAAAATTTAAAAAAAAATTTTAAAAGTAAGCCAACAAGTCAGCAACCCAAAAACGTCGATATGTGTGATGATAACATAAAATATAACATGAATGAATAAAACTATTTATGTTCATGTTTTCGTCATCATTCTTAAATTAAATTGATAGTAAATAAAACGAATGAAACTGTCAAGACCACCCCTGAAAAAAATCCAATCACTACTACCACAAACCTAAAATCTAAACTCACATCCCAATTTCAACATTTTGCAAGTTAACAAGCCAGTAACCCAGAAACGAACAACACCACCTCAAGAACTCAGTCATCACCACCAACAACAATCCATTAATTAAAATAAATAAAATCATAAAGAAATTAAAACCCATTTCATAAAAAATAATTTATAAATTTGAGAGAGAAAGGTGGTGTGATTGTTGGGTTAGAGAGAGACAGGTGGAGGGGGAGGAGGATGATGAAGAAATTGATTTTTTGTTTGAATCGCCATGCTACCAATTTTTGAGTTTATTTTATGTACTTAGCAGAAGAATAAGAGGTGTAATATCATTATGTTGTTAGTTCAATGTCAAAAAATTAGCTTAGCCAGGTGGTTAAGGCCAGGTTGGAGTATAAGAAGTCCTGGGTTTGAATTCTTATGTCACCAGCTTCATACTACATTAATTTTAATAGAAGGGATGTCTGTGATGACTTTTGTAAAATATAAGGACTAAATTTATGAAAAAATGCAAAACGGTCTATACTGATGAAATACTACCAAAAGGTAGGGGAGGTCTATGACAATAACCCAATTTTAAATATTTAAATGATGATCTTAACCTTTGAGATTTAATTTATTTACTAACATTTAAATGAAAGTTAACAGAAGGGAGGCCTGTGATGACTTTCAAAAAACTTAAGGAGTAAATTTATGAAAAATGCAAACGGTCCATGTTGATGAAATAAGCCTAAAGGTAGGGGAGGTCTATGACAATAACCTATTTTTTTATGTAAAAAAAAAGCAAGAAAAGTGGATAGGACCATAGAGTAATAAAGTTGCACATACTATCAATTACTTCTTTTCTTAACAATTAAGTCTTCGTTGCGCTTTTCCCTTTAGAAATCTTCGCCATGTGTACAAATGACTAAATTGGGATCAAAGTTTCATGCCTAATTCATGCCAAATCTTCACCATGTGGACAATCGTGTATAAATTACAAATGACTAATTCATTAATATAGTTTAATATATATATATATATATATATATATCTGTGTGTGTAGTCTTCTTCTTGCTAATTAATTAAGCTATATTTTATTTAATTTTGAAACTTGTTGGTTTTCTTCCTTAATTTTATTTTAATATTGCATATATTTTTTATTTTTTAGGTAAACAACACCTTCACAATCACAATAAGAAGTGAGAATGTCAAATACCCTAAATTCAAGCGATTATTTAAATCCTGATAAAGATTCTGAAGATGTTGATGTATCTACTAGTCGGTGATATCTTTGTGAGGGTGATCGTTGGAGTGTTAGGTGTATGAAGTTGATCTTGTGTGTTATCAACTTGTTGGTTTAATTTTATTAGAGTGTTTGCATTATTTATTGTTTTTTTGTTACTAATCTTAGATTTTTATTGTATTATTGTTTTATTAGAAGGCAAACAACAAATGGTAACTTGGTATTAGTTATTGAATTATTGTTCACTTGGTAATCCTAGATTTTATATGAAATGATGCTTTTTGGTGGTTATTGGGTTGTTGTGCATTTGTGTGATTTTGGTTTGAATAAAATATTGTTTTATGATTGTTAAAAGTGGTTATATTTGTATATGATGTATTTATATGATAGGATGAGAATGCAAAAAAAAAAAAAAATGTAAATGTCATAAGGGCAGGGCAGGTTTGAAGACGCACAATTTTTTTTTTGTCCCGCCTCGCCCCACCCTACCCCTCTTAGGGGCAACGAGGTGGGCAGGACATGACAAAAAATAATTGAGTGAGGTAGGGCAGGGCGGGGTTGGGTTGGATACCTGCTACCCTAGTCCTACCTCGCCTCATTGCTAATTGTGCTCATCTTGGCTCATCTTCGGGTCATGCTCCTTAGAAGAGGGCTTAGGATAGTTGTCTTTCAAGATATGATCTCATACATAGATAAAGTTATTCTAAAAAGTCCTTAGTATTTTCTGTCATAGAGATCTCATTTTAAGGCAATTTTGGAATTTGATTGAAACAATAGTCAAACACTAAACTTAATACTTAAAAAAGATATTCACTATAGGAATAATGTCATTAATGAAGAACCAAAATATGATGATTATTATTATTGAAATATGAGATATTTTGAAAATAACAATGATTAGAAAGAGTTCTAATTTAATCAAATAGAGTTTTTACATTTTCCTATAAGAAAGTGGTAATTATTTGATTAAAACACCATAGAATATCTTGCAGATTATTTTGGATAATTGCATCTATTCTCTTGCATCCCACGCATTATGTAGATATATTCAAAAGTATGTATAGTTATTGATAATGGTGTATGTTTATTTTTTCATAAATAAATTCAAATTATTTTTATGCCAAATGATTATATGCTCAAAGGAAAAGTTGCTACTGAATGAAAATGTTAACCGGATGTATAAACCACATGATGGTGAAAGCTATATTGATCATGTGATGGTTAAAGCTATGTAAAGTGGAAAGATAATTTTGACACTCTGCAACACGCTTAATGTCACAAGTAGGTCATAGAAGCAAGTATGCATTTACCTTCTTATGAGTATTTGACTATAAAAAATGAAAAATACTTTACAAAGTGAGGGAAAACAAATGCAATAGTCAAGTTATGTATTTATTTTTTTGGATCAAGTGTTGGATATTGAAGTTATGGCTAATGTAAAAAATATCATTTTTCGCTTGCAAGAGTTGTTAAGTGAGACAAAATTGATATGACACTGAATTCTTTATATGTTCTTTATTTAGAATAAAGATAGATTTTTATAAAGAATTAGAGTTTCTCTCGAAAGTTAAAGTGAAGGACGCTATAATGATACTAAAACCAAAATCTAATGTCTTTATAGTTTAAAACCTTAAGGATATGGTCCACAAGATAGATATGGAAAGGTTTTAAAATCCTTAACATGGGAGAAAAAGAATGAAGTCTAACCAATTGAAAAAAGTTTTCCTTATGGTGATAAATGTTATTTTGAAAAGAGATTGCATTATTTAAGTAATATTTTTTGTAGAATAATTCTTTGTAGAATATTCCATTAATTATTGAATTATGGATATTAACCATGTATTTAATTCTTTGTAACGGCTAAATAAGACTCGACTTCTAAATGAAAGCAAGCTTGGCTTAAAGCTTATATAAGAAGTGTTAGTGTCTACTCATGCAATTAGAGAATTTCACTTTTTGATATTTTCTGTTTTGAATAATTGTTATATTTTCAGATATAGTGTATGAACTTTTGAATTTCGAGCACTTATAGAATTCTAGTATTCAGCTTCTTTTAACAAGTTTATTGTTATTAGAAAAGAATAAAGAATTTTATTTTTCTAGAATTGTACATAACAATTTGCATATGATGAAAAACAAAAAATAGAAGCAATAAATGACACTAAGCTGAATAAAAAGAGTATAAATTGTTTGACACTAATCAAACTTGTTTTTGTTATGTCTAACTGGGCTATATTAATATAAAAAACATTTAAAGGATGGTTAAGGATGGACGTTAAACTTGTTAGAGGTCGAACCTATACCAACCTTTGAATCAAGCCTAATAAGAAAGATTTTCCTACAAGCAATTTTAAGGCTAAAAGAAATAGAGCTAAATAAAGCTAAATATTGTGATGATTTGGTACATAAAGATGTTTATGTAGCAACTAAAGTAAATACATAAGGCATATATGAGTATTTCAAAAGATGATTACTCATGATATCGGTATATTGCATCATAAATCTAAAACTTTTGAAGAGTTCGAAAGGTAAAGGATTAAAGTTGAAAGCATTTGAGTAAATATGTCAAATAACTATAATCAAATCATAGTAGTGAATATGTCTCATGATAATGGAATACTATTTCAACTTACTAGAGGAGTAGAGGGAAGGAATATAACTCTTTTGGATATGGTTTGATCCATGTAAGTTATTCAAGATTATCCACTTGTTTTTAGGAAACCTTAAAAGGTACAAGAGGATATTACTTCTATAGTTAATCTAGTGTAAAAGAATTTACAGTATGATTATAAATCACTTAAAAGTCAACTATAGGAAAAATTATAAGCAAAAAAACAATGTAGTATTAGAAGAAGTGTCCAAAGAAACTAACACTGATCTCATCAGTGATGATAGTTTGAAAGGTTCGACATCTATTTCTAATATAAAATAAATATAAGATCTAGTTATACGACCTCCTATAGTACCTCAACTTAGTGAAAAGATTGACAGACAACCTCCTATGGTGCCTTAACATAGTGGGAGGATTGTAAGACAATATTATAAATTCATAGGACTATCGCAAGATAATAGTGAAGATTGAAAAAATTAATGTAATTATATAGGAAAAAGATAAAAATGAATATTAAGATGTGATGTTTCTCATCTACCAACTAAAATTAGTGGGTAATACTAATATGGTAATTAATGATTGAATAGTATCTCCAATTACAACACTACTCTAGCAATTTAGAAATTTGAAGTGGAGTAATTAACGTCCAAGTTAAGCTACAGAGAGAAATTAATGTGTTTGGGCAGTTTTAATAAATTTGATTACTGTCTTTTGTATTTTGATAATAAAATTCGGAATGAATTCTTAGGGCTTTTCTAACTTCTAAGAAGAAATTTCTTAATAATGTCATTATCTATTAATTAAGCACTAAATCTTAGTTAACTTTAGCCTTCCATTCAATTTGAGATTCGTCATGATGATGGTATGTGGAAGGAGGAACGGTCTTTCATTTCACTGGATAGATAATAGAGGGTCATTAAATAGGCTAAAATATGCTAATGATCCACAACTTTATCCCTTTGAAAGAACCAAAAATTGTACCTCTGATTAAGATAAATATCAAGTTCAATATTTACTCTAACACATGTACACAACTCACACAAAACCTTCCACAACTCCTTTGAGTGCTTCACCAATGAACCAAGGGAGGAGTAAGTATCTGTAAAAGCACTCTAGTGCCAAAGTCAGGTCCCAATTTATAATGATAAGCAAGATTAGTAAACTGAAACTGTAAAGTAAATTGGCATAGAAAGATTTTTATGTTGTTTGGTTATAAAACCTACATCTATGGACAGCTATAGAGCTGCAATTCACTAAGTTCTTGTTTGTACAATCTTTAAGACCTTTTGCAGTGCTGACTCACTCTCACACTAACCTAATCTTTGTAAAACAAAATCCCACCAATATCTTAAACTATAGTGACACTGTTCACTCTCTATCGTAGATAACTTAACAACACATTATTAAGTTATATATAACAAATGATGTTTGACGCTGAATAATATAAACACTTAACCCGCAAGTTCTCTTAAGTGTCTACTAACTTATACAAACCTAATCAACAACACATGTACTATTTCTACCTCTCATACATGAATTAACGACTCAAAGAATCAAATCAATAAAGAGATTCCTATTTGTGTTGAAGCTCTCCTCTTTAATTTTTGGAATGCCGAGACATGGACTCTCACAAATCAATCAATTAATCAACTAACTTGCCGACTAATCAATTAACTAGTTATGAAAATATAACATGGTGTATATAGTGAGAGGCCTGGCGGAAATCTCCTAGAAATCCTGTAAAAATCTAAATCAAAGTCACATTAGGATTAGGAGAAATAAAATAGGAAGGAATATAATTAAACTCCTAAAGGAATTAAGACAAATAAATATTCTCCTATTCTAATAAGGATACAAGATACTATATCCTAATTTAAAAAGATATTTATTATAAATCAAATACTTCCTATATTATAATTCTAGAAACAATAAAATAATAATCAAAATAATATTCTTGTTTTATCATAAGTTAGACAAAATTCATCATGTGCATGGTACATGCATATGTAGTGGACGTTAACATCAACAATCTCCCCTTTTTTGACAACTTGTGATGAAAATCCTAAACTGTTTCTGATCAGAGAAAAATCACACATGATAAGTCAATCATAACAATAAGCTATCATGTTATGACAAATAGAAAAAATATCATGTGTAAAGAAATAACATGTGTGTTGTTATAGATATTATAACAGAACACTGTGGAAGCATGTATATCCTACAAAAAAAAATGAAGTTATTAAACTGATCAAGCAACACTTTAATCAATTTATGATCAGAGCAATTAGATCAACAATGAAATTAGATCATGCAAAACATCAATTCATCAAATCATCCTGTAAATCAAATCAAGATATCACAAACACAGTAAAACACAAAGCATCAAAATAGTCTTACTAGTCTTACTCCCCTTTACTCCTTACTTATATCTCATTAGCAAGAACAAAAACAGAAAAAATATAAACAGAGTTAACAAAAAAAAGTTATATTAGAAACAATATATCAACTCCTTCTCTCCCTTGATTTCAACACAAATGCCAATACCACTTAACGAAGTCTTGGAGACTTTCGAACAGGAGGGTAAGAGGAGCTGCCAGGGCACTTCTTAAATCTGCTAGCCTTCACTTTGTACCGTTTGCTAGTAGTAGTGGGAGCAAGCTGCTCAAAAGCCACATATGTATATTTCTCTTCAGCTGTCTCAGAGGAGGTGGCAGTTACTTCAGCTACAACTCTGCGAATCTCCTTATCAAGTCTTTCTGCACTAGTTTATGTTGTGTGTAACTCAATAGCAGGTTGTTGAGTAGGAACCTGTGATTCTTAAGTGCATGTAGGTGGTGGAGATGTGGCTGGTGTAGTTGTTTCTTTAGCAAGAGGAGGTTTCTGAATGTGTTCTTCCTCAGGTTGTGTTGCAGGTGATGAGGTTGGAGCTTTAGGTGGTGATGAATCATGATGCTCTGCTTTTGGGATTGGAGAAGCAGGAGGTGCATTGTCAGTTGGTGGTGAAGACAGGTTTATCTTGGATTCAACTTGTGTTGGTTCATTTGACAGTGATTCATCTCGCAATGGTGGAGCTATTGAATCGATTGTCTTCTTTTGTTTGTCAGATGGTTTCTTCACCATTTCAACTTTCCTCTTTCTTGTCAATTTTCTTCCCTTAGCAGTTGTCTTGATTTTCTTTTTCTTCTGTTGTTTTTTTGCTGCTATGTCTGCCTCAACAACAATTTTTGCAACTTGTCCAACTCAAGCATTTGCTCAGCTTCTGCAGGTAGTGGTTCATCAGGTTCTGGTATTTGCTTAACTGGCATCTTAGGAACCACATTTTTATTTTCCATTGGTTGTGGCTCTTCCTCAGTACCAGAGTGTCTTGCAAATTTTGCCTCCAAAACATGCTATTTTACTTTGATAATTTTCAAATCCTATACAATCTCAGTCAAAGCAGAGTTCATCAAGGCAAGCTGTTCTTTAACATTTTTCGTTTGATTTTTCCTGACTCTCTTTGGCTTTAGTTTAGGTGTAGGCAAATCAGACTCATCATGCAATCGAAGTAGAAAGCCCTTTGTAATGGATTTTGACAGAATTTCAGTTTGTTCCTTAGAACTAATAGGAATACTATTCTGTGCTAAAATGCCTTGAATCAAGTATGGAAACACAAGCAAGTGATAGTTAGAGTGATATGATCCAATTTGAACAATCATCATATAAGCTAGTAACCCAAAATTAATTGTCGATTAGTGCCTAAACAGTACAAAAATTTCACTCTATCCTCTCGAACTTGATTTTAGTGACAAAAGGAAAGCCAATTGAATTGTACAATCTTATGCATCACCCTATACTTCTTCTTAAGATACTGCTGGTCTATACCATCTCGAGGTTTCCAATTAATATCTTATTTACCAGTTGATTCCTTAATCACTTCAGCCATGTTAAATTCCTCATCCTGCAAACTGCCTATGGGAATGTCCAAGAATGTGTTTATGACATTTGGAGAGAATTTCACAAACTTTCCTCTACAATAAATTTGTGGTAATGAAAGCTTTTCAGATCATCAATGGCAGTAGAGATATTGACATAGAATTCTTGAATTAAAGTCTTCACAAGGGGTAGGAAATTTGTTACTGTACGAGTCCAGCATATAGACTCAAGCAACTTACTCAGGCCATAGCTGTTGAAGTTTGTAAGTTTTACCGGCCTTTCCATCTGCAACTTCCTTTGTGAAGTGTACTTCAAAAATTTCTGCTTGATGTTGGCTATGAGAAACTTGTTGTACTTTGGCTTCACTTTATCTTTCATTTTCTTCACTGTAACTAACTCATCCTCACTCATGGCGGAATCAATAGGAACCTTTGTATAAGGCTACTGAGATTGAGATGACGTTGCATTGTTGCTCATGTTGTAACTGGAGTCGCTGTGAGAAGATGAAGAACTATTGGTTTTTGTCGAACCAGTTGAGGTTGCCACTGTTAGGGTTTTCCTGGTCTACAACAATTTCTCAGAGTAGAGAGAGAGAAACAGGACGAGGGATAGTGGAGAAACTGTTGAATACGTATGGAATGAATAGGAGAAGCCTTAAGCAATTTCGTAATATTCTAGGCTGATTTAAAAAATTTTGTTTTTAACAAAAAATTAATTTTAATTTCCTTTTCAAAAATCGTTTCATAACTGACATTAATGAATAAAAATTCAAAATTTGATTCCCATTAGAATAAGGAATTCTAATAGAATTAGGATTCCCACCACTGAAACTTCTCCCCCTCAATTCAATAATGTTGACATGGCATTTTTGACACATGGACACACAAGAAAATCAAATTTTGGATAAGCACAAAGAGCATCGAATGTTATGAAAAACGTAACAGAAAGCAGTTAATAATAACATAATAACAATATGTGGATATCATATGAATTATTCTAAGAAAGCATATTTCAAAGCTGTTTTAGTTACTTTTTAATTTATCACTTAATCCAATTAAGTGATCAACCTGAGCATGTTTCTTACACACATAAAAGTTAATATCAATGTGAATTTTATAAATAAATAAAGTAGCTTTCACACATGTATAGAGATAGCCCTTTTTCATTTGAGTGAGTGACCTCATCATATTTCTTATATACAATAAAGTTACTCTCAATGGATAGCTTTCACACATCATATACTGGTAGCCCTCTCTGTATTTTTCATTTTTAAACCAGTATTTTATTAGTCACACAATTTTTTTATATCACAGCTCATACATGCTTAATTAGAAGAAAACTTATGATATTGCAAATAAAAATAACATAACAATAAGTAGTATTTATTCAGATAACTGACAGATGCCTAACGCCTTTCTTAGATTTTCTAATCTTATTGTATCCAATGCCTTAATGAACAAGTCAACCAATTGTCTATCAGTGGAGATGTGTTCAATGTGTATCACCTTAGATTCTACTAGTTTCCTCATAAAATGGTATCTTGTGTAAATGTGTTTTGTTCTAGAATGCTGAACAAGATTTTTTGAAATATTTCTAGCATTAGTGTTATCACAAAACACAGTTATGGGCTTTTGTTTAATACCATAATTACTTAACATTTGCTTCATCCACAATCTGCTATGTATTCGGCTTCAGCAGTAGACAAAGAAATAGAATTCTGCTTTTTGCTATGACATGAAACCAAGTTCGTACCAAGATAAAAACAAGCTCTTGAAGTACTTTTTCTGTCATCTGCATTTCCTGCCCAATCAGCATCATTAAACCCTACAAGATAATCATTTGTATCTTTAGAAAACCATATACCATAATCATGGGTTCCATGTACATACCTGATGATTCTTTTAGCCGCTGACAGATGTGATTCTTTGGGATTTGTTTGAAATCTTGCACATAGCCCTACACTAAAGCACAAGTCTGGTCTACTTGCTGTGAGGTATAACAAACTGTCAATGATACTTCTATACAAACTTGCATCAACTTCTTTTCTTGCATTGTCTTTTGAAAGTTTAAGGTTAGTACTAATAGGAGTTTGCATTGGTTTTGATTTCTCAAGTTCAAATTTCTTTACAAGATTTTTTGTATATTTTGATTGCGATATGAATATCCTATCATTCATTTGCTTAACCTGCAATCCAAGAAAAAAATTTAATTTTCCCACTAAGCTTATCTTAAACTCTTCCTGCATCAACTTAACAAACTCATTAGTTTTGCTTTTGTTAGTTGATCCGAATATAATGTCATCCACATATATTTGTGCAATAATAAAATCGTTAGATGCATGTTTGATAAATAAAGTCGTATCATTGTTGCCTCTTTTATAACCTCTATTGATCAAAAAGTTTGCAAACCTTTCATACCAAGCTCTAGGTTCTTGTTTCAAACCATACAAAGCTTTGTGCAATTTGAAAACAAAATCAGGATGTTTAGGATCTTCAAAACCCTTAGGCTGTTCAACAAAGACTTCTTCATTGAGGTAGCCATTTAATAATATTGTTTTAACATCCATTTAGTACAACTTAAAATCAAGCAAACAAGCAATTGCAAGTAGTAATCTGATTGACTCAAGTCTAGCTACGGTACAAAGGTCTCATCAAAGTCTATCCTTTCTACTTGTGTGTAACCTTGTGCAACTAGCCTAGCTTTATTTCTTACTATTTGTTCATTTTCATCAGTTTTATTTTTGAATATTTATTTAATTCCGATGATATTTGCATTTTCTGGCCTAGGAACTAATTCCCATACTTCATTTCTTTTAAACTAATTAGGTTCATCTTGCATGGCTTGAATCCACACATCTTCTTTTAAAGCTTCTTTCACATTTTTTGATTCAACTAAAGAAACACAACATGCAAATCTTATCTAATTTCTTACCTTGCTTCGAGTCTTCATCATGTCATCTGGTGTTCTAGTGATAGAACTTGTTGGATGTGCCTTCTGAATCCATATGGGTGGATCTTTCTTTTCATCTTCATTCCTGGTTGAATTTTTGTTTAAATCTGAGTTGTCAGATATTACTATTACATCAGGTGTAACAACAGCTGTTTCTTCTCTCATAACAGAATCTTTTTTATTGTTGCTGTCTGAATCTGATTTCTCTATATCTTCTATGAAGCTGGTTATGTTTTCCTCTTGTGATTACTTTGCATAATCTTCCAGATCATCAAATACTATGTTTGCAGATTCTATGACTGCCTCAGTTCTCAGATTGTAAACTCGAAATGCTTTGCTGTTTTATACATATCCCACAAAGACTCCTCCATCACTCATTAGATCCAATTTTTCTAACTATTCTCTATCATTAAAAATGTAACACCTACATCCAAAAACATGAAAAATATTTCAAAATTGATTTTTTACCTTTCAAAATTTCATAAGGTGTCTGGTCAGTGCCAGGTCTTAGAAAAACTCTATTTGAAATATAGCAAGCAGTGCTTATTGCTTCAGCCCATAGCCTTGTGGTCAACTTCTTGCTATTGAGCATCACTCTAGTAATCTCTTGAAGAGTTCTATTCTTTCTTTTCACAATGTCATTTTGTTCACGGGTTTTAGGAGCGAAAAATTCATGATCAATTTCATGATATTTACAAAAGTCTGCATAGCTAACGTTTTCAAACTCGTTTCCATGATCACTTCTTATTCTTACAATTCTTCCAATGTTCCTATTTTGCTCATTTTCAAGCTTAACACAAAGATTCCCTAAAGCTTCAAAAGTGTCAAAAAATTTTTTTTTAATAAAATCAATCCAAGTATATCTACAAAAATCATCCATACAAACAAATATGTATATCTTACCTGTAATGCTTTTAATTTGCATAGGACACATAAGATCTATGTGAAGCAAATCAAATATTTTGGATATGCTAAGATATGGATTTGATTTGTGTGAACTTCTAATTTGTTTTCCCATTTGACATGGTCCACAAATCTAATTAAATTTGTTATCAAGTTTAGGAACTCCTTTTACGACACCTAACTTATTTAATTTAACCAAGTCTTTGTAATTTAAGTGTCTTAATTTTGATGCCACAATTCTAAATCTGAAATCCTAGCTTGAAATGCAATCTTTACCAAATAACAATTATCCGAAGATCTATTGCCTTCTAGAATGCATTTACCAAAATTATCTAAGACCATGCATTTGTTTTGTGTGAAATTAACAATATACTTGTCATCACATATCTGACTAATACTAATAAGATTAGCTTTCAAACCTTCAACCAATAAGACATTTTCAAAGTTGGGTAGGCCTTTAACATTCAAAGTGCCTTTACCAAGATCTTACTCTTTGCTCAATCTCCATAGGTGATATTACCATCCCTGCATGCTTTAAAATATGTTAAAAACTGTTTATTTTCAGTCATGTGCCTGAAACAACCACTATCAAAATACCACAAATAGTTAGAAATGTGTTCAAGAGCAGTAAAAGCAACATGATATACTGTCTTGTCTTTCATAACCCACTGCAGTTGTGATTTTGGTAACAGTTTGAACTATTTTGATCTTGCATGTAAAAGATTCAACAATTTAAAGCATCTAGGCTTAATGTGTCCTTTTTTACCACAAAAATAACAAGTAGGAATGAATTTTCTGACCTTTTTAGGACTGGATTTGAAAGAGCTCAGAGGGGAAACAAATGTTTCATTACTCTTTGAACTAGGACTCGACCTTAAAGTATTAAGTTCAAAATGTTTACCTGAAGTTGAAGTTTTTACAAAAATTGTTTTTAATGAAGATGCAACATTACGTTCTGTATATCCCAAGTCATGTTTATTGGATTCCAGAACTCAAGACCTGATCAAGTTTGGCTGCTCCAATTTTGAGTTGATCAACACACTTCTTGCTTTCAACTAGTTCTGTTGTGATTTTCTCAATATGTGTTGTTTTGTCTGTCAAAACAGTGTCAAGTCTGTTATATGGTTTTCAACATAGGATTTTTCACATTCCAGCACTTCAATCTTCTTCTTCAAGGTTTTAATTTCTTCTTTCTGACTCAACCATTCACCATAGAATGCATTGTATATTTCTTGCAACTCTTCATAGTATTCTGGTCCATCTTCTTCATCAGAATGATCAACACTAGTTCTGCAATTTTTTATTATGTCAAATATAATAGCTTTTTCTTTATCTGTTGTAGATGCTGTAAATGCAACAAAATTACTCATGCAATCTTGATCTTCTAACTCCGATTCTGATTCATCACCCCAGGTTGTTGTCAGTCCTTTGTTCTTATTCTTGAGAGTAGCACATTGAGACTGAATGTGCCCATATCCAGAACATTCATAACACTGAATCTGCCCTTTCTTTTCAGGCTGTTTTGGCTTCTTCTCGTGATTCTCCTTGTTGAACTTTCTGAATTTTTC
Source organism: Boswellia sacra (assembly GCA_013180625.2). Lineage (NCBI taxonomy): Eukaryota > Viridiplantae > Streptophyta > Magnoliopsida > Sapindales > Burseraceae > Boswellia > Boswellia sacra. The sequence goes on from SNVD02001637.1 coordinate 1,175,020, forward strand.
ATTACTTGAGTTTGATGGCTTTCCTTGATTCTTTTTTCTAAAATTTCTTTTCATGAACTTGACATAATTTCTTGTTAGAAAACCAATCTGTTTTGAATCTGTTTCATCAAGTTCATCATTACTTTCATCTTTAGCTTTCACATTAAATGCAATGCTTTTTCCCTTTTGCTTCCTAGTACTTTGATTAATTTCAAAGTTTTAGAAAATGTCAATTAGTTTATCAACTCTCATCTCATCAGTGTTTTTAACTTCCTCAATGGCTAAAATTTTAGGTTGAAATTTATCTAGGACAGTCCTTATTATCTTACTAACAATTTCTACATCAGTGAAAGTTTTTTCAAGCATGTATGCTGAATTTTTGATAGGACATATCTTAGAGTAAAACTCAGAAATCGATTCATTCTCATGCATTTAAATTTTCAAATTGAGAATTTAGTCTCATCAATTTAGATCTTTTAATATATGCGGTACCTTCATGTTCTACCTCAAGTATGTCCCACGCTTCTTTGGCCACTTTGCATCTAGAAATCTGTCCGAAATTGTTAAAGTCCACTACAGCAAAAATTGCATTGAGAGCCTTAGAATTCCAGCTGGAATGTCGGTATTCTTCATCAGTCCATCCATCCTCCAGTTTGGGTTCAGAATCACCAAAAGCATTCAACTTTGTTGGTTGTGTCCATCCTTTAAGCACACTAATCCATGGCCTGTCATCAAGAGATTTGATATACATCATCATCCTCACTTTTCAATATGAATAATTACTATCATCAAGGATAGGTGGTTGTGTTTTGGATCCTCCATTGCGAATAAACTCCATTCTTCCAGATTAACCTGATCGTCTTCTTCACTTGTCTATCAGTGAACCTACTCTGATACCAATTGAGAGTTTCAGAGGTATGTAGTTATAAGAAATATAACAGTAAACTATAAACTAAATCGGTACAGGAGGATTTTTACGTGGTTCGGTTATAAAACCTACATCCACGGATAGCTATAGTGCTACAATTCACTAAGTTCTTTTTTGCACAATCTTTATGACCTTTTACAGTGTTGACTCAACACACTGACCTAATCTTTCTAAAATAAAATCCCGCCAAGATCTTAAACTCTAGTGACACTACCTACTCTCTGTCATAGATAACTTAACAACACACTGTTAAGTTATACATAACAAACGATGTCTGATGCTGAATTACATAAACACTTAACCCGCAAGTTCTCTCAAGTGTCTACTAACTCACATAGACTTAATCAACAACTCATGTACAATTTTTAACTCTCATACATGAATCAACGACTCAAAGAATCAAATCAACAAAGACATTACTATTTGCTTTGAAGCTCTCATCTTTAATTTTTGGAATGCTAAGACATGGACTCTCACAAATCAATCAATCAATCAGCCAACTTGCCGACTAATCAATTAACTAGTTATGAAAATATAACATGGTATATATAGTGAGAGGCCTGGCCGAAATCTCATAGAAATCCTGTAAAAATCTAAATCAAAATCACATTAGGATTAGGATAAATAAAATAGGAAGGAATATAATTAAACTCCTAAAGGAATTAGGACAAATAAATATTCTCCTATTCTAATTAAGATACAAGATACTATATCCTAATCTAAAGAGATATTTATTATAAATCAAATACTTCATATATTATAATTCTAGAAATAGTAAAATAATAATCAAAATTATATTCTTGTTTTATCACAAGTTTGACAAAATTCATCATGTGCGTGACACATGCATATGTAGTAGACATTGACATCAACAAGGGGAAAGCTCTTGAGAAGTTGCGAATGGGTTTTTCTGTATTTTTCTTGTGTGTATGCTATGAGCTCTTGTTCTTCTCTCTCTAACTCAAAGAACCATCATCTCCAGACCTTCACTCCACCATTGGCGTCTACTCCTTTTGGAAAACCTTCATTAGTTTCCTTTTCTATTTTCAGTTCACAAGCTCCTCATTAGCCTTGTGGCCAACAACATTTCCCGTTCCAACTTCCATTTTCTTCTCATTTTTTTGTGTAAAGCCCTTCCCCAACCTCCATCCAACTCCCTCTATAGCTCCTTATTCTGTCTTTAGTTTCTCATTTGAAATTTGAATTTTCCATCCTTTACGAATTCTAATAAATGTTGTCAGAGTCCCTTCTTCCTTGAGCGTCCCGTTAATTTGTCTTTTCTTTTTATCGAGTTGCATTTGATGACTAGGCTGGTGGGCTGGACCTTGGGTCTTATTTATTTCAAAGCTAATTGAGGCCATGAGTTACTTAAACTTTATACTATGTTGCACTGTTTTAGACGGTAAATGGGCTTTGTGTCCTCATGAGAATTTTGTCCTCTTTCACCCTTAATTCACTAATCGAAGTTTTTCCCTACTTCCCTTCACATAATAATGAAACTTACACCTTAAATTGTTAGATAAATATACTTTATATTTGTAATCTATTATTATTAGAAAAATAAATAATATTTTACATATAAATATCTTTATTATTTAAATAGATTATATGTAAGCTATATTATAATTATATTACAAGTAAATTATATATATATAAACTTCTTTGATTTATATAGTTATAATCAACTATAGGAAGTTTTAGATAAATTTCCTTTAAAATGGATATCTCAATGCCAAGTATGGCACATAATAATCTATCCCCTGGAGGTGTTAATTTACCTACTAAATATTGCCTGTCTCCACCCAGGATCCTAGCATCATAATTCCATTTATCCAAATTACGGAGTAAATGAGTTTCTAGTTGTAGGATTTCATTAGTGATCCTTTTAGGACCTTAGCTTGTCAAATGCCTCTAAATTTCATATTTCAAGCCTTTTGTTGAAGAGGAAAATCAATATTTATGTCATGTAGCTTATGCTTTAGACCTTTTTGAAGAAACTTAATAGTTACACCTACTTGTTTGACACTATACTTAGTAAAGTTGAAAATTTTATACTTTCTATGATTTTGATTTTTTATTTTATAATAATAAATGATATGACATAATTATTGAAATAAAGACTTTAAACATAAATAAATACAAATAGATATAGTATAATATTTTATTGAATACTCTTTTTAAATTGTATTCCAAATTTTATATTCTAAATGATGTATATTTAATATAAATTTACTAAATAGATCGTGCGATAAGTTGATGATATAATAAGTGATATGGTATGATACGACAGTTTTAATTTTATATCATATCATCTATCAATGATACATTATCAATTTTACGATAAATTTTGGGAGGTATATATACTCTATATTTGATTTGTATCCAACACAACTTTCACGGTTTAATCTCCTTAACAACCATCTCATCCATCGAATCTTTCCCTTTTCAACCCATTAATCACAGTTGTCATACCATTATTCGTCTATTTTCAATGCAAGCCAAATAATGTACACTATAAAAGACGTATCATGGATTTGCAATCCACTTTTCACCATATCATCAAAGACCACCCCAAAAGCCTCCTTAAATAATCCATTATCAGCATGCACTCTAAACAACAAACCATACAAATTTTTTCAGTAAATTTTGGCTCATGACTATTAAAATTTTATAAAGAAGCAAACAACAAACACAATTTTATGTATGTCTGTATATGGTGTGACGTACATATGTTCCCAGGATTTTTGATGGATGGTGAGGATAGATCAAAAAATATTATTAGAGCAATAATATAAGTGATAGAGATAAAGTGACAATGGTGAGAGATATCTTATAATTTATCTTTGCATTTACTCTCTTGAGAGAGATTTCACTCTCTACATGAACAATTGATTACAAGCCTATTTATAGACTACTTAAGATGCATCAAATAATGATAAACATGTATCTAATCAATTACATTAAATTGTTAAATGCATGAACACAACTAAGTTGCTTGCCCGAAGCTCTATTCCTATCATGCAAGGAAGAGACATCTTTAATTGACATGGATATCTTTCGGTCTCAATTCCCGATAACTATTCAGTGCAAGAGTCAGTAGATAGCAGAAGTTCTTTCATTCCTTATTCCTAGGATATTAGTGAATCTTGCCCATTTTGTTGAAAAGAATCAATTCAATCAACTTTAGAGCTAGGAGTTTTACGTCTAGGTTGAGGAAAGTCCTTTTAGTTAATCTTACTTTTAGATGTATCTTATAATTCTTTGTATGTGAATATTTGTTTTTCCAAAAAATTTAGAAGTCTCTAGATTTTCAATATTATTTCTCCAACGCTCTCCCTTAATTTTGAAAATCTTGTGCTCCTTTTACTTCTTTTGTTTCCTAAAAAGATTTTTTTTTATGCAATCCTTGATACAACATCCTCATCCCTGACATTCCTATGTTGACTTTGACTTTTTTTGCAATTTTTCATTTTTCAATTCCTTGGTCCTTCATTTTTCATGTTGGTGCTCTGATGAACTTGTAATTAGTAGTTTTTTCATCATCTACCTTTTGCTAGGCTTGTTTTAGAGGCTTCATTTTTGCTCCACTGAGAATTTTCCTTTTGAAAGAAGGGACGCATAGACAACTTTGTTGTTTCCATTTTTCTCACCAACACTAGACCTTTCTTTTTTTTTTTTTCAAGGGGAGAAATTTTACCAAGGTGACTTTGACTTGGCTTTCTCTTCTTTTCCTTTATTACAAGGTGGCTTTGAGCAGGCTTTCACTTCTTTGCTTGATTTTCTTTGATGGAGCGCCATCTTCTTTCTTCTTTTGATTTAGATGTCGGAGGAAGATATCCAGAAGTTTCGATATTGTGTTAAAATTTTAAAACTAAACAAACCACAAACATAATTTTGTGTATGTTTGTAGATGGTGTGATGCACATTCGTTACCAAGATATTTGGTGGATGTTGTGGATAGATTAAGATATAATATTGGAACAACAATAGAGTGATAAAGTGATGATGGTGAGAGTTATCTTCTAATTTATGTTTGCATTCACTCTCTCTTCAGAGATTTTGTCTCTCCACAGGAGCATTTGAACAAAGGGTTATATGGGATTGAAGATCGGGTTTACGCAAAACGAGATGGGTTTATCCATAAAAAGTTGAAGAAACACTAGGAAGAAGAAGGGAGATGTGGGTTAGAAAGAACAAGATGGGATATATGAGAGTTGAAATTGGAGAGCAACTGGTGTCATTTGAAGGGTCTAAGGTGGTTTTTGTTTTAATCACTTAACACTTTTTTGATCTAAACACTTTTTAGAATTTAATTTGCACCACTTAATAGGATGTTTGTTTGCTTTTTTATATATCACTTAAAAAAGGTGGTAACAGAATATTTTACCTTTAATGTGACTTTTTTTACCCTTCTTAAAATATAAATTTTTATATTTATATTTATACAATCTTTTAAAAATTAAATAGTTAATAAAATTAAATCAAAATTCTTTGTCATTTAAATAATTAATATTATATTTCTTACAACCTTTAAAAAATAATTATTAACTAAAATTAAATAAAAATTCTTTTTCATTAAAATAGTTAATATTATATTATATAAACTCATATGATATTATTGTATAACTACTATATCATTAACATTATAAATTTTTAAAATTCATTCCTCCAATTAGATTAAGTTTAAGCCATATCAATTTGTATAAAAGAAAAATGTAAGAGTAGTATTTTATCCATTATATTTTGAGGACTATATTTTGAATCATAAAAGATTAATTCTATTAATTAAAGTGTTTTCTATTTCATAAACTTAAAAAAAAAAGCTAATATGATCTTTTAACTTACAATATTAAATAATAATTTTTTTACTTTAAATTAACACTATTAAATACAATAAAATGTCCTTAGCAATCTAATTAATAACTTTTGAAGTTCAATAAAATTGCCCCTATAATATGTAATAAAATTCTATCAAATTTTTCAATAGTTATTACTCAACATATTATTAACTAATTAATTTGAAATATTAATAGAAATAAATGAAAGTTCACCAATTTAAAAAAATATTTATCATATTTTAATATGGTAATTATAAATATAGTAATAAATAATATAACAATTTGATAATAAATACTAAAACAATCACAAATATACAAAAAAATTGTACCTTTTAATAAATTAAAATAATATTCATAAATAAATATTTGATAAAATTTATATTATTTTAATATATAGGGATATTTATGGAATAAAACTTTTGACACCTCATATGGACAATAATGATTAGAAAACTTGACAAAATTTTTATTATTTCAACATGTATAGATATTTATGGAATAAAATTTTTAACACCTCATTTAAACAATAGTGATTAGAAAAAGTGATAAATTTTCACTTTTTTAATTAAGTGATTTATCACTTAAAAAAAATGCTAAATGTAAAAACAAATAAAAATTTTAAGATTAAAATCTAAATACTTTAAGTGTTAAGTGATAAAGGAAGAAAATAAATATTATCTAATTCTTAATTTGATATTAAAGTTAATGTAGCAATGTTCTAAGCGATTTCTTGGTAGGATATTGAAGTGGCGTCTTTGAAGTGGGTTTTGTGGCCGAGTTTTGATAGTTTTTTGGGTTGACATGGTTGATTGATGGGTGGAAGGAGAAGCTACTTCACTCCGCCATTGACCCAGCTCTCTCATCCAGGAAGACGGTCTTGGCGGGTTTTCATGATGCTGAAACGTGTTGGATAATGGACTTATTAAGGGTTGCCAAATCTCTCAAGACTCGGACACAATTGAAATGGAATAACAAAATTTTAAGAAAATTTATAAAACGAGTAGATTCACTTTCCTAATAGGCTGAGTGCCTTTTTTCGATGGGGTCCCAACTCCACCGTGTTTTTTCTTTTTCTGCAAATTTTTTAATGAAAATGTCATTTTCAAGGGACATACATGTTTATAAGTCATTAATATGTGTCATTGTTAGTTAGCTTCACACCTGCTTACCTTGTATAGGATACTGCAATATAACTATGGGTAAATTTTGTTAATGGCTATGAGGATTGACCTAAAATAAAAAATGAGCTCAATTGTTTGAAAATAGATACATCAACTTTACCGTTTACTTGTTAAGTTGGATGATGTCGAGAGTATATGGGTAATTTTATTAAAATATTTATTTTGCTTATTAATTTTTTATTTATTCCTCTCTTGCTTTTTTTCCAATTTCTCTGTTTCGTCCTTTTGCTATCTCTCTCTTTTTTTTTTTTTTTCCCTCCTTTCTTCTTCTTTTTCTTCTTCTCTCTGTCTGCCTACGAGACCGTGTCCTCCTCATGGAAACGATCCATTCCACAGAAACTACCCACCTCCTTCCGACATCCCTCTAATCACCGACGTCCGTGACTTCTTCCGAGAGTTCAACAGGGAACCCAAACCGGCCAATGCTCTCTGGGTGTCATCACCCAAGTCTTCTCCTGCCATGGCAGCACCATCGCCGTCGCTGTCGTCTCTGTGGAAAACTCCATCATCGCTGGCTTCTCATGGTGATGGCCGTCATTGCTGCGGCAGCGTTCGTGTTGGACACAGTTCTCAGCTGGTTGTTGATGCTGAAGGTGGGGTGGGGTCTGTAGGTGCGAGTATTATTTGTGGTGAGAGAGAGCGAGGGATTTGGTTTGGTGGAGGAAGTCGGCGTTAGTGAGAAAGTCGCTGGTGGCGACGTTAATGAGAAATGGAGTGGTGGAAACAATGGTGGTGGTGGAATGGAGGAGATAGGTAATGAAGTGGGTGATGGAGAGAGGTTGAGATGGTGGTGGAAGACAAGAACCATAAATAAGTCGCCGTTGTTTGTTTTTATGGTGGAGAGAGGTATATATACTCTATATGTATGATAGGTAAGGATCATACATACTATTTGTTAGCTGTTTTATGCAGCCGCGCCCATACATAATTGGTAATACATTACATGGAAATAAGTCAATCACGCAACTTCGGATACTATTCCATTTTGTTAGCGGTTTTATTCACCCACGCCCATGCATAATACATTATATGGAAACAACTCAACCACGCAACTTCGCATGCTTAATTTATGGTCAGCCCGCGACATTATATTGATGCCATTTCATTTCGAAGAATAAACAATGCTGTAGTCAGCCCGCGACATTATATTGATGCCATTTCATTTCGAAGAATAAACAATGCTGTAGTCAATGTCCTTTACATACTGGGTCAGTGATGGTGACAGATCATCACTTCCACTGTTAATAATTACCCATCATCGCCATTCCAGTCACCATCCTCCTAATTACGTTAATTGAACAAGCCGCAGTTCTCGCTGCCAAAAAATTCATATCTCCTCTATGTATATTCTTTTTATGTCTTTTTAGTTCATCGAAAGTTTCAAACTACTTTTTCATTGTCTCAAATAGTAATGGCATCTATACTACAATCCCATCAACTCCATGTATTCTTCGTCCCTTTGATGTCACCTGGGCATCTTAGTCCCATGACAGAGTCAGACCTTTTGCCTTCCATGGCGTAAAGTCAACTCTAATCACCACACCGCAAAACCTGTCCCGCTTTGAATCCATAATAGACCGTGACGAACAACCTATTAACCTTTTGACCCTGGATTTTCCTTCTGCTGCTGCAAACTTGCCACCCAACTGTGAGAACCTCGATAAACTACCCTCGAGAGACCTCTCATACGACTTCAGCAAAGCAATCATGATGATGCAACCCGAAGCGGATGATCTTGTCCATCAATATCAGCCTGACGCTATCATATCCGATATGAACATTCCATGGACGGCCGAGCTTGCCAAAAGTATGGTATCCCACGACTGGTTTTCCATGGAACTTTGTTTCTTCGCTCTTTCTTTTTCTATGGCAGCTAGTCAACATAAACCAAATGTGAAGGTGAGCTCTGATACTGAGCCCTTCTTGGTTCCTGGTTTGCCTCAACTGGTTTATATTACGCTGTCTCGCATGCCAGATCAGTTCTTTGGCAACATGGGTTTGCAAGAATTCTTTGAAATGTTCATTGAAGCTGAGCGTAACACATATGCAGTTGTGGCTAATACTTTCTTCGAGCTTGAACCAGAATATGTAAAACATTATGAGAAAGTAACAGCGAAAGTCATGTATCCGGTTGGACCAGTTTCTCTTTTCAACACAAAGGCTGAGGACATGACACATAGAGGAAACAAGGCTTCTATTGATAAAGACCTTTGCATATCATGCCTTGACTCTAAGCAAACCAAGTCGGTACTCTACGTTTGTTTTGGGAGTTTATATAAACTTTCTAGGTCTCAAATCCTGGAGATTGCTCGAGGCTTGAAGCTTCAAAAGCCTCTTTCATTTGGGTGATCAAAGATAACTTCTTGCCAGACGATTTTGAAGAGAGACTCAAAGATAGAGGACTCATAATGAAGGGTTGGGCACCACAAGTTCTTATACCTGTTTGGAATTTAGCTTATTCAGATACCACTTTATTAGAGGACAATTACTTAACAAAATAAGTTTAAGCAACATAAAAATATAATGAAGAAGAAGATATTGATTCTTGAACTCTACTCAACTCTTTATTGCTTCTTAATCTTCTTATTTCTATTTCTTGATAAAATTGACAAATTACAAAGACTTATATAGTAGACTCAATTCTAATTCTACTTAAATCATAAATACTAATAATTTTAAAATAACTAAATAAATAATCTTTATGCATGATTAACTAGGATTATTAATCTTCTCACAACATGTTTTCTAATTTTATTAGGACTCTAATCTTATTTATCTTAAAGTTTAAATTTTAAATAAACTATTAAGTTTTATTTAAACTTCTAAAACTTCCAACCCCATTCCCCCCCTCCCCATCCCCCCCCCCCCCTTCCCCAACCAAAAACTATGCTTAACTAAACAATGACTTGAAACTTCTTCTTGAATATTGTTGACCTCTTGACGAACCATTCTTGTCTTAACAAGCATCATCATATACCTCTTGAATAACTTTATAATTATTATGCTCTCTAATTAATCAAGTAAACACAAGATCTTCAATAAGACTATATAGTAACTTTCCAATCAACCTCACCTTCATGTTTTCCCTTACATCCTCATATGGTTTTCTTGCATAATTTATCAACCATGACCATAATTATTTGTCTTTTTTCTATTTTTCACATAGGTCTTCATGATCATCCCCAAACTTTGTTTTATCTTTATGCAAAAATTTAACTCCATAAGCCTTGATAAACAAAATCTTTATTTTGAATTTAACATCGCCTTTTTTAGTAAAGTGACTCCATGCTTTAGAATTTACTAATATTTTTAAAACTCTTCACTTTTGCTTTCCAATTCTTATTTTTCTCTTTAAACTTCTTCGTTTTCTTATCTAATCTAAGCAATTTCTCTTATTTTTTCTTTAAATGCTTCCAAAAAACATCACAATTCTTCTATTCTTTGACATATTTTTCTATTGGGGGTTTATAATGACAATTTGAAAACAAAAGAACCAACCTAAAATTCGGTAGGGACCTATTTATTACAAACTGAACCTGGTGGGGTAAAACGATATTCTTCGCGAAACTGGACAAGACTGATATTCCTCATCCAAGGAATCTGACTGATATTTATCACTATGGGAGGCCGATGGTAATTTTTTAAGACGATCGTGAACAACCACTTTTCCAGCATTTAAACTCCAATTTTCTTCTAGGGCTTCATAGATCCGATGATTATAAGTTGTTTAATGGTGGAGATGTATATTCACTTGCCGTTTTCCTGTGAGTTTCACGGCAAACATGATTTTCTGAAGCTTATTTTCACATTTTCGATGTGTTCCAGTGGGAATTTGACATCGACAAAGAAGAAAAGTTTGTTCAACGCATCCCGATCTATCCAATGGTGGTGGAGATGAGAAATCATTTGCTGGTTAACAATTTTTTGGTGACTTTCTAACATCTTTCGATGATCCTAATGGTGAACCTTGGTTGCTGATGGTGTGGGCTTCCTTCTTCCTCCACTCTCTTGTGGCTCTGAATCTCCTATTAATTTTTCTAAATTTTCATAGTTTTGCTTTTCTTCTTCGTTTTGGCAATTCTCTCTACTATTTTCTTCAAAAATCACTTGTTTTTCTTCTTTATCCACAAGGAATTCATCTTTTTCTCTATCAATATTTTCTTTTTTAGTATCACTATAAGTTTCCATCAAATGATCCCAAAACTCTTTAGCTGGCCTTTTAGTATCCATTATAAGACCAAATTTCTCATATAATGAATCTATAATAGAAAATCCTAAATATCTACACAAAAAGATCATCAATACTCAAAGTTGTGCTTTTTTCCATCAAATCTAGGAAGTTCTTTTTCCATCTTGAATCCTTTTCTTGACTCTGCCTTCCTGATAACTCTGACAGACTCTAACTGGCTCTGCCTACTCTAGTAAGCTCTTCCCAACTCTACCAACTTTGCTCTGACAGACTCTGAGACCTTCTTGGCTCGACTTTATCTAGCTCTTTCTTTGCACCTGCTTCTCTCACAGGTCTTCCTTGGATCTTTACGTTGTGCCTAGCTCTAAGATTGCTCTTCCACGACGTTTCCAACCTAGATCTGAGATTGCTCCTCTCAGACACTTCCAACCTAGCTCTGATACCACTTTGTTAGAATTTGCCTTCCTCAGATACCATTTTGTTGGAGAACAATTACTCACCAAAATAAAGGCAAGCAACACAAGAATATAATGAAGAACAAGATATTGACTCTTGAACTCTACTCAACACTTTATTGCTTCTTAATCTTCTTATTTCTTCTTCTTGATGAAATTGACACATTACAAAGACTTATATAGTAGACTCAATCCTAATCCTACTCAAACCATGAATACTAATAATTCTAAAATAACTAAATAATTAATCATTATCCATAATTAACTAGGATTATTAATCCTCCCATAACATGTCTTCTAATCTTATTAGGACTCTAATCCTATTTTAACTTAGACTTTAAATTTTAATTAAACTCTTAAGCTTTGTTTAAACTTCCAACACAACCACCCAGCAATTGGCACCTTTATGACTCACTGCAAGTGGAACTCTATTCTTGAATCGGTAAGTTTAGGTGTGTTGATGATAACTTGCCAATGATTGTTAAGCAATTCAACAACGAGAATTTTGTGACAACTCAGTTGAAAATCAGAATTGCGGTTGGTATGGAAAGCGGATTGCCCTGGGGAGAGGAGGAAAAGATTGGTGTCTCGGTTAAGAAAGAGCAAGTTGAGGAGGCGGTGAATATGTTGTTGAACGGGGGCGAGGAGGTGGAAGGAATAAGAAAACGAGTGATAGAATTGAGGGAATCAGCAAGGATGGCCGTAAGCAAAGATGGATCTTCTTATCTCAATATCAACCTTCTAATTGCTGATCTCTTAAGTCAAAAAGATAAAAGATTATCAAAGAATAATCCGATCAATTCAATTAAAGATGATTAATTTTGTTATTAATGATGAATATTCATATTCAATTCAATATATAAATTTCTGTTTGCTATTTCTTTATGCTTTGATACATTGATCATTCTAAGTTAGGAATATGCCATTAACATAATCTAAAGAAGCATATTAATGGATAATGAGAGATTTAATTAATAAAGTTTGAATACACCGTGGAATATAGGTATACATCGTCACAAGAATAAAACTAGAAAACTCAGGCCTTTTTACAACTAGGATATGGTGGAGGTTTTAAAACAAAGATCCGTCTTAATAATGAATAATAGATCAAAATATTGATATGAATTTCATTCAATTTTTTTTTATCAAAAAATATCACAAGATTGAAACCCAAAATGATTAATAGAGTTCTTAAAATGGATGTTTTAAAAGTAAGTTCCTCCCTAATATATGTGTGTGTGTGTGTGTGTGTGTGTGTGTTTGTGTGTGTGTGTTCCTCCCTAATATATATATATCTGTGTGTGTGTGTGTGCACACGCACGTATATTTATGTGATCTATCCATCTTCGCTCAAAGAGAAAATGTCATGCACTAGGATTTGTGTTGGGCTCCATTTCAAGTGGGTTAAGGCCTAACAAGTTAACAAATAAAAAGCTCATGGAAAGGAAAATAAAAAATAAAAAACACGAGAAGACAAAGGCAACTTCAGCAAAAGTGGAGTATGGGTGAACATAAAAGCAAGCAACGAAGGAAACAAAAAGATGAACAGGAGGGAAAAATGAGTAAGCCAAGAGGAAAGAGGAAGAAAATGGCCAAGGGTCTAAAAACTTGATGAAGAGATCAAATGGTCAAATATACTCCGATTTTACCAAAATTTATAGGAGTGAACCTTGTTAACATGCTCAATCCAATAGGTTTTCCAACAATTTGACGAGAGATTTTAATAGGAATTGACAAGGGATTTTAATAAAATTTTATTATTGGATTACTTTTATTATAAAATTTGATTAAATTTTTATTCAGATAATTAATAAATTATATAATTTGATGCGATATGATATTTTGGATAAAATTTAATATAAATATTTAAGATTGTAATAAATTAATGAAAAAATTATATAAGTAACTCTAAAATATGGTCTAATATAATAAATGGCCTCGTTATTTTTTAAATAGATAAGAATGGCCTTGACCGCTACCTTAAGATATTGTGATAGAGAGTTCGAGTGTAATTAATGTTTTACTCTTAAAATTTTCCCAAGACCTTTTTAATTTTTTAATTATTAACCTTTTCTATATTAAAATAAAAATAATAAGATATATCATTTTATTAAAAAAATAACTATTTTGTTTAGAAAATAGGAAAAATTAAAAAAAATAGGCCAAATTAGGGGCCTTTAGTGAAATATAGACACATCCTTAAAACTTTTGATGTCATAAACACTTAAAGCATAAAATGATGAAAATTCCCTTTATTCATTCATTGTTGAAAAGGAAGAAGAAACATCCATCATTCCTCCTTCATCCACTATCCAAAACACACTTTAACACCTATGTTTCATCTCATGGTTTAATCTTAGAGTTGAAGTTGAGCAATAAAGTAAGACAACTCTCTCTAATCTCTCTCTAAATGACGTTATAATATTCAAATAGGTTGTAATGCTTTCATTATTTCTTATTTTTGTAGCTTTCAACAAAATTATCTAGCTTAAAATAGGAATATGTATATGAACTAAGCATAGACATAGTGCGGTTTTTGCCAATATTTGTGAAAAATTGTAAATCGTAGAGAAAAATCTGGTATTGTAGGCGAAGGGGGAAGAAAACTTGATGTCGTCAAGCTCGCTCGATAAAATGTGTCGAGTGTCAATCTATGTTGTCGAAATAAAATGTCAGGTGTCGGGAAAGATTAGCAAATGATAGATGTGCTACATCAGATATATATATATATATATATATATATATATATATATATATATATATATATATATATAAAAGACCGATGCTCGACATATCGAGGGTACTGTCTAGTGTCGAGTGCAGCGATAGTCTTGTTGAGGTTCGAGTAGATCTCGTCGAGATATGTCAAGTGTTTTGACATAATTATCATTTTTGTGACCTATTTATGCAATTTAGTAATGATTTTTTTTTGTCCATGGACCTTATATGATATGTCTATATCATGCAGATGGAAACTTTACGCATACTTATCACTACAAGAAAAATGACCATATTTGGCGGTCTTGTATATATTTGGCGGTCTTAAAAGCGTCACCAATGGCACCGCCAAATATAGTCACTTTGACTATATTTGGCGGTCGGTCAAAGTGTCAAATATGCATCTGACTATACTTGGTGGTCAAAGACCGCCAAGTATAATAAGTTTAAAAATTAAAAAATATATATACTTGGCGGTTTTTAGCCGCCAAGTATAATAGTTTCAAAAATTAAAAAAAAATACTCCACATAATCTCTGGTGCCTACTAACAGCTAATTCTATCTACAGTGAGAGTAGTCTTAAACTAAAAATATATAATTTGTCTACAAACCTGACATAAAACAAATGAAATGATCCCAACTTATTTGCATAAATTTCTCATCCACTGACTGTTTCTACAGAGCATATAATGCATATCAAACCGTAGACAAATGACTCAGAATAAAGGTTGATAGGCAGTGTAAAATTAAAAAGGTAAAACAATCAAACTAGTGAATGCAATGGTGATATTCATCATTTCTTATTGTGTCTGTGTAAATAGGTATATATTTATGTATGTACAATGTACACAACTGAGCATAATTCTTGGACAGATAAAAATCAATACGCATCATGCTCCTCCCATCAAATCATGAAAGATAAAAACATTCAAGAAAGAGATCATTAACTTGGCATTTGTTGAACCACTGATGAACCACAGAAGTTCTTCAACAACACCTCGCCAAAATACTTTCTATGAACCAAATGATAACAATGAATGTCAACCTAAATATCAAATAAATAAATAAAATATTTCCATTTTATTATAAATTGACTCCAAGATATGTTGAAAAAAAAGGCATTAGGAGTCACTCAAAAGTTCTAAAACCAGAAAACCATATACAGAAAAATTAATCAATTTACATTGGACAACAAGAATTAAATAAGTAAGAAGAACATGCCTTGGTAGTAAGAAGTGGAAAAGTTTTATGCAAATTGAACCGTATCTGTTGTAAATCCAACACGAAGAAACATATCAGTTAAGGACGAGACCATTAACTGGAATCACAGTTTCAGAAACAAAACCAGAGAAAGCTCTCTAGATACTTCAAGCCTGACTTACCTGGCAACCAAATTTTGATAAAGTACAAGTTTCTGTCCTATCATCCTTCAGATTACCATCCGACATGATATCCTGAACAAGGTTTAGATAGAGGTACTCCTCATGTCTCTCAAAAACCATCTTGGGCAGGAAAGAGAACTTTTTCACCTCAAACCTGACAGAATCATTCTTACTATCAAAGACGAGGTCATTGTTCTGACTGAGGGATTCAACCTTCGAGCTTCTTACACGAACATAAGTTGTGAAGCAATATTGAATGTTGTTTTCCACAACAGGAAAGGATGAGTACCATGGCTGAAATGCAGACGAATCAATTGGCGGGATGAAAGTGTCACAATCAATGCTTGTCTCAATTTCAGTAATATGGATAGCATCACATCCAGGTCCATTGAGAGTTTCCCTGTATTGAAAGAAAGGTACTCATCATAAATAATAGAAGAAAAGAGAGTTCCTAAACAAAGTAACAAACAAGAACCAACCTGAGGATCTGGCCACCTCCTATAACAAAAACTTTCTCAATTGACAGACAGTAAGGAGATGCTGCCAACAACTCCAGAGCAGAAGCCATGATTCCACATATAACAACATTTTCAACAGTAGTAATATCAAAGCTTCCAGAACGAGTCAGGACAACATTAAGCCAACCTGGCAAAGGTCGGTGCTCAAGAGGGATGCTTTCCCATGTTTTCCTACCCATTATCAAATCAGAACCAATTGGCAAAAAAAAAAAAGTGCAAAATAGTCCTAATTCACTCATTCTACTGCACATCAAACTTAATTAGAAATAGCATAAAGCTTTTGATTAAATCAACAACAAATTACATGAATTCCCTTCTACTTCTATTTGCTTCTGAGTCAACAAGGCAGCAAAGATAAGTAAAACTCAACCAAATTGAAAAATCCAGAAGACAAAGAAACTGAAAAGAATCTAAAAATCCCAACACAAACAAAATTAGACATCACACAACCCAATTGCATTGACTTCATCCCACCCGAGAGACAATCAATCTAAACAAATACAATTAAAAGTAAAATAAAATAAAAACTTTATAGAGAGTGAGAGAGATTACTGTCAAGATAGGTAGCGAGAGAAGTGGAGAGAAAGACATCATCCGGACTAGCCCACGACATGGAATTGCAATCAATGTCGTGGAAGTTTTTTATTTCTGCCTCTCTACCTTGTGGAACTGCAATCAAGGCTATCCTTCTACATAAAAATCTGGCATCTCGCAGTCTAAAAGGTATGTATCTCTAGTTAACTTTAAATAAAAATGTTGGAATATGAAAAGTCATTCCAATTCCTTAATCAATTTGACATTTCAATAAATGGTAATCATTAACAAGACCACATCCTGATTGAAAATTACAGAAAATACATACCTCTCCTCCTAAAAGAGCACAGTCAGATTGTTGGCAACCATCAACTGTACCTTTTATGACCTGAACTCAAAGAAAATAGAAATCATAAGAGACCAACTTGAGATGGTCAAAATTTTAATGGTCTCCAACCCAAATACATTATGCACAACCACATGTACCTTTTGAGCAAGGTCAACATCCAGGTGGCTTGTAGCAAAGCAATCCAAAAAAAATAATGGCTTAGCTCCTGAAGTAACAATGTCATTGACACTCATTGCAACCTGAAGAGGAAAAACATCAGAAAGCTAATACCTAAAATTAATATCCATAGAACATGATCATTGAAAAAATTTTTACAAGGTCAATGCCAATGGTATCATGGATTCTAATCTCAAATGCTAACTTAAGTTTAGTTCCAATATAATCTGTTCCTACAACAAGATATGAATCACCTATTAACAGAAGTTAATTAGCAAATTATAGAACTCAAACAAAAGACTATTGAGAGGTTCTGGTAAAGACAGTAACTAAACCAACACTTAAACTCACTCTAGAGGTGTTTAACACCTTCCATCTACATTAAAACCAATAGCATCTTGAAGCCACCAATTCACACACTTTCCTCTCAATTGCCTACTAATTTGCCCACTAGTTGTAAATTAATGCATACTAAACTCAAATTGCCACATAAAAGAATTTCAAATTTTCTTTTCTATCAATTTACATGCAAGCTAAAGTGACAGCTTGTTGATAAAAATGTAAACCAAACAATTAAAGCCAAAAGTTAGCACATCTAGTACATCATACCAAGCAGGAAAAGACCACCAAAGCCTCCAATTCCAAGAGCCATCTTTGCAATTCTCTTAACAAGTTCGGACCCAGCATCTATATCTACACCAGCATCCTTGTAAGTCAACCCACCAGAGCTTTCATCAGTACTCTGAAAACACAGGTCGTACCCCATCAGATGATACCCTTAAAAGAGGAATCCTACTAGAAAAATCGTCAATTCAGCATTTCTGAAACAGGGTCTTGCTGTAGTTGGGTTTGTTGTTAGAGTTACTGATTAATGTAGCAAAGCAACGTGAAAGCTCAGTGTTTGTTGTCATACTATTACTCATGGAAACAACGCAAAACAATTTCAAAAATTGCCAAAGTCTAGAAGCCTTGAATAGCTGGATGGGCAAAAAAGCTACAAAATTGAATAAAAAACCGCATTAACCAAATAGTAGAAACACTAAAAAAGATTAACACAAAAGCGCTTTTAACTTAAAAGCATAATCAAACACACTATAAAGTTCAATGCTGAAAAATTATTATAAGAAAATGCATAAAAATATGAAAAAAAAAGAAATACTCAAAAAGTTTGGGTTTACTCCAGTACAAAGAGTGGAAATTGGTACGCTAACTTCACCAAACAAGTACCCTCATCAATCCCACAGAGGAATTCATTCGAACAAGTGGAAGGCAATCTTGCATAATCCAAGAAGCACTTGTTTTACAACCTAAAAGAACTTTAGTCGGACCAAAATAAGCAAATAAGTAAGATAAAAGCAAGTAGCAAGTAGCTACGGTTACCTGAGTAGGTTCGCTTCCATCAACAGTGACACTGGTGGGTAGCTCGGCGTAGGGAAGATGCTGAAATGAATGACGCCATTTTCGTTGCTCGATTCCACTTCCTCAACGCTGTCGATTTAATAGGGTTCAGAGATGAGGCGAAGTTGTTAATGTTGAGATCAAGACCCCATGAGCACAGATCGTGCGAGAAGAACAGAAGAAAAGAGTTATAAGAGATGGCCATGGTCACAATCTAAAATTAAGGAAAGAAAGAGGCAACATAGAGAGCATTTTTGGAAAAAATGGGAGCTTCAATAGAAAGGTAGAGAGTGAGCGACGAGAGCAATGAGAGGGATGAGTTTTGCCTTGAGCGGCTAGGGCAAGCAAAGATGGAAAAATAAGTTAGATTTTATATGATGGCAATTATGTAATTTAGGTAAACTTAAAAAGTGACAAATTATATTAAAAAGTGGGTTGACTTTCTAAATCAGTATTTTATTTCTCACTTCTTTACAAAACTGTCAAATAAAAAAAATTATAAAATGACAAATATTTAAAAAGTTCTTGTAGTGTATTCTTTACAATGGTTCTTGGATTATGTAAGAGAATGGTAGTTATTTGTACATTGGTGAGAGGGCAAAGCCATTGATAATTCTTAGGTATATTACGTATAATGAGTTTGTTGACTGTATTAGTACTGAAATAGGTTAGGATTTTCGTAAGCATAACATAAGTTTAGAGGTTCAATTTGTTTTTAAGAGTATTCAGCTATTACCAAATCCTATTGAGATTGACAAAAATGTTTGTTTTTTTATACAACATTGTTTAGAGGACCAACAGTCATATATATCACTAATTATCAAAGTTGAAGATAGGGAGAAACAAAGACAGACATCAGGATTCGATGTAGTACCAAGGCGACAAAAATCTTCTCATCTCTCTTTGTTTTGCTCAGCAAGTTGAAGTAACCAATTAAGTGAGTCCACTCCTGTTGGAGCACAACCATAATTGAATGATGAAGTTGACATTGAGTTTCAGTATTATTCGAGGCATGCAGGGTATAAGTCAGTTGGGGTGTTATGTGAAAATGAAGAAGGTATGCCCCTATTAATACCATTGAGATTAGTACGTCATCTTGACAACATTAGAGAGTTTGAGAGTTTAGGCACTATTAAGAGTGATAATGATGGTGGTGATGATGATGTTAATAAGCATGGTGATAACGAGAATGATGATTACACTATTTGTATTGAAAATTTGGGTGAGGGTTTGAATGGTTTTAATGTTGATGGGCAGAATGTAGACGATTCACATTTTGTTAATGATAGCACCCGGAGGTTTTGAATGATGTTGAATCAGGATGTACTGTTTACCTTTCCTTCTCTAATTTACTCCATACCTACTCCTTCACTCTATGGACATCAACAAGATTCGTTTTTGAACAATGAGTCGGAAATAGATGCAAATTATATACATGAAGCAGCTCACATTAGGTGGATGCTCCATTGTGCATTTATCATCTATAATTGCGATGATGTTACATCGTTTATAGTTGATGGGATTGAGGTTGCAGTTGGACAGATATTTAATAAAAAAACTGAGCTTCATGAGAAGTGATCAAGTTTGGCATTGAGACACAACTTTCACTTCAAGGTGAAGAACTCTGAAGCAACAAGATTTGAGGTCGTATGTCGTGCTAAATCTTGTAAATAATGTTTATACATCACAAAGGTAGCTGATTCCCATTTCTTCCAAGTGAAGAAGTACAAGAGCCTGTTCTGGAATCGGACTTCACTTAAATCCAAATAGGCAACTTCACATGTTATTGGCAAACATATAAAGAGTAAATTCATTCATGCATCAAGAATATATCGTCCGAAGGGTATTATGTTTGATGTTCAGGAGTCATTAGGTGTTAATATCATATACAACAAGACATGAAGGGCAAACGAGGCAGCTTTGCAAGAACTTCACGGATCTAATGAGGAATCATTCATACTAATCCCCCAGTATATGTCATTGAGAAAGAAAACCTCGGGACTAAAAAGACTTTAGAAACTGATGACAATAACTATTTCAGATACTTTCTCATGAGTATAGGGGCTTCTATTATCGGATTTGCAACATTAATTAGGCAAATTATCGTAGTCGATTATTCTTTTCTAGAAGGAAAATATAGAGGTACCATGTTTTTGGTCTCTTGTATGGATGGAAATAAAAAAAATATAACTATTGGCATTTGGAGTTGGGCATTCTAAAAATGATGACTCATGGAACTAGTTCATGAGACAGTTGTGTGATCATGTTATAGGAAATGTCCGAGATCTTGTTTTCATTTTTGACCACCATTGTAGCATTCAATGAGCTATTGTAGAAGTTTTCCGCCATCATAGCATTAAATGAGCTATTGTAGAAGTTTTCCCTCATGCACTGTATGGATTATGCACTCATCATTTGAAGGGTAACTTGAAGGTCACGTTCAAGGACAAGACTTTGTTGGATATATACTCCTGAGCTCCCGAGCTATAAGGACTTATCACTATGCAAATTTCAACTATCATATGAAGAAAACTGAATTGTATATGCCCACATTCGCAACTTATCTTTGAGATATTAGTGTGGATAGATGGGCACGTTCACAGTTTTTTTGCCAGCAATATAACATCATGACAACAAATATTGCTGAGTTGATGAACAGCTACTTATGATATGCCTGATTCCTTCCAGTTACTTTGTTAGCAAATTATTACTGAGTGAACTTGCAACAATGGTTTTGTAAGCGTCGAGAGTTATTTGCTAACTCATAAGTACATTTCTCGTTATGGGCTAACAAGATAGAGGAGCTTTTAAAGGAGGGTAAATGTATGAGAGTTAGTGGTATCTCTCTTACTATGTACAAGATGAGCAGCAAGGATTGCATTAACGTCATTGACATGCATGCTCGAACATGCACATGTAGGGTGTTTGATCATGACCAGCTTTCGTGTGCATATGTATTAACTATTTGAAAACATATGAACCTACTAATGCACCACGATTATTGTGCCCCTTGGTATACAACAGAAACATTATTGCATGCATATACTCAGTTAGTTGTTCCTATTGGAGTTTGTGAGGATTTCATGGTTCCAGAGGAGGTATGCAGCTGAGTGGTTCTACCGTCAGTTATAAGGAGACCAGCAGGTCATCCTATAAGGAACCGAATCCCTTCCATCGGTGAGTCTAGTTCATCTCAAAGTTGCAAACAGTGTGGAAGTTTTGGGCATAATCATCAGACTTGCCGAAACCCAATTCCACTTGATGTTACTATAAGAGCGCGACGTGACAGGAGATGATGTTTGTCAAATTTACACAATAGGTATTTTTCTTTACGTTATATAATTTGTTTGATCTATGCAATGTAGTTTATTTATATTTTTTCATACTGACATTTTCAATTGACAAAAATTTCCAAGTCATGTAAACGTTCACATAGTTAGGGATGTAAAAGGCGCTCAGTCCTTTTGTCAATAGTTACTATGAGTTTACTTTTGTTAGTCTTGATACACGTAGCTGTACAAATACGTGTATGTACCAATACATCTGGAAAAAATGTATTTACATTTTTTTATACTAACATTTTGAATTCATAATACATGTATGTACCAATACATCTGAAAAAAATGTGCAAGCGGATAACATATCTATCGAAGACATATACTCTATAACTGATACATGTAACTGTACAAATATATGTGGACAAAAATATGTAACTATATAAAACGTATACCCAAAAATCATGGTACAAAGCATATATCATGCATGACATAAAATCATGGTACCCACGTGTCTGGCTGTGCCTCATCATCATGAGAGACATTAACCTCGTATGCAAACTACGGCTCATCATTGGCAAACACTCTGAATGCGGCCCTGGGGTTTTTAAGACGACCTTATCTGCCTATGGGAGAACCTAATGAGCCTAAAGATGTATTACCATTCTTTATCGAAATGTCTCATCAGTGAATGCATGAATGTTTACCAATGGAATGCCCTTAGCTACATACTCCATGAACTTCAAATAATAGACTCCGCATGCTCCTCCCCCAGCCTCTTGCAATACCTCGAATGAATCCTCGATGCACTTAATGTCATAAGAACTAGCGGGGTACTCAGGAATACCATAAACCTCTATTGACATCTACGTTGTATGATCTCTGCCAGGCAACAAACATTTGTCCCTCACTATGTCGGTGGAACTGTTCACATAACATGAGTTATATATAACTATCAGACGACTATTCAAATCTACCTCGGCTGCCACCCAATGTTTGGCCCTAATGTTAACAAGGACATAGAGCTGAAAAAAAATACACAACATGTCATCGGTCACAACAGTTTCACTAAAACATGATACACTAACACATGAAATATAAATAGTCTCACTCTGTCCACATTGACCCATGGTCATCCAATGAAAGGCATCTCCCCAAGGAGAAACTTGACAAGATTTGACTCGTTCACCTAATCGATATCATCTGATTGTCCTTGAATCGTGTCCACAACCCCTGAATCATTGCCTGCAATGAAACAAGTGCGATTAGCAAATTTGTTATAGACAACGTATGAAACAACTAATATGCTATAATTTCAAATGTTATGTAAATACTTACCCCGAAAGTTATGTCCAGGAATGTAGATCTCTAGGCGACATTTACTCCCATTTTCTGAGCTCTACAGCGTAACACCCATAAGTAGCTGTCAATATGCTGCATAAAGTGATAGCAATCATTTAATATTGCAATAGTATATTGGTTAGGAGGAGATGATAAGGAGTAAAACAAACCTCAGATCGAAACCACTCCATTGGGGTAGTCAATGTAATAAAAAACTCACGTCCAGCAAAGCAGACGCCTAAGTCAATATTGCTTGATGCCTCAACCATCCAGATGTCGAAGCCTTTGGAATCAGCATCGGGTGTAAGAGTAAGTGGGTCAAATAGTGGAACCTAAGTCTAATGGATCCTACCGGATACACAGTTAGAATCCCATGTTACTACATCCCAATGCTGTAAAGTGGCCTCCTTTACATGTTGAACAACTGGATCCTCTATCTCTACATGTGGAACATCATAAGCTATCTCATGTGGCATAACCCTTGATCTCTTTCTACTTTAGAGATTGACAAAAGGGCTTTGTTTATGCTTCCTCGAAAATAGTTGTTGACCTTGAAGGGAAACAAAGCCCATGGAAGCAACATCGAGGACACAAACACCCGCTGTTCGAAGGTTAGGTTCTTTTACCTCCTGAACATCATCATTGTCGCCGTCAACATCATCCAAATCCTGGATTATAGCAAGCCATTACGACGTATTAATCATTATCATATCATGGAAATCATTAATTACATACTTAATTTATGTGACGTACCGTGGTAGCATACCCAAAGTGGCTAGCTAATAGTACAATAGCCTAACGCAGAAGTACTATCTCCTTCCGCATTTATTTGTTCTTCGTCCATAATGATTTTATCACCTCCTAGAGTCCCACAAGCCTATGTAAAAATGTCCTCTGAAAGTCATCATGGACTGGTTGTGGCTGTATATCGTTATTAAAAATCAATCATAAGGAGACCAACTAGAAATGTTAACTAAAAAAGTATACACAGTAAATTTTTAATATATATCCTCGAACTGGATGGGACATCACATATAGGAGGGAAATTGTACCGATGGGTGGTCGTGTAGCCCGAAGGAGAAGCTGACTCATGTGCATGACCATAACTCTCATATGTAGGATGTGTTGGACTGATAGGGGAAGCAGAGGACGAAGACCGCACCCGATCATTTGGATGATCGGTTCTGTTAATGATTGGCCCCATATGAGGTGTACGAGGGGAACTATGCCCAACGAGAGATGGATCTGATGGATCATCTATGGGCAGTGGCTCAATCATCTCAGTCGGTAGTAATAGAGCATCCACAGATGCCGCCTAGACCACATGTGAACCTCTCTGGATGCCAACTACTGCATCTAGTCTAATGTACCAATCTTTGATCTGCTCTGCCTCAGATAGCTCTAAAACAACAAGTGGATGAGCCTATAACACCAAAAAAAACATCAAATTAGACAATGATTCGATGTGACCAATAACAGGAAAAACAATGCCCTCTGACGTGGAACCTGACATACCCTCCTCATAACCAACATGACATCGCTTTTAACGATGCCCTCTGACGGGGTTTTATGTGTCTCATACTTCAATAATTGTGGTATTTTCTCTGCAAACACCTTATCCACTCACCCATATGTTACGCCAATGTATGGCACAACCTCGTATAACCAAACCTGAATAGCATAATATTTTTAGTGATTATAGGTATCTAATAATGTAATTCAAAGAAACCAATAAACAAG